>CM060700.1:203921274-205121274 GCA_030686995.1 Artemisia argyi
TTAATTCTACTCAAAAGTAAGAAGCCTTCGCTCCTTATATTTAGGATTGAGGCACTGAAGCGTACCTCAGGGTCCTTTCTTTACAAGTTCGGGTTGTGCACTGTAATGCCTGCACAAACCATTATGAAGTAAATTATTGACAAATCAAATCAAACTCTTACAATTTTACTACCAATCAGGTCTCTGAAATGTCAACACCGGAAACTTCTGTCTGCCTCCAACATAACTTTCCAACCTTCGAAACTGATCCCTGCGCTTCAATCTGTTCTCAATCCTTAAGATGAATCTGCGAGCATCCCTGGCTTCATTGGTGTTCCACCTTTTGGATTTTCCCAGTTCTATGTCATTGATTCTGCCTTTGATCCCATCTCTGATGAACTTCAGGGTTTCATCACAGAACTTATGAATTTCTTCATAAGCCATGAAGCAGTTGCGACCGTTAATGCTGCGGTAAGTGAACCCAAATGGTTGTCTGATCAAGGTGTACTGAGATAGATGTGGAAGGTCGGGGATGTCGAACAGGTTTGGTTTGGTGAGATTGAGCTTCTTCTGATAACTTTCTACTCCCAACTGAAGATCTTCAACTCTTTCTCTTATGACAATCTGCCTGATGAAGATTAGAAGAGCTTGGATAAAGGCAAGCTGCTTCTCTTTAGGCAAGCCACAGAGTTTTCCTTGAACTTTGAGTAGATACATGTCTTCGATGTCGTTGAGACGTAGTCGTGGAAAGTCAGACTTGGAAATATCGTACTCCTTTTCATCAAGTCTTTTCAGTGTGATTTTGCTGAGGAAGGGGTACCCAAAGAAAGTGACAGTCGAGATGAATTGAATGGAGACTATCTTCAGATCACTTTCTACCTCATCCATCGTCTGATTAAGTCTGCTGCTACGATAGTATTGTGCCCGGTTGCTTGGCCAATGATGTATGCCGTAAAGAGCATTTCGGTCATATTCAACAACTTTGTCAACGAATAGTGCTGAAGCTTCTTCTTCGATGGCATTGTTGAGATATCGAGCTGCAGGGAGAAAGGCGAGTGAGGTAACGTACTTCTTCTCAATCTTGCTGCCAAGTTTCAGAAATTCCAAGTCTGTGTTGTAGAAGAACTTGTAAGGGATCTTAGGTTCCTTAGGCTTCCCAATCATCGGTAGTGGTTTGGACCAGTCAGTAATGTAAGGTGCGGTTTTCTTGGTGACCGGATCGACATATGATTCAGGATTGATCCAATCAATATTGCTGGACATAGCTCGAGCAATATTTTCCAGATGGTATTCAAGCTCGATTGAGTTGGCAGACCTATCTTTCAGAAGATTGAAAGCATCATTCTTGATTCTTCGCAGCTCTTTCTTATTCATCTTTTTCATCTTAAACTTTTGTTGAATCATTTGAGCATATTCCACTGTTCGACCATCTTGAGGTTCATGATTGTCTTCCAGTGGTGGTTGCGAATTGATCATCTTTTCAAACCAGGAGTATTCGGCACTGTTGTCTTGATCTAGCCAGCTAAGAACTGTTTTGGGTTTCTTTGGTTCGGTGCCTTTAGATGAGGTGTCTGGTGTGGGTTGATGATGCTTTCCTTTCTTATCTTTCTTCTTCTTCTTAGGAGACGGTTCTGAAACTTCATCGGGTTGAGGTATGTCGTCACCACCGGTGTATATGAAATGGTCGTGTGCCTTGGGAGCAGAACCTGATGCCTTCGGTTGTTGTGAGGAAGTTGTTGTTGTTGGAGGGATTATCGGTGTTTTGAACTGAGATGAGGGTCCTTCGGTTTGTTTTTGTTTCTTTGCCTGAGAATTCGGATCCCTGTCTTCATCATCTCTGTGACGTTTCAGCTTATCGGCCTCTGTGCTGCATGTATCTTTGTTCATCTTGTCTTTTAATGCTTCCAAGACTTTGGCTTCTTCATGAGTCAAGGTGAACTTGTTTGCCAGCTTTTCTAAGAGTTGAGCTTCCAATTCATCCAGAGATAGCCCTGGTAGTGGAACAGTGGATTTGTCAGCTCGAAGAGTGAATGTGGTTGATCGGATCACTTTCTTGACTGCTTGCTCTGCGAACTTGGTGAGTTCGTCTCTCATAGGTGCCAGCAGATCTTTCAACTCAGCAACCAGGTGTTGTGCCATGTATTCTTGTGCTTGAGCTGCTAGTGCGGCTTCCAAGTTCTCCTGTACGTCTTTAGCTAAGAAAGTATCAACTTTGTCTTGAAGCTCTTGGATGTTCGAGTTCAGCTTAGTCAATTCAGCAACTTGGGTTACAAGTGTTGCAACCTGATCTTCCAATCTGCTTCTCTTCTTTTCATGTACTATTTTGAAAGCTGACTTGAGTAACTTTGATGCAGCAGAGGCTTTGGTGCTCGGTTTCTTGATTGATTTGTCATGTGTTGATTCAGATGCAGGAGGAGATGACTGTGATGATTCAATGATGGTGGTAGAGTCTTTGTCATCTCTTTTCTTTGGTTCGGGTTGTTCAACTATCTTTACCTTGGCTGCTTCTTCTATCAACCTTTGTTCTTCAGCCTGTTTCTCAGCTTCGGCCTTAAGCCTTAGTTCTTCTGCAAGTCTGGTTTCTTCTTCCTTCTTTGACTTTTCTTCAGCCAGCTTGGCTGCCTCTTCAGCTTTCCTACTCTCTTCCATTCTGATTGTTTCTTCCAGTTTAGCTTGAGCAATCTCTTCAAGTCTGGCCTCTTCAGCTTCTTGTTTTCTTTTTAGTTCCTCTTCCTGAGCCCGTTCTCTACGCTCCATTTCTTCCATAGACATAAGTCTTGGAGCATCAGTATCCATGGGATCTCCCTCTTCTTCCTCTCCCATAGTCATTTCAATGTCGGTGGGAGACACTGAGGGATTATCATAAACAACTAAGTCTGAGGTGATTCCTGTGGTAGGCTCAGGAATGCTGCTAGATCTGCCAGCTTCGGTGGTCTGAGAGAACACTGGAGGTGGAGGTTGATCAGCATTGAATGTATCAATTCGGCTGTGGAGGAGACCTAGGTTGAGAGCCCTTTCATTTTCTTCTTCGACTGAAAGTCCTTCAGGCTCTTGTACAGCTGTAACTGGTTCCTTCATCTTTTCTCTTCTAATTCTTTCTTCTTCCAAAATCGTCTGAGCTTTGGTGAATGGACGTTGATAGAGGTGTGCGGGGGATTCAGCATGATCAGCAGATTCGTCAATAATCTTATCCCAATCTTCGAACGTCAAATCCTTATCGTCAATTTCATCAAGATTGACTTTCTTGGTGATATTGGCATAGGCTTCACTGTAAATAGGACCTTCGTCGGATTCGGTTTGTTCAGAGTCAGCAGGTTTTGGAGAAGGTTGTGGTGATGGAAACCACCCAGGTTCAGCAGTTGGTTTCTTTGCAGGAATTCTGATCTTAAGTGATCCCTTTTTCTTAGGTTTGGTCTTGGTAGAACTTTCTGAGCTTCCAGATTTGCTACCTTTCTTTTCTTTCTTCTGCATGTAAGATGGTAAAACAGCTTCGTCCAAGAACCCAACTTTATCTGCTGCAAGAGCTTGAAGGTAGTACTTGTAGTTGTTGCTTTCTTGAACCTTCTTAGTCAGGAGGCAATCAGGAAGTTTCTTTCCTTGTTTCCTTGTACTAGTATCCATTCTCTTGATGACCTTAAGTGTGTCCTCATTCTTGTATATGTGCTGAAACTCATCATTCAGTCTTTGAGGTATGTCATCATATTCATGGATGAAGCTGGCAATGAGAAGCTTGGTGAAACGGACGAATGGAATATTGGTCGTCTTGTGTTGTATGTGCCACACAATGTCTTCCCAGATAATGCTGGCATAATCAACATTCTTGACATTAGCAATAGCCCAAAACAGCTTGAGATGTTGGAGCTTAGGGTGTTCATGGCCTGTGTCTCTGCCAGATAGTGACTTGGCAATGATGATGTAGAGAGTTCTCCAAGGCTGTGGAAGAAATCTGATATTGACCTTGGAGTGCCTAGTCATTACCTCTTCAGACTCATCATACCCAATATCTCTCAGCCATTCTATCAATTCTTCTTCACTGGGAACTTGGTCATATTCTTTATTAGGTTCAAGTTCGGGAAGTCCAAGAACACTACGGAGAAGATCCTTGTCGACCGTGACTTGTCTCATGTGCAGCATACAGGTAAAGGATTATTCAAGGAGGTCCAAGTGGAGTGTGTGCCAAAACTGATGTATGTAGAAGCATGCCACTGCAGCAGATTTGGTGAGTAGAACTTTGCACGGGTGATAGATAAGAGCATCTACCGCAACAAGGCAAGAAGACTCATTGCATGTAAGGTTGTTGAAGTTGACTCTCAGATTGTTCTTTCCTATCTTTCTGGAGTAGTTCTTAGGAAAGGTGTCTTCCCATGCACGTATGGGTTCAGGTTCTGGTCCATAAGGAATGTCATTGTGTTCTGCCATCTGGTTTGATCATAAACAATCACAAACATAGCAATGATATACTTTGTTAGCACAGACATTCAATTACTAGATTATGAACACATTATTGATTGATCAGTGGGTGTTTGTGTGTGGAAAAACTTTTGTAATATGACAAACTTAAGTTATATTACTTGGTAGAAACATAACACAATTCAGTTACAACATAAGTTTATCATTACAAGATGTTACACTTTGGAAAATTTCTCAACACTTAGGAAAAATTTGGACTTTGACAAGTTTACGCGTAAGTGAGAAACTTTATGCGTAACCTGACTTAAGCGTAAGTTTAGAAATAATGCGTAGGTGCAAAAGCTACGCGTAAGATAGAATATTACGCGTAAAGAGAATCTTACGCGTAAGATCAATTTTAAGCGTAAGATAAGTCTTAGGCGTAGAAATTGAAGTTACGCGTAGGATTAACCTTAAGCGTAGATTGTATCTTATGCGTAGGTAATGACTTATGCGTAAGTTCTAGACTTATGCATAAGATCAGAACTTATGCGTAAGATTTTCATTAATGCGTAAACTATGTCTTATCCAAGACACAATTTGTCCACGTGTCGAATCTTACGCGTAAGATTCAATCTTACGCGTAGGATGAAGATTTAATGCGTAAACACGCCATTTTCCAGAAATTCACCTTTGAAATTCGAGTTGTATGTTTCCTGAAAGTGTACAATCATTACCACTGATCAATAATTAACTCAACACACTTAATTCACACATTTCAACGCGTAAACATGCCAAATTCAACTTAACGCGTAAACATGTATGAACAACAAATCACAACCTTAATCAAGCATGTTTCTGGGTATGATTAAGCATGGGGCAAATGATTCTATCAACCTAAGGATCATATGGACCAAGTTACAACAAGTTTTATCCACACAATCAAACAATCATAGCTGCTAGTGTCATTCGAACCCTAAACCTTTGATTCAAAAACGAAACATGATTAAGATGCAATTAAACTACTGGGATATGATCCTTAACACTAATACATGCTATCCCAATCATCAATCATAATCAAAACATTCACAATCAAGAATCCCTAATCTATACGTATGAACCCTAATATCCAAATTACTCAAATCACTCAATTGATGATTCTGGGTGAGATTGGAGCTCACAACCATGTTTAGTAGCATAATATGAACAAAACCCACCAACAAATTCAATCAAAAACATCACTTAATTCTGGGTTTGAATTCTACGCATAACTCAAAAAACAAATTAATCGATTGTGTTAGATTGAGCCGTTGGATTGTAATAAAATTAAAAACCTTAGTTCAAAATCATGATCAAAACATAATCACACTTACAGATTCAAGGATGGTTGATTAGATCAAGAGATTGATTGTGGATCGTAGGATAGAGTTGGTGAAAATTAAATGTGTTTTGCAGAAAAATAAATGTGAGTGGTCAAACCTAGTTATGACTGCGGTTAAATCAAGTTACTCAAAGTGACAATTTTAGTCCCTTAACCTAACAAAACATTTATACCTAATGCCTAACCACATTATCACATATAGTTTTCGTATATTCATACCAAGAAATGATAAGAACAACTTGTCGTACTCCCCCTTGACCTTAGATCAATGTAAAATTAATTGGTTTTGGTCAAGGAGAGTAACCCGAAATCCTTTTGAATCAACACTTTTGAGAAAACGTATATGTTTTTGGTAAAATGCAAGTATAAAAGGTAAAATATTTTTAAGAAATTAGTAAAACATTACTTTTCCTCCCCCTCAACACTTGTTTTTAAATAATGGAAGACATTTTATAAAATAGTGTTGAAAGAGGTGGTTTATACTTGCATTTTTTTTTTATTTTTTTATTATTTTTTTTGAAAGGTATTTACAAGGATAGTTGTGATGTTTGACGATCAATTGTATTTTAAAAACTTTTCCAGATCCTCTGGAGTCAAACATCGCATACCAATTTGGTGAACTAGACTAGCAAACCTTGATGGTGCTAAGGATTTGGTAAGTAAGTCCGCCAATTGGTACTCAGTCCCAACAAAATAAAGTTCAACTGTACCCTTTTCCACATGCTCTTTGATGAAGTGATATCGGAGATCGATGTGTTTGGATTTGCAATGATGTACGGTGTTGCAGGAGATAGCAATTGCACTTTTGGAATCACAGTAGATGGGAATCTTGTTGAATAAGTAGCCGTAATCCTTAAGTTGTGATCTCATCCAAATGACTTGAGCACAACAGGCGGACATGGCTACATATTCAGATTCTGTTGACGACAATGATGTGCAGTCCTGCTTCTTTGATTGCCATGACACAAGTTTGTCTCCTAGAAATTGTAATCCACCAGATGTACTTTTGCGTGTGTCTAAACATCCTGCATGGTCAGCATCTGAAAAAGCAATTAGTTCAAAGCCAGAATCCTTCGGATACCAGATTCCCAAGTTAATGGTTCCCTTTATGTATCAAAGGATTCTCTTGACCTCACTGAGGTGTTTTTCAGTTGGTTTGGACTGATAACGAGAGCACATGTAGACAACAAATACTATATCAGGTCTACTAGCTGTGAGATACATGAGGGACCCAATCATACTACGGTATTTGGTAGGGTCAATGGGAGTCCCATGTAAGTCAGCATCTAGTTTTGTGGTATAGCCCATCGGTGTATTATAAGTATCACAACTCATCATTCCATGTTTCTTTAAGATTTCAAGAGCATATTTGGACTGATTTATAAAAATTCCACGGGGTGATTGATGAACTTGTAGTCCTAAAAAGAACGAAAGTTCACCCATCATGGACATTTCAAAATTATCTTTCATTAATTTTGCAAAATCATTTGAGTAACTTCTTTTTGTTGAGGCAAAAATGATGTCATCGACATATATTTGAACAACAAGTAAGTCCTCCCCGTAGGTTTTTGTAAACAGTGTTGGATCCACCGATCCTTTAGAAAATTTATTGGCCAGCAAGAAAGTGGACAGTTTGTCATACCACGCCCGTGGGGCTTGCTTGAGTCCGTAGAGTGCCTTTTTGAGTCGGTAAACGTGGTTAGGACGCTCAGGATCAACGAAGCCTTCAGGTTGACTAACATAAACTTCTTCACGGAGTTCTCCATTAAGAAATGCAGTTTTCACATCCATTTGGAAAACAACCATGTTCCTGTGTGCTGCATAGGCCAAAAAGATCCGAACCGCTTCATGTCTAGCCACTGGAGCAAAGGATTCAGCAAAATCTAGTCCTTCCAGTTGAGAGTATCCTTTCGCGACCAGGCGTGATTTGTTGCGTATGACAGTCCCTTCAGCATCAAGCTTATTCTTCCATATCCATTTTAACCCAATGACAAAGACTCCGTCAGGTCTTTCAACTAATTCCCAGACTTCAAGTCTTATGAATTGCTGAAATTCCTCTTGCATAGATTCAATCCAGTTGTCGTAAGTCATTGCATCTTTAATGTTCTTCGGTTCTTCGTGACAAACTGTGAGTGCATAGATACAAGTTTCTCCATCGGTGTGAAGTCGTTGTCTTGTCATAACAGGTGCATCTGGATGGCCAATAATATGAACTAGTGGATGGTCTCGAGTCCATTTGTGTGTGGAAGGGTGTAGTTGATAGGTATCTCGCATGTTAGCAGGAACCAAATTGCGTGTTGACGACTCAGCTATGTCAGGAACAATAGTAGCCGGTGCAAACGGATTAAAGAACGCATCAGGATCTTGCTCTGCTTGTTGGGGAACTGATTGTGGTGTGGGATCTTCAGCTGAATGGTGGGAGTTAGAAACAGTTTGTTCTACGGTAGATGGTGATGCAATTGGAGGACCGTTTCTCTCAACACTGGTAGTAGTTTGTTGAGGTGAGTCTGGTACTGGAATGTTTTCAGGTTGAGCAGCGGAATTAGGGGAGACCTCAGAAGAATGGTATACAATTATATCATCAAATAGTGGAGCAAACAAGGTTTCCAATTCTTTGCGGTTGAGTGGCAATGGTTCAGCCGAAGATTCCGGAGAGTTAAGACGGTTGAATTTGGGTCCTAAGCTGTGTTGCTCAGAAGCCATTTGTGTGAGTTCATCAAAATTAGCGTGAATGGTTTCTTGAATTTCTCTTGTACGACGATTCCATATCCGAAAACCTTTGGAATTTTCACAGTATCCAACGAACACTCCAATGTCAGCCTTGGCTTTAAGTTTACCTAAATCATCACGATCATTTTTCGGATAACAAAGTGCTCCAAATACATGAAAGTAATCGATGTTCGGTTTTCTTTTGTGAACAATTTGATATGGTGTTTTGCGATGGCATTTTGTGATCATGCAACGGTTTTGAGTATAACATGCGGTTGAAACAGCTTCTGCCCACAAGTAATCTGGTAATTGAGCATTAATCAACATAGTTCTAGCAGCTTCCACTAACGTCCTGTTGCGTCTTTCAACAACTCCATTCTGTTCTGGGCTTCTAGGAATAGATGTTTGATGTTCAATTCCCACTTTCTCATAATAAGACCGAAGTGTCTGATTCTTGAATTCAGTTCCATTGTCAGTTCTGACTATTCGTACCGTATTGCGTAACTGAACTTGAATTTTAGTGAGAAAGGTGATGATCATCGAAGGAGCCTGATCTTTACTTCGTAAGAAATAAACCCAAGTCCATCTGGAGAAGTCATCCACTATTACTAGTATGTAGCGTTTACCGTTGATACTTTGAACACGCATTGGTCCACACAAATCCATATGAAGCAGTTGTAAAACATGATTCGTACTTTGCTCAGGTTTTGAAGGAAAATGAGCTCGAGTACTTTTTCCTTGTTCACAGGCTGGACATAAGTGATCTTTGGTAAAACGGAATCTTGGAAATCCATCGACAAGTTTATAACGAGCAAGGTCAGTCATAGTTCTGAAATTCAAGTGTGAAAGACGTTTGTGCCATAACCAAGATTTAGTTGATTCTGCTTTGGAGAGAAGACATATCGGAGATGTTGCAATCATATCTGACATTGATATTGTATAAAGATTGGAGCCACGTGAGCCAGACATAAGATCGTTTCCTTGTAAGTCACGAACAAAGCAAGTTTTCTCACGAAATGCAACTTCTAGATCTCCATCACAGAATTGACCAACAGAGAAAAGGTTGTGTCCAAGGCCTTCCACATAGTAAACACGGCTGATTTCGATGTTCCCGCTGATATAGTCACCATATCCCATGATTAAAGCGTAATGATCATTCCCGAATCTGACAGTACCAATGAACTTTGAGACAAAGTTGTGTAACAGTTTGAGATTGCCTGTCATATGTCGGGTACATCCGCTATCAACAATCCAGAGAACGAGCTGTACCACCTGTATCACAAGAAGAAGACACGGATGGAACAGAAATAAGGTTGGAACCCAAAGACAATGCGGGTTCCTGTTGGTTAGTAACACATGTATTCAACAATTTAGGAATCCATTTAAAGTCTGGTTTGTATTGTAACCAACGTTGCCAGTTCCAACTAGTTTTTGCTTTCTTAATGTTAAAGGCACTAGTAGTTGGCTCATTCCTAGATTTGTTCTCGGCACCTATGGGGGTAACTGTGATATCATTAGAAACCGTAGAAGACGGCTTTCCTAAGTTAGACTTAGAGGCAGTAGTGGGCCTAAAAGGAATGCGTGTCCTACGTTTCTTATGACGATTGAGAAGAGAATTAGCTAAACATTTTGTATGATCACCAGATGATACGCTTTTACGACAAAACACACAAGATGCATTAATATTCAAAACATTCAAAAGTTCATCATTCGTTACATTTAGATTTTGATTACAATTTGCCAGATTAGAATCTAAATCTGATGCAACATGAGTTTTATTCAAATTCCTAAGTTGGTCTTCTACTTCTTGAGCTTCTAGGTGTCCTCTCTTACGTTGCAAGATCCTATCCTTCTTTTTACTTTTTCGCTTGGGTCTGCTAACGCTAGAAGTGGAGACTAGTCCTGTAGAAGTGGAGTTATCAACATTAGTGTTTTGAACAACCTTTCCTTTATCAGTTTTGTTTAATTGATACATTCCTGGTGCTCTCACCGTGGTGTCAACCATTTTTCCTTTTTGAAGTAGCTTAACTTTCTCTTTCAAATCAATGATGATGTGATTTTTGTCCTGAATTTCAGACTCAAGTAAACCATTGCAATATTTGATGTCATCGCGGTTTTGTTGCCATTCGGCGTTTTCAATTTTTAAATCCGCAATTTCTTTCTCGTATCAGAGACACCGACCTTTTAAAGACTCGTTGTTTTTGCAAATCTGACAAGAGTTTGAAACATTTTGACTTTGAAACTTCAATTCCCTTTCAAGACTTTTAGCTTGACACCATTCAAGCCTTTGATTGAGTTGACAAATTTCTTTTGAAAATTGTTTTGTCACATCATCATTTTTAATTCTCAACTTATCATTTTCCTGTTTAAGTGTCTCAATTTCCTCATTCAACAAATTATTATCAACACAATGATCATGCTTAAGCATAGAAGTACCAGAATTATAAAGATCATTCATGATAACAGACAAAATATCAGCATTGAGAACTTGTTCCAAGAGTCGATCAACATCATTTTTTAAAACTCTATTTCTTTGCTTTTGAACCAAAATGTCATTTTCAGTTGCATTGAAAACGTTTATCATATTTTTGACCTCCTTTTGAAGTTCCTGATCCCAACGTGTAGCACATAGACGGAGGTGTTGAACAATTGGCTTCATTTGTTTTTGAAAAATATCTCTCTTTTCTCGCTCGTAAGCGGATTGAAAAGTTTCAATTTTAATTTCAGAATTACGTTCAATTGTTTCCTCCAAAATTTCGATGTCTTCCATAAAAGTTTTGAAATAATTTAAGACACGACACATTTTCGGTAAAGGTGTAAGTTCACCGGATGATGGTAAAGGACCATTTATTTGTGCTACAGTTTGGACAGGGGCCTCATTGTGAGATGAAACATATGACTCTTCGATAAACCATGATTTCTCAGGTAAATCCTTTTGAGTAACAAAAGATTTAGAAAGAGGTGGAGCTTTTGAATAGTCATATGGTGTCCAGTATTGAACATAACTCATTTTTGATCGACTCTCGTCTTCAAGTTCTTCTTCTTCCTCAGTATCAAAAACAACAGCACGCACAATTGTATTATCAAACATGTGATCAATACTGTAAACCTTAGGATTTTCTTTGAAGGCTTTATGAAGAAACATTGATTTAAAATCGCAAAGTGCAAATCCTTTATCGGGTCTCGGTTTTAAAGCAAACTTTTGAATTGTTGTTACAGAGTTCCCGTGTTTGTAAACAATGTGACGAAATTCTTTGAGTTGTTTTTCAAGATCAACAATATCACCAAGTAAATCATCTATATACTTCCTTTTTCGTGTTTTATGTTCACAAAACTCCTTTTTGCAATTTGACAATTCTGTTTCAGTTTTTGAAAGGTCTCTTTGAAGACGTTCAACTTGCATTTTCAATTCACACTTCTCACTTTCAAGTTTCGAAATCAACTTTCCATTTGACTCAATTAAATCGTGTATTTTACGTTGAAGATCTTGTTCTTTGTTGTAAGAATCTTGAAAAGCTTTTTCAAAACTTTTTGCATGTTTAATCTTTTCTTCCTGATTTGAAAGCTGAATTTTATAACACTCAATATCTCTTGCAAATGACGCATTTTGTTCTTTTAAAGCTTTATTTTTCTCGTTGCATTTTATGATTTGCAATTGTTGAGCATCCAGTTGTTTAGATAACAATATGAGGTCAGGGTCTGGATCAAATGATGGTTCATGTTGTTCTAAATTATCATGTTTATCATTCTCAATTGGATCATCAAATGAAACAACTGTGTCATCATCAAATATGACAACTGTGCTTATTTGTTCATCTTTTTGAGAGGATGAAGATTATTTAGATGGAACAACTTGCGCCAAATCTGATTCAGAAGCAGAAGGTGAGATTATTTCATTAATGAAACATGCATTGAGGTCATGTACCTGAGACAAGCCGTCAGTATCATACACTGGACCTGAATCATTGAGCTTAAGTTCCTGCATGTTGGCCATAAGCATCACAGCAGCATTGGCTTCCAGATCTTCCATGTCATCATCGTTGTTCACATTTGCCATGAAATTGTTATCCTGTTCAAGGAAATGTCCATCTTTTTCATCTTGAAGAGCCATGAGTAATGCCTGCTTGTGAAACTTACTACCCCGAGTTCTCGGTTTGGGACATGCTGTAGCAATATGACCTTGTTCATTGCAGTTATAGCACCACACTGCATTCCCTGAGTTGGAGTTTCTAGTTGCAACTGGTTCAGATCTTTGCTGAGAAGATCCTGAGTTGTTCCTGAACCCTCCATTATTACTAAACCTCTGACCATTCCCATAATTTCCTGAATAGCTTCCTGAACCAGATCGACCATAGCTACGATTCTGAATTTCCACTCTTCCATCATTAACAACAGCTTGATTCCTTGTGTTAGAAGATGAACGTTGACGGTTGTTTGTTTTGTTGGAGAATTTGCTGAAAGCACGAGCAATAAGAGCAAGTCCTTGATTCAACGTATTAAAGTCATCATCATTGGAGTTGGAGTAGTACACAGCATCATTGTTGTTTGACGGAACAAGTTGAGTAGAAGAATCTTGTTGAGATGAATCATAAGGGACCATTTGGTTCGAGGTGGAAGATTGTGGATAACTGAAGTAGTTCTTCTCTTGAACATATGCATGATTTGACATTGGTGGTGGAGCATAGGGAGATTGAGCTACGAGAGCCAAGGAATTTGGTGTTGGTGTGTATCCTCCTCGTAGAGCTCTATCTTTTTCCACTTCAGGTTCATGGTGTTTCAGAAAATCATACAACAAGCCATATGGAGCATCATGAAGATTCTTCGTTTGACGAACAAATGTCACATATTTATGCCAATCAGGGCCAAGACTACCAACAAATTTGGAGTTCACCGCAATCCTTGGTACTGTGATTTTGTGACGTTCCAGATCATTCACTACATTTGTGAAACGATGATAGTAGGATTCAAGGGACTCTCCTGGTTCAATTGTGATGTCAGTGTATTCCATGTAGAGTTTGGATTCCATGTCATCTTTGTTCAGTTGAGTGCCTTCCATTAGGAGATGAACGTGTTCCCACATAGCTTTGGCTGTTTTCTGAGCATCGACACTTTGATAGATTGGATTTGGAATACCTTGAAGTATATAAGCCATTGCATATTGATCAGCATCACGATGTAGTTTCTGTTCTTCAGTGAGTGAAGTTTCTGGAAGAGGTCTATCACCAGGAGGACGTGGAGGATCAGCAGTTGGATCACCAGCTTCAAATCGTGTTGGCCACTCAAATGGTCCTTCAAGTATCACTTGTTTCAAGAATTTCCCATGAGGTTGCTTAAGTTCAAGAAATCTTAAGAATCGACTTGACCATTGAACATAGTTTCCAGGTGTAAGCATTGGAGGTGTTTCAAGTGATCCTGCCTCATGTCGGGATTGTTGAGTTGTAATAACTTCACACATTCTGTCAAACCAGTGAGGTTGTTTGGAGGAAAACTGAGTGTTTTGTTGCGGCACTTGATATGGTTGTTGTTGAGGAATGATCTGATGTTGTTGCATCATTAGGTAATGATGTAGTGGATTGTATGTTTGTCTTTGAGAAGGTTGTTGATTCATTATGTGCGGGAGGTATTGTTGTTGCTGATACTGCTGAGGTTGTTGTTGCTGATACTGCTGAGATTGATGTTGCTGAGGATAAGAGTGAGGGAAGTAGTGATTAGGTGGTTGAGACATCTTAGAACAGTTGTGTAGAAATGGATCTTTGTAGAAGATTGAAATGCACGTTCCTTTGAGTAAGTTGCAAAATCCTTGGGGTAAGTTCAATTCTTACGCGTAACTTAATCTTACGCGTAAACTTTAGGTTATGCGTAAAGAGTAGATTATGCGTAAACTAATAGTTTATGCGTAAGTTTTCTCTTTATGCGTAAGCTTAGGCTTATGCGTAAGGTTTAAACAACCAAACAAATCTTTCAAACTTATCCAAGCTTGAAAGATATCCGTAGTCGAAGTATTCCACTAACTTATCCAAGCTAGGGAAGTACTGAGTCACCGTAGCACAAAGAGAAGACCGTTGATGAAGCTTATGCGTAGACTCTGAACAATTACGCGTAAATCAGACTTACGCGTAGGATCAGGGTTTTAACCTATTTTACGCGTAAGAAAAGGGTTTTGGACCTATTTAACGCGTAAGAAAAGGGTTTAAGCCTATTTAACGCGTAGGATAAGGGTTTAGACCAAAACTTATGCGTAAACCGACCAAAAAACACTGTAGACAGCTGGAGATAGTACTATTTCCGACCAACTTACGCGTAAAACGTACTGTTCATCCAAAAAATGACTTTTTTGATGAGAAAAATGCTTAGAAATAAGGTACTTTTGATCAAATAACTTCACCAATACTTAGAAAACCTTAACTTTATAAGATGTAGCTACCAAAAACTAGTTTTCCAATATCAAAGAAGCTATAAAACCTTAACAAAACCTTAAAAATCACAACTTTATGCAACAACTAAGCTTCAAATCACTATATCAACCTTGAAACTTGTCCAAGCTTCAAGATTTGAGTGAAAGAAACAAAGAAAAATGCAAAAAGATGAAGAACTAAGCACCAAACCCCACGTAAAACAAAGAAACACACTTCAAACTTCTAGTAGGCGAATGATACCACTTGTTAGGTCACCATTTATGTAAACACAAGTATGATTGATAAAGAAATAAGATGAGAAATGAGATGGTTGATTATGAGACAATATGAAAGGTGAAAGTGAAAGAGTTTCCTTAAGATAATCAAATAACCAACAAGATAAATGTTTACATGAGCTTACTATTTATAAGGGAGGAGATAGGGCAACACTCCCTTCCTCCCTTATCCTTTCATTTCGTGGGCTAAAAGCCCATAGGGCTTTTACACATAAGCCTTGTAACATAAAACATAATGGAATAAATACTAAAGCAACCTATTACAAAATGTAATGACCGAGACTTGACAAAATACAAAAGTATGGTTCCAACAAGAATGATCAGTCCCCCGATACTTGCCACTACACTATACTACATCTGTCAGGTACACTGCCTGGTGGAGGTTGCAAGCCTCTTGAGATCCCTTGAGAGGTAAAACCTTTTGCGAGGGCGCAATCCCACGCATCAAGTTTTTGGCGCCGCTGTCGGGGAATAGTTATTGTTTAGGTTGAAATTTGTTTTTATTAGGTCTACTTGCTAGATTCCTTTCTAATAAGATTTTTATTTTCTTTTTATAGGTTTTCTTTAGTCTATCTTTTTCTTTGTTCCTTTGTTCGTAACCGTTACCATCCGCCATCATGGAAGGTGGTAATCTCTTTGATCCCATCAACCCACCTCAACAAAACCACCCACAAAACCCACCACAACCAAACCAACCTCCTAGACCCCGCAATTTAGGAGAGTACTCCCCTCCTAGCCACCAAGGCTATCGAAACACCATTCAGCTCACTCAAGAAGCCAATGTGTCTCCTTTGCGATCCGACACCATTCGGTTGGTGCAAAGCGGATGTGCATTCCATGGACTTGGTTCCGAAGATCCTAATCAACATCTCAAGGATTTCCTCAAAATTGTAGATTCCATAGATCTTGATGTTGAAACTCGAGAGACGACCCGATTGCGTCTCTTCCAATTCTCTCTACGTGACCAAGCTAGTCAATGGCTTGAGCGTTTACCCGTGGGATCAATCACCTCTTGGGATGATCTCACCACTCATTTCCTTGCTCAATTTTTCCCACCGGGGAGAACCACCAAGCTAAGAAATGACATCTTGATGTTCCAACAACGTCAAGGTGAAACTCTCTATGAAGCATGGACTCGTTTCAAGGACTTACTCCAAAAAGTCCCTCATTATGGCATAGATCTTTGGCTCCAAGTCCAAATCTTCTATGACCACATCAATCTCTCCATGAGGCAAACCATTGACCAAGCGGCCGGTGGCAAGCTACGTGATCGAAGTGTGGAAGAATCATGGGAACTCATAGAAGATCTTGCTCTCCATGACAACGAAAGTTGGAATGATCCCCGTGATTTGAACAAAACAGTCAAGGCAATATCTTTGCCTTCGAACAACTCAAGCACTCCCGACCGTAGGTTCATGGAACTCGAAGACCAAGTCAAGTTTCTCATAAAATCTTACGAGGCTCCTAAACCTTCAAGCCAAGTGAACAAAATCACTTCTTCATGCAAATTATGCAGTGGTCCTCATGAAACTCATAATTGCATGAAACTCCCCAAACGAGCTTTTAAGGAATTTGCATCCTCACGTGCCGATAAAGTGGAGGATAGGTAGCCCACCACTAATCGTGGACCTCAAAATTTCAGCGAGGCCTGTGAAGCGTGGAAGGATAAGCCAAATTTTAGAGGATATCAGACTCGGAGCATATCCTTCAATGATTCTCCCCCACTCACCTGGTCCGAGCATTATCCACCTCAGAACACACCTGAGCAAGGCTATGAAGAAACACTGCGAAAGTTTTTTCTCTCTCAAGAGACACAGCTTTCCACGCTCGAGACTCAATTCAGACAACAGCAAGCCGATATGAATAACAAGGTTGGTAACCTGTTGAACGCTATCAATGATCGCATTGCTAGTAAATTGACTTAGGATGAAGTGGTCAAATCCGTCACCATCATTAATCAGCCACCCTCCCAAGTAAAAATAAAGAGCCCAAGTAAACTCTTTAAACATATATCACCAAAGGTGAAGGAAACTAAGGACCCTTTTTACCCCTCGGCACCAATCCACTTCTTAAACACCATTACCACAAAACCTGCTCCTAAACCCGATAAGAGCCAACAACCAACTAGGAATGGGAATCATGAGGTAGAAGGTGAAGCCCCCAAGAAGGACAACGATGTGACTAAGGGCCATGTAGACTTACCCGAGGACTCCATCACACAAGGGTCGAGTGAATGGAAGGATTCGAACGAAGAATCCGAGGGAGCTAAGGAAAATCTGAGATTTTTGGATACCTCTATTATGGAGGAGCTCGAGAAAGACACGGTAGGGACTTCTATAGGGTGTAGAAATAAGATAGAGGAAGGCGACTCCAAAGTTTTTAAGGTTTCTCGCACCACTAGGAAAAAACTTATAACTGATGCATACATAGATCTTGACCTCCCAATAAATATATACTCTCTCTCCCTTTACAACGAAGCCATTCCTGAACAAATTACATGTAAAGGACTCAATAGCGTTAGGATAGAGAAAAGGTTACCAATTATGCTTGGAGGATTCATCTATGATGTTGATCTAACCGTTATCGATAACATGGACTCATTCATGAGTCCAACATTAACTAACCTCGTCCTCGAAAAACCATTTGTAAAAGAAACAGGAGTGACCCTCAATGAAAGCGATGGTAGTGCACTATTTACCAATGGTGTCAGAAAAGTAATTTTTCATAAGGGTAATGAGGAAGTGTATGAATACCAACCATCATTGGATTGTAATAGAAATGGGATACAAGGTAGAAGGTCGGCAAAGATAAAGCGACGTGATCCGAATAACCTCAAAATCCCTTACATAATCTGTCACAAGCATTTTTATAATGTCTACATTGACGTGTGCCTACCCAAGAATGTTATGTCCTTGTTCCATTACAACAATATTTGCAGATGGGGGTTAATTTATAAAGGAGAGAATGTTGTTGGCAGAGATCATGAAGTGCAAGTGTTTGTAGGAAATATGACATTCACGATGGACTTTACGATCGTGGAAAATATTGAAGATTATATCGACCCTAGGTTATCACAAGTTGTTTTCGGGGCGACCTTTTGTGAAATCACTAACTTAATGGTTGACGACCGGAACAGAATCATGACTTTCACCGATGGAATTAGGAGAATCTCATACCAAACGCCATATAAGATGAAAGATTTCAAAGGAATAGATTGTGATGGGCTTGATAAGCTAGGCTCCCAACATGTTTTATGTGATGATGATGTTCGGAGAGGATGTAAAAACACCTTTGACTTATCATGTGGGTTCTTTAAGGGTGCCAGTAAGCTTAGTTCCAAATATCGGGAAGATATTTTTGAATTTGAAGATCCAAAATACCTGCACTATGAAAGTGATCCCGATAGAGATTTAGAGGATGGCCTAGAAACCGTGACTAACGACGAGGTCACGTAGTAGCCCGTGACCTTGAGTCTAGCTACAAGACTCATTAATAAAGAAAAGTGCTTCTTGGGAGGTAACCCAAACTATATTTGTTTGATTGTTTGTTTGTTTGATTTTATTTGTTTCCGTATGCATGCTTTATTTTTATTGTTTGTGGTTCATGTTTCAAAGTAAATTGTGAAAATGCTTTATTTTGTTGTTTAACATCGTCTTAACTTCATATAAAGGTATTTCGCAAAAGATAAGTGTAAGGGAAATCTAAATTTGTTTCTAAGAATAAGATTGAACATGAACCACAACGATATCAAACGAACGTGCATATTAGTATTTGTTTGAGTCAAATGCTTATATCGAGTTATAATATTGTTTTGCAGGATTTCCATGAATTAAGGCATGAGTTTTTCCAGAATTTTTTCCGAAACTTAACATAAGATTTCTGTAAGAGCATTCTGACGGCGTAAGGATTATAACCTGACGGCGTCAGGTGTAAAATTCTGGAAATTTTGTGAGTTTTGTTTTTCTACCGGAGTCGTATAGTTTTTGTTAAATCTTTTTGCGAGTTTTATAAACTCCAGGAAATCTGCAAACATTCATTCCACAAGCATTATATCTTAATTTACTTTCTAGGATTTTAATATATATAGATTGCCGCCGATTTTACGCGAGGTGTGCCATGATTGTTTTCTCAGGTTTAACAGGTTATATTGGACAAGAAGATGATTTATATTTCTGGAGGGAAGCTTTCAATGTTCATTTTCTTGGAAGAGGATCTAACCATGTTACATATTATCCACACCGAACGAATCAGGGGAGCATTTGTTTCATTGTTTTACCTTCATTACTTTTACATCCTTTTTATTGAACATTGGGGACAATGTTCATCCTAAGTGTAAAAGGAGGGTAAATGATGATACCTTAGAGAATACAATTGCAGTTGAGCTTATTTGTTTAAAAGTAGGTATGTAATAAAACTAAGAGAAACACTTGTTAGGGTAATTTTAGCGCCAAATTTAAAAATTTTTACAATATTTAGGAGTGAAGCTTTAGCCTTAATGAATGTCTCACGGATAGGAATTGTATGACTAGCACGAAAAACCGTACCACTCAAAATTTTCCACCCAAAATATGTGAGGTTCGCCCCTAGAATTGTTAGGAAAAGATGCTTATGAGTGTACCGGTAGTACTTAGATTCTAGAACTTGCGTTAGTGTTGCATCCCGAGACCACTAGTGAGACTACATTCGTGTAGTAGGATTTACTACATGATAAGAGGCATTAGGATCACCCTTGTTTTTAAACCCGTATCACAATTACTTGACCAACGAAGTCATAATTACTTGACTAGTAAAGTCAATTAATTTTTCCCACACCTTTTGATGAGTGCTCAAACACTCATCATTTTTGGTCTAATCTGAACTGCAAAACATACAAAAACACTCAGTAATGCATCAAAATACTGAAAATATTTCAAAATTGTGTTTTATATGTTTTAGATGCAAAATGAGCAAAAACAGATGAAAAACGTACAAAGTTTGCAAAATCGGCAGTTTCAGTCCCCCAACTTTCATAAAATTACAAAACTAGTCCTTGGTCATTCAAAAAATGGAAAATTATCACCAAAGTTCCTTTTTAAATCATAAGTTGTCATATTTGGTCCTTTGGTGAAAAATCTCAAAAGTTTTGGAAATTTACAGTTTGGTCCCTGGAGTTTCAATAATTGGCAGATTCAGTCCCTGGTGGGATACTTTTGTAAGAAAAATCACTTTTGGTCCTTGGGAAAGTCACAAAAGCCATTTTTAGTCTTTGGGTAAAATGTTTGGAGAAATTACGGTTTTGGTCCCTGAACTTTCAAATTTGACATAAAAGGACCCCGGGATTTCAATTTTTGGGAAATTACAAATTATGGTCCTTTGGTTTTTGGAACTTGACAAGTATGATTTTTTGTATAACTTTATGAAAATAACATTTTCAGCCCCCCCAAGTTTCATTAATTACAAATTTGGTCCTTGTGGTGTTTTGTTAGTTAACCAAACGGACCCTTTAAGTTATATAAACCCAACAACAAAACCAAGCCCACCCAATAATCCAATACCACCCCCTGATCCAGTACACATCCCCCAAGCCCATACCATCCGGCCCACTCCCACAATAATACTTCTCCCTCGCGTTGACCCAGGTCAAACCCCCAACCCCGTACCACTATTCATCATCCTTAACCTCTAATTCCCTCCCTAATTTCCAGTAAACTTGTTCCCTCCCCCTCCTCTCATTTTCCACCAAACACTCAACCACACCACTCCTAACCTCCCTCCTTATTAACTCCCCACCAAACCCTACTCAAAG
This sequence comes from Artemisia argyi, assembly GCA_030686995.1. Taxonomy (NCBI): domain Eukaryota; kingdom Viridiplantae; phylum Streptophyta; class Magnoliopsida; order Asterales; family Asteraceae; genus Artemisia; species Artemisia argyi. The sequence goes on from CM060700.1 coordinate 203,942,209, forward strand.
CTGCCTACACCCTTTCCCGCCAAAAATAAAATCAAACGGCTGGGAATGATTTGAGCCATCCAACGGCTTCAAACTGAAGTGGGAAAGTCAAGGAAAAGTGCAAGGGCCTATAAAAGTCAAGAAAAAGAAGAGAAAAAGGGTAGATTAGCAGTGGTGTAGTGTAGATTAGCTTAGGTCATAATTTAGCTTAAATCTCAGTTTTATTGTAATTTCTTAGCTTAAAAGTTCTGTACTAATCATTCTAAGCACTCTTGTATTTTGTTTCAGTTATCTAAGTAAAGCTTTCAATTTTTCAGTTTCAAGTGTGAATTTCCAAGTCAAAATTCCATTTTACTATATAAGCATTAAAAATTGTTATTTCTTGTTTGTTTAAGCTCACTTAGCTTAATTATAAGTTTTTTTTAAGTTCCTAATTAATCTAAGCAGTGTTAGCTTCAAAAATTCAAAAATACAAAAAATTAGAGTAAAATAAAGAGAAAATAAAAAATTGGTTTTCAAGAAAGAAGGAAGCCAGGAATCAGTGGATTTTGGATGTTCATGGGATTAGAGCTCAGTGGGAGCATTAGGAGTTGTTCATGGTAACAGGTTCATAACCTCAGTTTGATAATCACCTTGTAAGTATTTTCTCAGATTTTTGCTTTTAACTGTAGCATTGCTTAATAGGGTCTATTCTCTGCTAATGTTAGTTTAACTTAGTTTTATATTGCTTATTAGATTAGAATTTGTTCTCCTCCCATGCTTGTATCTAGATTTCATAGCATTTTTCATGCTAACTGATAAAATAGAGGTGTTGATAATTATGGTTAAATGATGTTAAGATTGGTATTTCTGAGCTTAATGGGACTTACTTTATCATAATATAACTGTGAGATTTGGTATTGTGGTCTATAATCATCATTTACTTTAAAAATCATACAAACAGTCAATATAAGGGGTGTTTGGCTAAAGCTTGTTTGCCACATTCTAGTTGTTGTTTTAGTGTTGTTTTGGTGTAGTTTCATTGTGTTAAGTTATATTAGGCTAAAACAAGTCTCTAATCCAAGTGTTGAATAGCAAAAGTCAAATTTACAAAAGTTCCACCACCACAGTTAACTGTGGTGGTCTTTGAGTTCCATAACTCATAATTTCTTAACATAAGTTGTGCCTTTAACTTATTTTGGTTTCAATTTTACTTATAAACATGTTTTCAGTTAGTTAGATCCATCCAAAATTCATAAAAGTCAAGTTGTTAGTGTAATCTCAAAAAGTCAAAATGCATGTTTTCTGATTTTTCCAAAAGTTTGGTGAATTTTGTAGAATTTTATAGTTGGTTTGAGACCCTGAAAATTCTTAGGTGTATTTTCCCCCAGCTGAACTCTGGATTCCCATGCTCATCCTATTTTTGTGATTTTCTAGCTGGGCCCCACATCACCTCAAAGACACCTGCAGGGCTGCAAATTGCTTTGTTTCAGCAGCTGCACACCCAAACACCACCCTTTGGTGGTGGTTTCTAGCCACTTCAGTGGTTCCCATGGCCACAACTCAGCTCCTTTCAGCCCCCCCTTGGTAGGCACCATGGATTGACCAACCATTTGACCCCTAGGCCTGTGGACCCCACCTAAATCAGAGGCTAAACCTTGTCCCCATTCTGAGTAACAATTGGATTTTGGAAGTGCTTATTCAAGCTTATTTGCTTATTCTGTGTTATCACTTTGCTTTTTCTGGCTTATTCATGTTCCCTTTACTCCATTGAATCAGATTCAACCAGAGTGGGTCCCATTTAAGCTAGTTTTAGCTTATTTGGCTTGTTGGTCAACAGAAGTCAACTGTTGATCCAATAAGCATTCAAAGTGCTTATTTTTAGTTTATAAAAAGTTTGTTTTTACAAAAGTTTTCTGTTTTTAGATGTAAAATAGATTGGTAAAAGAAAAATTCCAAAAATCCAATTTAATTTTTAAGTGATAGTTTCTATTTAATTTTATTTTTCATTTTTAGATTTTAATTAAGTACTTGTTATTTTTATATTTTTATTAATTACCTCTTATATTAAAGTATTTATAATAATTTTTTCAGATTTTTATTTTATCATTTAGTATTTATTAGAATTAATCTTAGTTTTATTAATAATTAATTAATATTAAGTTTAAAATAGCATAATTAGTTTTTATTAAGCAAAACCTAGTTTTTATATTTTTTATAGCTTTTATATGTTGTAAAATAATTTTAGAAATTTTCTTATAATTTTTACTGTTCATTTTCTATTTTTCTTAATTTAAAATAGTTTAATTAGATAATTAATGATTAATTAGTAATTATTTAATATAAAAACCACAAAAAGACAAAAATACTTATTTTTAATTTTAAAATTAGTTTTTAGTTATTTTATAATTTTAGAAATCTTATTTTCACCTTTTTAGTATTTAATCAATATTGTATTATATTTAAGTTGTTTAAATATTAATAATTAAGTATTAAATAGTAATTAATTAATATTAAATAATTAAATAGTGTAAAAATACATTTTCTTTTTCTAAAAAATTTCTTTTATCTTATAGTTTGTAAAAAAGTCATTTTCACCCCCTAGGTGTTTTCAGATTTCCGTTTTCACTTTTTATTTTGTACGTTTACGTTTTATTTAAACGTAACGTACGCGTTTTTAGGTTTTAATTGTTTTTGGTTTTTCCTACTTTCCCGTCTTATTCATATAGCTTATTTAAGCTATTCTCTTGTAGATTCCTTAGTTAAACCATTCACAAACCCCCTTTTCATCCAAATTCACCCGATCACAAACCCGTTTGAATACAATCCACACCTCGTCGGGACATAACGACCCGGGGAAACACTATATTCCGCGGAGCATTGACTCTAAGCCTTTGACCTTGTTGACCATCACCTGGTCAATTTAGGTTGACCGTTTGGAGCCAATCACCTTTGCGATATACTCAATTTTAGTATACGATACCCCTAGTACACTCCTCCGAGCATATCTTTTTCATTTCTAAGTTTAAGCATTTTACTTAAAGGAAGAATTTGTTTACAATCCACCACAAATGTACACCCAAATCGCCTTAGCTTTCCTTGTATGCACTCATATTTAGTGCATTATTGTTACATGTTTAAACCCTTAGTTAATTATCTAATTGATTACATGGTTGCTAAGTCGAGTAATATCTTGTACATATTGTTTTGGGACGATTGGGACTCATGGGTAAAGTACTATTGTTATGGAGTATTGGGGAAGACATAATTTATTACCCCCATATGTGCGCTAATATTTAAAAAGTACTCCAAGTGTTTTGATTATCTTAATTCGAGTCATTAGAATAGTTGATTGTAAAGTATGTAAAAGTTCAAGTGCAAGGGGAATGCAAAATCCCTATGATGTATTATTTTGGATGGTAGGGCAACAGTGTATGAAAAAAAAATCAAGAAATCAAGAAAAAGAAAAAAATAGAAAAAGAAAAAGAGAAAAAACATACGGACTACCATCCCGTTTCCTTTTATGTTTATTTTATGTTTTTATTAGTTTATGATTAGCTTAAGTCGAGTCGAGTCTTGACTTAGCAACGCCACATTGTACATGTAGTTGACCAAGATGATTAACTCGCCACCAGTAAAGATTGCCTTTATCCAACAAAACCGTGTTTATCATATCCCTACACCTCACGTTATAACCCTTTAAAAGACATCTTTGATAGTTTATCCTAGACGCTTACGCCAAGTGGTGGAGGTTTGATCCTTTCCCAAGCCTATGGTAATGTATGTGCTATGACAGGTAATGCGAGATATTTTCCATTTTCATTTGTGATATATATACTTTTATTATACCTGAGAGATGTGAGTATTTAAACACTATTTGTGAGGTGCTAGTGTATAATTTCTGTGCTTGTTTTGGTTGAAGTGGAACTATTATTTGTTGTAATTATTTTTTATATTAGTGTTAAATGACCCATAGCTTGTATTTTGATTAGAATAAAAGCGTATTTGCTTGAGGACAAGCAAATCTCAAGTGTAAGGGTATTTGATGAGACGAAAAGTGTACCGCTTTTAGGAGGTCATTTAACCCCAAAGTCGAGATTATTTGATCAAATATTGCCCTAAATCATTCCTTTTGTCATTTTAGGTACTTTGGAGGAGAAATCTGGAAAATGAAGCATTTTGGACGTTTTTAGAGCAAAAAGTGAAGAAAATAGCAAAGTCTCCAAATCAAGTTGGATTTTGTACCTGACGGCGTCACATATTGCATGTGACGGCGTCACGTTATGGCAAAGAGGAGGATAAAAAGGTATAACAAGACGCGCCAGAGTGTTTTTGGAATTTAACACGTGACGGCGTCACCAAGGCCGTCACATGTAATTTGCTCTTGACGGCCATGAGAAGATTAATACATGACGGCGTCAAATTTGGATCTAGGCAATATGAGGATTTCTTTGGTGGCGAGTTGACGGCGTCAGACTCAACACGTGACGCCATTAGCCAACAAAATCTATATTTAGTTTTCTTGTTTTCGTGTAATAAAAAGAGGAGAATTTTAGAGAGACTTTTGGGAGAACTTGTGGGGAAACCCTAGGTCGAATTTTGCAGGGTTTTTCACCCTTTTATCATCCATGTTCTAATAAAGATAAGTCTTCCAATAATCATTCAATATGTCTATGTGTTGTTTGATTCTATCTTATGCTTGTCTTTACTTTAACATGATAGGCTAGGTTTTCTTTGTGTTTTCTTAGATGTAATGAAACCTAGTTATTGATTATTGGTTGGTTGTTTGTTATTAATTATATTGGATGAATGATATCGATGTTAGGCTTAAGAAAACTGGCAGACTTCCAATTGCTAACATGCTTGAACGTCTTAAGAAACATGATCGGATATTTAACTACTAAGGAGGCCATGTTAGGAGCTAGTAGTCGGCTCGAGATAGGAAGAGGTAGAAGCTTATAGAGTTAGGGAAGATCATACACGGCCCTACGAATGGTATTAAGGAATATAACCCGTCATCCAAGCAATTCTAACAAACTAATCAACTAGTAAAAGATAGCTAGGGATTAGTGACATCTAAGTAAACACGTTTATCTCATTATTGTTTTTCTCCTCATTTACATTTACTTTCTTGTTAGTTTATTTTCATTGCAATAGTAGATATTTGGGTTAGTTGACTAGCAACTAATTCCGCCCACTCTTCCAAAACCCGAGATTTTTACTTGCTTTCTAAAAAAACTATAAAAATACAAAAAGAATCATCCCTCACCTCTAGACCTAGTTTAATTAAGTTTTGATCCTAACAACACTATTCCCTGAGAGAACGATCAATCCCCAGGCACTTGCCACTACACTATACTACATCAGTCAGGTACACTGCCTAGTGAGGATTGCAAGCCTCTTGAGATCCCTTGAGAGGTAAAACCTTTTGCGAGGGCGCAATCCCACACATCAAAGATCCCCCTCTTCTTCTTCCTTAACATCTTCCACAATTGCCAAGTCATTGGGTCCTAAGTCCGTATCTAGGTCCATGGCTATTGCTAAGTCATTAAGCGCATAATCAAGTTCAATATCAACCAATCTATTGAGTTCTCTAAGTTCCCTAATCTCACTCTCAATCTGTTCACGCAACAAAGCAACTTCGCTAGGTGAAAGGGATGGATTCGCGTTTTCCATAGTGGCCAACGGAATAATCAATGAGGATTGTATGAACAAACACACAAAGAAAAGATACACTAAAGAAAAACTATAAAAATAAAATAAAAAATCTTACTAGAAAGGAATCTAGCAAGTAGACCTAATAAAAAGAAATTTCAACCTAAACAATAACTATTCCCCGGCAGTGGTTCCAAAAACTTAATGCGTGATTTTGAAACCTTGCAAAAGGTTTTACTTCTCAAGGGATCTTGAGAAGCTTGCAATCCCCACCAGGCAGTGTACCTGACCAATGTAGTATAGTGTAGTGGCAAGTACCGGGGGATTGATCGTTCTCTAGGGGAATAGTGTTTTTAGGATCAAAACTTAATTAAACTAGGTCTAGAGGTGAGGGATGACTCTTTTTCTATTTTTATAATTTTTTAGAACGCAAGTAAAAATCTCGGGTTTTGGAAGAGTGGGCGGAATTAGTTGCTGGTTAACTAACCCAAATATCTACTAATGCAATGAAAATAAAATAACAAGAAAGTAAATTTGGAGAAAAACAATAATAAGATAAACGTGTTTACTTAGATTTCACTACTCCTGATAACACGTAAATTATACATGTTTTTAGGTGTGTTTTATGCATCATATTTGTACGTATTTGCTACTTAATCATGGAAAAGTGTTTGTACAAGCAAATGTAGCCAAAAACAGGAAAAAGTGATGAAAAGATGAAGAAATGAAGTAAGGGTGCATAATTGGAGATTTTTTAGAAGGAAACGAGTGAAAAATCACACAAGGACTCAAGGATTTGATAGATTCAATATTTCTACGTTCATATGTCAAGATAATATCAAGTTCTATGAAAGGAATTAGCACCAAAGTGGAAGAGAATGCATGCAACGAAGAACGATAAAGAAAAAGACAAAAGTTGGTTACAAGTTCAAACCAACCGTTCGGTTGGAACCCGCAACCGAATCGGTTGGAATGAACCTGAAGAACCAACCGATCGGTTGGAGCAAATACCGATCGGTTGGGAGATGGCTGTTTTTACAAGATTGCATTTATTGACATTTTTACTCCTCATTATCATGGATGGTTGATCATTTCTCACTAATAACTTCTTAAGGGACGTTTTTACTTGAGAATTAAGTGATTGGAGGCTATATAATGACATCTAGGCTTGCAACCAAAGAGTACCACAAAATTTTAAGTAATAACTTACACCAAGTTATTACTATCTTAATATTTCTCACCCAAAAGGTTGCTATAGCAGTAAAAACGTCCAGGGAAACTTTGAGTTAAAGTCTCAATAGTTTGGTTAAGTGTGTGGAGTTGTTTATTGTATTTGGTAGTCGATTGGAGGCGTGTGGTTGCTATAGTTCCACGGTTTTAGTTCTTGTAATTCTCAAGCTATGTACACCTTGTTACTTACAATGAACACTTGTTACTTTGAATTTAATGAATATTTTGTTTACTACTTGTGTTTTAATATAATTAATATGGAGTGATTTGGTATATACTTGTGTGAATGATGTAGTTAGTCATGGAGTATTCTTTATTTTAAAAAGGCGATGCATGAAAACTCTTCTTAATTTATGAGTTTGTTGAGATAATATCTATTCTTGCTAAATTTTTTGATAAAAACATCTTTGGGGAATATTGGCCGAAAGGGTTTTCTAAATGTTTTTATTCCAAAAAGTTAGTGCACGAATTAGTATGGAATATGGTGTGTGACGAGCATCATGTTTACTCTTTAAAATGGATTTGAGAAGATTTCATCACGAAATTAGCCCGAAAGGATTCGTAGCAATTCATAAGTAAAGAATTGCTTTTTAAACAACATTGTATTAATGGAATTATTATTCTAGTTGTCTTAGGCCGAAAGGAAGTAACTAGATGATTGAATTCTAGTAATGGTTTAACATGATAAATACCATTGATTGTTAATCATTCATATAAAAGTTGTGCATCATAACAAGTTTACACCAAGCTTAACATGAATACTCCAATTGATTGATTGTGGCATTTCACACAAGTATATGTTTTAGTTATATTGTTTCTCGTATAATTAAATTTTCGATGTAAAGGATTGACAACCCTTTTATACAAACTAGTTTTCTAATACTTTGAATCATAAATCCCTTGGGACGATCTCGACTTACCCACCTTTACTAAAACAGACGAGTATACTTGCTCGTATGTGTTAAATAGTTAATCGGTAATCGTGTTTATAAATTTTTAAAACTTGTACACACATCTAGCACATCAAGTTTTTGGCGCTGCTGCTGGTGATTTAATTGGATTTAATTAGATTTCTTAGTTTTTTTTTAGTTTTTTTTTTCATAAAATTTAAATTGGTAAACGAAAAAAAAAGTTTTTTTTACCAACCGATCGGTTGGATTTCCAACTGAACGGTTGGTTGGCTCGGTAAAATTTTTAAGATTTTTTTTATTTGTGTTTTTATTTTATGTTTATTGTTTTTATGACTAGTTATTTAATGTAGTTAATTAGTTATGATTACTTTTAATGGTTTTAGTTAATTTTCATTAATTGAAAGTTTTAATAAAGTTTTATGATTAGTAATTAATGTATTAAGTAAATGGTTAATTAAGTTAATAACATTAATTAGTTATTTTAAGTTAGGATAATGAAAAGTTTTTATAAGTTTTTAATAATTAAAGTTTTCTTTTATATTTTTAATTAATTGAGATTTTATAATATGATAAATATAGTTTAAGTTTAATTTTAATATATATATAAAAAAAATTAAGTTCAAAGAAACCGATCGGTTACAACCCGTAACCGATCCGGTTAGTTTTGTTGTTTGATCCAACCGATCGGTTAGATGTGAAACCGAACGGTTTCTGGCCTCGGATTTTATTTTTTTGAAAATTTTATTTTGAGTTGTTTTTGTGTTTTTATAGCTTTAGTTTGTTAATTTATTAGGTATTGTTTCATTTTAAGTTTTATTTTTGATTATGACTAACCCCAATGCTAATGATTTGGTTGTTTTATTGATGGTTATGTTATAGTTAGTAATTGCTTTAGTGAAATAGAGAGTTTGAGTCAAATTTCAGAGTATTTAAGGAATTTGGAGGAAATGTTCAAAGATTCGGGCGATTCTTTGGAAAAATTGGAAAGCGTGTTGGAGAAAGCGAAAGCGAATTTGGAAAATGGAGAAGTAGTTGGGGAGAATGATGTTTATTTTCCTAAGAAACCTAAGGAAAGGGTGGTTGTTTTCACAAGAGCTCCTTCTAAGAAGTATGATGGAGAAAGCGAAAGCGGATTTGGAAAATGGAGAAGTAGTTGGGGAGAATGATGTTTGTTTGCCTAAGGAACCTAAGGAAAGGGTGGTTGTTTTCACAAGAGCTCCTTCTAAGAAGTATGATGCCACACACATGAGGTATTCTACACCTTGTGCGGTGGAGGGGATCAAGGCTTGGGATGCGGAACTTAATATGGAGTATGGGGACAACTACATAACGGAAGATGTTTTAGACAAACTTGGCTATGTTAGGTTAGATTATGAGGATTACGTAAGGAAGAAGGTTAAGGATGTGAAAGTGAACATTCATGGACACATTTTTAAGGTTGACTTTGTTGTTCTTGATTATTGCAATTCTGATGAACCGGAGGTTGTTTTCGGTAGGGAATTTCTTGTGACTACCAAGTGTACGGTGGACTTTGCACTTAGTGAGTTAAGGATTAATATTACTGATTTGGAGGAAGAAAAAGAAGTGGATGTTATGATTTCGGAGTTATGTGAAGGTATGGAAAAGAAAAAGGAAGGAAAGGAAGAGGTTTGTAAGATGGGAAAAGCGAATAGGAAGAAAGGAACACTAAATAAACTTACCCAACCCTCCAACCCAAAAGTAACTAATTCCACATCATCATCATCATCATCACTACCTAGTACACCACCAAATTCACCAAAAGTTACCCAACCGTTAACTAATGAACAAAAAGAAGCAATATTGGAGAATTTACAAGAGAAGATCCATGAACTCATGGAGAAGAAACCGGTTATTGAGGTTTTGAATGATTACATGACTTATAGGAAGAAGTTGGATTTAGTCATGATGTCAAGGTCAAGGTTGGAAGATACAACATTTGATGAAGTTGAGAGAGAGAGGATAGTAGAAAATGGGCTTCCTAAGAAGATGAGTGACCCGGGAAACTTTGTTTTACCAATTAAAGTTAACGGAACTACTCCAATTTATGCGTTGGCCGACACAGGGTCAAGTGTGAGTGTGATGCCTTATCCATTGTACCAAAGGATTGTACCAAAGGTTAGGACTTTGTAACCCAAAACCTAACAAATCAAACCTTACAATGGCGGATAATTCGAAAGCAAAGGCTATGGGGGAAGTTAAGAATGTACGTGTTCAAATTGGCTACCAACCATTTTTGTGTGATTTTCTTGTGCTAAACATTCCGGTTGATAAGGAGTTACCAATTTTGTTGGGGAGACCTTTCTTAAGAACATGTGGGGCAATAATAGATATGGAGCATGGAACCATGACCATTAATGATGGAATTCTTAAGCATACTTATTACCCTAAACCAATGAAAGGAAGGAGAGAAAGTATAGATGAAGAAGAAGAGGAATACTTTGGTTGTTTTGAAGTTGGAAGAGATGAAGAGGGAAGGCCAAAGTATGGGCCATTAACACCTAGTTTTCTTGATATTGAGGATGAAATGGAAAGAGCTCTTGCAATGGAGGCTTTCTTTAACCCATTTAAAAATATTTTTGTTTTTAACAAACTTACAGATTTTCTTGGATCGTTACCGGTTCAACTTAAAAATTTAGAGTGGGGGCCCGATGGACCTAGCAACTACAAGAAAGAAGAAGGAGATGGAGAATGGCATGTCAAATTTGATATTGTATGCCCAAGCGGAAGAAACTTTGTTAGGAGCTTCAAAACACAAAAGACAAATCGGAAGATATCGGGAAAATACCAAAGTGAAGACATTCTTAGGAATGAATATTTTCAAGGCTAATTGAGCAAGCGGAGCAAGTTTCAAGAATAAAGCACTTCTTGTGCTAGTTTGTTTGATTTTACTTTTATGCATTTTCATTTTTTTAAGTTTTATGGTTAAGACTATCTATCTATTTAGGTGTTATGATTTATATTAAGTTTATGTCTTAATAAGAGTTTGAGTTTTAAGTTTTTAGTTGAGTTATTTAATATTTAGTTTTGTTAAGAGTTAGTAGTTATAGACCAATTTTGGTAGTGTGGTGGAAACTTTACATACAAAAATTAGTTAAAAGTAAACACGTTAGTTGCTTGTATCAAGTAAACTAAGTGTTGAAGTTTTGGTAAAAATTCAATTTTGCAAAAATTCCATTTAAAACAGATGGATCAAAAACTGAACGGTTAGAATTGAATATATAAACCCAAATTTTCAAAAACCACAAGAAAACCACCCACACATACACACCAAATTGGGGGTCTAGAAATTCGATCACATAGAGATTATTTGAGGTTGCAAGAGTGTTAGGATATCATCCATGGCTCCAAAACAAGTAAGTAACATCATCAATTTACTTTAATTAAGTTTTAATTCGGATTATTTGAATTACGTCAAGATTTGGGTATTTTTGATATAGTTCAAATTAAGATGTAATCTTTTGAGGATAAGTGGGTAATTGATAGTGGAAGTCATTGCAAAAAGGATTAGATTGATTGATTAAGTCTTGAGGAAGAATTAATTAATTGAAAATTCGAATTGAATTGGGTTTTTACTTTAGAACATGTTTGCTCGCAATTGATGATTTCCAGATGTTTTATACTTGTTAATTAGTGATGATAGGATAGTGCATTGTTGATTAGAACACTAATTTGAAGGATTGATTAGATAATGTTCTTGCGTTTGATTAAGGGAGTGTTTAGAGATGATATGGATCGTTAGAAGGATGATTTGGATGATTAGAAACCACTATGGATGGTCAAAAACAAGTTAGAATGAAGTAGGAATGGATTGGAAGTGTAAGGAAACGAGAAATTACGATTTAGAATTTTTGTAGAAAATCCAACTGACCGGTTGCGAGGGGCAACCGATCGGTTAGATGAAACATGAAATCCAACCGATCGGTTGGTTGGGATACCGATCGGTTGGATGGCTCGTTAACATTTTTGAAATTTTTTCGTTTCGACTTTTTGACTTCTAATTTGTGTAGCATTGGCTCTTATAATCGCATACTAACATTAATTTGTAATTTTCAGAGTCATATTTTGGGAAGTTCAAGCATAGCAAAGAGAACTAGAGATGGATTAAGGAAAAGAGAGTTGATGCCAATCCCAAAATGCCATCCGAATCTTTTATGGAAAGGAGAGGAAGCTGAAGTTAAGAAATTGTTTAATAGTACTCTTCTAAAAATTGGTGGGCGTGTTGTTCATACACCAAGAGTGATGAATTGGAACATGATGAAAGAATTAGTGTGCGATGAGTTCTTGGAAGACCTATTTATCATCACGATGATATGGGATAAGAAGATTTTGACGTCGGGCATGTGGAAGAGAGCATTTAACATTAGAGAACCGATATATAAAGAATGGTGTTTGGAGTTTCTGTGTTCTATTCAAATGAAGGAAAAGATTACTGATGTGGGAGTGACAACTAATAAATTTCTCAATTTTAGTTTAGGAGGAAAGAAACATGAGGTAACATTATTTGAATTTGGAAACTTATTAGGGTTATATTCCGATATGGACTTGAGTAACAAGGAGTTCAAATTTTTGGTTATAACGGGGGTAAGAAACAGAAACAATTTTGATGCGCATGGATACTGGAAACAGATTAATACGGAGGATAAGTTAGAATACGGAGAGAGTAAGGTGTCATCAATTAAGACACCATTGTTACAAGTACTTCATAGAATCCTAGTACAATCAATATTACATAGAACTTCTAACGTAGAGTTCGTTTACGAAGAAGATTTATGGGTGTTGCATGCACTAGAAGAAAAACATCCTCTTTGACATTTGAACGTGGTTTAGGTGATTATGGAACATTTACACCGACGTTCGACAGTGGGAACAAAGAATTATCTTTGCGGGGGTCATTTTACTTCGCGAATAGCTAGAAGTCTTGGGCTATTTAACGAAATAGAAATGAAGAATTTCAGTCAGCCAGTTATACCAATGAGCATTGACATCACAAGCTTCAAATACCTTCGAGAGAAGAGAAACAGAAAACTTTTGGGACTTCCAGAAATTTTGGATGTGCAACCAATTACAGTTTGGGATGGTTGAGTAGCAAAAACAATTATGTGTGTTGAATAATTTCTATTTCTTTCTATAACTCTTTCTTTTAGGATTAATAACGTACTATGTTAACATTTGGTTTGTTTTTAGTATTTGTGTTTGTGTTCTTGTTTGTTTGTTTGGTATATGTTTGCAGTTTTTACAGGGGTGACATTACGGAAGCTTATGGTTGATCAATATTTGGAGTCGGAGAGCTCATTTGCTTAGTTGTGATCAAATATGCATATTGCGTATTTTTACCCCGGTAGTTTATATTTTACTAAATTTTTCCTATTTCCTTTACTTTGAAGTTATTTTTATTACATTGAGGACAATGCAAAACTTAAGTGTGGGGAGGGAAGAAAATAGGAAAAATAGGTTTTTTTTTTTTTTTTTTTTTTTTTTTTTTTTTTTTTTTTTTTTTTAGGATTAGTTGAGAATTCAAGTAACTGGGATTCGTTCACCCTTGAAAATCTAGTTGTTTGAACACTTGAGTTATTTTTAATGGTAAAAAAATAAGGGGATTTGAAAATTTTTGGAGCTTAATTAAAGTTATTAGAGCAAATTCATTTCGAAATTGATGACATTTACTAGTACATGTTATACTATTCACCTTAAATTGTAAGGATTTAAGCCTTTTTGTATAAAGCATTTCTTATGCTAAATATATATATATATTTTTTTTTCCAAGGTAAATTGTATTAAGGAAAAAAGGATGCCAAAAAAGGCACAGTACAACAAAAAGAAAGGCACAAAGGGAGCAAAACCAGTTAGGACACATCCCTAACTGCTCCACTTTGGCAACAAAAAACAAATGACACTAGGGATCGTCTACAAAACATACAATCTGAAAAACATGCATTCCAGGATCATCAGCATACTCTGAATCCATCAAAGAAAACACTGGCACCAACCAATGCATCTTGAAACATCACCATAAGCTTATATTCATTGAAAGGATGAAGAAGAATTCACATTAGCATTATTAACCATACCAGCCATAGCAGCATCTACAGCATTTGAAACAATACTTTGAGTCATGAAATCAGCATGGGCAGATAGATCCATATCCTCTACATTAGTCAAATCATCACCCTGCAAATTCTTAGCAATTCTGGATTCATAAAACATTATCATATCCTCAGTCCACCTTTTCCTGATATCATCATTTAGGGATTGTTCAGATATAATAAATAGTTCTACTTCAGCCACTTGTTTTTTAAAAACCTGTGATGAGTGCTCAAACACTCATCATTTTTATCGTATCTGGACTGCCAAAACATCCAAAAACACCCAAAAACGCATCAAAATACACAATTTATTCCAAAAGTGTGTTTTATATGTTTTAGATGCAAAATGTTTAAAAACAAATGAAAAACGAACAAAGTTTGCACAATTGGCAGTTTCAGTCCCTCAATTTTCAAAATTTGGCAAAACTAGTCCCTGGAAGTTTAAAATGAAAGAAAAGTCAACCCAAGGCAAAGAAAAGTAAAAAATTATCAAAATAAGTCCTTGGGTGAAAAAGTTTGAGAAAATTACACTTTTACCCCTAAAAATCCAAAATTGCAATAAAAGGTCCCTGGAGTTTCAGTATTTGGCAGATTTGGTCCCTGGTGGGATAATTTTGAAAGAAAAAATCATTTTTACCCTTGGAAAGTCAAAATATGTTAAAAATGGTCCTTGGGTAAAATATTTGTGGAAATTACATGTTTGGTCCCCGAAGTTTGGCAACTTGTCACATTTGGTCCCCGGGAATTTTAAAAGTTGAAAATAAAATTCAAAGACCCTTGTATCATTGAAGTATGGCAAAAATGACCCTTGGGATTATAATTTGGAAAATGTCATAATCAGCCCTCAAAGTTTCAAGAATTACAAATTGGTCCTTGTGTTTAAATTTCAACAAACCAACCGGACCCCTTAATTATCATTAACCCCAAAACCAAATCCACCCAACACTCCAATCCAGCCCACCTTTTCCCTCCCAGCCCATCCAACACAACCAGCCCAACACCCTTCCCCGTCCATTTATTACCACTCCACCTTTGACCCTTTGACCTCCACATCACCATCCACCTCACTCCCTGCTACCAGCCAACCCCCCCCCCCCCTCATCATCACCCCTACTATCACTCCTGCAACACTCCAACTCCTCTGCCTAACCCTCCAAGCACCCAAGTCCAAACACCCCCCTCTGGCATCAATAATCACAAGGAAAAACGCCAAAACCAATTGGGCGCCAAAATTCAAACAACGGCTAGGATTGGTTCTTTTGATCCAAGGGCCAAGAAGATGAGAGGGAAGAGTCCAAGGGATGCCCAGAAACCCTAATTGGGCAATATAAAAGAGATAGAGAGGGTGGAGCAGCGGAGAGTCTTTTTTAGTTAATTTGAATGTAATTTCTTTTTTTAGCATTGTAATTTCTATTTTTAATCAAGTATCAGTTGTAATCTCACTCTTTCATTATTAATATAATTGTTATTTCAAAAATCCAAGTGTTTAGTTTCAATCTCAGTTTACTAAGAAAAAAAAAAAAGATATAAATAAAAATAAAAAAATTGCAAGAAGAAGAGAAGAAAGGGATGCTGAGGAGCAGGTTTAGAACCCCATGGGGGGGGGTGTTAGGAGTGTGATGTGACCTATGTTGATCTTGGTATCTCAGTGTTTGCTTGGACTGCTTGTAAGATTAAGTTTCACACTTTTGTTTTTTTTTTTTTTTTTTATTAGTAGCATTGCTAGTTGTGGTTTAACTTCTGCTTAATATTGTTCATTTGTGTTATCCATTGCCTTTTAGAATCAGTTTACTACCTAAGTGTTAGTTTTGAAAGTATTTGGATCACATTTCATGCCCACTGCCTTAATTTTACCATTTATTGAGTCTATTGGATTTGTTGGTAATTGGCTGCTAAATCTTGTAATTGTGAGTTTTAATTGGTGTAACAAATCTGTATGTAGGGTACTTTGGTAAGATCATGGTCTAAAATTTACTTTTTCTTTGGAAATCAAAAACAGATACACTCTTTAGGGGTGTTTGGCACAGTGTCAACCTCTGAGTTTCATTTGGTTTAAGGTGTGGTTATTAGTTTAGAAAACTCTTACTAGGTAAAACTGAGTTAGGAAAACAAAGAAAGTCAGTGCTCTAGTAGTGAAAGTCAAAATTTCTTTGAGATCTCTTATTCTCAGTCACTGTTGAGATTTTGTGTTGCAAAAACATATAGACAGTCACATAAGTTGATATGGTTGCTTAAATTAGTTGTCTATTAGCTCATTACAACTTATTTAATCATCTGGAACCTTTACAAATTCAGTTTAGTCAACTTTGGTAGTTTTCTCAAAAAAGTCAAAAGTGTATGATCAGATTTTCACCAAAATAGAAGGAATTAAATTGATTTTTGTGAGTAGTTTGGAGCTTTGAAATTTCTTGGGTGTTTACTCTACTAGTAGTACTTAAGGAATCCATAGTGGTTACATTTTTGAGAATTTTATTTAAGGACTAAATTGCCCTTGGAACTAGGCTGCAGGGCAAGACAACTGCCCTGCTCTCAGCAGCTCAGTCTCACCACCTCACTTTGGTGGTTCATTGTGGTTAACCCAGTGGGTCCCACACCCCATAAGCTGGTTCTTACAACCCACCTCCTACCAGGGTTGATCTTTTGAGCTTTTGTTTGACCCCTAGTCTAGTGGACCCCACCTGCATTTAGCCCTAAGCCTTGTCCCAAAACTGTCTCAGAATCCAAATAAGCAACAGCTTATTTGTGAGTTGTTGGCTTATTGAAGCTTAATCTTTGTACCAAACTTGCTTATTATTGTTCATTGAACTTAGAGAAACCATAATTCATCCTTGTGGACCCCACATCACCCCATTTGAGCTAAAAATCCTCCACAGTCAATAAAAGTCAACTGTGGGATCAATAAGCACTTCAAGTGCTTATTTCTTGGGGTACAGTAAAAGTGTTTTTGTTAAAAGTTCTTGTTTTTAGTTTATAATCAGTTTAGAAAAAGAAAAAAACCAAAAAACCAACTTTAATATTAGTGATAGCTTCTATTTAATAGGATTTATCAATTTTATATTTCTTTTTAGCTTATTTAAAAGCAATATATCATTTTTATATTTTTAGAAATTCTATTTTAGGTTAAAATAATTTTATAAATTTTTCCAGATTTTTATTTTGTCTTTTAGTGGTTTTTCTAATTAATTTTAGTTTAATTTAGTTTTAATTAATATTAATCAATTAAATAGCATAATTAGATTTTATAAAGTATGACCTAGTTTTTATAATTTTTCTAGCTTTTATTTTAGTTAAAACATTTTTATAAATTTTTCTAGAATTTTTACTGTTCATTTTCTATTTTTTATAAAATAATTAGTTTAATTAGAAATTAATAAGTAATTAGATTAATATTTATTTAATTAGCTTAAAAATACGTAAAATTAACTTTTTATAATTTTTTAGGATTCCCATGATGGTTAATTAGATTTGTAAAATTTTTCTTAATTTTCTAAGTATTTTTAGTATTTTTAATACTTTTAATTAATTAATTAATTAATAAATAGATAATTAGTGTAAAAATAGTTTTTATTTTTCTTAAAATTTTCTTTAATTATTAGAATTGTAAAAATATTAATTTTACACTTGTAACCCTCTCTGATCATCAGTTGTACTTTTTGTTTTGTTCGTCTGTATACGTTTTTTAATTAAAACGTACGTTTTTAGGTTTTAGCTCAAATCTTTGTAATCTTAATTCTCGTAATCACTCACGTAGCTTTCCTAAGCTATTTTTGTTAATAATTTCCAAATAATTCTGATTATAACCCTTTTCTGTGAATAATCACCCGATCACGAATACGCTAAAGTTACAATTCACACTTCAACGGGACTTAACGACCTGGTGATACCTTATATTACCCGGAGCATTGACCTAGGCTATTTGACTTTGTTGACCATTACTTGGTCAATATAAGTTGACGGTTTAGCATCAATCAACCTGGTTTTTAATTCTCACCACCTCCTTCTTGTACTCTTGTTCATATACAACACCATATGCTAGATTCCTATTAGCACCAGTACTTTCCATCTCATAAACACACCCTCCTCAGCTTTCATCTTAGCCTTTTCTTCAATATCCTTGTTGCTAGAAACAATATCTCTCTCCAACATATTAACTATATTTTGTAACAGAACCATTTTCCCATTTTTCTGCAAAGGCAAACATTTCTTCTCAAAATACTTATGCAATTCTTCAAAACATTTCATAGACTCCTCTCTATCAACTGGAATACCAATCTCACATGCCACATCACTATTAACTTTAATACCCTGAACATCATTAACTAAATCTTCTCCACCTTCATTAGCAATAACAGCATACCTATTCTTAGTACTGAAATCTTTTTGTGTAATATTCTTAACTTGACTTTCTTTAATACCTTCCACCAATACATCCTTATTCTTATCCTGTTGTTGCTTATCACCCACTACATTTTCATTCTCCTTTTCTTTCTTAATACTTTTACCAGTAGCATACCTCCTCTCATTATTAGTAAAACCACCATTAAAACCTCCTCTTCTATTAAACCCACCTCTACCTCTAGAACTAGGACCTCCCCTGCCCATATTGACACTATACCTAGCAGCACCACCACTAACAGAATAATTAAAATCAGGCTGAATAGGCATAGGCTTACCAACATTTTTAGGAGTCCTAATGTACTGCTCAGACTGCCATGCCTCATTTCCATTATTACCACCATTACTATTCAGCAAATCCTGCCCTTTCGCTTTATTTCTATCAGATTTTTCTTCTTCACTTAACACTCTTTTATTACACCCAATGAAACTATGACCAAAAATCCACAATGAGAGCAAATGGGAGGTTGCCTTGCATACTCAACTCTCAGTTTCATGGACCTATTCAAACTCCTATACCACAACTCCACAGAATCAACAATTCCCTTAGTAGCATCCACTTCAACTAGAACTCTTGCAAAACTAGCTCTACCATACCCTTTTTCACACATAGAGGTTGTTACCTTATCCATGATTATAGGGGTTCCAATTCCACTAGCTAATCTGCTTATTCCTTCAACATTCCATGCTTCAAGAGGAACATTGTAAATTCTAGCCCACAATGGTACTCTAGTTAATTCCCTGTTATCAAGACATATTCCAGCTACCCACCTCTAAACAAATAATGGTTTTTGATCAACTAACCATGGACCATTTTCAATCACAGCTTGTATACCATCTTCAGACTTGAATTTAAGGAAATATAACCCCCCTCATTCACTATTATCTCCTCTAATTGGTAAGGCCTCCACATTCTCTTCAAATGACCCACAATCTCCCTATAACCCATTTTATGCCCAACAAAATAACCAACTACAGTTGAACCCCACTTCTTACTTCCTTCAAGAATAATTGGGTCCATTTCCACAACGTCTCTACCCTCCTTTTGAGTACAAGGAACCAACTTAAGCTTATTATCACCATTAAAATAAGATCCCTGCACAACATTACTAAAAGACATAGATTGCTTATTCTTACCCTGATTCTACATAAAAACATCATTCCTATTACTAGACTCATCAATCTCAGTAACACAACCTTTAGTACCTTGAACACCATCCCTATCCTCTATAGATGCCTTACTACTACCCAGAACATCAACATTACCAACCTTATTAGCAACTAATCTACTCTTAACACCAACATTCTTAGTAGATACATGACTAAAAACAATATTCCCCTGATTAACATTAGTACTAATTAGCTCAGGGAACATATCATTAACATTATCATTAGTACCTTCAACATTCATACCTTCATTAATACCATTATTCTGCACAACATCACCTTTCTCAACAGCAACTCCATGAGCACTAGTAGCAGAGTTTGATCCACCATCAATCCCAATCATACCCTGAAACCCAGAACCCATACCAGCCTTACTACTTCCATTATTAACATCAAAAGCCTCATCCTTAACCTCCATATCTTTAGACACATCATCTTCATGCTCCATCTCTTCCATTTCCTTAGTCAAATCCCTGCTTATATTACCCTTCTTTGATCCTTTCATAAGACTACCCCTATGTGATTTAGCAATAACCTTCTTATTCTTAAGAGACAATTTAGCATCATTAATTAAGCTTTTAGTATTCCTTTTGGTGCGTATAACATTATTAGATCCTGGTGGTGGAGGGATAGAATTAGGTGGATACACCACCGGAGGTGGTGGTCTTGATTCATAAGGGTTAGGTGGTAATGATTCTTGTTCAGACATGATAATAGGAAGAATCTAACCAAGAATCATAGAATTATTGAGTGTGAAAGGTTAAACAGATTAGGGATCTGAGTGTGAGAAAGTGTGTGTAAACGTAGAATAGTGACAACAGAAATTCAAAGTGACTTTAATACAATGAACAGTAATGAATTTATAGTAAAATTTTATATAGAAATGTGTATAATGAAAAGAAGAATGCAAATCTAAAATCCAAATTAAGATCCAAGGGTTGGATCAAAATTAGATGATGAATTCATGATAAAATGTGTTAAAAACTTAGAGAGAGAAAATTCACATTATGCTATATATTTTTGCAATGAGTGTGCCGGTGATTGTGTTGATTCTAGAACTTGTACTTGTTATGCATTACAGTTAAAATCACTTTCGAGTGGTAAAACATATTCAAATGATAAGAGGCAACTTAGGATTTACACCAAATAGCATTCCATTTACAAAATAATTTTTGCTAACCACATCGGTTAGTTATTCTCGTATTTGGAACCCATTTGTTAGCATTTATCTTTAATGCTAGATACCTTTAGTACACCCTTCGAGCCAATCTTTTTCTTTTGTTACATCCAGAAAAATACAAAAATATTTTACATTTTAAACCTTAGCCTAACCCTTGTTAAAGTCTAAACGGTGGGTTGCTAGTTGCTTGGTTGATGAAGTGCTTTTGATGATTAATAGTTAACCACACTTTACCATTCGTGTGTGCTATTCCAACAAAGACGAAGATTGATCACCTTTAGTTTTGTATTTTTGTGGTGATGCTTATGCGAAGTGTGGGGGAGATGTTTTGTTTACTTAAAAAAAAAAAAAAAAAAAAAAAAAAAAAAAAAAAAAAAAAGTCATCACAATTATAAGATGACAATTATAGCGAATGTGCTATGCTATGTATGGAGATGGAATAAGAAAGTTATGTGATATTTTGTTAGCCAATGTGCTAAGAATGAAGAATATTATTATGGCGAATCGATGTATCAAAATATGTGAAAGTTCATAAAGGAGGAGAATGATTGTAACTATAATCATTTTTGGGTTTGTGGTTAGTTCGGTAACTAGCAACAATGGGATTTAGACTTTATTTTGATTTTGTTTTTCTTTTATAACCAATTAAATATTTCCCATGCCTTATCCCTACCCTTTTTGGCTTTTTGAAAATATCAAGTGCATGAAAATTTTAGTGACCATCTGTATTTTTGGTAATGGAATTACGCACCAGCGATCTAGAGAATGTTTTAGTGACCATCCGTTATTACTTACTAAAAATACGCGCCAGTGATCTATTTGATTCTTGTACAAGATGTTTGAACATTAGCCAGGTACAACCCATTAAGCCTCAAGTTACAACCCAATAAAAATCCTCTTTGATGTTTTGTTTTGTTGTTTTGATACTTGTACAAGCTTATGGTAAGAAACATGAATCATTCATATAAAAGTTGTGCATCATAACAAGTTTACACCAAGCTTAACATGAATACTCCAATTGATTGATTGTGCCATTTCACAAAAGTATATGTTTTAGTTATATTGTTTCTCGTATAATTAAATTTTCGATATAAAGGATTGACAACCCTTTTATAAAAACTAGTTTTCTAATACTTTGAATCATAAATCCCTTGGGACGATCTCGAATTACCCACCTTTACTAAAACGGACGAGTATACTTGCTCGTATGTGTTAAATGGTTAATCGGTAATCGTGTTTATAAATTTTTAAAACTTGTACACACATCTAGCACATCAACTCCCTAGCTATCTTTTACTAGTTGATTAGTTTGTTACAATTGTGTGGATGACGGTTATATTCCTTAATACCATTCATGGGGGCCGTTTACGATCTTCCCCAACTCTATAAGCTTCTACCTCTTCCTATGTCGAGCCGACTATTAGCTCCTAACATGGCCTCCTTAGTAGTTACTCATGCATTAAATACAGCCAATTAATCGTAGTACACATCCGATTCATGTTTCTTAAGACGTTCAAGCATGTTACCAATTGGAAGTCTGCCAGTTTTCTTAAGCCTAACATCGAGATCATTCATCCATTACAATTAATAACAAACAACCAACCAATAATCAATAACTAGGTTTCATTACATATAAGCAAACACAAAGAAAACCTAGCCTAGCATGTTAAAGTAAAGACAAGCATAAGATAGAATCAAACAACACATAGACATATTGAATGATTATTGGAAGACTTATCTTTATTAAAACTTGGATGATAAAAGGGTGAAAAACCCTGTAAAATTCGACCTAGGGTTTCTCCACAAGTTCTCCCAAAAGTCTCTCTAAAATTCTCTTCTCAATACACAAAAATTGGAAAACTATATATAGATTTTGAGGTCTAACGGCGTCACGTGTTGATTATGACGCCGTCAACTCACCACCAAAGAAATCCTCAGATTGCCTAGATCTAGATCTGATGCCGTCATGTGTTAATCTTCTCATGGCCGTCTCTTGGAAATTATACGTGACGGCCTTGGTGACGCCGTCACGCTTTAAATCTCAAAAACATTCTGACGTGTCTCGTTATACTTTTTTATCCACCTCTTTTCCATAACATGATGCCATCACATGCAATACGTGACGCCGTCAGGTACTATTTCCAGCTTGATTTGGAGACTTTGCCGTTTTCTTCACTTTTCGCTCAAAAAAAGTCCAAAATGCTTCCTTTTCCAGATTTCTTCTCCAAAGTACCTAAAATGACAAAAGGAACGATTTAGGGCAATATTTGATCAGATAATCTTGACTTAGGGCTTAAATGACCCCCTAATAGCGGTACACTTTTCATCTTATCATTGTTGTAGGTAAGCAAACAACTATTCATCTCAATCCTTTGTTGAGCTTCACAGCTGTGACAAATCTATCCCACTAGAGTGTCATGTTGTTCACAAACTTAGAATTGAGCTGGATATTTGGCATTGTCATCCTGATGATCCTTATGTCATTCACAAGCTTGTGGAATCTCACATAATAGTCAGTGATATTTTCACCATGATTCGTCTTGAAGTGCTCAAATTCATCATACAACTGAGATTCACGATCTTCTTTGGTCTGTTCAAATCCAGCCAAAAGCATTTTAACATTTTCCCAAACAGCTTTGGCTTCAGTGTTGAAGCTGATAAGCTTGTACACGTCTATGGGGAAGTCCGTGAATCACAATGTTAGAAGCTCTAATGTCTGCATCATAACACTTCTTATCCTCCTCATTAAGATCGTTGTAAGTACGTGGCCTGTCGATTCCAAGAGTGACTACTCCATCCTCACCAGTAGTGACAACATCTCTAGTGGTGCCATTTGAGAGGGTCCTTCATCAATAGATCGAAGAATGTTGACACCATTCTCTTTACCCAAACAGTAGAGCCGAACTCGTTGTGCCCATGACTCATAATCCGTCCTATCGAGCATAGGAGGGCGGGTTTCGGACCCAGCAGCTTGAATGTCATTAGAAGAAGTGCTTGCCATGATGTAACTTTACACGGGATTTTACAAATCTTAGATTTAAACTGAGAAATATAATCTTTCGTGGGATTTTACAAAATCAAGAAGAAACTGTGATTTGATTGCTTGAATGTGTTCTGATGAAAGTTTGGATCGGCTTGATGATGAGTGATTGTATGTTAAGGTAAATGATTGTTTGTTAGATTAGGTGAATTATTGTTAAGTTAAGTTGAGTTGTGATTATGTTTGGTTGGAATGAGTTTACGTGAGGATCTTACAAATCATAGTGAAGAACTTAGACAAATCACAGTGAAGAACTTAGACAAATTACAATGAATAGCTAAGACAAATCACAGTAAAGAACTTAGACAAATCACAGTGATGAACTTAGACAAATCACAGTGAAGCAATTAGTCAAATCACAACCCTCAAATTACAACACTCAAATGGCAACACTTTGGGCAAATCGCAGTGGCATCAAATCGCAACTGGAACACAAATCGCAATAGGACAAATCACAGTCACCACAAATCGCAGTAACCTCAAATCGCAACCCACTTTCTAGCACAAATCGCAAGGACAAATCGCAGTCCACTTCCAGAAAAAACTTTCGCTATCTTGCGATTTGTTTTCTTTTCCCTTTATGGTAAAGTGACAAATCGCAGCCCGGAAACTACACAAATCGCAACAATGAAAATAGTACCGAGACACAAATCGCAGTCAAGAAACTCTTCAAAACACCACACGAATTCCCCAACAATTGATGAAATAGGTAACCCAAACACTAAACTAAGCTCATATAATAACACTAATCATGAAAGTACAATCATATTACACTTATAACCACAAACAAGATCAATCCAAGGTATTTTTCCTAAAAACTGTTCCAACAAAAAAAACACAAAAACCAAGTTAATAATCCGAGCACACCCAATCCCAAATATGAAACCTCGGCTCTTGATACCAATTGTAGGTTACTCATAATTCAAACATACATGGTGCTTCTAGTTTGATTTGAATTGTAGAGAGAGAGAAAGTTAGGGAGCCTTTTAGAGAGAGAAATAGAAGGTTAGATTGAAATGTATGAAAGGTCCAACTATCTCCCTTGGTGGGAGAGAG
Source organism: Artemisia argyi (assembly GCA_030686995.1). NCBI lineage: Eukaryota > Viridiplantae > Streptophyta > Magnoliopsida > Asterales > Asteraceae > Artemisia > Artemisia argyi. The sequence goes on from CM060700.1 coordinate 203,966,905, forward strand.
TATTTATACAAAACTCATAAACGCCTCTAGTAGGCTATGGACCGGGCTAACAGTGGGTAAAGAGCTGACCCGACTCCATGGTGAAACGATTACTAAACTAATATGATAAATACTACGAGCTACTTTAATGCTAAACCATACTCGGGGTGACTGAGTCTTTCATGAATTTATATTCCTAACATATATGTAGCTTATCAATTGGTATAGAATGGACACAAAACAATATTATCTCTAATATCTTACATGGTATCAGAGAACTAAACGATCATATCCCTAAACCCTAAAACAGCATATCCTTACCTTAAATAGCCGCCACTTTAAATTTTCTTTTTCGGCCGCCGGTCCAGAGTACGTATATCTTTATCTCCATCGTATAAACTTTATCCCAACAAAAATCGTTCCTTCAATCGCCAAACAAATAACGATCCCTACCTTGAAAAAAAAAAAAAAAAAAAAAAAAAAAAAAAAAAAAAAAAAAAAAAACCCTTCCCTCTGCCATTCAATCACCCCTGTTAATCACGTTTTTTTTTTTTTTGTGTTAGTGATTTGTGCTAAGGTCACAAATCCACACGATTTTAATCAAGTGACGGCGGAGAGAAGTGGCAGCGGCGGCGGATTTGGGGCGGGTGGTGTTGAAACTGCTGAGATTGAAGAGGGGGTGTGAAGGTATTGTTTGATTCGTTGTGTTTTGGTGTGCAAAAACAATTTATCAATATATCAACAAACGTGAAGTCCAAGTTATCGTGAGACAACTAGACGTAGAGAATTACGAGTAAACCTTTTAGGAAAAAGATTACCTCGCAAAAGCTCGTGAAAGTGATATTAAAATTGTGAGACCGGGAAGTGATTTCCTGGATCGTACCCCAACGAGGTGTGAATGCAAAAGTTTCGTGAAAAGATCGAGATTAAAATCTTGTATGTTTGGTTGAGAAAGGTTATTTGGTATTGTGGTACGTTAAACTTACGGAAATTAAGAATTAACAAACGAAAACGTAACCTAATTGTGAATTTACAATGGAAATGAAAATTAACACTTAAAAACTACCTAAGAAACTACGGGAAACATAATAGAGAATTAGGGAACCCTAAAACGTAAGCTAGAATTAAAAACGTGAAAGTTAACTTAAATAAAACGCGAGTGCGCGAAATAAAACGTGAAACGTGAGCAAATAAAGTCCTACGAATATGAAAATGATATTTTTACAATCCTAATGATATAAGAAAATTTTTGGAAAATTAAAATTATTTTTACAACTAATTAATTAATTACTATTAATTAATCACTATTAACTAATTACTAATTATTAATTACTTTTTAATTAACTAAATTATCCTAAATTACAAATAATTATGAAATTTAACTAGAAAAATGAAAATTAAATTTAGAAAAATCTAAAATATTATAAAACTAATTTTAAAACAGAAAATCTATTTTTCCTAATTTTTAATTAATTATTAATAATTAAAAACTAATTATTTAATTAATTTAAATGAAACTCAATTATAAAAAAATAATAAATGAAACAAGAAAAATCTAAAAAAATTCCTAAAATTATTTTAAGTTAACAGAAACCTAGGAAAATTATAAACATGAAAAGTGCTTTTTAAAAAGCTAATAAATAAGCTAAAAAGCTTAAATAGAAGTTATCACTTTTTTGAAAAGTTGGATTTTCTTGATTTTTATTTTACAAACCTATCTAAATACTGAACATAAACAACTTTTGTAAAAACCACTCTACTGAAAAGCCCAAATAAGCTGTGTACAAGCTTATTGCCTTAACAGTTGGCTTAAGTAGGTTCAAAACAAAACTTTAAACTTGAAAAAGCTAAGGAATAAGGTAATCAGCTCATCTAAAGGATAAAATAAGCTAATAGGTACTAAAAGTGATGCAATTAAACTAAAAAGTACAAAAGTTCAAGCCAAAAAGATCAAATAAGCAGACATGAGCACTGTCTAAAATTGCCAAACCAAACAGGCCACTCAGGTCAATTTGCAGGCCTAAATTGAGGAGGGGGCAAGAAGGTTTGAGGCCAATTGATGCTAAGAACTAGATACTCAACTAGGTGAGCTCTCAAAAGAGCCAAGGGGGAGGCTATGGGGCCCACTATGGAGTCCTGTGGGACCCTTGGAACTTTGGCAGATCAGATGGGCAAGATGGAGCAGGGGAGGTCAGTCCCCCTGCAGGCCTGTTTGAAGCTTAATGGGGCCCACAGAAAAAAAAATCCCAAAAATATAGTGTAGGTGGGACTTTAAAGATAAGCTGGGGGCTATGATTCCTAAAAGTTTCAAGTCCTGAATCCCTTCCCAAAATTCTAGAAAATTCATGCTAAATTTGGAAAATCTGAGGAAGGATGAATTTGACTTTTCACTTAAACCACATATTTTGACTTTGTTGAGTTTAAATCTATCCTAATTGCAACTAAACTTGTTAATGAACTGACATGAAGTAACTTATAGCTACTATAACTGCATATAAGCTTATATGAAAAGTTGTTTCCACTCAAACCGTCACAGTTAACTGTGAGGAGGGAATGAAGTGAGTTTTGACATTTTACACTAACACCTCTGGAATTTAAGTTTAATTTGCACTACATGGATCTAAATGAAGCTGATTAAGCCAAGTACTACTCCTAAACCTGATTGGAACCCACTTTTACAGCTTAAACGAAACACCCTTTTTAAGTCTGCTTTACTTTTGTAATGGAGCAAGTTAATGAATCAGGCCATGAAACTACAAGATTATCCTAAACTAACATGAATTAAACCTACAGGAACACAGATAAACAACAATTTACAACTATAACAGGTCACAACCAATTATGCTAAAAAAATGTATATGAAAGGATCTTACAAGTTACTTATTAAGCTGAAATTATGAGCCAGGAACTAGACACCCATCCTACTGTCTCCCATGAGACTTCTAAACCATCTTCATTCCACCTTCTTCTGTTCCAAAACCAAATACCACCATTTTTTTATTTTGTTTTGGTTTTCTTTGTGATTTTCTCTATTTTTTTTCTTTTTCTGAATTTTCTCTTAATTCCAAGTTTCAAAAGGCTTTTAAACTACTTGAATGAGCTTCTGATGCTATAGTTAAGCACAAAACAGAGATAATCACAACTGTTTGAGACAATAGAAAATCTAAGCAGAGATTGAAAATTACTTGAAACTGAATATAAATTAGATTAATATTTGAAAAGGTTTTACAGATTACACTAGTACTGAAAATTGGAAATTACATGGAAAACTAACTTTGCTTAATTAGACAATTACATAAAAAAAAAAAAAAAAAAAAAAGAAAAAGAAAAAAAGAAAAAAAAAACTACTTGCCTTCAAGGCTTACAATTGATACCTATTTATACTAAAACTGAAAGAATGGCTTCTTCCTTTTTTGTTCTTCTTCTCTGTGAATAAACAGCTAAGGATCACTTTTGAGCATCTTGGGAGCCAATCCCACCATTGGATTGATATGGGGACAATCTCCACCATTGATTCAGTTTATCATTCTTTTTTTTGAAACCCTAGATTGATGTCCTGGAGGGGACAAGGAGTTGTAAAACATATGGGGGTTGACTTGTTGGGATGGTTTAGGGTGGCTGGGTAGGGTGTGTTGGAGAAAGGAGGGGGGGACAAAGATGTTGGGGATAGTACAGTGGTTGGGGCTGTATGTTTTGGCGGGGAAGAGAGGTGGAAGAAGGGTTGACCGTTTGGTTGACCCTGTTTTATTAATAACAGGTAAAGGGTAGGCTTGGTTGATGGTTGGGCCAAAGAAATGGTGGGCTGGGGTTGGTTTGTGTTTTGATTAGTGGATGTGGATCAGGCTTGTGGAATTGGATATAAAAAGAACAAGGGTCCATTTAGTTTGTATTATTTTACAAGGACCAAATTTGTAAATATTCTGAATATGAGGGACCTGAATTTTCAAACTTCCAAAGTATATCAAGGGTGTTTCTTGCCACATATCAATAATCCAAGGACCACAAATAAATTTTCCATTTTAAAAGCACCCAGGGACTGATTTTGCCAATTTCCAAACTACAGGGACCAAATATGTAATTTTTCCAAAGTTTTCACCTAAGGATTAAATTTGATAATTTTGACTTTTAAATGCCTTAGGTTGACTTTCCTTTCAAACCAAATACTCAGGGACTAGTTTTGTAAATTTTTGAAAGTTGGGGGACTGAAACTGCTAATTGTGCAAACTTTGTTCGTTTTTCATTGTTTTTACTCATTTTGCATCTGAAACGTATAAAACACAATCCCTGGGATATTTTCAGTATTTTGATGCATTTTTGAGTGTTTTCGGATGTTTTGACAGTTTAAATACGATAAAAATGATGAGTGTTTGAGCACTCATCAATCCCCCACACTAAACTATTGCTAGTCCCTAGCAATCTTTTTGGAAAAACTTGATGGATTTGAAGACTCTTTACCAAAAGCCATCACTTCTGGAGTAGTCAAATGTTTCGGTTCAAGTAAGAATTATGGTCTATTTGATAACCTTGTGATTTTGAGCAAACCACCAGCTTTCAACGGTTTTGATTTGTCTTTACCAGAAGCCGTTTGCATCTGGACTAGCCAACTCTTGATGGACACAGTCAACATCTTGGTGAGCTGATTACCAATTATGGTTTTTCCACTGCCTTTACCACAAGCCATAATCTTGCGGGCTAGCCAACTCTTTCGCTTTAGGATATGGCGAGTTGAGATACCATACAATTTTGGGCAAATTGCAAGTCGTCAACGGATTTGAGTTATCTTTACCAAGAGCCGTTTTCTCCTGGATTAGCCAATCCTTTTGTCGGTTAGACATGGCGGACTGATAACCACAAAAATTTTGAAATAAAGTGAAAAAAAATTTTAAAATTTTAGGCCAAAAACAGGGGTACTAGATGATATAATTTGATAAAATTTGCTAGAATTTTCCCCTCCCCCACACTTAGAATTGAATATTGTCCTCAATATTCAAGGTCCCGGCTATTATGCCGAATCCTTGAACGTAAAAAGATAATATTAGAAGCTAACTGTGGGAACGTCGTTTTTCATTTTTCACTTTATTTATATATACGAACAAACACACTTTTTTTTTTTTGGAGATATATACATTGCAAACATCAGCAGGGGGTGTCCACTCCCCCACACTCGGGTGTTAGAAAGTAGAAAGAAATCAGAGACATGGGTGAAAACCCATGTTAATGCTACTGTTTTTGTTCATCGAGTCTCTAGCTTGACTCGATCCCCGAATTCATTGGTCCATGGGGAAAGTTTGGAGGTCCGGGACAACCATGGGTGGTATGTCCCCTCCAAAATAATGCTTCAACCGATGCCCATTTACTTTAAAATTTTGACCGTCATTTTGAGACAACTCGACGGTACCATATGGAAAAACTTTGGCAACGGTGTAAGGTCCAGTCCAGCGGGTTTTAAGCTTACCCGAGAATATCTTCAATCTAGAGTTAAAAAGAAGGACTCGGTCACCAACGTTGAAAACGCGGTTCTTGATTTTAGAGTCGTGGATCTTCTTTGTTTTCTCTTTGTAGATTAGAGAGTTTTCGTATGCTTGATCACGAAATTCATTTAGTTCATTGAGTTGAACTTTCCTATGATCACTCGCAGACTTGAGATTGAAATTGGCATTCTTCAAAGCCCAATAAGCTTTGTGCTCGAGCTCAATCGGTAGATGACACGCTTTTCTATATACGAGCTTATAAGGAGTACACCTGATGGGTGTTTTATAAGCCGTGCGAAAATCCCATAGAGCGTCATCTAATTTGTCCGACCAAGAGGCACGGTTTTCGCCTACGGTCCTTTCAAGAATTCTTTTTAAACCACGGTTTGAAACCTCCACTTGCCCACTTGTTTGTGGGGGATAAGCGGTAGCAAGTCGGTGAGTGACACCATACTTGAGCATGACTTTTGCAAATTGGTCATTGCAAAAGTGAGTACTGCGATCACAAATGATAGCGCGGGGAGTTCCAAACCTAGCAAAGAGCGATTTTAAAAACTTTACAACTACTCGGGCATCGTTGGTTGGGAGAGCTTTTGCTTCGACCCATTTTGACAAATAGTCAACGGCCACGAGTATGTACTTGTTCCCTCGTGAAGACGGGAACGGCCCCATAAAGTCTTTGCCCCAAACATCGAAGATTTCACAAACTTGGATGACATTTTGTGGCATCTCATCCCATTGTGTTATCTTTCCTTGACGTTGACACGAGTCACAAGATTTGACTAAGTCATGGGCGTCTTTGTAAATTGTGGGCCAATAATAACCCGAATCAAATACTTTTCGCGCGGTGTAGTTCGGGCCATGATGACCACCGGTGGGTCCATTATGACAAGCCTTAAGAATTTCCATGGCTTCTTGGCCATGAACACACCTACGAATAACTTGATCCGCATAAATTTTAAACAAATAGTGATCGTCCCAAAAGTAATGATTCACCTCTTTGAAAAATTTCCTTTTTTGGTGGGACGACATCCCTTTAACAACGAAATTCCCCGCATGGTAGTTTGCAAAGTCCGCAAACCATGGGGTACTAGAATCACCACGATGAGAAATCACATTAAGTGTCTCGAGAGGAAACGTTTCATTCATTTCCTTTTTCTCAAGAACACCTTGATGAGGGTTTTCCAATCGGGAAAGATGGTCAACAGCGAGGTTCTCGGCTCCTTTGTTATCACGAATAATGATATCAAATTCTTGTAGGAGGAGAACCCAACGGAGCATTCTCGGCTTTGCATCTTGCTTGGCTAAGAGATACTTGAGAGCCGAGTGATCCGTGTACACTATGCTTTTAGTCAAGATTGAGTATGGCCGAAACTTCTCAAATGCATACACCATGGCTAGTAATTCTTTTTCCGTTGTGGTGTAGTGAGCTTGAGCTTCGGTTAAGGTTTTGCTTGCATATTGAATCGGCTGAAAATGCTTGGTTTTTCGTTGCCCCAAGACCGCACCTATGGCAAAGTCACTTGCATCACACATAAGTTCGAAAGGTAGGTCCCAATCAGGGGCAACTAGAATTGGTGCCTCGGTAAGCTTTCTCTTGAGAGTTTGAAAAGCTTCGATGCACTCATCAGAAAAGACAAACGGAGTCTCTTTTTCAAGAAGTCGGGTCATAGGCCTAGCTATCTTTGAGAAATCTTGAATGAATCTACGATAGAAGCCGGCATGACCCAGAAAACTCCGAACACCTTTAACAGTTGTGGGAGGAGGAAGTTTAGCAATGACATCTATTTTAGCCTTGTCAACCTCAATCCCGCTCTTAGAGATCTTATGGCCAAGGACAATGCCTTCCTTGACCATGAAATGACTTTTCTCCCAATTTAGACTAAGATTGGTGTCTTCACACCTTTGAAGCATTTTGTCTAAATTGGTGAGACACGATTCGAATGAATTCCCAATGACCGAAAAATCATCCATGAAGACCTCCATTGTTTTCTCGATCATGTCGTGAAAAATGGCCATCATGCATCTTTGAAATGTGCCCGGAGCATTGCATAAGCCAAAAGGAATGCGTCGATAAGCAAATGTTCCATACGGACACGTGAAAGTCGTTTTTTCTTGATCTTGAGGATCGATGGGAATTTGGAAATAACCCGAAAAACCATCAAGGAAATAATAGTATTCGTTTTCCGCCAATCTTTCGAGCATTTGATCCATGAAAGGTAGAGGAAAGTGGTCTTTACGGGTGTCGTCATTCAACTTTCGATAGTCAATGCAAACACGCTAACCCGTTACCAATCGAGTAGGAATCAACTCATTATCATCGTTTTTAACAACCGTTATACCACCCTTCTTGGGCACACAATGAATCGGACTATGTGACAACTGGCAAGTTAGGGAGCCATTTTGAAAACCCGCATTACATTAAAAATTATAATTTTGGAATATTTGAAAAGTTTATTGTGACGAGATATTTTATGGACGTTGGAATGTGATTTTTATCGTACGTTATTTATTGGATTTGATTAATTATTTATGATTTGGTTTGGTTCATTCGTGATAATTTATCTTGAGATCGTTATTTTAGCACTACATTGACTCCGGCACTAGGATAACCTAACAATTTTAATTATTTTAATATTGGTTCGGATATTATTATTTTTGGAACGTATCGCGAGGTTTTGATTATTTTGGAACGAGTTCGGTTTGAGAAAGTTGATTTGGTTATTTAAGGTTTCGGGTTTGGTCCGTGTATTTACACCGGGCTACTTAACCCACTACACCTCTCACTATTATTATTATTATTATTAAAAATCTTTTTTTTAAAGAGTAAACCACAAATCGTCCTTGTGGATCCGGTTATAGCAACACACCAACTTCCTCATCACCAACAATTCACTCTCTCTCTCTCTCTCTCTCTCTCTCTCTCTCTCTCTCTCTCTCTCTCTCTCTCTCTCTCTCTCTCTCTCTCTCTCTCTTAAAATACAACCATCACCGCACCCTTTAACCATCAATCGTACCACCACCACCACCCTCACATCAAAACTAACACCACCATCTTAACCATCTTCTTCTGATCTATCTATTGGTACAAACCACGCGCGTTTTGGACCACCCTAACACCCTATTCGAATTAATATCACCACGTTATCACCACTTCTACCATCTTTTCATTTTGGGTTTGTAAGAAATCGGGTTTGGAGCTTGATTAAAGGTGAGTGGCCACGAAATTTATTCGTGCGCCCCGATTCTTACCCAAATCGTGGGTATATTGTTGTTTTCTTGTTGGGTTTTGACGAAATATTGATTAATAATGATGGGGAAATGTTATTTTGACAATAAGAATCCGTTTGGTATCTTGGGTTTTGGGTGTGACGCGAGTTTGGTACTCGGTTGGAACATATGGGTCGCGTTTGGTTTTGTTGTTGGCTCGTATGGAGCTTGACCGAGACACTAGGTCTTGATGAGACCCTCCCTTGACTCTTTTGGGAGTCTAGGATGATTTGTTGGTCCGATTATACTTGGTTATTAGTGTTTGATTCTTGGTACTTGGAGTTTCGGATGGGTTGTGATTATCTTGGCTTTGTTGTTGTTGTCGTGATTCATGGCCGACGAATCCTTTGGGTCCGTTTGGTTCCACTCGGCTCGTTGGAGCAATGCCGAGGCCTAAGGGTCTCGGGCGAGACTATATTATGAGTATTGTTGTTTCATTTTTGACCCGGGTTTGACTTGGTAAGTCGACCCGTATGCATGATATATATATTGTTGTGGTTTATATTGTGGTTACTATTATTTTTGGTTGTGGCATTACTTTGGACCGAAGCTTTTGGATGGGTCAAGACACCTTGTGATCTCGACTTGGTATACTTATGATTTGGATTATAGATGTGTTGTCGAGTGTGGATTTGGGGACCGATTGTGAGACGGTCATTAGATGACGGAGATAGGTTAGTTGGGTGCCGTAGTCGGACCCTCATGTTGTAGCACGTGGATATGGGATTGATTTGGACGGAGTTGATTTATTTATTTTGACTTGATTATTATGTTGGACATGGACTATGAGCCGAGAGTGATGACTCGGACATGTGACCAAATTCTATGACTCGATAAATATTTAAAAGTCAAACATTAAAAATAATACTCGTAATAATATTATTGATAATATAATCGTTTATATACGTATATAGACGTGATAAACGTATGTATATATATATAAATGCGTATATTAATAATAAAACAATCACGAGTAAACGTTATAATAATGTAACGATAATTATTATACTATGCAAATGGTGTAATAAATGTTGGAATATTGTTATAAGGAAATAACTCGAAATAATATCGAGAACTTATAAGTCGGGTGAGTAATAAATAAAAACATAACAATTTTTATAAATTTAGAAAACTTATCGAGTTATACGAGTTGTGGTTATTTAAAGTCTAAGTGGGCTTTATATTGTGACTTTTGTGTTGTCACGGATATATGACGATTAATATAAACATTTTCTATAACAAGTGACTTATTTAATCGACGGATTAGATCTAGTTATTTGACGATATAAAATGAGTATATTAATGGGCATTGTATCTCACGACTCCCATAGGTTGTGGTATATGTTTTAGGATAATAAATTACTATGTATCTCGTGGAATTTGGCCGATTTGATGATATATATAGGGAATTTATTGGACTACGATATATACCAAATAGAATTCTTTGTGCTATGTGCTTTATGTTGGGTATAATTTTGGAACGATACATTACGTAAATAAATATGGGAGATTACCAAATCGACGGATTTGATAAGCTTCGATGATTTATTTAAATTATATATTGGGCTAATATTAGACCTATAGATGGTTTATTATTTTCATTCGTTGTGGCTTTTTGGTTTGAGTTGTGTCGACCCTTCACCCATGTGGATACCAAACGTCGAATTTCAAAAATATATGAAGTTAATTCGAGAAATGGATATTTTTGGAAAGTAATATGGAATACGTTTGGGAATGGGAATATTTGATTTTTGAGGAAATGATTTCTGAACGAGCTTGATATTGTTAGGAAGTGCCGAGTCTGTAGTTGTCGTTATGTGAGTTGCTTGAGATTACTTAGGTCTTTCTTCTATCAATATCTTTTGAGGATTTGCTGGACTTGAGGTAAGTCATAGCCCCACTTTTACTCTTGAACTTTGTTTTCAATACTTGGGGGGGGGGGGGGGGGGGAGAAACGTGCAAATGTTTTATGTGGATTATTATCGCTTTGTTTATTTAAAACTTGCTATGCTTATAGAACTAGGTAGGATTGAGCGAGGCCTAGTCCCGAACTAGGTAAGTTATTGATTTGGTTATAGAGCGAGGCCTAGTCCCGAACTAGGTAAGCTATTAATTTGGTTATAGAGCGAGGCCTAGTCCCGAACTAGGTAAGCTATTGATTTGGTTTATGAGCGAGGCCTAGTCCCGAACTAGGCAAGCTATTGGATTGATTATAGAGCGAGGCCTAGACTTGAGCTAGGTAAGCTATTGATTGGATTAATTCGAGCTATAGCGTGCACCTATAGGGTTAATTTGATTTGGTTGGATTATTTTGGTTGGATTATTTTGGTTGGATGATTGAGGCCTAGTCTAGCTAGCAAACGTTTTGCGTACATGTCCACTATATTGAATTATGAATTTAAACCTATGATCTCACCAGCGAAAGCTGACTTTTAGCACGTTTTCTCAGGTAATTAAGTGATGCTCTATGGATGCTTGGGGTTGGAGGCTTGGCAATGGCACCGGTTATGGATCTATTTTTTTCTAAAACTCTGATAAACTATTGTGGACCTATGTTTATTTCTTTTGGGCTTTACTTTGGATAATTATTGGGATAAATGTAAACTTTAAAACCCGTTTTGGTTGCGTTTTTCTTATGTTTACTTTATCTCGTTCTTTCATGACTTTGAATGGATACCAATCCCCGTAGCACCCCGAAAGCTTGTTGAGTCTTCCGCTGTATCAAATTTTGGGGGTGTTACAGATTGGTATCAGAGCCAAGGTTATAGAGAACTAGGTAAATAGATACCTAAACTATAACCGATTTTATAGAAAACGATCCTCGACCATTGCCCGCCAGCCCGCCAAGCCGAAGCATCATTGTTATTATTGAGGTATTATGAGATTATTGAGATGATTGATAGATTTGGGATTCTTGAGATGATTTGAGGATTTGAGGTTTATTGATTTAGTGATATGATGGCGTTTTGAAGAATTATATGCGTTTTGAGGAATTATATGGCTTAATTGTTTTACGAATGGTTTTAGTAATGCGGTATTTTAAATCTTTCTTGATATATATGATTTGGAATTATACGATGATTTTTGATATGGTATTTTGAGTTCGAGGTTTAGTTTTTTTGAAACACTTACACCTACCCTACGCCGTTGTCACAGACTATGGCCTCCCGTATGTTTGACGTTGTTGAGGATATTCTTACCGCACCTGTACACCCAGCACAGATCACCATGGCCCCTGATGATCCTTACCAGGTTGCCATGCATTCAGCTACTGTGTTACCGACAGCTTCTACTTCAGCACCGCCTGCTGCATCTACGCAGGGACCCTCATCTTCTCTAGGGCTCCCTGGTACATCGAGGCAGCTTACTCTTCATCAGGCTTTGGCTCGTGTGGCTCCATGTTTTGCCCACCGAGCTACAGCACGTATGTCGGTATGCCCTACTTCACCACCTTTACAGTTGGATGCTTACTCTCTCCTGTCAGATGCACCACCTGCATCATAGCGTCGTCGTCTAAGATCACCTACCCCTTCACCACATGGTTCGCCTGTTAGGAGACGACGATTGATGATGTACTCTTCCGATGAGGAGGAGGAGGAGTACGAGGGTGAGGATGAGGCTGATGACCCTCAGGAGGCTGAGCAGGGTGATGATGATGACCCTGAGGAGGAGGATGATCCTCAGGAGGAGGAGATGCCTGATGACGATGAATTGTTAGTTCTGCCAGCTCAGGCTGAGGAGCCTGATTCATCTATACATCCGATTGAGCCTGTTTCACCTGATCATCCATTTTTGTTTGAGTTGCCACCTGGTAGTCCCGTTGAGTCGGATGTACCTTCTGAGGTTTCTGCTGAGCATGCAGAGTTAGGTGAGACTGGTAGGATGTGGGCTCAGATCACCACACAGGGCGAGAGGATCTCACTGTTATATGATCGACTTGAGAGGGTTATTGGAGAGATTATAGCGGATCTGAGAGTTGATATGACTGTGGTTGTGGGCAGGACTACTGAGATGAGGAGAGTTTTGATGGAGATTCACGAGCATATCGAGAGTTTACAGCGAGGTTTTATTACAGCTCGAGAGGCCGATCGCAAGTTATGGCAAAGGAATGCCAAGCTGGAGAAGGAGGTGGCTGACCTCAAGAGAGGCAGCGACACCCATGGTGTGGAGTTGGGATCACTATGGAGAGAGCTTGATGGCTTGAGGCAGGAGTTGAGGAACCTCCGCCAGCAGCATGGCTAGATGTTTGAGTTATGTTGTCTTGTTGCTTTCTATACCGAGGAGTGTTCGGTTAGAAAAGCTAGTTATCCTATTTTGGTGTATTTTTCGTTGATTATTCGTCTCGTTTGGAACGATTATTATCTTTTGTGTTTTTCGGTAATTGGAACGATGTTGGAACCTTATTGTATGGTTGATGGTTATTATTATATGGTATTATGTGGTTTTTGGATATTGTGGAAATTGAGTTCCTATTTGCCTTATTGATGTCTTGTGGTGTATTGTTGATATTCTTTCCATGAACTTGTATAATGTTTCAGATCAATGGCCCTACGACGAAACCCTGTTAGAGCTACCAGAACTGGTCCTGCAACGACTACCCCTGGTCGTCAAGGACGCCGTCCTACTCGAAATGTTGAGACCCCTACTCCTGACAACCTGGACACTATTAACCGCAACAACAGGAATCAAAATGTTGATGTTCAAGGAGACAATGATCATGTTCCACTTAATGCACCTACTGTGGATCAAGCAATGATCAATCAACTTATGGAGCAACGAGTTGCTGAGCTACTAGCTGAGTCAAATCATTCCAACAATTCTGCTGGAACATTTCCACCTGTTCGTGCTAATGGATGTACCTACAAGGAGTTTAAAATTTGTGGACCCGTTGAGTTTGGTGGAACTGAAGGAGTGGTCTACTTGGTCAGGTGGATAGAGAAGACTGAGTCAGTGGTTGTGCGGAGAGTGCAAAGGTAAAGTTTGCTTCTTTTACTTTCAAGGATGAAGCTTTAACTTGGTGGAACAATTACCGTAATTCGGTTGGGAGTGATGTGGCTTATGCCATGACTTGGGAGCAATTTAAGTCTTTGCTGATTCAGACTTACTGCCCAAGGAATGAGATTAAGAAGCTAGAGATTGAGTTCTGGAACCATAAGGTGAAAGGTACCGATATGGCAACTTATAATCGCCGTTATCGTGAGTTAGCCTTGCTTTGTCCCGATATGGTTAGGACTGAGACTCAAAGGATTGAGAGGTATACCGATGAGTTGCCGGTAGCTACAAGGAACGATGTGATTTCTGCTAAGCCTACAAACATTCATGAGGCTATCACTATTGCTCAACAATTGATGGACTCGTTGGCATTGGAAGAAGCTGAGAAAGACAAGAATGGAAAGAGGAAGAGGGATAATCACTCTAAGGGTAATGATCATGGAAACAAGCGACAAACAACTACTAGAGCTTATGATATGGGAGATGGAGACAAGAAGAACTACAATGGAGATGCACCCAAGTGTAACCGATGCTACAAGAATCATTCTGGACGATGTACTGTGATGTGCAAGAATTGCTCTAAGATGGGACACATAGCTAAGGATTGTAGAGCTCGACCATTTGCTATGGTGTAAGCTACTCCTGAAACTATGAGTAAGGCAAATGTTACTTGTTATGGATGTTGAAAGAAGGGACATTATAGGAATGAGTGTAGGGAATCGTGGAATCGAGGAAATCAAGGATCGGGTGGTAATGGGTACAATAATGGAAACCGTGGAGCTGGAGGAAACCGTGGACGACAAGATAATGGGGACCAACGTGTGGAAGCTGGAGCTGCTCATGGAAGAGTGTATGCACTTGGGAACGAGAGAGGAGAAGATCCTAATGTTGTTACTGGTACGTTCCTTCTCAATAATCGTTATGCTTCCATACTATTTGATACTGGTGCCGATAAGAGTTTTGTGTCCACTAAGTTTGCACCCTTACTAGAGAAACCCCCGATGGCCTTAGGAATTGGTTATGATGTAGAGTTAGCTAATGGGAATATAGAGAAGATTAGGACTATCATTCGAGGTTGCACGTTAAACTTTCTGAATCGTCCTTTCAACATAGATCTTCTACCCGTCACGTTAGGAAGTTTTGATGTCATTATCGGTATGGATTGGTTGTCGAAGTATCGTGCTCATATACTTTGCGATGAGAAGATCATGCGTGTACCTTACGGCAAGGAGATTCTGAACATACCAGGAGATAGAAAGGATTTGAGAGGCCCATCTAGATTAGCGGTCATATCTTGCACTAAATTGCCGAAGCTAATGGAAAAAGGATGTTACCTTTTCTTAGCTCAAATTTCTGAGAAAGGAGGGAAGGAGAAGAAGGAAAGGTGCATTGGAGATGTACCTATAGTTCGTGATTTTTCGGATGTGTTTCCCGATGAATTGCCGGGAATTCCGCCTACTAGACAAGTGGAATTTCAGATTGAGTTGATATCTGGTGCTGCACCTGTAGCACGAGCGCCTTATCGTCTTGCACCTACTGAATTGGAAGAGTTGTCGAAGCAATTAGCGGAGTTAGCTGAAAAAGGATTTATAAGACCAAGTTCTTCGCCTTGGGGAGCCCCGGTCTTATTTGTGAAGAAGAAGGATGGATCGTTTCGTATGTGTATTGATTATCGAGAGTTGAATAAGTTAACGGTGAAGAATAGATACCCGTTACCGAGGATCGACGATTTGTTCGATCAGCTTCAAGGATCGAGTGTGTATTCGAAAATTGATTTGAGATCAGGATATCATCAGCTTCGAGTTCGCGAGGAAGATATTCCGAAAACGGCTTTCATAACCCGTTACGGGCATTACGAGTTTCAGGTAATGCCGTTTGGGTTGACCAATGCACCGGCGGTATTCATGGACCTCATGAATCGGGTGTGTAAGCCTTACTTAGATAAGTTTGTGATAGTGTTCATCGACGATATTCTAATTTATTCGAAGAATGAGAAAGAGCATGAGGAGCATCTAAGACTCATCTTAGAATTGCTCAGGAAAGAGAAACTGTATGCTAAGTTTTCTAAATGTGAATTTTGGATTCCGACGGTACAATTTCTGGGTCATGTGATTGATAGACAAGGAGTTCATGTAGATCCTGCTAAGATTGAAGCGATTAAAGATTGGGCTGCACCTACGACCCCAACAGAAGTTCGTCAATTTTTGGGATTAGCCGGTTATTACCGAAGATTCATTGAGGGATTTTCGAAGATAGCAAAACCGTTGACCAAATTGACTCAAAAGAGTGTTAAATATGAATGGGGAGATAAGGAAGAGGAAGCATTTCAATTACTTAAGGAGATGTTGTGTAGTGCTCCTATCTTAGTGTTACCTGATGTTGTGTAGTGCTCCTATCTTAGCGTTACCTGAAGGTAACGAGGACTTCGTCGTCTATTGTGACGCTTCTCATAAAGGTTTAGGAAATGTGTTAATGCAACGAGAGAAAGTGATAGCTTATGCTTCCCGACAGCTCAAGAAGCACGAGAAGAATTACACCACCCATGATTTGGAGTTAGGTGATGTGGTTTTTGCTTTAAGGATATGGAGACATTACTTGTATGGAACCAAGTGTGTAGTGTTTACCGACCACAAAAGTCTGCAACACATCTTGAACCAAAAAGAGCTTAACATGAGACAGCAACGTTGGATTGAGTTGCTAAGCGATTATGATTGTGAAATTCGCTACCATCCTGGTAAAGCAAATGTCGTTGCTGATGCTCTTAGTCGAAAGGAGAGAATTCCACCGCTACGAGTTAGGTCATTAGGAATGACTATCGTATCGCCATTACCGTCTCAAATATTAGAAGCTCAAATGGAAGCGTTGAAAGCAGAAAATCGACCTGCTGAGAACATATTTGGGATGGCAGAAAATGAGAAGGGATTTGTTAAGCGTTCTGATGGAGTATTATGTTTTGGAGAGCGAAGTTGGGTACCTTTGTATGGAGGAATTCGAGAGTTGATTATGCACGAGTCGCATAAGTCAAGATACTCTATTCATCCTGGGTCTGACAAGATGTACCAGGATTTGAAAAAGTTATATTGGTGGCCAAATATGAAGGCAGATATAGCGTTGTACGTTAGTAAGTGTTTGACTTGCTCTAAAGTTAAGGCAAAACATCAAAGACCTTCAGGATTATTGACGCAGCCAGAACTTCCGGTTTGGAAATGGGAGCAGATTACGATGGACTTTATTACCAAATTACCAAAGACAGCTAGCGGTTGTGACGCTATATGGGTAATTGTGGATCGATTGACTAAGTCTGCGCATTTCCTGGCAATTAGTGAAGATGATAGCATTGACAAACTTGCGAGGTTGTATGTGAAGGAGATTATTTCTCGGCATGGAGTCCCGATATCGATTATTTCTGACCGCGACAGCCGTTTTACATCAGCGTTGTGGCGATCACTTCAAACCGCTTTGGGGACGAGACTTGATATGAGTACTACATATCACCCCCAAACCGATGGTCAAAGTGAGAGGACTATTCAGACTTTGGAGGATATGCTTCATGCATGCATAATAGACTTTGGTAAAGGCTAGGAGAAATATCTACCCCTTGCGGAGTTCTCCTACAACAACAGTTGAAGCTTTATATGGTCGTAAATGTCGTTCACCTATTGGTTGGGCAGAAGTTGGAGATAGCCAACTAACAGGCCCTGAGCTTATTTTGGAGACTACTGAGAAAGTGATGCAAATTCGAGATCGATTACAAGCAGCTAGAGATAGGCAGAAAAGTTACGCCAATCAGAGATGTAAACCCCTAGAATTCCAGGTTGGAGACAAAGAGATGCTGTAAGTCTCGCCTTGGAAGGGTGTGATACATTTTGGGAAACGTGGGAAACTAAATCCCCGCTACATTGGACCATTTCTTATTTTGGAAAGAATTGGGCCCGTAGCTTATCGATTGGAATTACCACCGGAATTGAATAAAGTTCATGATGTGTTTCATGTTAGCAATTTGAAGAAGTGTCTTTCAGAGGAAACGCCAATTATACCAATTAAGGATATATGTGTGGATGAGAGTTTAAATTTTGTGGAAGAGCCGATTGAGATACTGGATAGAGAGATTAAACGACTTAAGAGAAGTCGTATCCCGCTCATCAAAGTTCGTTAGAATTCGCGGCATGGACCGTAATTCACGTGGGAACGTGAGGATGAGTTTCGAAAGAGATATCCGAAGCTTTTTACTTCGTAGATGGTTTGTTCCGAGAGAAACCCGGGACGGGTTCCTTCTGAGGCTGGGAGGATGTGACAACTGGCAAGTTAGGGAGCCATTTTCAAAACCCGCATTACATTAAAAATTATAATTTTGGAATATTTGAAAAGTTTATTGTGACGAGATATTTTATGGACGTAGGAATGTGATTTTTATCGTACGTTATTTATGGGATTTGATTACTTATTTATGATTTGGTTTGGTTCATTCGTGATGATTTATTTTGAGATCGTTATTTTGGCACTACATAGACTCCGGCACTAGGATAACCTAACAATTTTAATTATTTTAATATTGGTTCGGATATTATTATTTTTGGAACGTATCGCGAGGTTTTGATTATTTTGGAACGAGTTCGGTTTGAGAAAGTTGATTTGGTTATTTAAGGTTTCGGGTTTGGTCCGTGTATTTACACCGGGCTACTTAACCCACTACACCTCTCACTATTATTATTATTATTATTATTATTATTATTATTATTATTATTATTATTATTATTATTAAAAATCTTTTTTTTTAAAGAGTAAACCACAAATCGTCCTTGTGGATCCGGTTATAGCAACACACCAACTTCCTCATCACCAACAATTCACTCTCTCTCTTTCTCTTAAAACACAGCCATCAATCGCACCACCACCGCCACCCTCACATCAAAACTAACACCACCATCTTAACCATCTTCTTCCGATCTATCTATTGGTACAAACCACGCGCGTTTTGGACCACCCTAACACCCTATTCGAATTAACATCACCACGTTATCACCACTTCTACCATCTTTTCATTTTGGGTTTTTGAAGAAATCGGGTTTGGAGCTTGATTGAAGGTGAGTGGCCACGAAATTTATTCGTGCGCCCCGATTCTTACCCAAATCGTGGGTATATTGTTGTTTTCTTGTTGGGTTTTGACGAAATATTGATTAATAATGATGGGGAAATGTTATTTTGACAATAAGAATCCGTTTGGTATCTTGGGTTTTGGGTGTGACGCGAGTTTGGTACTCGGTTGGAACATATGGGTCGCGTTTGGTTTTGTTGTTGGCTCGTATGGAGCTTGACCGAGACACTAGGTCTCGATGAGACCCTCCTTTGACTCGTTTGGGAGTCTAGGATGATTTGTTGGTCCGATTATACTTGGTTATTGGTGTTTGATTCTTGGTACTTGGAGTTTCGGATGGGTTATGATTATCTTGGCTTTGTTGTTGTTGTCGTGATTCATGGCCGACGACCCCTTTGGGTCCGTTTGGTTCTACTCGGCTCGTTGGAGCAATGCCGATGCATGATATATATATATATATATATATATATATATATATATATATATATATATATATATATATATATATATATATATATATATATATTGTTGTGGTTTATATTGTGGTTACTATTATTTTTGGTTGTGGCATTACTTTGGACCGAAGCTTTTGGATGGGTCGAGACACCTTGTGGTCTCGACTTGGTATACTTATGATTTGGATTATGGAGATGTGTTGTTGAGTGTAGATTTGGGGACCGATTGTGAGACGGTCATTAGATGACGGAGATAGGTTAGTTGGGTGCCGTAGTCGGACCCTCATGTTGTAGCACGTGGATATGGGATTGATTTGGACGGAGTTGATTTATTTATTTTGACTTGATTATTATGTTGGACTTGGACTATGAGCCGAGATTGATGACTCGAACATGTGACCAAATTCTATGACTCGATAAATATTTAAAAGCCAAACATTAAAAATAATACTCGTAATAATATTATTGATAATATAATCGTTTATATATGTATATAGACGTGATAAACGTATGTATATATATATATATATATATATATATATATATATATATATATATATATATATATATATATATATATATATATATATATATATATATATATATATGCATATATTAATAATAAAACAATCACGAGTAAACGTTATAATAATATAACGATAATTATTATACTATGCAAATGGTGTAATAAATGTCGGAATATTGTTATAAAGAAATAACTCGAAATAATATCGAGAACTTATAAGTCGGGTGAGTAATAAATAAAAACATAATGATTTTTATAAATTTAGAAAACTTATCGAGTTATACGAGTTGTGGTTATTTAAAGTCCAAGTGGGCTTTATATTGTGACTTTTGTGTTGTCACGGATATATGACGATTAATATAAACATTTTCTATAACAAGTGACTTATTTAATCGAGTTATTTGACGATATAAAATGAGTATATTAATGGGCATTGTATCTCACGACACCCATAGGTTGTGGTATATGTTTTAGGATAATAAATTACTATGTATCTCATGGAATTTGGCCGATTTGACGATATATATAGGGAATTTATTGGACTACGATATATACCAAATAGAATTCTTTGTGCTATGTGCTTTAGGTTGGGTATACTTTTGGAACGATACATTACGTAAATAAATATGGGAGATTACCAAATCGACGGATTTGATAAGCTTCGATGATTTATTTAAATAATATATTGGGCTAATATTAGACCTATAGATGATTTATTATTTTCGTTCGTTGTGGCTTTTTGGTTTGAGTTGTGTCGACCCTTTACCCATGTGGATACCAAACGTCGAATTTCAAAAATATATGAAGTTAATTCGAGAAATGGATATTTTTGGAAAGTGTAATATGGAATACGTTCGGGAATGGGAATATTTGATTTTTGAGGAAATGATTTCTGAACGAGCTTGATATTGTTAAGAAGTGCCGAGTCTGTAGTTGCCGTTACGTGAGTTGCTTGAGATTACTTACGTCTTTCTTCTATCGATTTCTTTTGAGGATTTGCTGGACTTGAGGTGAGTCATAGCCCCACTTTTACTCTTGAACTTTGTTTTCAATACTTGGGGTGAGAAACGTGCAAATGTTTTATGCGGACTATTATCGCTTTGTTTATTTAAAACTTGCTATGCTTATAGAACTAGGTAGGCTTAAGCGAGGCCTAGTCCCGAACTAGGTAAGCTATTGATTTTGTTTATGAGCGAGGCCTAGTCCCGAACTAGGTAAGCTATTGGATTGATTATAGAGCGAGGCCTAGACTTGAGTTAGGTAAGCTATTGATTGGATTAATTCGAGCTATAGCGTGCACCTATAGGGTTGATTTGATTTGGTTGGATTATTTTGGTTAGATGATTGAGGCCTAGTCTAGCTAGCAAGCGTTTTGCGTACATGTCCACTATATTGAATTATGAATTTAAACCTATGATCTCACCAGCGAAAGCTGACTTTTAGCACGTTTTCTCAGGTAATTAAGTGATGCTCTATGGATGCTTGGGATTGGAGGCTTGGCAATGGCACCAATTATGGATCTATTTTTTTCTAAAACTCTGATAAACTATTGTGGACCTATGTTTATTTCTTTTGGGCCTTACTTTGGATAATTATTGGGATAAATGTAAACTTTAAAACCTGTTTTGGTTGCGTTTTTCTTATGTTTACTATATCTCGTTCTTTCATGACTTTGAATGGATACCAATCCTCGTAGCACCCCGAAAGCTTATTGAGTCTTCAGCTGTATCAAATTTTGGGGGTGTTACAGACTAACCCAAGGACTATCCGATAGGGTAAATCAATCCGGCATCAAGAAGTTTTATGACTTCTTGCTTAATTACTTCATGGATTTTTGGATTTACCCTTCTTTGTTGTTGAACCGTCGGTTTAAAGTCATCCTCCATCAAAATCTTGTGCATACAAAATTCCGGGTTAATACCCTTGATGTCGGAAAGTCTCCAAGCAATGGCTCGCATGTGTTACTTTAAAACCTTGAAAAGAGTGGTTTTATTTTCTCACTCAAGTCTTTAGCAATTATGACGGGAAACTTATCGTCCCCCTCCAAAAATGCATGCTCGAGATGAGGCGGAAGGTCCTTGAGTTTGACCTCGGGGAAGTCATCAGTTTTTTCAACATTTTTGACTTCCTCGTTATGAAGTACTTTTGGAGGAAGAGATGATGGATCATCATTAAGCAACTTCTCAAGAAGAAGTATGTCTTCCTCGAGATTGATAGAATCATGATCAACACGAGAATCACATGATAAGCAAGCTTCAATCTCTTCCAAAATGAAGTCACCTCCCTCAAAAGGAGTGAGAGAGGGGGAAGAGACATCGATGGTAGAATTAATTTCTCCTTGCACATTTAACACTTCTTCAAAGTATTCATCGCATGCAATATCGATGACATCAATTTGGTTAATTGCTTCTCGTTCAAGGTCGGGAAGATCTTTTGAAGTGTTTTCAATGTTAATGACCAATTTTTCATCACCAACTCTTAGAGTCATTTCACCTTCAAAGACGTCGATTAATGCACGAGCCGTTCTCAAGAATGGTCTTCCCAAAATAAGGGGAACACGAGGATCGGCATCGAAATCAACGACTACGAAGTCGGCAGGGAAATGGAACTTACCAACCTTCACAAAGACATCTTCAGCAATACCCTTTGGAACCGTAACCGTTCGGGTTGCTAATTCAAGAGTCATTCGTGTTGGTGTAAGCTCGGGAAGTGAAAGCTTTTCCCAAATAGAAAAAGGCATGAGATTTATACTAGCACCAAGATCGGCCAAGGCGAAGTATTCTTCTAGCTTTTGCAAATCACATGGAATGAGAAATTTCCCGGGGTCTCCTAATTTTTCAGGAAGTTTCTTTAGAAGCACCGCCGAACAATTCTCATTCAAAAGAGTTTTGGTGAGTTCAAACAATTTCTCTTTATTACTTAAAAGACTCTTGAAAGTGGAAGCAAACTTGGGCATATAGAGAAGAGCATCCACGAAACTAATGTCGAAGTGTAACTTTTGAAATATCTCAAGAAACTTCTTCATTTGATCATTAGTTTGCTCACGGAGTTTTTGATCAGTAAGCCTTGAAGGATACGGGATCGAAGGCTTAGGAATGCTCTTTGGAAAAGCAAATTCGGGAATTGAAGTTGGATCAACCGAAGGTTGGACGTGTGTGGTACTTCGTGAGCTTGAGGGTTGCACCTTGTCCTTTGTAACCTCTGGTTCTCGTTCTGTTTCCTTCAAAGTTGGAGGAATAGGACTCGAGGGTCCATTTACTACTTTACCACTACGAGTGGAAATAGCTTTCAATTCACCCTTCGGGTTGGGAATGGTGTTTCCCGGAAGAGTACCCGAAGTAGAAGCTTGATTCATTTGATTCATAAGACTAGCAAACATGTTCTCAATCTTACTTTGAGATTGTTCAATCTTGTGATTAGTGTTTCGAAGTTCATTCTTAAGCTCATTTCCTTGTCTCGACATTGAAGATTGAAAATCATTCTTCAAAGTGTTGATTTGGTTTTGCATTACCCTCATGTTAGCTTCATTTGCTTTGATGTAATTAGCAAGTTCATTTGAAGCAACATTAGGAGCTTGGTGATTATGAGCTTGAAAACCTTGATTGAAGTTTCCCCCTTGATTTTAAAATTGATTATTGGGGGCATGAAATTGATTTTGAACATTTTGATTTCTTTGTTGATTTTGATTGAATCGATTTGGATTATTGGGTTGAGAAAAACCGGGTGGACCACCTTGGTTGCTAGCACGGTAGTTTGGCTCTATTTGAGGACGGTATTGATTACCCCCTTGATTAGAATTACCGGCTATCACATTAACTTCAAATGGATTGCCATCGGTGGCAGTACAATTGTAATATGCTTGTGGACCACCACAAGTAACACAAACTTCAACCTTTTTGACTTTAGCATGTTGAGGAGAAACTTTCTTATTTTTGGTGAGAACCAAAGTATGAATAGCTTCCGTGAGTTTTTCAAGCCTAGCATCGGTGCTAGATTGAGCCACGGGTGATGAAGTAGAAGGGATAACATTCACTTGGGAAACAACCGGCTTGCTTTGTGGAATGCGGACCTTAGACTTATTCTCGATGATCACTGAAGCATCCTTTGTGGTTCGATTCAAGAAATTACCTCCCGCGGAGGCGTTTAGAGAGTCTTGATCAATTTGGCTCACACCATTATAGAAAGTGTCGAGTTGCATTAACTCAGAGAAACCATGATGAGGACATTTACGAAGCATATCCTTATAACGGTCCCATGCCTCACCGAATGATTCATTGAATTTCTGCGTAAATTTCATGATCTCATTCTTGAGGGCCGTGGTTTTGGAAGGAGGAAAGAATTCATTCACAAACTTCTTAACCAAATCTTCCCATGTTTCAATCGATCGAGGGGGTTGTTTGTCAAGCCAATTTTTGGCAGCCCCATCGAGGGAAAACGGGAAGAGAAGAAGTTTGATTGCCTCCTCAGGGACATTTTTGCATTTGATGGTGGATGTGATTTTATTGAACCATCAAATGTGATCTTGAGGATCGTCCCTTTCGAAACCGTAGAATTGACGCGATGTGACAAGGTTTATCAACCCCGTCTTGAGCTCAAAGTTGTCAGCCACGATGGCTGGAACAATGATAGCATCTCCGTAACCCTTGATGGGTGCTTGGAGAAGCTCATTCATAGTGGGCTCGGCCGCCATGGTAGGAATAGTACGAATCTCGGGTTCGACTATTGGATTGGTACGTCGTCGACTACGCCTTCTTCTTGGAATGTTGTTAAGCATTTGCAAAGGACTTGTTGAAGTAGACGAACGGGTGTGCATGCACCACAAAAACAAACTCAATTAAAACAATACCACTTTAATGACAAGGGAACTTAAACCAATAATCAAGAACGCAAGGTCGACCTTTAAGGATAAACGTACAAGGAGCGGGAGAAAAGAATGGATTTCTTACTAGGGCGAAGTTCGTTGGATCGCCCTATACCGTTTTGACTCCTCTTAGCATAAGCTTATCGATTAAAAGTTTTCCAAAACGCAAGTGATACAAAGGAAAGTTTTGATCTTAGGTTTGGGAACTTATTATGGTCACACCCCCAGTTGGTAGGTGTTCTGCCTTGATTTGCGGTGGTAAGATTTTAATGTCATTATTAAACAAAGAAACGGGAAAATCTTTTTGTGTTTTTCTTATCTTATATAGATATAATACATATATAGAAACAAAAGAAAAATATTTTTGGTTTTTTATAAGTTTTATAAAAGCGTAACTTCTTGCGAAGGTTCTACAAGACTAATCATCTAAACCTTATCGAGACTTTCGACACACAGCCTCCCCGGCAGCGGCGCCATTTGATTCGTTGTGTTTTGCTGTGCAAAAACAATTTATCAATATATCAATAAAATGTGAAGTCCAAGTTATCGTGAGACAACTAGACGTAAAGAATTACGAGTAAACCTTTTAGGAAAAAGATTACCTCGCAAAAGCTCGTGAAAGTGATATTAAAATTGTGAGACCGGGAAGTGATTTCCCGGGTCGTACCCCAACAAGGTGTGAATGGAAAGTTTTGTGAAAAGATCGAGATTAAAATCTTGTATGTTTGGTTGAGAAAGGTTATTTGGTATTGTGGTACGTTAAACTTACGGAAATTAAGAATTAACGAACAAAAACGTAACCTAATTGTGAATTTACAATGGAAATGAAAATTAACACTTAAAAACTATCTAAGAAACTACGGGAAACATAATAGGGAATTAGGGAACCTTAAAACATAAGCTAGAATTAAAAACGTGAAAGTTAACTTAAATAAAACGCGATTGCGCGAAATAAAACGTGAAACGTGAGCAAATAAAGTCCTACGAATGTGAAAACGATATTTTTACAATCCTAATGATATAAGAAAATTTTTGGGAAATTAAAATTGTTTTTACAACTAATTAATTAATTACTATTAATTAATTACTAATTATTAATTACTTTTTAATTAACTAAATTATCCTAAATTACAAATAATTATGAAATTTAACTAGAAAAATGAAAATTAAATTAAAAAAAATCTAAAATATTATAAAACTAATTTAAAAACAGAAAAACTATTTTTCCTACTTTCTAATTAATTATTAATAATTAAAAACTAATTATTTAATTAATCTAAATAAAACTAAATTATAAAAAATACTAAATGAAACAAGAAAAATCTGAAAAAATTCCTAAAATTATTTTAAGTTAACAGAAACCTAGGAAAATTATAAACATGAAAAGTGCTTTTTGAAAAAGCTAATAAATAAGCTAAAAAGCTTAAATAGAAGCTATCACTTTTTGAAAAGTGAGATTTTCTTGATTTTTATTTTACAAACCTATCTAAATACTGAACATAAACAAATTTTGTAAAAACCACTCTACTAAAAAGCCTGAATAAGCTGTGTACAAGCTTATTGCCTTAACAATTGGCTTAAGTAGGTTCAAAACAAAACTTTAAACTTGAAAAAGCTAAGGAATAAGGTAATCAGCTCATCTAAAGGATACAATAAGCTAATAGGTACTAAAAGTGATGCAATTAAACTAAAAAGTACAAAAGTTCAAGCCACAAAGATCAAATAAGCTGACATGAGCATTGTCTAAAATTGCCAAACCAAACAGGACACTAAGGTCAATTTGCAAGCCTAAATTGAAGAGGGGGCAAGAAGGTTTGAGGCCAATTGATGCTAAGAACTAGATACTCAGCTAGGTGAGCTCTCAAAAGAGCCAAAGGAGAGGCTATGGGGCCCACTATGGAGTCCTGTGGGACCCTTGGAACTTTGGCAGATCAGATGGGCAAGATGGAGCAGGGGAGGTTAGTCCCCCTGCAGGCCTGTTTGAAGCTTAATGGGGCCCACAGAAAAAAAAATCACAAAAATATAGTTGAGGTGGGACTTTGAAGATGAGCTGGGGGGGCTATGATTCCTAAAAGTTTCAAGTCCTGAATCCCTTCCCAAAATTCTAGAAAATTCCTGCTAAATTTGGAAAATCTGAGGAAGGATGAATTTGACTTTTCACTTAAACCACATATTTTGACTTTGTTGAGTTTAAATCTATCCTAATATAAACTAAACATGATAATGAACTGACATGAAGTAACTTATAGCTACTATAACTGCATATGAGCTTATATGAAAAGTTGTTTCCACTCAAACCATCACAGTTAACTGTGAGGAGGGAATGAAGTGAGTTTTGACATTTTACACTAACACCTCTGTAATTTAAGTTTAATTTGCACTACATGGATCTAAATGAAGCTGATTAAGCCAAGTACTACTCCTAAACCTGATTGGAACCCACTCTTACAGCTTAAACCAAACACCCTTTTTAAGTCTGCTTTACTTTTGTAATGAAGCAAGTTAATGAATCAGGCCATGAAACTACAAGATTATCCTAAACTAACATGAATTAAACCTACAGGAACATAGATAAACAACAATTTACAACTACAACATGTCACAACCAATTATGCTAAAAAAAGTATATGAAAGGATCTTACAAGTTACTTATTAAGCTGAAATTATGAGCCAGGAACTAGACACCCATCCTACTGTCTCCCATGAGACTTCTAAACCATCTTCATTCCACCTTCTTCTGTTCCAAAACCAAATACCACCATTTTTTATTTTGTTTTGGTTTTCTTTGTGATTTTCTCTATTTTTTTCTTTTTCTGAATTTTCTCTTAATTCCAAGTTTCAAAAGGCTTTTAAACTACTTGAATGAGCTTCTGATGCTATAGTTAAGCACAAAATAGAGATAATCACAACTGTTTGAGACAATAGAAAATCTAAGCAGAGATTGAAAATTACTTGAAACTGAATATAAATTGGATTAATACTTGAAAAGGTTTTACAGATTACACTAGTACTGAAAATTGGTAATTACATGAAAAACTAACTTTGCTTAATTAGACAATTACATAAAAAAAAAACTACTTGCCTTCAAGGCTTACAATTGATACCTATTTATACTAAAACTGAAACTATGGCTTCTTCCTTTTTTGTGCTTCTTCTCTATGAATAAACAGCTAAGGATCACTTTTGAGCATCTTGGGAGCCAATCCCACCATTGGAATGATATTGGGACAATCTCCACCATTGATTCAGTTTATCATTCTTTTTTTTTGAAACCCTAGATTGATGTCCTGGAGGGGACAAGGAGTTGTAAAACAAATGGGGGTTGACTTGTTGGGATGGTGTAGGGTGGCTGGGTAGGGTGTGTTGGAGAAAGGAGGGGGGACAAAGATGTTGGGGATAGTACAGTGGTTGGGGGCTGTATGTTTTGGCGGGGAAGAGAGGTGGAAGAAGGGTTGACCATTTGGTTGACCCTGTTTTATTAATAACTGGTAAAGGGTGGGCTTGGTTGATGGTTGGGCCAAAGAAATGGTGGGCTGGGGTTGGTTTGTGTTTGGATTAGTGGATGTCGATCAGGCTTGTGGAATTGGATATAAAAAGAACAAGGGTCCATTTGGTTTGTATTATTTTACAAGGACCAAATTTGTAAATATTCTGAATATGAGGGACCTGAATTGTCAAACTTCCAAAGTATATCAAGGGTGTTTCTTGCCACATATCAATAATCCAAGGACCACAAATAAATTTTCCATTTTAAAAGCACCCAGGGACTGATTTTGCCAATTTCCAAACTGCTAGGACCAAACATGTAATTTTTCCAAAGTTTTCACCTTAGGATTAAATTTGATAATTTTGACTTTTAAATGCCTTAGGTTGACTTTCCTTTCAAAACAAATGCTCAGGGACTAGTTTTGTAAATTTTTGAAAGTTGGGGGACTGAAACTGCTAATTGTGCAAACTTTGTTCGTTTTTCATTGTTTTTACTCATTTTGCATCTAAAACGTATAAAACACAATCCCTGGGATATTTTCAGTATTTTGATGCATTTCTGAGTGTTTCGGATGTTTTGACAGTTTAAATACGACAAAAATGATGAGTGTTTGAGCACTCATCAGTGAAGATGAGTGTTTAATGAGAATGACACTTGTTGCTCATATCGACTACATATGCACATAGAAAAAATATCCATGAAAAAGCTTAAATCTATATTCATGCAAAATGCTTTCGTCTACTTACACCATTTATATATTGCCCATCCAAAACCTTAATAGACCAACTTATTCTTAAAAAATAAAATAAATAAATAAAAATGGTGGATCTTTATGTTTTTCTAGGGAGCCCTGTTTGTTCGGAAGGTTCTTTGAGGGTTGAAGTTTTAGAACCAACTTTCGTTTTCTCATCTTTTCTTTTGATGTTAGTGCATGAGTCTTAGTTGTAATTTTCTTTGTTTTAGTTGTAGGGGATACTTTGGGTTATCCCATTTGTTTTAGTTGTAGAGGATACTTTGGGTTATCCCGTTTGGTCAGGATTCTTTGGTTTATCCTGTTTGGTAAGGGATACTTTGGTTTATCCCATTTGGTCTTTGGTGTATCCTGTTTTGGTAAGGATACATTGGTTTATCCGGATTATTACGTGTTTATGCCTGCTGCCACTTGAAGATTTGCTTCCGCATGCTTTTGGTTGTCTTCATCAACTCGTTATTGCTTGAAGATTTCCAGCTTGAGTGTTCGGTAACCTCCCGCTCAAACTGCGGGGGAGTGTTAGCTGTACAATAAATGTGATTGATTGATTCTTAGTCCTAGCTGTATATTTAATGTGATTAGAGGGTGATTCCTATTTACCCGAAATAGCCTATGGATTCAGACTATATGTACCATATCAATTGGTACGGAATGGACACAAAACACTATTATCTCTAATATCTTACACACATATCATAAAGATGGTGTTAGTAGGTGTGACAGGTGGTGGGGGCAGAGGTGATGGGAAGAATATGGTGATAGATTTTGGTATTTTATGGTGTTTCTGAGTGATTTTATAGTGATGGTCATAAAAATTTTACGGGTTTATGCATATTATGGTAATTGAAAGTTATTTAATGGTCAATGGTTTAGCTTCTTTTTTTTTTCTTTTCTTTTTTTTTTTTTTTTTGAGGAAGTTGTGAGAAAAAATGATGATGGGTAATGATACGGGGGATTGCGCCCTCGCAACAGGTTTTACCTCTCCAGAGATCTTGAGAAGCTTGCAATCCTCACCAGGCAGTGTACCTGATCATTGTAGTATAGTATAGTGACAAGTACCGGAGGATTGATCGTTCAATTCAGGAATAGTGTCGCTAGGATTATAAAGCCTACTAAACTAGGTCTAGAGGTGAGAAATGATTCTTTTTGTATTTTTTATATTTTATAAAAGCAAGTAAAATCTCGGGTTTTGAAGGAGTGGGCGGAATTAGTTGCTAGTCAACTAACCCAATTAACTAAGATGCAATCAAAATAAAATAAAAGAAATGAAATTAAACTAATGTGGTGGAAACAATAATGAGAAAAGATGTGTTTACTTAGATTTCATTACTCCCTATATATCTTTTACCGGTTGATTAGCTTGTTACAATTGCATAGATGACGGGTTATATTCCTTAATACTAGTCATAGGGCCGTGTACAATATTTCCTAACTCTATAAGATCCTACTTCACTCCTATGTCGAGCCGACTAAAAGCTCCTAACATGGGATCATTAGAATTCACTTATGCATTAAATACAACAAAAAATCGTAGTACACCTTCGATCATGTTTCTTAAGACGTTCAAGCAAGTTATCAATGGAAGTCTGCCAGTTTTCTTAAGCCTAACATCGAATACAATCATCCGTAACAATTATAAACAAACAATCAACCAATAATCAACATCTAGGTTTCACTACATCTAAGTAAACACAATAAAAACCTAGCCTAACATGTTAAAAGAAAAATAAGCGCAAGATAGAATCAAATAACACATAGACATATTGAATGATTATTGGAGAACTTATCTTTATTAAAACATGGAAGAAAGAAGGGTTTGAAACCCCTTCAATAAGCAGGAAATTCGACCTAGGGTTTGTGTTTTAGTATTCCACAATTTGTTCCCCACTTTACAATGAAAAATTGGAAAAATATATATAGACTAAGCATCCTGACGGCGTCATGTATTAACTTCTGACGGCATCAACTCGCCGCCAAGTTGAAATTCGTATTGCCTAGATCCAGTCTTGACGCCTTCATGTGTAAATCTACTCTGGGCCGTCACTTGCATTTGGACCTTGACGGCCTTGGTGATGCCGTCAGGCCAATTACATTGAAAATGTTCCGGGCCGTCACGTTGTAATTTTCACATCCACGTCTTTTGCCACTCTTGACGTCGTCATGTGTTATTCCTTGACGTCGTCAGGTACTGTTCCCAGCAAGGAATTTGAGACTTTGCCGTTTTCTTTACTTTTATGCTCCAAAAACGTCCAAAATAATTCCTTTTCTAGATTTCTCTCCAAAAGTACCTGAAATGACAAAAGGAATGATTTAAAGAAATAATTGATCAAATAATCACGAATTCGGGCTTAAATGACCCCTTAAAAGCGGTATACTTTTCGCCTCATCAAATATCCTTACACTCGAGATTTGCTTGTCCTCAAGCAAATGCGCTTTTATTCTAATCAAAATACAAGTTAGAGGTCATTTAACACTAATATAAAAGTAATTGCAACAAATAATCGTTCCACTAAAAACTAAAAGCAAGGACGGAGGTCATACACTAGCACCTCACAAACAGTGTTTAGATACTCACATCTCTCGGGTGTAATAAAGTATATATCACAATATGGAAATGGAAAACATCTCTCACTACCTGTCATAGCAAATAGATTACCATAGGCTTGGGAAAGGATCAAACCTCCACCACTTGGCGTAAGCACCTAGGGTAAACTATCAAATAGGTCTTTTAAAGGGTTATAACGTTAGGTGTAGGGATATGAAAAACACGGTTTTGTTGGATAAAGGCAATATTTACTGGTGGCGAGTAAATCATCTTGGTTAATTACATGTACAATATGGCGTTGCTAAGCCAAGACTCGACTCGACTTAAGCTAATAAATCAAAAATAACAAAAACTTAAAAATAAACATAAAGGAAATGGGATGGTAGTCCGTATGTTTTTTTTTTTTTTTTTTTTTTTTTCATACAGTTTTACCCTACCATCCAAAATAATACATCGTAGGGAATTCCCCTTACACTTGAATTTTTACATACTTTACAATAAACTACTCTAATGACTCGAATCAAGATAATCAAAACACTTAGAGTACTTTTTAAGATTAACGCACATATTGGGGTAATAATTTGATGTTCTTCCCCATTACTTCATAACACTAGTACTTTACCCATGAGTCCCAATCGTCCCAAAACAATATGTACAAGATATGACTCGACTTAGCAACCATGTAATCAATTAGACAATTATCTAAGGGTTTAAACATGTAACAATAATGCACTAAAGATGAGTGCATACAAGGAAGGCTAAGGCGATTTGGTTGCACATTTGGGTGGGTTGTAACAAATCCTTCCTTTAAGTAAAATGCTTAAAGTTAGAAACGAAAAGATAGGCTCGGAGGGGTGTACTAGGGGTTTCGTGTACTAAAAATGAGTACAACGCTATGGTGTGGGAAAATTAATTGACTTTATTAGTCAAGTAATATGACTTAAATGGTCAATTAATTATGATACGGGTTTAACACAAGGGTGACCCTAATGCCTCTTATCATGTAGTAAGTCCTACTACACGAATGTAGTCTCACTAGCGGTCTCGGGATGTATCACTAACGCAAGTTCTAGAATCTAAATACTACCGGTACACTCATAAGCACTAATAATGAATGCTTTTCCTATCAAATCTAAAGGCGAACCTCACATATTTGGGTGGAAAATTTTTTTAAGTGGTACGGTTTTGTGCTAGCCATACAACTCCTATCCATGAGACGCTTGTTAAGGCTAAAGTTTCACTCCTAAATGTTGTAAAAAAATTTAAATTTGGCGCTAAAATTACACTAACAAGTATTTCTCTTAGTTTTATTACATACCTACTATCAAACAAACAAACTCAAACGCAATTGTATCCTATAAGGTATCATTATTTACCCTCCCCTTACACTTAGGATGAACATTGTCCCCAATGTTCAATTAAATAATGTAAAAGTAAAGCTGGTAAAAGAATGAAAACAAATACTCCCCAGATTCGTTTGGTGTGGATAGTATGTGTAACCTCTCGTAATTTTCCCATGCGATTAGTAAATATCAATAATTGAATAAAAGGATATTACGTGAATTAAATACCATTTTTACGAGGAACAATTTTTTTTTTATGCATGACTTATTTTGTGAATCACTACGACATTTATGATTGACCTTTTGCCTAGGAACGATGCTTACACACAACCTCGATAATCTATCAATATCGCGAATAATATAATAAATTTAACACGTTTATAAATATACGTTTCGTATAATTACCGTACAATATTTATATATTTAAAACATTTATAATTAAAATTATACGTTTCGTTTATTTGCCATACCATATTTATATATTTCCGAAGCCTACGAAAATTCGAGATTGCTCACTAATATTTTTGAACCCCAACACGATACCCGCTACATGGGCCCACAGAACCCTTTGGGCCTGAATTAACCCAACAGCTACACACCAAACGGATTACTTTCTTTTCTTTTGTTTTGGGCCTGATCCACGTCAAACAGCAAGCCCACCAGGCTTATTAGCCCAAAACGCACCCTTAGGTTTTGTTTCTGCTTGCCGCGACTCAGCCTCCTAAACGCATCATTTTCTCACAATTTCGACTAACAACACATTGATATTATCACACCACTCGATTGACCTTGTTGCAAGGATTCAAGAATGCCAAATTTCGTTATTTACCTAGCACATTTGTTGTGCGAAACAGTACCAAATTGGACACCACAACACACTTGTTAAGATTTTGTATAACCTTTCACAAACTCCCAAAACCGACCACCCAAGTTCCCCAATGACTTCAAACTAGCTATATGCTTCATCTCAGATGTTAGAAGTTATCAAGAATGTCAGATAATGTCAGGAATCACTGACACATTCCTCTTGTCATGTTAAAATTCGATTGGACACTATGGGAGGTGGCATGCAAAGTACACAAGCTCACACTCTATCTCGTGTGAACACAGCTCCCATACACTCACAAACTCATCATATAAACAACCTCTAGTATCCTCAGTTGATCACACACACACAAACGAACCAACTCTTAAATTTTATTCGAGATATACAAGTATTTTGGGACAGAAAGTTTGCCACTAGTTCGAGGGGTTCAAGACGAGTCCAAGTACCAAGTTTAGCTCATCCTAGATCCTTGGTGGGTCATGTATCGAACCACAATCACCATTTGTTCCAGCTCGATCCCTATTCGCGTTTTGACCCACCCTTTGAGGTGAGGTGAGACCTATTTTTCATCTCTTTCAATATATACAAGTTTTATCATTTTCAGTTTTGCGCTAACACTTGACACATATATTATTCACAAATATTAAACGTAACACACATATTTTATTTGACATTTGAGATGTCTAATATGCTAACAATCAAAAGCCACAAAGATTTGAATCTCAAGATAACGTTTATATAACTAAATTTGACACCTTTAGAAGTCAGTTGGGCACTTTCGTTTTTATGAAAACACTTGGTAATATTTTTGGTAATATTCAAATATACTTGCAACTGTTAAGAGTCTTGAGCTTTGATTGATTTTCTCATAAAATATATTAACAAAATATATATATTTTTCTACCTACGAGATGTCTATTGTACTAGCATATAGGACCAACAGAAATTCGACCCTAATATAATAACCAAGTTTTGGTCACATTTAGAAGCGACTTGACCCATTCGAATAAAGTTCCAACACTTAGAATATTTTATGAGTCTAAAAACTGTTTTCAGAAAATGACCTTGACACGTTTGCTTTGGCCTCGTAGTTTAAAATACACATATAACTATACGATTTTAAAGCTTGACCTCATTATTTATACTACTAGCAATCAGTAGGTATTTTCGGTTTGATCTAATAAGTTCATATAAGCCCTTTTCAAAAGCTATTTGAAACGTACAAAATCAGTTTTCCTAAAACTTTTAAAACTAACGATTGGACTTATAAGCCCAATAAGCTCTTTTTAAGCTTATGCTATAAGCTGGTCTCAACAGCTCAACTACAACATTTTTGTGACATAAAAATAAGCCAAAGTCCTGGACCAAAACTTTCGTAAGCCCAACGAATCTAAAAATGTTAACAGGCCTTGGATTTAAGCTCGTTAAGCCCATTTTATGAAAATAAGTTATTTTTAAGCTAATAAGCTGTTTTGATTAATTAAATAAGCTATTCTGAGCTTATTGAAGTAATAAAAATGATAAGTTTTGAGTTTAGTGATTTTTGGACTAAATTTGCAAAATTTCATAAATGAGGGACTAAAAGCGTAAATCTTGGAAACTTAGGGTAGAAACCGTCAAATCTGAATTTTTGAGTTATTAATTGTAATTATTAAAATTTAGAAGTAATAAATGTAAATATCGATACTTTTGAACCTAAAATGTAAATATACATAACTTTGGACTAACGGTGTAAAGTTTATATCGTTAAGATTAAAAAGGTAACATTTGTAAAACTTGAAGGGATTTTCTGTAATATTATTTTATAGAAATAATATTAATATTTTATACATAAATACACCTATTTAATATAAAACTCTTATAAATTTAACTTATATATACACGATATAAATATTCGCGTAACTATAATTAATTTTAACACTATATATATAACGATACGTTTATTTCTTTTCTTTTAAAATAACATCATAAAACATCGTCTATATACTTCGACTTATTCTTGATAATTTTCTATCGCACATCGATCATCGATCATTACACTCACAAGTTATATGTATATATGACTTTGTTCTTGAACTTCAAGCATTTAAACGAACACGAGTTTTAATAACAAACTGAATGACTAATATTCGCGATAAAACTAGATTTAGACTATCAACTAAAACATACCATATCTTTTAGGTTGTGTGTGAAGCCGTTGCCTTGCATCGTTGAGATTATGTACTACCACTACTGCTGTACTACTAAGGTGAGTCATAGCCCCTACTCTTACTTGTTTTACAATGATTTATAAACGTTTTTGGGGGAGATACATGCTTAACTACTGTTTTTACTTTTACAAGTATTCATTAACTAAATACATGACTGTATTTCATATAAACTTTACTGGTTTACACATTTTTATATCTCATAAGGAAATACCTGCTATAGACATGATTACAAATGATTTTTCAATGGTATGCTGTATTTGATCTCTATTGCCTAAGTACCGATTACCAAAAGTCCCTCGTTCATGCACCTTAATCACCCAAAGGGTGAGCGTAAGTAGTTGTGAATAGATCTATTAGGGATTGACAATCCCCATTTGGTCGCTAGAGGAAAGCCACCAAATGCACGCTATTTGATTTCATAGGTTACTGGTAAATACCTATCTTGAGGGCCACTGTTTTACATTATTATTATTATGGATAATTTTGATGCCTGTTAATCGTTGAGTGTCATGAGCTTAGAGCAATAGAACGATAGTACTGTAGTCATGATACAGTATTACAACGACTGATGTTTGGGGTGTACAATGCTGTAGCCCACTGTTTTATTAAACTGTGAGATTGTGCTCACTATATAGCAGGAAAACTATTAATAATTGGCAAACGAACAAACTATTTTGGTGTTGACCCGGTTAGGTCAAACAAACTACTATTTTGGTGTTGACCCGGTAAAGGGCAAACCAACGGACTATTTTTGAATTAATAAGGAAATCACTCATATTCTGATTTTGATAAATCAACGATTTAAACTATGAACACTACGGATTTTCTCACACTTTGATTGGATAATCAACTCTTATTATAACTACTTTGGACTCACAAACTCTTTGATTTTGGAAATCGATATTCGAAACTATAAACTCTATGAACTCACCAACCTTTGTGTTGACACTTTTAGCATGTGTTTATCTCAGGTAATTAAGCAAGGAACTTGAAGGCACGGAGTGGGCTTGTAACCCGGCATGGGCTTAAATAAACATTTTGACATATTTCAAATAAACTTGTTGTTTAAATTATGAAACATCTTGATGTCTCGAATATTTGGTATTTTGAATGAATTAAACTTTAAAGCGTCACTTTTGTGTCGTTTTCTATGATTGTGACAAAGATCCTCGAAGTAACACCCAAAATGTCTTCCGCTGACATTTTAAGTCTTCCGCTGACATTTTAAGTCTTCCGCTGACGTGATGATTTTGGGGGTGTTACAGTGTGTCAACAAGGTTAGATCTTCCTCTTAGAAAATGAACGTTGAAAGCTTCCCTCCAGAAATATAAATCATCTTCTTGTCATATATAACCTGTTAAACCTGAGAAAACAATCAAGGCAAACCTCGCATAAAATCGGCGGCAATCTATATATACTAACAAATTCTAGAAAACAATTTAAGATATAATGCTTGTGGAATGAATGTTTGCAGATTTCCTGGAGTTTATAAAACTAAAAAATCAACAAAAACTTTAAGACTCCGGTTTAAACAAAACTCGCAAAATTTTTCAGAATTTTGGTACCTGACGCCGTCAGGTTGTAACTCCTGACGCCATCAGAATGTTCTTGGAAAAATCTTATGTTAAGTTTCCGGAAAATTTCTGGAAAAACTTATGCCTTATTTCCTGGAAAATCCTGCAAAACATCATTATAACTCGATACAAGTATTTGACTCAAACAATCACTAATATACATGCTCATTTAATATTGTAGCAAATCATGATCATTTTCGT
Source organism: Artemisia argyi (assembly GCA_030686995.1). Classification (NCBI taxonomy): domain Eukaryota; kingdom Viridiplantae; phylum Streptophyta; class Magnoliopsida; order Asterales; family Asteraceae; genus Artemisia; species Artemisia argyi. The sequence goes on from CM060700.1 coordinate 204,004,491, forward strand.
TCTTATAAACGAATTTGGACTTCCCTTACACTTAGCTTTTGCAAAATACCTTTATATGTAATTAAGATGAAGTTAAAAACAATATAAAGCATTTTCACAATTTACTTTGAAACATGATTTACCAACAATAAAAATAAAACACGCATACGGAAACAAATAAAACAAAAACAAACAATTAAACAAATAAAACTTGGGTTGCCTCCCTAGAAGCGATTGTTTTTGTTCGAGTCATGAGCCTGACTCTACCCTTATTTAACAGAAATAGCGGAGGTTTTCCCTACACTTAGGATTAAGTGTGGGTGATAGTAGCAATACACACCCTTAGGGTGGAAATATGCCTCGTGAGGAAAGAGTGGTGGATGAATTATATGCTCAAAGGAGTGTGCTCCTATCATCATAACCTTACCTAGTTCACTTTGGACAATGGGTGAGTTGAAGTTTTCTCCTAAAACGGGATCATCTTCTATCAACTTTGAGAGACTCGTAGTTGGGAATCCATCTTGACCTAATAAACATGGTTTAAACCCATAATGTTTCTTATGATCAATCATGAATGGGTGATGTAAGTATGTAAGGTCATGGTTCACTCCTACGTCAGCTTCTACTACACAAGGCATAGAGTTTTCTACCTTTATCCTAAGACTACCCGGACTAAATGGTTTGATGGGTGGATCGGGACCTATTTCAATTCCTAAATTCACATCTAAGGATGGAAGATTGGGTAACGGTTTTGGTTGAGGCTCCGGTTCATCAAAACTTGGAACTTCCTTAGGAATAAAAGAAAGGTCATCACTACAAGTGTTAAAACCTATATTCTCTAATTGTGCTTGGTCCAAGGGTTCTACCTCTATTGGGGTTCCTATAGTCTCTTCTACTTCTTTCGGGTAAGTCACGGGCAGTGTGTGTGCCTCAAGTGATGGTAGGACTTGTGGGGTACATAGTGAACTTGGATGATCCACCTCATCCTCCATTGTATCTAGATTACCTATGTGTTCATCTTGTATTATGGTTAAATCAAACCACTCTATGCACCTAGGTATCTTATCAATAGGCTTATTATCCCCAAACAAACTTCTTGCTTGTTCCCTCAAACTTGCGATCAATTGATCTGTAACAACGTTTGTTGGGTTGTCCATTTTTTTGGCAAGTATGGCACAATTCTCTATGGTTTCCCATGCTTCATTAGTACTTAATCCCCAAAGGTCCCCGTCTGCGGCATGGTCAATGTCCATTTTGGTATAGTGGTCGACACGATGGTAAAATATTTCAATTTGGGACCATAAATCGAAACTATGATGAGAGACTTTTCGGAGTAAATATTTAAAAGGGGCCCATGCATCATAGATATGTTCATCTTCATGTTGTTTAAACATAAAGATGACATTTGGAGTGCGTAAATTTTGTGGTCGGTAGTATGGTGGATTCGCGTTCTCCATAATGGTGAACGGAAGAGTCAATGAGCTTTATTTACTAACAAAGGCACAAAGAAACAGATAGACTAAAGAAACCTAAAAAATAAAAATAAAAATCTTACTAGAAAGGAATCTAGAAAGTAGACCTAATAAAAAGAAATTCTAACCTAGACAATAACAATTCCCCGGGCAGTGGCGCCAAAAACTTGATACGGGGGATTGCGCCCTCACAACAGGTTTTACCTCTCAAGGGATCTTGAGAAGCTTGCAATCCCCACCAGGCAGTGTACCTAATCGTTGTAGTATAGTATAGTACCGGGGGATTGATCGTTCAACTCAAAAATAGTGTCGCTAGGATTAGAAAGCCTACTAAACAAGGTCTGGAGGTGAGGGATGATTCTTTTTGTATTTTTTACATTTTATAAAAGCAAGTAAAATCTCGGGTTTTGAAGGAGTGGGCGGAGTTAGTTGCTAGTCAACTAACCCAATTAACAAAGATGCAATAAAAATAAAATAAAAGAAATGAAATTAAACTAATGTGGTGGAAACAATAATGAGAAAAGATGTGTTTACTTAGATTTCATTACTCCCTAGATATCTTTTACCGGTTGATTAGCTTATTACAATTGCATGGATGACGGATTATATTCCTTAATACTAGTCGTAGGGCCGTGTACAATATTCCTTAACTCTATAAGATCCTACTTCACTCCTATGTCGAGCCAACTAAAAGCTCCTAACATGGGATCATTAGAATTCACTTATGCATTAAATAGAGCCAAAAATCATAGTACACCTCCGATCATGTAACTTAAGACGTTCAAGCAAGTTACCAATGGAAGTCTGCCAGTTTTCTTAAGCTTAACATCGAATACAATCATCCGTAACAATTATAAACAAACAATCAACCAATAATCAACATCTAGGTTTTACTACATCTAAGCAAACACATTAAAAATCTAAACACAATAAAAACCTAGCCTAACATGTTAAAAGAAAGATAAGCGTAAGATAGAATCAAACAACACATAGACATATTGAATGATTATTGGAGAACTTATCTTTACTAAAACATGGAAGAAATAAGGGTTTGAAACCCCTTCAATAAGCAGGAAATTCGACCTAGGGTTTGTGTTTTAGTATTCCATAATTTGTTCCCACTTTACAATGAAAAATTGGAAAAATATATATAGAGTACGCATCCTGACAGCGTCATGTATTAACTTCTGACACCGTCAACTCGCAGCCAAGATGAAATTCGTATTGCCTAGATCCAGTCTTGACGCCTTCATGTGTAAATCTACTCTGGGCCGCACTTGCATTTGGACCCTGACGGCCTTGGTGACGCCGTCAGGCCAATTACATTGAAAATGTTCTGAGCCGTCACGTTGTAATTTTCACATCCACCTCTTTTGCCACTCTTGACGCCATCATGTGTTATTCCTTGACGTCTTCAGGTACTATTCCCAGCAAGAAATTTGAGACTTTACTGTTTTCTTCACTTTTATGCTCTAAAAACGTCCAAAATGCTTCCTTTTCCAGATTACTCTCCAAAAGTACCTAAAATGACAAAAGGAACAATTCAGGGCAATAATTGATCTAATAATCACGAATTCGGGCTTAAATGACCCCTTAAAAGTGGTACAATTTTCGCCTCATCAGGTAATGATGAATAAAAGGGTATTTGAGAGTAATTTTATCAAGAAGTGTGTTTGATTATTAGTAGTTAACGGAGAAAAAGTTATGGCGTTAGTCCATATGGATATATTTTGTCTAACTTTTACTAACGAAGAGATTCTTATTGCTAAAAGTTTGAGATATGGATATTTAGTGTGAAAACTAACAAACCACAATAATATATTATGCAGTTTACTCTAAAAAAAATATAAGCACATTATGATTGTCATGTCGATAATTCTTAGTAAATTATTTCCACAACAAGCTCGAACAATATACCCGGTTAAAAATATTGATGGTAAAAGTCGATATAAATTTATGAAAATGTGCAATATAGGGAGAAATATAAAGATTATCATTAATAGATTTGATGATACATGAGAGGAAACTATTGTAATTCACACATAAAGAAGCCAATGAAACCCAGTAAAACAACATTGAAACAAACTAATATGAAACTTGAAATATAAAAACTTGCATTTGACCATTGAATCCACATACATTCTCTTGATATTAAGTAGTCTTTTCTGTTATGTTTAAAGCAAAAACAGATCTTCAAAAGGTAAGTGCTACGTTCTGTGGTGGTATATCTGGAATTTTCGCAACAAAAAGATTTTTGGTCGTGAGACTCCTTCAAAGGCGATCATTTTTTATGAAGTGGTGTCCCGTGCTTTCTATTGGATTCGTTTTGGATGTAAAGCTTGTTAAAATTTACGTATAAATATTAATAAGTAAATGACTAGTATCGAACCCGAGACCTCGGGATTGCACACATTACAAACGAGAATAAATTAAAATAAATATATATGTTATATGTATCGTATATATATATTTATAAACACTTGAGGGACTAAATAATCGTTAATTATTAAACGTAAGTATTAACTATTATTAAGTAATGAAAGAACGAGGACTAGAGTGTAATTTGGAAGACAAGAATGTTCCGGAATCCCTTCGGAAGGGGCATGGCCGGTCGATCAAGCCCATAAGGGTCGACCCATGCTTTGCTTGTCCTCCAAGAATTACAACTAGTATATACACAAGGCCAAGGGTTAGACATTCACATCTTTTGTGCACACACACAAAACCCTAAAAGTTTTCTTCCTCACTTTCTTTCTTGGCCGATCGGCAACACAAACCCACAAGGGTTTTGGGTCGATTTTTTGTTAAACAAAACAAGTGTTTACATTTACTTGCATAAACCTTTATTCGTTGGTAGTTTGTGTGTACAAAAACGAGGTAATTACTCACTATAGTAATTATCAAGAGATCGATAAACAAAACGGTAAGAGGTTTATCATTGATCTATTTTACACAAGATTCAAGGTTTATTGAAGTGCATCGGGTATGTTTCTATTTATGTTTTAGTTAATATTTACTTGTTATACTTGATCCTAGCTTCCGCAATATGTGTTATTTGATTGTCAAACTCTAACAAAGCTAAGTTTAGTTGGATAGAGTGGTTCAAAAACCCTCATCTTATTTTTTTAATTATATCCGCCGTTCAAATATATATATATATATATATATATATATATATATATATATATATATATATATATATATATATATATATATATATATAGAGAGAGAGAGAGGGGGAGAGTGAGGATCACGTGCGGATGTAATTTTTAAGTGCGGACGTGCGGATTGATCTGGTCCGTCCAATCCAGATCTGATCTTGACTTTTTAAAAAAAAAAGTCAAGATCTAGCGCTATTGTTATCTTCTTAATATTCTTAATGAAAATGATTGTTTTAATTTTTTTCCTTTTGAGCGATCCTTAATATTGTTATCTTCTTTCATTTTTTTATTTTTTCAAATTTTTCTGAGAACTTTTTGTTTTTTTGATTATGAGTGCTACCGTGATATTAACCATATTATGAGTTCTACCGTGATATTAACAATATTACGACTTTTTTTTATTACGATAGTAAAAAAGTTTATGTGATATTAAAATCTGATTTTGACTTTTGTTATTACGATAGTAAAAAAGTTTATGTGATATCAGAATCTGATCCTGATCTTGACTTTTTTTATTACGATAGTAAAAAAGTTTATGTGATATCAGAATCTGATTTTGACTTTTTTTTATTACAATAGTAAAAAAGTTTATGTGATATCAGAATCTGATCCTGATCTTGACTTTTTTTATTACGATAGTAAAAAAGTTTATGTGATATCAGAATCTAATCTTGACTTTTTTTAATACGATAGTAAAAAAGTTTATGTGATATCAGAATCTGATTTTGACTTTTTTACAAAAGTCAAGATCTGATCTTGACTTGTCAAGATCAGATCTTGACTTTTGTAAAAAAAGTCAAAATCATACGCTAATATCACAATATCTTTAACGATGAAAACGATTTTTTTTTTGAAATTGTTTTCAACGATTCTTAATTATTTGTTGTCCTCTTTATTTATTTAATTTTTTCAGATTTTTTTGAATTTTTTTCAGAAAAAAAGTTAATACGATAGTAACGATTCTAAAAAAAGACGAGATATTTACGATATTGTCACTCCGCCTTTTTCAGATGGTTGACTAGATGGAGGGCTGAGATTCGTCCGTACCATCCGCACTAAAAGACAAAAACGTACCTGATCCTCACCCTATATATATATATATATATATATATATATATATATATATATATATATATATATAGGGAGACTTTCTTATGAGAATCATCTTATCTGCGAGAACTGAGAGAACTACCAAAAACATACATGCACGTCTTTTAAAATAAAATAAAAATACATGCAAATCATCAATAATCGTAAGTATTCACCTATGTTCTTCAATATCATCATGAACTCATCCTCTTTTTTCACAAAAACCTTACATACGACCGCAATTTGTCGTTGCACGCCTTATAAGAACATACATGCACACCTTCAAATAAAAAATTTGTATTTCCAATTTCTTATCAAATTCTTTAGAACAACTATGTTTTTTTTAAAACATATATGTTGTTTTTAGAACATATGTGCAAAAATACAATTATTGAAGGCGTGCATATATGTTTTTAGTAGTTCTCTCAGTCTCGCAAATAAGATGGTTCTCGTAAGAAAGTCTCACTATATATATATATATATATATATATATATATATATATATATATATATATATATATATATATATATATATATATATATATATATATATATATATATATATATATCACCTCATTACATGGCTGTAAAATATGACACAAGAACACCGAAATAATAATAATGAAAATGGTTTGTTTCTAAATTGCAAAAGAAAAGTAAGGATTTTGAAAGATTAGTGTATGTTAATTTTACCGGGGTGAATTAACCCTTTTACCTAAAATAAGATTAGTGTATGTTGCAGATAAAACCAAAGCAAGGACTTCGCAAAATATGAACTAAAATTTGTAAATTACTCTAAACTTGTTGGCCAGTTATTTTGGGTTGTTACTGTAGTCAATACCAGTCCAAAATAGATAAATAACCTTTCCCAATCACTGGACCAAAGCAGGCCCAGTGCTCAAAAATAAGTTCTTGTTCTGGCTTTGCAAGTGTGCAACAAATCATTTTTAACCGATACTACCTCCGTCTCAAAATATAAGTCCAATTTAATTTTTTGAATCGAACTTTAACCTTAAATATTTGTATTTGTATTATATAATACTCGATGTAAAATATATAAATAGATTGTGTTTTAAATGTATTTTAATTTGGTATAATTTTCAACAAGTGGACTTATAAACAAAAATATTTAAAGTCAAACTTCGATTCAAAAAGTCAAACTGTACTTATATTTTGAGACGGAGGGAATATTTAGCAAATGCTACAGCATATTATATGTTCCAATAATTTGTTTTCACATTTTCAAATTCTGAATCATATGGCTTGTAGTATGGTCGTCTTCTAGCCTGGGTAAAGTGACGACCGCTCAAGATCTCAAGTTCTACCGTACATCACAATTTTACAATTCCATCTTTTAAGTCAACACATATATTTAACATAAATAAATAAAACTATCAAAATGATAAGAGTTACAACAATCCAATTTATACTTTCGACCAAACAGAATGACCATAAACAACTACAATCACCCAAAACAACTACTACAATCCCAAACAACTTTTCTTATCCAAACGACACTTACATCAACATTGGAATATCCAAACAATCAAAGGAGGAACTTCCAACATCCAATCCCAACACAACATCATCTAACTGTTAGATAATGAAAACCTCATAGATATTACATTTTATTGATTCAATATTTATAATGATAAATACATAAAAAAAACTTAATAAACCTAAAGCCCACATTCCGGGGATAGGCCAACTTACTACGTCAAATACCCTCGCCAACTTATAACGGATCTTGATGATGTGTCTGACTGGTAGAGGTGGCGATTCCAGTAGCAACTTATTTAGAATTTAGTTATGAATCTACGGCTATTGACGACAACTAATTGTGAGCAGTTTGAGAGTTATAACAAAATAATAAACAATTCATTTTTTTAACCAGGCGACTTGTTACGGCACGTCACCATCACTAGTGAGGCAATCCAATTATAAGTTTGTTCAGAATTCGAATACAAAGCCAATAGCGTTAGTAGCATCAGTTACCTCCTTACGGTTGGGAGTTATGGTCCAAACAGTTAATGCTAGGGTTTAAGCCGAAGTTTGAAAAGTTTCTTTTTTTTCTTTTCTTTTCGGAGTGGAGATTTGATGAGGGTTACGACGGTAGGTCTCATGATCACAACCGCTCTAATACCATGTTAAATAATGAAAACCCCTTAAGCATTACATTTTATTGATTCAAAGTTTATAATGTTAAACACCTAAAAAAAACCTAATAGATCCAGAACCCATATTTCGGGGTTGTGCCAACTTAACATGTCGAATACTACTACAAACACTTAAAGGCTTCATTTGATTTCGAGTATGAAAACGGGTAAACAACTTACTACAACTTTAACGCTAAAACCCGCCGAAACTTTATATCAAACAGTTTCACTGACGAAAACAAACATAAACAAACCAAATGGTTTATGTATTGTGGTTGGCGTAGGACGTCATTTAGCGAGAGCAGAAAGTATAGACTATTTTTTGTATGAATATACACACACACCATCTATGTGATGTGTTAAAAAAAATAATTAATACATCAGGACTGCAAGTTTAGCCCCCTAGACATAGGATCAAACGAAAAGAAAAATAAAATGAGAATTGTGAGAAGAAACCTCAACCACACATTTCTAATGTATATACAAAAGTAGATCCATCTCTCCTTAAAATTCTCTCTCTTACTTGAAATATGTGGCAAAAAATCCTTCTTAGTCTTCTCATTTTAGATTTTCCTTCTCACCGGATCTCTTCTCTAGCCCCATAAACCAAATCTTTTATTTCAACAAACTTTTGCATCGATGTGCGGAAAAAAAGTTAGAATTCAAACCCTAAAAGCATATCCAATGTAGTCACTAAGTTTTTGCATTAAGACAATGCTAATAAAATATATTTTTAACATATGCTTGCTTGGTATTATTTTACTCTAATGTTATGCACTAAGTTTCTATACCAAACACTAGTTACTTGTTAAAAGTGCATAATGGTTTAACAAATAAAACAATTATTTAAAGATAAAATTCCAAAAAGGCCTCAGTCGCCCCACATGTAAACCTTTTCTAGATCGGAAATTTCCTTTTCCCCAAATAGACATGGTATACTTTGGAATTGGGCGACTCCACTGAAATGTGACATTTGTCCCAAATAGTACTATTTTGTCTTAATACAAATTACATATATACCCTCTCTTTTTTATTTGTTATTACATATATACCAACCAAATAATAAACATGCCATATAGTTTTTTCACTGCCTCGTGACATTTGTCAGTAGCAGAAAAGTTGTCTTCAAGAATAATAAACTCGGCAACACCAACAATTTGAGTAAAAGAATAAACATCAAAGAACAAACACATTAACAGCAATACCAAGAACAAACACATTAATAACAGTAGCATAAGATGAAGACCCAACGGAGAGGTGGCGACCACCGCCAACCTCTGGCGAGGCGACGACCACCACCAACAGTAGTAGCAGAGCATGTCTCTTGATTTTTACATATTTTCATCCACTAAATTTCGTGTTCTAGGCTTCTAGGGTTTTGGTAAGAATTTAGCACGATTTTTGTGATTTGTTAGTGTTTGATATGAATTGACTTAGGGGTTTTGTTTGGATAGGTGTTAGGAAGGCTGGACTACAACAATTTCGTTGTCTAATCCAACAAAAATGTTAAATCGATTTCTAGGGTATATATATCAAGAAATTGAGTATTTGAGTTTTAATAATTGTTTTTATCAATTGATTGAGGGGATTTGTTTGAAAAGCAGTTACAGACACTCTACCATATTCAAACTCATCTAAAACAATTCCATAAATTGTTAACTGAATAAATAGGGTTTCGAATGAACATGGGATAAATTTTGTGTTTTTGTTGTTGTGTGTTAAAATTGATAAGGGGGTTATGCTCGGATTGGTAGTATACACGCTCATTCATGTTTAATTTGTGGATAACAACAATATTTTTGGTCGAATCTTGATATAGGTGGCATTTTGGTGGTGGCCGTAGGTTGGTAGTGGCGGTGGCCAGAGATTGGTAGTGGTCGCCGGAGAATGTGAAGTGGTTTGGTATTGAAATGATGAAGAAGAGGGTATATATGTCATTTATAATAAGACATAACAAAGACAAAACAATACTACATAGGACACATGCCATGATTTTAACTAGGTAGCCCATGTCTATTTGGGAAAAAAAATGTTTCTCCGGTTTATAAAAGGTTACACCGGGGGCAACCCGAGTACTTCCAAAATTAGCTCTTATTTAAAACAAATATATGTCAATACTGTATTGAGTTCATTTTGATGCTATTAACGATAAAATTATAATACATCATTATTGTTTGTCAATTTTCACATTAAACACCACTGTTTCAAACTTTTAGCAATAATCATCCATTCGTTGGTAAAAGTTAGGCACAATACATCATTAGGACTAACGTTGTAATTTTTTTTCTCCGCTATCTACTAATGCAAATACACTTCTTGATTAAGTCACTCCCAAACACCATTATATTCATCATTACCCATAATCATCTTTTTCTTACTACTTCCACCACAATAAAGGACCTAAACCACTAAGTCATTAACCATTAAATACTTTCAACAACCATAAAATTCTTAAACCTGTAAAAAATTTATACTTATCACTATAAAATAACTCACAAACACCATAAAATACCAAAACCCATCACCATCTTCTTCTCATCACCTCTATCAACACCATTTGACACATCTACTAACACCATCCTTAAGATATGTGATGGTCGGCTCTGTCACCACCAGCATTCGCTACCTCCACCATACAATACGATCACCATATTAGTTGGCGGAAGTGGAGGTGATACAGGTGGCAGATGGTGCTTAATGGTGGTGGTGGTCACAAATCCGGCCACCGAAAATTTTGTGATGATTGGGAGTGATTTTATGATGAAAGGTATAAGTATTTTGTGTGCGCTTAGGTATTTTACGATAGTTGTAAGTGATTTTATGTTGAGTGATATAGGTAGTGAGAGGAAGATGATAAGAAAAAGAAGATGAAATGAATAAATGGGTGTTTAGTAGTGGATTTATCAACATGTGTGTTTGACTTTTAGTAGAAAACGAAGATAATATAGACAAGTTACATCGTTAGTCCCTAAAATGTATTGTTTAACTTTTACTAACTAATGGATGATTATTGCCAAAAATTTCTAATTGCGATGTTCTTGTAAAAACTTGCAAACCACGGGGATGTATTTTTCAGTTTACTCTAAACCTAATTCATCATTATTTCGAGCATAAAATAATTTTTTTATTAGAGGTGCACTTATGTATGTTTTCGCCAAACTTTTTTTTTTTTACACCGCGAAGAATCACATATGATTTTTAATATGAAAATCACCCGTGATTTTTGAAAATCTCATGTGATTTGTGAAAGTTACATCACAAATCATATATGATTTTGTATTGTCTAAAATTTAATACCCCTAAAAAAGCGAATAAGAAAAAAGTCTTTCGAAAGTATATCAAAGTGTCCGTTTACTGAAATATTAAAAGATTCTCGTCATGATGATTTATTTTTTCGTTTAACGATTTACCGTTCGTAACATATTTTAAATTTTTAAAAAATGTGAAATTTAGGTGGGTTTATTTATTTATTTATTTTTTTTAATTTTTTTTTTTTTTGAAAAATGAATTGCCAAGATCTGTTTATTTGATTTTTTTTTATTCTAATGCAATTAATTAGTTATTTAAGAAAAAGATTTTGTTGGATTTTGATTCAACTTACATTTCATATGTAGAAAGGAATGACACACAAAAAAAAAAAAAAAAAAAAAAAAAAAAAAAAAAAAAAAAAATTGACATGTGTATTTAAGAAAAAGCAGACGCATTTATAAAAAGTAGAATTCCTTTTTATAAAAATCAGTATTATGTCGCAAAAAAACATGAGTGTCCTGTAAACCTTCATGACCCACCTTAGGCCCATAAATTGTGCAACTTTGTTGACTAAATAAATTTCAATATCAAGTGTGTAAAATGCAATAGACGGGAATATAAATATGTGGAGTCACGTCATAACTCACTTACCTTCAAGGACGGAGATAGGGGTTTTCATGTGTGTCCGGGAACCTCATAGATTTTTTTTTAATGTAGTGTTAATTTTTGAAAAAAAAACACCGATTTTTTTTAAATGCATTCGGTTTTTCGAAATGTGTTTCCTGTTAAAAAAATTTTGTGTACCCGATCATATTTGGTTCTAGTTCCGTCCTTGCTTACCTTAGTGTGGCATAAAATGGATACTGATATTCACAAGGTTTATGTTGTTTTTTGTTGGGTCATTGGTTGGTGAACATGAGATTGTGTGGTTTCAATTCTAGTCTAGTTACCATGCGTGACCAAATGGATGGCGACGCCGACCTTAGGCACCAACATATATTAATATCTAAATCATGTGTAATTCGTTTTAGGAGACATTTTTGTGTGATTCATATTGGGTAAAATTAAATATGATTGATATCGATAATAATCATAGTGTACCATCAAAAGTGGTCCTGCTACCAAGAAATTCACTACTTTTAAGCTGACAACCACGACTATTTGACTAAAACATAATCACCGTTGAACTGATTCCGTGAGAAATGAGAAATGATACATGGTTAGAAAGCTAAGGATGCGTATTTTCAATGCCAAGAACGATAAGTCATTTAGAGTTTTACAAAAATATTTATATCCGTTTTACGAAAGCATGTTGATTGTTTAAACTTACATATTAGAGTTGTATCACAAGAAAAGTTGTCGAAAGTATATGAAGGTGTCTTTTATTAAAAGATAATTAAATGTTCGTCACAATTGTTTAATTTTTGTAAGTTTACGGTTTACCTATATGTAATTTTAAAGATAAAAGTGAGTTTAAAAAAAAAGTTGGGAGTGTAATGATGAAAGTTAATGTTTTTAAATTTTTTATCTGATCTCTCGATCAAATGTTTTGAATAATTGAGACGAGTCCGTTAAAATGTAGAAAAAATTGAATAAAAAATAACTAAATTCATATTTAGATAGCTAAAGTTAAGAGAAAAAAAATATCTATCATTTAAATCCACTTAAATTTGCGATTACCCTAAATTCTATTAGAGCATCCACAATGTGAACCTTTTAAATAGGTTTATAACATGTCAAATCATTAATTTATAGACTTAGGATCAAATGAGAAGAAACCTTAACATGAGAAGGATGAGAAATAACTATAAATACACAAAAGAGATGTGTCGACTTGAATTAGATGCATCCCTAATCTTTTAGATGCACCATAATATATTTTATAGCTAAAAATTATATGCATATACATATATTAGATGCATTTCATCAAGTTATATGAATCCTATGTATTTTTCGCCTTATGCTATCAAATTTGTTGCTAGTACTACTTTACGTCGTTTTCACTTCAAAATCACTTTCGATACTAAGTGAGATGCATCTAAATGAATAGAGATGCATCTAATTCAAGTCGATGCATCTCAAATATGTGATTATAGTTATTTCTCATTCTTCTCATTTGAAGTTTTCTTCTCACTGGATCCTTACCCTAATTTATAAACTATAAACATATTATAAATCTTTTACCACTATGTATAAACTTTTTATAATTATATCAAATGTTCAACCATAACACATGCATTAAATTATGAAAAGGTCTATGATCTTGGACCTCTTCATGCCACATAGACATAAATCACAAGCTCATTATGGTTGAAACAAAAGATAAATATTTTCATAGCTTTTAAACCTTTTTATAAACCTCTTACAGTGGATGTCATTAATATAGATAATAAACATGGATACGTTAGTATTGGTATTTCATATTTGTTTGTAAGTTCGTTTCTTTTTCTTACAAACAGATCAATTACGAGATATACTAGTAATATTTGGCTATATTAACTGGTAACAATATTTCTTGGAGTTACTGGCCATGTATGACTTATAAATATGACCAATTCAAATGTTTCTCTATACTCCGCCATATCTGACATTTATCCCTTCCATATAAATACGCAACTACACTAGCTAGCTAGCTTATAAATATAACAGCACCTAAATTCTGATTCCCAGCAACACATTTTCAAACACCCTATAAAACAGATCCAAACATCATCAGTTTCATCTTGGTAACAATTCATTAAACAAGAAGATAGAAAATAACAGAGATTATTGGCTTTATCAAATCCAAATCTTGTTTAATCTAAAAATGTTTTATATTTCAATACGGAGTTTGTCATCATTTACATCTTATCTTAACAGGGTTTGGGATTTCTTAATCCATCTCTCGTTCTTCAACCACCAAACGTTATTTCACGTGCCCAAAGAGGACGGACTAGAGAATAAGGCTAGTCGGTTTGTTAACGACTGGAGCTCAGTAGAGCCCGTGGATTGTGCAGTTTGCTTGTCCACTATTGAAGAAGATGATGAGATTCAAGTGTTGAGATGTAAGCATCTATTTCATCGTAAATGCTTAGATCGTTGTGTTGAATACCAGCACACGACATGCCCCTTATGTCGGGATTATCTTGCAGTGCCTCGAATGGTTTGTGAGCTAGGCCGAGAAGTTATTGTGTTTAGCTTTTGTGGTGATGGTAATTCAAGTAATGATGATTATGATAGGTGGTGGCTACGTTGATTCATTTATATATTTATGTATTCTTGCATGCATGCATTTTGATTTGTATCCATGAAAACATAACACTGATTAAAAATAAAATTATTTCAAGTTTACACTAGAAAGATATATGCCTAATTTTCATAGAGCGAAATCTAGCAATAAAGATTTTTGAAACAGAAATTGCTCATTGAACAAAAGATGATGCAAATTCATTGCTAATAACGGAATAATTTCCTGGTAGTAAATTTGTTGTTAAAATAAAAAGGGGCAATTCTATATTCACTCAATAAAAACATCAAAATTTCATATTTTCCCAAACTTGCATCAAAATCATTGCACATTATGTATTATTAACTTGTAAGTTGGGTAAATATGGCATTTAAGGTTTATATTGGGTAAATATGGAATTAACCCAAATAAAAATATGACCGCTACCAATTCTGCAAGTATATATTGTTGGAACTCGCCTTCCCTGTTCGGAAAGCATTTCACTCACTTTTTCCGGAAAGCATTTCAGGCATTCATGTCTAATAAGGTACCAATAATATCACCCTATTTGCTTTCTCCAAAGCAAAACCTATCCGTTGGCAAGTTAAGAAAATTTACTGACGGGTTAACCATCGTTGACGTGTCAGTTTGTTATCAGCACGACAGCACATACTTTTTCCGTAAGACTTAAATTCATGGGTGCTATATTTTGAACATAATCTAGTAACCCAAGGTCCTAGCTTTGTCATCTATCATATCGTCCAATATGGATAAGATGGGTTTAGTTATCAACTAGAGAAATCACGACTAGTTTCGTACCAAACTTTTCTGCCATTGGTTTAATTGTCAAAAAATAGACTTTCTGTTGCAATCAACAAGATGTTATCATGTAGCTTTTGGAAAATAACTATCGTCAAATTTGGAAAATAAATATCAAGCCAAATTAAAGCACTAATTAATTGATTTTGTCAAACAGCTATAATGTCTAATACGAATCAATTTGGTTTAGTGTTGTCAAACCAAATGATTTTCCCCGTCTAATTTGTTGGGCCCCGTCTAGCAGTTTTTAAATAGATTTTAACATAAAATAGCTTGAGTATAACTTAGTTGCCTAGAATTGTTCAGCATAACTCCTTCTATGTTTTTGAAGACAAAGAGTCTTTGCTTCAGTGTTGTTGCAGTTCAACTACTGAAGTACAAGATCCAAAGAAGAAGTTCAGTTCAATGAGGATGGCAATGCCTCACTGAAAGTTGTTTGATCTCCTCGTTCATAAAGATATTGAACAAAGAATCTCAAGTATATAGAAGGTTAGAGGCGGTAAAATCTTCTACAATAAAAAAGGGATAAAGGAAGTCTCCTAAGGAATTCACATAATCAAGTAGGTTTGATATGAATTAAATTTGAGAAATTATTTGCACATTTTGTTTTTCAGTTTGCACACACTACTCTACAACCAAACAAAACAAAATGTAAATATTATAAAGTGTGAAGTGTCCCAATAAAAAAAAGGTAAATTGCAAATTAAATTTCGTCCCTAATGTTTTTGAAAATTGCAAGAAATACACCGAATAAAAAAATTGCAAATTTGCCACCTAGAGATAACAAGCATTAGTTCTCCCGTTAGTCAAGGTCAAATGCATGTGAAATAACTAATATACCCTCGACTTATTCCCCAATTTGATTTTCTTTTGAATTTGCAATTATTTTTAGTCAAACATCAATCACAAAACCAAATATTTATGAATTTTAACACCCAAAAACATGATTTAAAACAATAACAATCTCTCGATCATTAAACTCTCTCCAAACTGAAGAATATCATCAAATCATTAAACTCTCTCCAAAGTGATCGTTTCTGCAAAGTTAAAACTCTGTGTCACTAACACGGTTACGGAAGATCATGCGGTCAAAGTTTCTTTAAAAGAAAAATATTCCATAAATTAATCACCTAAGTGACACGTGAGTTAGTTGTATGAATAAACATGTTAATCTATAATAAATTAAGTTAACTTATTTATTTATTTATTTATTTATTTATTTATTTATTTAGGAGGGAGGGGTTAAAGAAATAAATTAAGTGAACTTATATACTACTAGATTCTCCGGTATTAAAAAATACATAAATCTTGCCTTGCTATATTTTTACTCATAGTTAGCTAGTGACGGTGCCAGGATCTTGATATTGGGTGGGCCAAAATAATTTTCTACAAATGAAAATTACGTTTAGAAGATTTGTTAGATTTGTCACTATATTATCGATTACTATGTCAGAACATGAATTTATGAATTGATAGATCAAATTTATACATCGACGACATATGAATCTAATTCAGTATCACAACAAGCATAAAACAACCTCGGAGGAAACTCTTATAATTATGTTAAGTTAGTAAATGATGTTTGAATCAATATATAGCTAATGCTCAGAATTCAATGTAGCATCATAATAACTATACAATCATGAAAGGAGATGAAGTGTAAAGGTTGCGAAAGGTTGCTAGAATAATTAATGATTTAACCTAATTCATGCCTATATAAACCGGCCAAAATCACATTTAGTATGTACATTTGAAGATGATTCACAGATCTTTTAGATCTTTGATTGTTGGTAGCGGTATGTAAATTCTCTTTTGCAACACTTTAGAGATGATTCACACATCTTTTAGATGTTTGTAATTAACTTGGTCTTCTTTTTTTTTTAATTTAGTTATCATACGCAGGTACCACGAAAATCACACAAGATCATGCATGCTCAGATAAATGGAACCAAAGATTGGGATACCAACTATTTTCTTTGTTTCTTACATATTTAGGTGATTGTTATAGATATATGTATTATGTTAATGCATTTTCATATACAAGTAATTTATGTGCGTTTTCTATTGATGTAGCTCACATGTGCAAATTGATTCAAGAAAATGTGCACGAGCATATATGTAAAACAACATTTAAATGGTTAAATGATACTTTTTAGCGTGATTAGTTTATGTAAGTAGTTGCTTTCGAATACTCTTTGAGAAGTATTAGAATGAATTTATCGCGTGCAATTGAATTATTATTGAAAAAAAGAAGGTTCGCGCATCGCATAGTGTTTTCTTTTTCTATATGTAGAATCATTAGTGAGAAACCAATATTTACGTCCATTAAATGAGTTTGCCATAATAGCAAAATATGGCATATTAAAAATATCACATTGAGTAATGAATAGAAAGGAATAAATACATAATTTTGACTTAAAGCCATTTGTAAATTATAATATCAAATAAAAAAGTTGAGTTTTAAACATAAGCAAAAGTTCAAACTTTTATTGAAAAACAAAACCGGTGCATTTAATGTGAAGTTTATACAGCATCGAGATGGAAGTGCAAGGCTTGCCGGAATTGATCACATTATATTTAGTAATTAGTATAGAATTAAAAGTCGGTTATGGATTAAGATGAAGTTGAAAAGGTTGCAAGACTAAATGATGATTTAACCTAATGTAATATATATAGATATATGTACTATGTTAATGCATTTTCATATACAAGTAATTTATGTGTGTTTACTATTGATGTAACTCATATGTGCAAATTGATTAAAAAAAATGTGCACGAGCATGTATGTAAAGCAACATTTAAATTGTTAAATGATACCTTTTAGCGTGAATAGTTTATGTAAACATGCAACTTGAATAATGAATATAAAAGAAAAAAATACATAATTTTTGCTTAAACCCATTTGTAAATTAAAAAAATTAAGTTTAAGACATAGTAAAGTCCAAAGATTTTAGGAATCTATACTACTTATAATGGAGGTGACTCTCTCTCCAAAAAAATTCAGACTTACAACACTTTATGCATGGTGTACAACACTTTAATGTACAAAATTTTCAGACTTACAACACTTTAAACATAGTGTACAACAAAAAATAGCAAAAACTCAAATTCAGACCAAAATTCATCAATTCTACATTAATAGCATTAAAAACACCCCCTACACCAAAATTACAAGTATTTAAGCACAATGTACAACCCTCCATTAAAACCATCACAAATTTGTATATATTCTGCTAATTAAGAAAATGTATCAATTCCACTTCACGTTAGAGTTGTCATCATCACGATTTCTTCATTATCACGATTTGGGATCGTATCAGTAGCACATGTAGATTCTCGGACAAAGACAAAGGAAAACCATAACATATCATACCGTACACCAGAAACTATTTGACAAACATGGTGAATACAACACCCAAGAAAAGGCCATGAAGTTAGACCAAATAAGGATCCATCAATTAACTTCTTTAAAAAAAGGAAACCAAGGATGAAAAAATAAATTATTCGATAATGAAGAAATCGAATAATTATTCGATAACTTCTTTATAAAAGGAGACTGTGGCAGTGGTTTCGGGTATCATGAGAGCTCTTCAATAGATCAACTGCTCCATAACGGACGAGGGTATCCCGATCTATCGACTGGGAAGGTTTAGGGTATCGTCGGAAAATTTTCCGGCAATCGCGGCGGTGGCAGCCGGCAGTGGTTTCCGGAAAAGATGGTGGCTCCGATGAGGTATTAAAGAGAGAAAGAAGAAGTGTTTTTGTGTGTGTGTTTTTAGTATAAGAAATAAGGAGAGAGGGTGATGTTGTTTTATTAGGTAGGGAGGGACCAAACTTGGCCAAAGCAAACTACAAGGATAGAAAAAAAAACATTTAGGGGCGGAGGGGTATTGTGACAAGTTAGTAAAACTTAAAAAAATACTTGCCGCGGGACCCATTTGGCATACCAAATGGACTCGAAAAATTATGAAACTTGCGTCATTGTTCTCAAAATAATTTTTCCATTAAAAACGAATATAAATACGCATAACTTTCTCGAAGTCAATTTATTTGACAAATTCGATTCGTTTCATGCTTTTTATGTTGTGCCAGCTCGATAAAGGAATAATGCACACGTTTGTAAATTAATTGTTAAAAAAATATGGTCGCATAACATTACATTGCTAGAAAATATGGTCACAGGGTACCCGCCGCCGCATCGCTCGGGTACCCTGCTAGTTATTAATAGTGTGTTAATTAATATTCATTTGCTTAGCTATTTAGAATTGAGTTTATTGATAAAATTTATTAACATTAGTTAGACTTCAATGTTAATTTTCAATAAAATTAATTGTACAATATAATGAGATGAAGCTAAAAAGATTTGTAACAATTTTTATACAATTTATGTGGCATTATTATATATAAATTATTACACAAACTTTAACGTACAAACTTAATAAAGAAAATATTTAACGCACATTAAACTATGACCAATTAGATAGACCCCGTGTGCTTCATATTATCATGCAAAAACCATCTATTGGACAAGTATTGTAGTGCTAAGTAATATACCAAAAGAAACAAAACCATTTTTGATCATGCAAATAAGTAATAGGGCAAAAGAAACAAAGCCATCACAACTTAATAACCAAATGCTCATTTATAAAATACAACACCACAAAACTAAAATAACATCAAACATTTTTAAATTTTTATACAAGAAAGTCAAAATGTTTCATACAACACAGTAAACAATAATTAAGCATACATTCGCTAATACACAGAAAGAATACACAACAAACAATTAGATTCGAAGCTTGTGCGTGGCACGGGTTCTGCATGCTTCGTTTATACAAAAGAGTTGCAGTTTGAATTTATGTACAAGTTTGAATATGGGTGGATCAAACCTTTTCTAATGGGAATTGATTTGCACACTTTTGTTTTTAATTGGGACATTCTAAAGAATGCATCAGACAGTTGTACCATATTTTCAGCATGCTTTAATTACTTATACCGTGAGTGTGCCAATAAAAAAGAGGAGTGTGCAAATCACCTCCCTTTTCTAATGTTGAATATTGCACCATATAACATAGCATGTATACTTCCAATTTGACGGTTTGGGTTAGCCATGGCCCATCCCACTCCAAGAGTGGCTCCATCCCTATAGTCAACACTATCATAATAATCATAGTGTACCATCAAAAGTGGTCCTGCTACCAAGAAATTCACTACTTTTAAGCTGACAACCACGACTATTTGACTAAAACATAATCACCGTTGAACTGATTCCGTGAGAAATGATGAAGGGTGCATTTCCCTTCGTGGCACTGGTGGTTGGTCAAGAAATTCACCATAGCCACCATCCATGTCTTCAAAAACCACAGCCACCATCTATGTCTTCAAACTTGTTGATATAAATAATGCCTAAAATCATTATTAACATATATCAATATCTCTGTGTTTTAATAATCACAAAACGTAAACTCATTGAACTACAAATTATGACGTAAACAAGTATTTAATCGTAAATATTTGCTTTAGCATCCATATCACTTAAGGTATGAATAAACAAAGTGTCTAATGCATTTTATGATCAAAGAAATTTTTATTTTTACAAACCTTACATTTTATTAAAGTGGGACAAACATTTTTAAACTTATACAAAACAATTTTGTATTTATAAGAAATGTTTTATTCAAAATAAATAGTTTGAATTCAAATTTCAACCTAAAAAACGGCTACATTCTTCAGGAAAAATCTCCCCCACAAAAAGACAAAAAAATCTGAAGAAAAAATATTTTTTTATTAGGCAGTCCCCTTAATTATACTAGGCGGTCCCCTTAATTATTAAGGGGACCGGCACCCAATTAAGGGGACCGGCCACGCTCCCAAACAGTTTTTTTCCTCTTATAAATACTGGTTCATTCCACGGATTTTTCTCACCTTTTGCACCCCAAAACTTTCTGTTCTAGATCTCATTTCTATTCTCTAAAATCCTTTGATCATACATACATAAATCTTTGTTTCAAAGTGATCCAAACCTCTACTTTTCAAGTGCAAGAGAAGAATACTTCAATCCTTCAAGAGAAGAAGTATTACAACTTGTTGTAACCTCCACATCTAAGTTGTTAGAGCATCATCCATTATATCTATTTCTTTGTGTAACTAGTTGTGAATATTTGATAGAAGATAGATTAGCAAGGTGTGTAGATATAGTGAGTGTGTAGTAGATAGTTGTGAAGTAGAGAAGTTGGGAAGTAGATAGTTGTGAAGAAGATTGTTGTGAAGTAGATAGCTGTGAAGAAGTAGTGTTGTGATTAAGTAGTGACTAGGTGTGAAGAAGTTGTGTAGAAGGTGTGAATAAGTTGTGACGAAGTTGTGGTGTGTATATTGGTGTGTAAGGTTTTCTCCGCCATAAGGGAGCTTGTTGACATAGTGAAGAAAACTCTCAAGTAGGTGACTAGAGGAGTGGAGTAGGGCAAGGAAGGTGTCCTTGTAGCCGAACCACTATAAATCATTTGTCTCGCGGTTAGATCTTTCCATATCTTACTTATTATATTGCTTATATCGTTATTACTTTTGTAGACGTAGACGTATATATATATATATATATATATATATATATATATATATATATATATATATATATATATATATATATATATATATATATATATATATATTTGCTCATATAGTGCTAGTATTGATTTTACTTAAAGATCAAACGAAAGTTTCATTCACAAAACAAAGTTTTTTCAATCAAACTAAAAAGGTAACATACATATAATTGATCATTTCGATCAAGTATAGTTTTCATGCAAAATATAACTAAGGATTATAAAATAAACGATTACTTACTTATCTCTCGTATATAGCTATAATTGTTTATATTATGCATGTGTTGATTTCACATACTTAGCTTATATTATTATTGTTCATACTTAGATATAGTTGTTCATATTGTTCAAGATTTAAGTTCACATAAGATTGAATCAAAGTTTTAAAAGCAAACAAGGTTTTAAAACTAAACTAAGTTTTCATAATAAAATTAAAAAGACGTAAAACTATTCAACCCCCCTTCTAGTTTTCCACAAAACTCATATCATTATCAAACACCACTTATATTTACCAATTCATATGTATGTTTGTTGAGTTTTTCATTATCAAAATTAATTATTTGCTTTACTGCTTTTGCTTTGCTACCGCTTTATTTTTCTTTTGCTGCTAGTTGTAGATGAAGATTTATCTCTGCTTGCTGCCGAACGTCTTCATCAACAAAACTTTTATTGTTTTCTTGTTTATTTAGCTTCCTCATCCAATCCGAGATTTCACGATTTCGCCGCTCGGATTGCGGGGAGTATAATAGATATGGCTCAAGCTCGATGTGGGGTTAAGATCCATTAGGGTTAGGTTATCTTATGTATTATACATTATAAATACTTGATAGATAAACATAAGACCTTACAGGGTTTCATCATATAACAATTTACTACATTTAAGACAAGTGTTATCTTCTTCAGCGAGCACCTCCATAACAATGAATTAAAACAAATTCCAGTTCAAGATTAGCCATTCGTACTCATTGTAATCCAACAACTACAATACCCACATAAATATACACATTACAACTTTCAATATCACAAACCCACAAATTTCACCAAGAACATATTTGTGTTTTGGTCTGTGGCAACATATTTTGGTGTAATCTAAAAGGCTAAAATTTCACTAAGAACAACAAATTTCATTATAGGTGAAATTCACTGGTTAAGATTTGAGATGTTTATATTTGTGTTTCGATCCAAGAAATAAAGCCAAGAACATATTCATATGGGGTTTTGATTCTGATAGAAGAAAATTATGAAGAAGGAATTATGGTGACATTTGGTTTGTGTAGATTTGATTGGGATTGTGTTCTTGAAATAAATGGGTAGATCTTTGATGTGATGTATTCATATGGTTCAAGAAGAAAGCAATAATGATAAGTTATGTTTGGGGGTTATATTAAAAAGGAGAAATGAAACAAGACATGTTTAATACGTCATTAATTTACGCAAATGAGAAAATTTATCAGTCGAGTTTTGGTGACAGCGATGGTGGTGGTGGTGGTAGTAGAGGGTGGTGGTGCTTGGTGGGTTTATGATGTGGTGTGAGAGTGAGGAAGAAGACGAGGGTATATGTCATTTACATGTGTTTGACCTTGACTAACGAGAGAACTAAAGCTTATTAGCTCTCAGTGGCAAAAAATGAGTGCTACGTTAGCTCTCGGTGGCAAATTTACAATTTTTTTTTTGGGTGTATTTCTTGCAATTTTCGAAAACATTAAGGACGAAATTTGTAATTTACCCAAAAATAAAGTGTGCAAATCAATTTCCGTTAGAATTGGTTGATCAATGTTGTCAAACCAAATGATTTTCCACATCTAGATAAAGGATTTATACGAATGAGATTTAATGAGAGAATGCGTTCTTTTCAACACTGTGAGATACTGAGATCAACAAGATACTTGACCTAACTAGGTTTTTATTTATTTTTTATTTTTTGTAAAGCAGCAATATATCAAAAAACAAAAAAGCAATACGACCAAACGGCACTAATTCCTCCTCTACAAACAAGCCTTTTATTTATTTTATTTTTTTGTAATGCAGCAATATATCAAACAACAAAAAAGCAATACGACCAAGCGGCATTAATTTCTCCACTCCAAACAAGCCGATTAAAGAGAAAGGAACTCAAACAAGAAAAAATACACAAAACAAGCCAACAAAGCTCGGATTAAAGTTATCCTAACCCAGCTACAATATTTATTACAAACTAAAGAAAGCATTTCCTAACCTAGACAATTTGTTCAACAGTTATCCTGTTTTTCTAGATAAATTCGTCCATTCTTTGACAAATACATCCAATGTAAATATGAGTTATTTCGAATCATTGTACAATAAAGTGAATAGTGACACCAAGGTTGTGTGCGATTTTAACTCAATTTCAGGCTAAACACAGTAATAGAAGGGATTGACTGATAGATCAACTAGTCGATTGATCACCCTTACACTGGGTGTCGATCGCCAATCAATCGATTCCCTTTTTTTATATATCGATCGGGTAGTCAACCGACTGTCATCCCATTTTGTTTTGCTTGTTGTTACCGTTGGGCTGCTTAGAAAAAGAAAAGAAAAATTGATTGTGTATGTGTTTAATGTGTGCTTTCAGTAAATGAGTTGAAGATGAAGTTTTGTATATATGTATGGCCAAACAACTCATATAAAGACAAAAGTGTTAAGATTAGTACTCAAAATTTTTTTCTTCTTAGTTCGCTACTCAGAAAAATACTTTTTAACAAGTATTATATTTTTTAAAGGTATTATCTCTATTTTTTTCTCAAAAAGGTTATATATATATATATATATATATATATATATATATATATATATATATATATATATATATATATATATATATATATATATATATATATCTACATTATATATAACAGGAGGCATTTGAAGGATAATGCCACGTCATTGCCCAGTCAATGCCCAGTAATTCAATTTCAGCCATGTCATTAGCCATGTCGCCATGTAAGCAATTTTATAAATTTATTTTATTTTCATTTTAAATAAATCCGATTTTTTTTTGCATAATAATTCAATTTTTTTTAAATTCGTATTTTAATTTAAATTTCGGATTTATTTTTCAAAAAAATGACACTTGCAGGATTTGAACCTAGGTCTTGGCATCTACACACAAACATGTCAACCAGTAGAGCACATTAGTTTTTGTGATTAATAATTGAATACAATATAGTCATGCTTTAACAACTAATGTATTCCTAATCTACAACAAATGTAAAATAAAGCCTAGACCATTCATTATACGTAATATATTTTTCCCCAAAACCCTAATATCACTCATTATTTTCATTATCACACACACGATCTTTTTATCTTTTCTGATTTGATTGCAGGTTTGCTGGTAATACGTATCCAGGTATGTTGTTTGTAATGGCTTCATGTATACACAAAAACTATTATTCAATTGTATGTTTTTTTTCTTTTTTTTTTTTTACAGTACCAATCCGATCAGGTATGTTGTTTATATTATGATTAAAAGTCATGCCCACACCAAATTATAATTAAAGTGTATATTATGTCACAACTTTTTTTTTTCTTCTAAAACCCTAATGATCTTTGTTAATTGTTTTAGTTATTGTTGGTCTCTTTGCAGCCTTTTGCAGTTTGGTACGTTTTATGGGTCTTTTCACGTACATGAAAAAGGTATGCCTCTTTTCCCTCAAAACCCTAATGTTAAAAATTTGTTACCGTGTATGCATATGTTGGTTTTTTGCAGCTTTTTATAGGTTGGACATCGATTTGGTAGGTTAGTCGTCTTCTTTAACAAATGTTGATTTGTGTGCATGCATGCTAATATATTGTTTAAAGAGTATATACTTTTCTGTTATCATATAAGAATTTCACAATTGCGGTATTTACAATGATATCCTAAATATGTTTTTTTTAATGTTAATGGTACATAGAATAAAAAAATGTGGCCTAGATGCATAGTAATACAATTTGTATTTGAACCCAGATGCACAAATTTTTGTTTAAACTATTATCTATAAAGAAAGTTGTAGATACCTGCTGCCCTTGTATTGAGAAAGTAGAGAAGTGTATGCCTCAAGTTCATGACTCTCAGTTGTCCTATCCTGTTAATTAATCAACATGAGAAGAAAACATAATCAATTAATCAACATGAAAAGAAAGCATACCTTGAATTTCATGCTTAGTTATAAGTTTTTCAAAGTTTCTGGAAAAATAGAAAATCTAATCATGCTTACTTCAACACAGGAGACAATAAATAATATAACCTGGGAGTCATTATATATATATATATATATATATATATATATATATATATATATATATATATATATATATATATATATATATATATACACTAGTCTCAAAGCCCGCCCGTTGGGCGGGCATAACTTGCAATTTTACATTTTAATTAACCATAATTGGATATTAGTGATTTTTATTAATTTTGACGCATGAATTTTTTATTGTATGTTACTTATGTATTATGGATTGTACAATTTATGTATTATGTAAGTTCTTTAATAATAGTGTTGGTGATATTATTAGACTTATTAGTATTTTATAATGTTATGTTTAGTATTTTTGGATTGGAATTTAGACATTTACGAATAATATTTTTTTAACATTATTAGTTATATTTGTTGGAAAGTCAATATTAACAGGATTTGTCAATACTTTAGCTACTTTAGCGGCATGGTTTGTTAGTCGGTGTTATATTCTCATATAAATGTTGAAATAGTGACTATAATCCTTAATAACTAAGGTAATTTTATGAAACTGGGGCTACATGTTGTATAATAAAAAGACTATAGATTGAGGCGAAGGAGGTTCAACCTTTCCCGTGGTATCTGATTTGTTAAAGTGGCAAGCTGCTTATGAAAGTTTGTATCAATAAATTTCTCCAAGTAATCAAATTGGTTTTTAAGAATCCAAATGCCACATAATTAAGCATACCTAAAAAATGAAGCTTTCAAGATCCCTCACCAAGGAATAATCAGCTATAGCATGAAGCCAAGGAGAAAAAATGATTAATATTTAGTAAGGAACAATTTAGTTCGATAGATAGATCCTTAACATCAATGAAAAAAAAATCAGAAAATTGTAAATCAAGCACAAGTATGTTTATTTGTGATAATTAAACATGTATGTAGCTTGCAAATTATACATATACCAATGGTAATATGCAGATTTTACCTTATCCTTTGTGCCCTTTAAGTTGTTGCAATAGCAGGAATATACCTGTACATTAGGGCGTTACATTAGGGCGTTCCATAAAATCCTCCTCCTTCATCTTTAGAAGAGAATGCCTCATCATCACAGTCCTCATCATTGTCATCGTCCTCATCTCCCATGTCGTCATCTTCATCACCTGTATTATCACCACCCACGTCGTCAACATGAAAGCTATTTCAACTTGATCTGAGTTATGTAACTTACTACTATCTTCCATCTCACCGTGCATGAAGCCCACAGTTTCACTCTCTTCCATGTCAACTCCCATTTCCTGCACTGCAGGCTGGTTTAAATTTGAATGGCTATCACTTTCCTCCTGTGATGATTGTTGATGTGTACCTATAGTGCCCGTGACCTCGTGTTGACTATTTTGATTTCTAGGGCTTGATATTTTACCTTGGGCTTGCAGTACTTTGCTTGTGGTTTCCTTGTGGTTTTGTGGGGAGTTTTATACCAGTTTGATAGTCAAAAGTAGCTCCAGTTCAGTTACTACTTTTAATAATGGATCAACGTTGCAATCTTAATATAGTTAAGCTAAGGAAATACGGCATCTCAATTACATAGCCCGCCTGCTTATGTATTCATTGAAAAAAATAAGTCAAGGAAAGTAAGTTATAAACATACCAATATATTAATTGAATGCATTAAGAAATATAAGTCAAACAATGTACATGTTGCTGAAGGATATCCACTACTCAATTGTTGTATTAAACATATAGATCAGCGGCACCACTCCCTATTCAAGTTCTAGCTATATTGAATTAGGTTGATACATGTCTCAAGGGCCCACTACCCAGGATGTGACAACATCCATTACTGTCACGTTCTGTGTAAATGGAGCTATAGTTCATATAATCTGCTTTGCAATGGTGACATGCCTGATCACAATTTCCCATGTGAACATATGTTGTCGGGGGACCTGCAATGAAGAAAGCACAGTGGTATCTCCAATAGAAAAAGAAAAGCCAAAGGTGCAAATGAAATCATTATCTGATAACCGTTTAATTGAAATAATGAATTTGTATACCTTGTCTGGACCGCGTTATTCGATTGTCTTCTTTGATGAGAAATATTTGAGACCGAAGAACGATACTGAACTGCAACAACATATAGGTTCATTATACTCATCTATGAAACATGAATCAGAAACCAAAAGTAAACTACTTAATACTGATCACCAGATACTGTGATAAACCCAAAGTGACAGACCTCTGGTAAAAGGCGTCCGGTTACCATCAGACGCAGAGCCAGGCCCGAACTGAAGAATTACCCAAAGTTATTGTAGAATTACCCCCAATGGTCAGAAACATCTGTGAAAAGGTGCATGGGTGACCATCATAAGCTCCTTCATTACGTTGTTATCTGACACAAACAAAAGTTACCTGACAGCTGCCCAACGACCAATGGCTCAGAGGTATTCATTTTGAATGTTGAAAATGTACCATCTACTGTAGATAGTCGCACAACCAGTGTATTGTAAATTTTGATATCAATAGCCAAGCTCAACAATTGCACCGAGTGTATATGTGAAGTAGCTGTTTCATAAGTAACCGTATCTACCTTCTACTTCCGAAACCATTCACATCCTAAAATTAAAGTACATGAATAATGACTTTAGCAATGTTAATAAGGAAGTATATAAGGTAATTCAAACACCCAAGACATCGTTATCAGCCTCTTACTCTCACATTTATCAAACCCGAAAATCCAAAACAATAATAGAGATAGTGAAAGGCACAACTTTTATAATTGGCATGTTGGCACTGCAATCTTCAGGTGTATTGTCCCGGGGTTATGAGTGCTTTGCGGCTTATGTGCTTGATGGTACCTTGAATATTGATGAGACGAAAAATGATCCATTTTTAGGGGGTCATTTAAGCCTGAATCCGACTTTATTTGATTAAATATTGCCCTAAATCGTTCCTTTTGTGATTTTAGGTACTTGGAGAGTGAATTCTGGAAAAGAAGCCATTTTGGACGTTTTTGGAGCATAAAAGTGAAGAAAATGGCAAAGTCTCAAATTTCTATGCTGGGAACAGTACATGAAGGCATCAAGAGTTGTTCTTGACGGCGTCAGAACCCCAAGAATAAAATACCGTAGTTGATGACGGCGTCACATAGGCCGTCCTAAGTAGATCAAGGCCGTCCGAGGAAGTATTTGGCGGCGAGATGACGGCGTCACACCCTTGCTCTTGACGCCGTCACCCCTATTTTCCTATATATAGTTTTCTAGTTTTTCACATTAAAAAAAGAGAGAAGTTTTGGAGAAACCCTAAAGACGAATTTGGTGCAACTTTTACAGGTTTTTCAAGGGTTCCAAACCCGAATAATCTCAAAATCCCCTGCATGATCGGTCATAAGTACTTCGATTACATATACATTAATGTATTCCTGCCAAAGAATTTTATGTCATTGTTTCATTATAACAATATCTGCAGATGGGGGATGATTTACAAGGGAGAGAAAGTGGTTGGTAAGGATCATGAAATCCAGGTGTTCGTAGGAAATATGGCATTCTCTATGGAATTCACGATTGTGGACAACATAGAGGACTATGTCGACCCTAGGTTATCACAAGTCGTATTAGGGGCACCCTTTTGTGAAATCACTAATTTGATAGTGGATGACTTGAACGGAATCATGACCTTCACTGATGGGATTAGGAGGATTTCATACCAAATGCCATACAAGAGAAAAGACCTTAGGGGAATAGATTGTGACGGGCTTGATATGATGAGCTCCCAACTTATCTTGTGTGATGAAGATGTTAGGAGAGGGTGTAGAAATATTTCTGATTTATCATGTGGATTCTTTAAGAATGTTAGTAAGCTTGGCTCTAAGTATCGACAAGATGTTTTCGAATTCGAAGATCCGAAGTACTTGCACTATGAAAGCGAAACTAGTTTAGAAGACGACCTAGAGAGTGGAACCAATGATGAGATCACGTAGTAACCCATGACCTTGAGTCTAGCTACAAGACTCGTAAATAAAGAAAAGCGCTTCTTGGGAGGCAACCCATGTTTTGTGTGATTTTTATTTTGTTTGATTGTTATTTGCTTCCGTATGCATGTTTTATTTTTATTGTTGGTTGATCATGTCTCTAAATTAAAATGTGAAAATACTTTACTATGTTGTTTGGCCTAGTCTTAACTCCAACTTAAAAGTATTTTTGCAAAAGATAAGTGTAAGGGGAAACCCCAAATATGTTTTTAAGAAACAAACCGATCATGATTCTCCACAATATTAAATGAACATGTGTATTCGTATTTGTTAGAGTCAAATGCTTGTATTGAGTCATAATGAAGTTTTGCAGGATTTTCCAGGAAGTAGGACCAAGTTTTTCCAGAAATTTTCCGGAAACTTAACATAAGAATTTCTGCAGGTCCATTCTGACGGCGTCAGAGGATTACTCTTGACGGCGTCAGGAGTTAAAATTTGGAAATTTTACCGGTTTTGTTTTTCTAACGGAGTCTTATGGTTTTTGTGAATTATTAAGTTTTATAATCTCCAGGAAATCTGCAAACTTCATTCCACAAGCATTATATCTTATCTTGTTTTCTAGGATTTAGTAACTTATATAGGATGCCGCCGATTTTACGCGAGGTTGTCTTGTCTATTTTTTGTCAGGATTTACAGGTTATGTTCGACAAGGAGATGATTTATATTCTGGAAGGGAAGCTTTGATTGTTCGTTTTCTTGGAGGAAGATTTAACCTGGCCAACCTATAATCCATACCGAGCGAATCAGAGGAGTATTTGATTTCATTCTCTTTACTTTTTCACTTTTACATTCTTTACTTGAACATTGGGGACAATGTTCATCTTAAGTGTAAGGGGAGGGTAAAAAGATGATACCTTACATATGCACGTTCGCTTGAGTTTGTTTTGTTTGATGGTAGATGTGTAATAAAACTATGAGAAATACTTGTTAGTGTAATTTTAGCGCCAAATTTAAAATTTTTTACAACATTTAGGAGTGAAACTTTAGCCATAGCAAGCGTCTCATGGATAGGAGATTGTATGACTAGCACATAACCGTATATTCAGAAAAATTTTCCACCCAAAAATGTGAGGTTCGCCTTTAGATTTGATAGGAAAAGCATTCATTATTAGTGCTTATGAGTGTACCGGTAGCATTTAGATTCTAGAACTTGCGTTAGTGATGCATCCCGAGACCGCTAGTGAGACTACATTCGTGTGGTAGGATTTACTACATGATAAGAGGCATTAGGATCACCCTTATGTTAAACCCGTATTATAATTACTTGACCATTTAAGTCATATTACTTGACTAGTTAAGTCAACTAATTTTTCCCACACCCTTAGCGTTGTACTCATTTTTAGTACACGAAACCCCTAGTACACCCCTCCGAGCCTATCTTTTCGTTTCTAACTTTAAGCATCTTACTTAAAGGAAGAATTTGTTACACCCCACTTAAATGTACACCCAAATCGCCTTAGCCTTCCGTGTATGCGCTCATTTTTAGTGCATTATTGTTATTTGTTAAACCCTAAGTTAACTATCTAATTGATTACATGGTTGCTAAGTCGAGTCATATCCTTGTACATATTGTTTTGGGACGATTGGGACTCATGGATAAGTACTTATTTTATGGAGTAATGGGGAAGAACACCACTTATTACCCCCATATGTACGTTAATCTTAAAAGTGCTCCAAGTGTTTTGATTTTCTTAATTCGAGTCATTAGATTAGTTGATTGTAAAGTATGTAAAGATTCAAGTGTAAAGGGGAAAGTTCATTCCCAATGATGTATTATTTTGGATGGTAGGGTAAGAGTGTATGCAAAAAAAAATAATAAAAAAAAAAATAAAAAAAAAATCGAAAAAATCAAGAAAAAGAAAAAAAACAAAAAAAAAATTAAAAAAAAAAAAGAGAAAAAAAAAAACATACGGACTACCATCCCTTTTCATTCTATGTTCATTTTATGTTTTTAGTTATTTTTCATTTGTTAGCTTAAGTCGAGTCTAGTCTTGGCTTAGCAACGCCATCTTGTACATGTAAT
Organism: Artemisia argyi; assembly: GCA_030686995.1. Lineage (NCBI taxonomy): Eukaryota > Viridiplantae > Streptophyta > Magnoliopsida > Asterales > Asteraceae > Artemisia > Artemisia argyi. Next base: position 204,036,457 of record CM060700.1, read on the forward strand.
TAACCAAGATTGTTAACTCGCCACCAGTAAAACTTCCTTTATCCAACAAAACCGTGTAATTCATATCCCTATACCTAACGTTACAACCCTTTAAAAGACCTCTTTGATAGTTTATCCTAGGTGCTTACGCCATGTGGTGGAGGTTTGATCCTTTCCCAAGCCTATGGTAATCTATTTTGCTATGACAGGTAGTGAGAGATATCTTCCATTTCCATAATGTTATATTACTTTATTACACCCGAGAGATGTGAGTATCTAAACACTATTTGTGAGGTGCTTGTGTATGACCTCCGTGCTTGTCTATTGGTCTTTAGTGGAACGATTATTTGTTGTAATTACTTTTATATTAGTGTTAAATGGCCCCTAACTTGTATAATGAGTAGAATAAAAGCGCATTTGCTTGAGGACAAGCAAATCTCAAGTGTAAGGGTATATGATGAGGCGAAAAATGGTCCATTTTTAGGGGGTCATTTAAGCCTGAATCCGACTTTATTTGATTAAATATTGCCCTAAATCGTTCCTTTTGTGATTTTAGGTACTTGGAGAGTGAATTCTGGAAAAGAAGCCATTTTGGACGTTTTTGGAGCATAAAAGTGAAGAAAACGGCAAAGTCTCAAATTTCTATGCTGGGAACAGTACATGAAGGCGTCAAGAGTTGTTCTTGATGGCGTCAGAACCCCAAGAATAAAATACCGTAGTTGATGACGGCGTCACATAGGCCGTCATAAGTAGATCAAGGCCGTCCGAGGAAGTATTTGGCGGCGAGATGACGGCATCACACCCTTGCTCTTGACGCTGTCACCCCTATTTTCCTATATATAGTTTTCTAGTTTTTCACGTTAAAAAAAGAGAGAAGTTTTGGAGAAACCCTAAAGACGAATTTGGTGCAACTTTTACAGGTTTTTCAAGGGTTCCAAACCCTTGATACCTTGCATTGTAATTGAGATAAGTGTTCTTCTAATTCAATCAATATGTCTATGTGTTGGTTGTCTATATCTTGTTCTTGTCTCAATTCCATTATGCTAGGCTAGATCTCTTTTGTGTTTGCTTAGATCTAATGAAACCTAGATATTGATTATGTGTTGATTACTTGTTTATTCTTGTCTTGGATGAATGATTTTATATGTTAGGCTTAAGAAAACTGGCAGATCTCCAAATGGTAACATGCTTGAACGTCTTAAGAAACATGAACCGAGGCGTACTAGGTCTTTATTGGTTGTATTTAATGCATGAGCCACTGTTTACAATCCCTATAGTTGTGCTGGGTCATGGTGTAGGAGGAGATAAGAGCTCATAGAATTGGAGAGTTATGTATGCCACCCCATGAATGGTATTAAGGAATACAATCCGTCATCCATACAATTATAACAAGTAATTAACGTGTAAAAGATATCTAGGGAGTAGTGAAGTCTAAGTAAACACATTTTCTCCAATTACTGCTCACAACCTTAATATAATTAGTTTAATTTCATTTTTAGTATTTTATTTTGATTGCATCTTAGTTTTGGGTTAGTTGAATAGCAACTAATTCCGCCCACTCTTCCAAAACCCGAGATTTTACTTTGCTTTCATAAAAATATAAAAATACAAAAATAATCATCCCTCACCTTTAGAACTAGTAATTAGGTTTTAATATCCTAGCGACACTATTCCTAAGCTGAACGATCAATCCCCCGGTACTTGTCACTATACTATACTACAACGATCAGGTACACTGCCTGGTGGGGGTTGTAAGCTTCTCGAGATCCCTCGAGAGGTAAAGCCTGTTGCGATTCCCACGCATCAAATATCAACTTTATTATGCTTTACAGATTTATTTTTTCTTTTTTTCTCATCTTTAACATGAACTGGTTTTTTAAGGACCTCAGTCATAGATATACTTGGTTGGGTATCGCTTGGAAAGTTGGAAGTTCTTCTTTTACAACCTTGGTGTTACCTACATTTCCTTTTCCCTTTTTGTTTGGTGTTGCAGAAGCTGATTGAAGACCTCCTTTTTTTGGTTCGATGTGCTCCCGTCCAACCCATTCTTCTATTGGTTTCCTTTCCGAGCCATGGGTTTTTGAAACAGTATATCAAACCTGCAAGAATTTTCTTACCCCGCAAGAATTCTAAGTGGAATTGTCGATGCACTAACAGATTTAAACAAAGGAATTTCTAAATATGAAGCTATTTATTTTAGCCGACAACAGGAGTTCTACCAACCGGCTCCTACACACAGATACTTCCTATTAGCTAATCCCACCCCAGCACTACAACTTCCACCATGCATCCTTGTCACAACGATATAATGTGGAAAAAACTGAGTTGTAAGAGAGACTCAAACCTTGAACAATTTAGAAGCGATCGACAACGTTAAAAAACCCAACGACGCAAAATAAATCAAGGTGAACACTGGTCGGTGTTAATGCCAATAATATCAGTGTATACCTGTAAAGAGTGGCTAAACATCAGAGGTAGAAAAATGAATGTGGTGGGTTATGTAACGGGTCAACTGCGCTGAGTCAAAAGAATAATGAGGATGTTTTACGGGTTTAAATTAAGATACTACTTTACTATACTATTTTGCAAAACTGACCAACTTCATCTCAAGTCTTACACACACATCAACAAATAATCATGTACGTATTAAAACACTTATACCTGTGCTTGGGCAGTCTCGATATGATGTCTATCAAACGGAATAGAAAATACAGATAACAAATTTAGTGTCACATAAGTTTCAAAAAAATATAAATTTATCACATAAAGAAAAGTACATCATCAATAGAAATAGAATATAAATAGTAAAATGAACCTCACACCAGTTTAAACAATTAAGAGCACCAACTTCAAAGAGCCGGGTCAGATTATTATTTAACCTGGGTAGGATATTAGCATTATAGAGAAAACAACATCTACGATCCTTTATCCCCAAATATGTGAGAAGTAAGAATTTAAAAACGAATCACCCAGACTTATACTGCACTGAGCCTTTCTTCATGCATATCTTGTGTCATAATTGGTTGATCCTATGAATAAAAGAATATCAAGTAATTCACTGTTGAGCAAACATAAATGTATAAAGAGAGAAATCGAGTGAGATGAACCTTTGTGAATGAAGCTAGCATGCATGTAGTCGCGTGATTTCAGAAGCACCATGGATTCCACTACACCTTCCGATCCCCTCCTCTTGCACCTACAACAGATCTCAGTTAATGATCATAAATTTAACTAACTTGCCCATTTAGCCACCTCTATAAATGATTCACTATTTTAATGGATTTAGAAACATCATACATGATTTCATGATAATATGCATCAGAACATTAAGATGCTAGAGTTTGAGCTAACCTTTAGATTAGTATCCCAAATTCCTATGCAGAACGCACTGCCATCAGCAGATAAACCCAAACAGCTGACACAACCCTCGTGTGAGTTCTGAAGACATTCTAATTTCAAAACTTCATATAATAGAAAACCACAACTCAGGTATGGTAGAAAATAAAAATAAACCAAAATCTATAAGGAAAAATCACAAACCTGACCGTTGTTCGTGTGAGCTATTACAATATGAGAGAATCTGTACTTCTGTGTATATTGTACTTGGATCCGTCTGCTTTTCTTACTTCTTACCATCTTTGTTGCAGCAAATCACTTTTAGGACATTCTTGTTGTTTGGCTCACGTAGTGGAAGATCTTGTCATAATTATAAGCCTACAATGAAAGACTACATTAATACTATTTTTTGCTATAACTTGTTAAACACTTTAAAAATCGATGGTATAATTGTCACAGCTTCAAATCTCATAAGCACATCCAAACCCTCTCTACCCGTCAATCAGAAGGACATCAGCCATAAACATCCTCCTGTAGGAAACGTTTTTTGATAACTTCATTTCTGTGAAACCGCGAAAACAATGTGAAACATGCCATATAATAGTAGATATTATGAAGTCCTCGACTTCAAACAATGTATTCAACATGATTTAAATTTTAAACAGGGATAGTTTTTTGTGTCTTCTCAGATTAGGGAGATTCCTTGTTTCTAAATCTACGCCTAGTGATTACTAAAGGGAAAGAACCCGTAACCCCTCCAAACACCTAAAATACTTTGAATCAGAAAAAATGAAAGCAAAACAATGGCTCAATTCATACAAAGAACAAAATTTGAACTTGTGATTTGCACAACCTGATGTGGATCAGTCATATTTACTATGATTATAATGTAATGATAGCATAAATAGAATTTTACCTTGTGAAAATGTTGGCCACTGATGTAATGACAGCCAAAATAGATTGTTCCTGTAACCAGAATAAAGTTTACTGTGATTATAACGTACTAACATGATTAAATAATGCCAAAATATCCATATGAGTTACCCTCGCCTTCTAGAAGTGCAAGATTACGGTTGACCTTAGGCAGTTTCTGTGGTCGTTGATAAATTAGACTCGGGTACAGGTGTTTGGTCAAAAGATTTGATCAAAATCTCGGACACGTTAGGCACATATTTCTCCACACCCATTTTTCCTAAACTGTTTTTACACTAAACTTTTCTGAAATCGATAACATAGACTTGATAAGAATAGAATGAGCTTTTCAATTCAAATACAAAATCAACATGTGAACAAAATAATCAATTTATATAAATTGTTTACTGAAAATGAATTCACATTTTTATAATTTTGAAGGCCCAAGTAGCAAGAAAGTAAACAAAAAGCAAGTGTAAACCTTCTAAATCAAAATGCATCATAGTAGTGTTAAAGTGTCTACGCATCAGTAGAAATGTTAGCGATTAATGCCCCTGATCGATTCTAGTGATTTATTATTCCAAAATTGCCTTCCAAACTCATTTAGTTGACTCTTTGGTTCAGGTTAATTAAGCATGATTCTATTGCATTGTTGGCCATATAAACCTGATGTAAACAGTCTCGAGGACCACCTACTTTTAAGTTGTATTTATTTATTAGCAGATCAAATGATTAAGAGTAAATTACATAAATGGTCACCGTGGTTTGTCCACTTTTTCACATTTAGTCACTGAACTTTTTTTTGACATGCATGGTCACTGAAGTTTCAAATCGTTACAGATTCAGTCATTAATGTTTCAATTTCGTTACATAAATGGTCACTGTGGTTTGAAACTTCAGTGACCATTTATGTAACGAAATGGACTGAATCTGTAACGATTTGAAACTTCAGTGACCATGTACGTCAAAAAAAAGTTCAGTGACTAAATGTGAAAAAATGGACAAACTATAGTGACCATTTATGTAATTTACTCACAGATTAAAGTGTGTCATTCTTATGCTTATCTCTTCATTTTGGAATAAGAAAAGCAATTTGTGTCATAGTCTAATTCATCAATTAAGAAAACTGCCACAGAGATGCTAACTGTAATTCAGGTGCTTTGTCCCTCCTCCGCCTTCTCTCACTTTCGTTTCTCTAAATACTCCTCATATACAATTGTATTAAGTCGCTGCCTATGCCTTCAAATAATATTCAATACATTTGTTTTTACCACGTGATTATCCTCCATATATACAACAATTGCACCTTTCCACCTAAACAACATTGACGATACAGAGGGCCCGAATGCCTGGTGGAGCTACTAAGTCTCTCCTCATACAAAAGACTGTGTGACACTTTGGGCAAATGCAATCACACGAGCCAACCCTCTTATATTCTGTTGGTGGACCTTTACGACAAATGAATCCTCTATTTGCAACTTACTTATGTGAACAAAAGCATTGGTAAAAAGATGCATGATTGGGATACAAATGGTGTTACAAAACTGAGCGAGAGCGCCTTGTCGTTGGTGTGGGCGCTATGTGTGTGGACTGCTAACTGGTGGTGTAGCTACAATAAAGGGGGTTGTATTAGATCTTCTAGGTGCACCTACAACAACCATGCTATTAAACCTATAAAGACCATTATTAATGCATACAGGCAACAACCGGCCACATATATGTATCTGGTGCAATAGCGTCTGTGTCCAAAGTTGTAGAAACAAATGCGGGTACAAATGGATGGTATCCTGGCTGTACCGAACTGAGCACTGCATTTTTGTGACCTGCTGTTGATAATGGCACATGACCAGGCTGTTGACGGCTTCGATGCGAAGGACGTTTGCCTGAAATAATGAAACAACAGGTGAATGAGCAATCAGCCCGAAGAGGTTTGAAAAAAAATGGGAGCATATATATGAATAGACAGATGTACCTTCAGGCATCTCCGTGCGCATCCTTTTGCGAACACCATACGCAACCGTGGTCGACGTAACATTACACCACATCAGCATCGTTAGTTGCCTCATGGTGGATGAGGCCAATCCCAAAATCCAATAACATTGGGCCACGACCCTTATGCGTGTACACTGTTATAAAGAAACAGACTTCGAAAAGTGTATGACAATGACGTTGTAAACAGGTAAAATTAGTTCAAAAACCAACCATTGGAAAGGCATTGGTTTAAGTGGTAGCATGCACACTCCCAACTGTGGATGGAGTTTGAGCAGCTGAGGAAACAGTGGGAACAGGCTGCCTACTAATGCTATACTTTTTTAATATATTTCAACCTCGGATAGTCGATGCTAACTATATTCTTTTTTAATAGCTTGCAACCTACTAATGCTATACTTTTTTAATATATTTCAACCTCGGATATTTTTTAATATTGGGGCTGCCAATTCTAAGCTTAAACTCATGCCTTTTTTTAAATATATTTTTTATGAACAATTTATACAACATATAATTTGGAAATGTAGCAAGTCCCATGTATGAATTATGTAAAGCATAAATTCACAAAAGCAAAACCATGAGTTCCAGAGTGTCGCCCTCGCAGAACATGTCTGATTCTAGCAAAAGTAGAGCAAACCTTAGTACCAAACCGCTTATTGAAGGATTTGCTCCACATTGCCTGCAAAGAAACATATGAAACTGTAAATGGTAGATGTGCAGTTGCATATTGCTATTCAAACTGGTTATCAAAACATTTATACCTCCATATACATATTATACTAAGCTCCATTTTAGCTACTTTACTTTACTATTTTGCAAAACTGACCAACTTCATCTCAAGTCTTACACACACATCAACAAATAATCATGTACGTATTAAAACACTTATACCTGTGCTTGGGCAGTCTCGATATGATGTCTATCAAGCGGAATAGAAAATACAGATAACAAATTTAGTGTCACATAAGTTTCAGAAAAATATAAATTTATCATATAAAGAAAAGTACATCATCAATAGAAATAGAATATAAATAGTAAAACGAACCTCACACCAGTTTAAACAGTTAAGAGCGCCAACTTCAAAGAGCCGGGTCAGATTATTATTTAACCTGGGTATGATATTAGCATTATAGAGAAAACAACATCTACGATCCTTTACCCCAAATATGTGAGAAGTAAGAATTTAAAAACGAATCACCCAGACTTATACTGCACTGAGCCTTTCTTCATGCATATCTTGTGTCATAATTGGTTGATCCTATGAATAAACGAATACCAAGTAATTCACTGTTGAGCAAACATAAATGTATAAAGAGAGAAAGCGAGTGAGATGAACCTTTGTGAATGAAGCATGCATGTAGTCGCGTGATTTCAGAAGCACCATGGATTCCACTGCACCTGCCGATCCCCTCCTCTTGCACCTACAACAGATCTCAGTTAATGATCATAAATTTACCTAACTTGCCCATTTAGCCACCTCTATAAATGATTCACTATTTTAATGGTTTAGAAACATCATACATGATTTCATGATAATATGCATCAGAACATTAAGATGCTAGAGTTTGAGCTAACCTTTAGATTAGTATCCCAAATTCCTATGCAGAACGCACTGCCATCAGCAGATAAACCCAAACAGCTGACACGACCCTCGTGTGAGTTCTGAAGAGATTCCAATTTCAAAACTTCATATAACAGAAAACCACAACTCAGGTATGGTAGAAAATAAAAATAAACCAAAATCTATAAGGAAAAATCACAAACCTGACCGTTGTTCGTGGGAGCTATTACAATATGAGAGAATCTGTACTTCTGTGTATATTGTACTTGGATCCATCTGTTTTTCTTACTTCTTACCATCTTTGTTGCAGCAAATCACTTTTAGGACATTCTTGTTGTTTGGCTCACGTAGTGGAATATCTTGTCATAATTATAAGCCTACAATGAAAGACTACATTAATACTATTTTTTGCTATAACTTGTTAAACACTTTAAAAACCGATTGTATAATTGCCACAGCTTCAAATCTCATAAGCACATCCAAACCCTCTCTACCCGTCAATCAGAAGGATATCAGCCATAAACATCCTCCTGTAGGAAACGTTTTTTGATAACTTCATTTCTGTGAAACCGCGAAAACAATGTGAAACATGCCATATAATAGTAGATATTATGAAGTCCTCGACTTCAAACAATGTATTCAACATGATTTAAATTTTAAACAGGAATAGTTTTTTGTATCTTTTCAGATTAGGGAGATTCCTTGTTTCTAAATCTATGCCTAGTGATTACTAAAGGGAAAGAACCCGTAACCCCTCCAAACACCTAAAACACTTGGAATCAGAAAAAATGAAAGCAAAACAATGGCTCAATTCATACAAAGAACAAAATTTGAACTTGTGATTTGCACAACCTGATGTGGATCAGTCATATTTACTATGATTATAATGTAATGATAGCATAAATAGAATTTTACCTTGTGAAAATGTTGGCCACTAATGTAATGACAGCCAAAATAGATTGTTCCTGTAACCAGAATAAAGTTTACTGTGATTATAACGTACTAACATGATTAAATAATGCCAAAATATCCATATGAGTTACCCTCGTCTTCTAGAAGTGCAAGATTACGGTTGACCTTAGGCAGTTTCTGTGGTCGTTGATAAATTAGACTCAGGTACAGGTGTTTAGTCAAAAGATTTGATCAAAATCTCAGACACGTTAGGCACATATTTCTCCACACCCATTTTTCCTAAACTTTTTTTACACAAAACTTTTTTGAAATCGATAACATAGACTTGATAAGAATAGAATGAGCTTTTCAATTCAAATACAAAATCAACATGTGAACAAAATAATCAATTTATATAAATTGTTTACTGAAAATGAATTCACATTTTTATAATTTTGAAGGCCCAAGTAGCAAGAAAGTAAACAAAAAGCAAGTGTAAACCTTCTAAATCAAAATGCATCATAGTAGTGCTAAAGTGTCTACGCATCAGTAGTAATGTTAGCGATTAATGCCCCTGATTGATTCTAGTGATTTATTATTCCAAAATTGCCTTCCAAACTCATTCAGTTGACTCTTTGGTTCAGGAAAATTAAGCGTGATTCTATTGCATTGTTGGCCATATAAACCTGATGTAAACAGTCTCGAGGACCACCTACTTTTATGTTGTATTTATTTATTAGCAGATCAAATGATTAAGAGTAAATTACATAAATGGTCACCGTGGTTTGTCCACTTTTTCACATTTAGTCACTGAACTTTTTTTTTGACATGCATGGTCACTGAAGTTTCAAATCGTTACAGATTCAGTCATTAAGGTTTCAATTTCGTTACATAAATGGTCACTGTGGTTTGAAACTTCAGTGACCATTTATGTAACGAAATGGATTGAATCTGTAACGATTTGAAACTTCAGTGACCATGTACGTCAAAAAAAAATCAGTGACTAAATGTGAAAAAATGGACAAACCATAGTGACCATTTATGTAATTTACTCACAGATTAAAGTGTGTCATTCTTATGCTTATCTCTTCATTTTGGAATAAGAAAAGCAATTTGTGTCATAGTCTAATTCATCAATTAAGAAAACAGCCACAGAGATGCTAACCGTAATTCAGGTGCTTTGTCCCTCCTCCGCCTTCTCTCACTTTCGTTTCTCTAAATACTCCTCATATACAATTGTATTAAGTCGCTGCCTATGCCTTCAAATAATATTCAATACATTTGTTTTTACCACGTGATTATCCTCCATATATACAACAATTGCACCTTTCCACCTAAACAACATTGATGATACAGAGGGCCCGAATGCCTGGTGGAGCTACTAAGTCTCTCCTCATACAGAAGACTGTGTGACACTTTGAGCAAATGCAATCATACGGGCCAACCCTCTTATAATCTGTTGGTGGACCTTTACGACAAATGAAGCCTCTATTAGCAACTTACTTATGTGAACAAAAGCATTGGTAAAAAGATGCATGATTGGGATACAAATGGTGTTACAAAACTGAGCGAGAGCGCCTTGTCGTTGGTGTGGGCGCTGCTTGTGCTTCTGGAAGCGATGTGTGTGGACTGCTAATTGGTGGTGTAGCTACAACAGAGGGGGTTGTATTAGATCTTCTAGGTGCACCTACAACAACCATGCTATTAAACCTATAAAGACCATTATTAATGCATACAGGCAACAACCGGCCATATATATGTATCTGGTGCAATAGCGTCTGTGTCCAAAGCTGTAGAAACAAATGCGGGTACAAATGGATGGTATCCTGACAGTACCGAACTGGGCACTGCATTTGTGTGACCTGCTGTTGATAATGGCATACGACCAGGCTGTTGACGGCTTCGATGCGAAGGACGTTTGCCTGAAATAATGAAACAACAGGTGAATGAGCAATCAGCGCGAAGAGGTTTGAAAAAAAATGCGAGCATATATATGAGTAGACAGATGTACCTTCAGGCATCTCCGTGCGCATCCTTTTGCGAACACCATACGCAACCGTGGTCGATGTAACATTACACCACATCAGCATCGTTAGTTGCCTCATAGTGGATGAGGCCAGTCCCAAAATCCAATAACATTGGGCCACGACCCTTATGCGTGTACACTGTTATAAAGAAACAGACTTCGATAAGTGTATGACAATGACGTTGTAAACAGGTAAAATTAGTTCAAAAACAAACCATTGGAAAGGCATTGGTTTAAGTGGTAGCATGCACACTCCCAGCTATGGATGGAGTTTGAGCAGCTGAGGAAACAGTGGGAACAGGCTGCCTACTAATGCTATACTTTTTTAATATATTTCAACCTCGGATAGTCGATGCTAACTACATTCTTTTTTAATAGCTTGCAACCTACTAATGCTATACTTTTTTAATATATTTCAACCTCGGATATTTTTTAATATTGGGGCTGCCAATTCTAAGCTTAAACTCATGCCTTTTTTTTAATATATTTTTTTATGAACAATTAATGAACAATTTATACAACATATAATTTGGAAATGTAGCAAGTCCCGTGTATGAATTATGTAAAGCATAAAGTCACAGAAGCAAAACCATGAGTTCTAGAGTGTCGCCCTCGCAGAACATGTCTGATTCTAGCAAAAGTAGAGCAAACCTTAGTACCAAACCGCTTATTGAAGGATTTGCTCCACATTGCCTGCAAAGAAACATATGAAACTGTAAATGGTAGATGTGCAGTTGCATATTGCTATTCAAACTGGTTATCAAAACATTTATACCTCCATATACATATTATACTAAGCTCCATTATAGCTACTTTACTATACTATTTTGCAAAACTGACCAACTTCATCTCAAGTCTTACACACACATCAACAAATAATCATGTACGTATTAAAACACTTATACCTGTGCTTGGGCAGTCTCGATATGATGTCTATCAAGCGGAATACAAATTACAGATAACAAATTTAGTGTCACATAAGTTTCAGAAAAATATAAATTTATCATATAAAGAAAAGTACATCATCAATAGAAATAGAATATAAATAGTAAAACGAACCTCACACCAGTTTAAACAATTAAGAGCACCAACTTCAAAGAGCCGGGTCAGATTATTATTTAACCTGGGTAGGAGATTAGCATTATAGAGAAAACAACATCTACGATCCTTTATCCCAAATATGTGAGAAGTAAGAATTTAAAAATGAATCACCCAGACTTATACTGGACTGAGCCTTTCTTCATGCATATCTTGTGTCATAATTGGTTGATCCTATGAATAAACGAATACCAAGTAATTCACTGTTGAGCAAACATAAATGTATAAAGAGAGAAAGTGAGTGAGATGAACCTTTGTAAATGGAGCATGCATGTAGTCGCGTGATTTCAGAAGCACCATGGATTCCACTACACCTGCTGATCCCCCCCTTTTGCACCTACAACAGATCTCAGTTAATGATCATAAATTTAGAACATTGAATATAAAACATACTGATAATCTATTGACATAAGAGAACAAATATAATGAACCTGCAAATACATGAATACACCAAGAATTGGTAATCCCTTCTGCACCGTCTCTCACCTGGCTGGAAGTTCCTGTTACGATAACAACCAAACAGTAAGATCACGTGCCAAGAAATACCACATGTCGAATGTAGATGATGAATCTCAGTTAATTAGGGTTTTTCTTTTTTTGAAACAATATATGAGTGTTTTTTTATCTTCTATAAATTAAGCAATATCTTTTTTAAAAATACGGTATTAACTTTCTTTTGACCATTATATTTTTAGTTTTGGATAATATATCTCAAAAAGTAATTTGGTCTAGTGGTAAGCATCCTTATTAGACTACTAATAAATCCTATGTTCGAATCCTAATACTTACCTTTTTAATTATGGATTTAATTCCGAATTTTAAATTAAATACAGAATTTTAAGTTTAAAAAAATTAATAAAAAATATGTGCTTAGGTGGCGTAACACTACTGATAACATGTCACTTGAAAAGTGATGACAAGGCATTGACCATGCTTATTTGGCATTAAATGGTCAAACGCCTCCTATTATATATATATATATATATATATATATATATATATATATATATATATATATATATATATATATATATATACATATATATATATATATATGTATGTATGTATGTATGTATGTATGTATTGTGGAAAACTAGAAGGGGGGTTGAATAGTTTTACGTCCTTTTAAATTTATTACCAAAATATTTTGTAGCTTGTTAAAAATTTTCGATTCGATCTCAAGTGAATTCAAGTGTCAACCAATATAAGTAATTCTAATCTAATAATGAAAGTATTGAAATGTAATGAAGAAAAGATAGAGTTAGAAAGATCAAACCACAACACGCGAATTTATAGTGGTTCGGCTACAAGGACACCTTCCTTGCCCTACTCCACTCCCCGAGTACCACACTCAAGATTTTTCTTCACTATGTCAACAAACTCCTTATGGTGGAGAAACCTTACACACCTTGGCTTACACGAGTTAACGACACTAAGCTAAATGTCGAGTTCTAATCGTAGCTAGAACCAATCTCACAACTTCTTCACAACTTCACACCTTCTTCACACCTTCACAACTTCTTCAAGACTTCACACCTTCTTCACACCTTGTCAACTTCACACCTTCTTCAAAGCATAACTAGATCACAACTACTAAACCACTTTACAACACACCTAGTTTCTACAAACAACAAATTCACACAACACTTTTACAAAGATCTAACACTACTACAATATGAAACTAACTAATCACAACACAACTACAATTAGATGGATGTAGAGGAGTGTTCTTCTTCTTGCACTTGAGTGGTTGAAGCTTTGGATCACTTGGAAACAAAGACTTATGAATTATATGATCAAAGGATTTTAGATCTAGAAATGGAGGTTGGATCAGAAAGTTTATAGTACAAAAAGGTGAGAAAAATATGTGAAATGATCCAATATTTATAGGGCCAGAAAATATTGTTCTGGAGCGTGCCGGTCCCCTTAATTAGGGGGCGGTCCCCTTAATGATTAAGGGGGCCGCCTAGTAAAATTAAGGGGGCCGCCCTCCTGAACGTTGAAAAAGTTTTTCTGGATAAAATTTGCCCTTTTTGGTTGGAAATTTGAAATCATATCTTTGTGATTTAATATAACAATACCAAAATTGATTTACAAATATATATATAAAATGTTTATATCATTTTATAAGATGTTATGTCTTAAGACAAGATTTCCTTTGATCATGTAATGCATAAGATGCTTAGTTTATGCATACCTTAAGTGATATTAGATGTAGAGGTAAATATTTGTTACCAAATACTTGTTTACGACTTAATCTTGACTTAATTTGATTAGGTTTATTGAGAGATATTAATAACATTTTTAAACATTATTTATATCAACAATCTCCCCCTTTTTGATGATTACAAAACTTAAACTCATTAACTCAAAAATTAGTTTTTAAACAAGTATTTTAGTGAGTTTATATTTACTTCTCCCCCTTTTTGTAGAATCAAAAAGGTTATGCCGACAATTTTCAAACGTGAAAATTTGACGGGAGTTATCTCCCCCTTGATGTGTGCTCCCCCTCGTTTGGGGACACCAAGAGAACGAGCTATGGAATGCTTTGCAAAACAAAAATATTAGAAGCACAAGTATATTCATGCAAACATATATTAGGTGATAAGAAAGAAAATAAGCATGGTTGAAAGAAAGCATTCATATTAAAGAAATGATTGTGTCAAGACACAACATACAAGTAGCAATAAGGATTACAAGTAGGAAAACTAGTACACAAATAAACAACTAGGAAGATACATCATTATGCAAAGAGTACATGGTCTTCATAGAGCTTGCAAGCAAAAGGGTTGTAGATGCTTTATTTATTAAGCATATCAAATGCTTAATTTGGAGAGCATGATGGTGATGGTGGAGGAATGGGTGAGAATTGTGGTGGAGGAATGATTGGAGAGGATGGTGGAGTTGGTGGTGGTGGTGGGTTGGTAAGCAAATGTTCAATATATGAAAACATATATTGAATTTCATCTCTAAGGCCAAAGATGACAGTGCGGTTGTGGATGCAACAAAGACAAGTATCCCCATGGGATTCAAGTAGCCTCCAAGGCACGGATTGGCAAAGAATGGTGGTGTAATTGGTGGAGATGAGAGATGAGCATCATGAGGTGTTATTGGTGAAAGTGAGATGGTAAGATGGGTGGAGATAGGTTCTTGTGTAGGAAGTGGTGATGATACTTGTGGTGACAAGTGTGAGTTGATGTAGTCATTGATTGATGAGGTTGAGGGTATGGAGGATGAGGAAGTTCCATGAGTGGAAGGTGTTTTAGATGGTGCATTGGGTGCACTTGGGGATGAGCATTAGGGTGGAGGTGATGGGGTTTTGTTGTCTTCATTTGTTAAGTCAATGAAGAGTTGTTTTGGGGGGATGACCACAAGTTTTTGTTTCTTGGAGGCTTTAGAGTGTGAGGTGCTTGGTGGAGTCATGATGATTTAGATGATGAATGATGAGATGAAGAATGGTGATTATGGAGGGAATTTATAGTATGGAAATGGTTGTTTTAGGTATATATTTGAAATGGTTGAATGAGATTCTAAAATCAGTTGGGTTAAAATGGGAAATGGTAGCTGATACTAGAGAAAGGGTTCACAAGATGCAAAATAAAATAGTGAACCCAGTTTCAGATGGCCGGTCCCCTTAATTGTATGCCGGCCCCCTTAATGATTAAGGGGACCGCCTAGGGAATTAAGGGGGCCGCCCATCTGGTGTTTTCCCAGACGACCAGAAACCTAAAATTTGCAGAATTTGGTGATTTTCCAAGTGTGTTTTTCCAGCAAGCTCTATTAGAAGTATATACTCTAGGAATGATGATATATAAACATATATAAATAATCAAATTTTGCATGCAAATTAACATATTATAATCCACATTGAAAAGAAGCATAGCATAATATTAAGATAGTAGCATGATAATAGTTAAAGTCTAAACATCATTCAAGAGATAAACAAGAAATAACACAAGTATTTCCGAATAAATCGGACAAATAGCAAACCATACAAATGTCTAATAGAAACAAATAATAACAAGTAGCAATACGTCAATATCTTCTACTTCTTCTTCTTTCCAAGCATCTTCCTAAACATCTTCCCAACGGATTTGGATCCTCCTTGAAGTTCTTCATGTATTTGTTGTTGACGGTTGATGATGGATGTTTGACGAGTGAAGAGAAGCTCATCGGTACGTTCATGAGGAAGAGGAACTTGATACTCGGTATCGTCAATATCGGAAAGATTTTCAACAAAGGTCGTGGGGGATGGAGTACTAACACGTGAGGTGTTTTCCTCCTCATCATCATCGTCCTCACGATGAGATGTAGAACTACGAGATTTTCCTTTGTCACTTTGAGAACGACGAGTACGAACATGAGTAAGTTGGTTCAAAGTAGGAAGGATATGAACATAGTAATCATGTTGAAGATGTGGGTAATGTTCCATCACATAACGATAAAGTCGTGTGAGGAACATACCATAAGGAAGATTTGCATTTGGGGTGTTTTTGGTGGACATGATTCGATGAATAAAAAGATAAGCCAAGTTGTATTGCTCTTCAGCAACTACACAATACAACATGTGGGCAATGCTCGCCGTGACATGATCACGGTGACCACCAGTACCGAACGCATTCTCGCGAATGAGTTCTTCCCACTTTTTCATATCTTGGCTTAGCTCGTTGAGGAGGATTTGATTTGCATGAATATCGACATTCTTCAACTTGATTACTCGACTAGTCGTACGACGTTCTAGTTCAAGCATTCGACGAATGTCTTCAGGACTAGGAAACTCAGAATAGTAGGGGCTATCCTAAGGACGATTTGTTTCAAGAGAGGAAAGATCCCATTCATTTGAGAAAATGGCTTGGCCGTTGTATGGGATTTGAAGAATTTGTCCAAATTGAGCAAGAGTGAGAGTGACGAATTGATTTTGAATCATGAAGGAAATGAGGAGATGACCATAGGGATCGGTTTGCACCGTCACTTGGCTATAGAAGTCGAGGATAAAACGAGGAATGGTTGGTTCGTTGATTTGGAAAAGACATTCAAAACGAATATTGGAGAACATTCGTTCGGTTTGATCAGATTCATAGAAAGATGGATCGACAATTCTTCCTTCGTGAATGTTTCTATTTTCAATGGGACGATAGAAACATGCAACTGAATGAGACATGCCGGGAGTAGAAGAGACATTTGGAATGTATTGTTTGGTTTTGGAAACATCACCAACCGTGGTCTTAGGCATTTTCACCTAAACAATATAACAACAAAAATAAAATTAATATAGAAACAACTATCATGCATATGTTATATATATATATATATATATATATATATATATATATATATATATATATATATATATATATATATATATATGCAATATTTGTGAAACGAAATTCTACTTCGACACAAAAAAATATTCTATGAAGTAGTTTCACCATGTTCCTTGTAATTTTTTGATTTTAAACTCTTTTAGAATATATGACGTCAAAGAGTATGATATCATAATTCATTTCGAAGTAAGGCTAGATATATATTAGATTATATATCTTCCATTTCATAAGAGTTTGACACAACATAAGCTTGTTTAAAGGATTAAAATGCGAATTTTAGTTTTCAAAAATATCTTTTTCGAGATAAACCAAACGCTCCGTTAACTAGATAAAATTATCCTAAAACATCAATATATATATTGATTATATATCTTGATGACATCTATTGATTCTAGTAGTATTAACAAATTTTATGAGCTAGTTTTAAGTTTCAAATAACTACATATAGTTATAGTTTGTTCATGACCCAAACGCCCATGTTGTCTTCATGAACCATTTTATAACGAATTGAAAAGTATGTTTTGATTGTTTATAACATTAAAACAATGTAATGTAGTAAGTTTTAAATAGTTTTTAAGAGTTATATCAACAATGTGCCTTTTGAAAATCAAAATTCAACAAGAGTTTATGGGTGATTAATGATTTTGACAAAATGATATGTTATACTAAATTTGAGTTGCAATACATCATCCTAATCCTATGGGAAGCATTTGGTAGTTCAATTCCTAGCTTCTATTTCACTAAAATTTGAATTAAAATAAATTTTAATAAAATGCCTAATTATTGATTAGACACCAAATTGAATGAAATGTGATGAAATGCATGTTGGAAAACTTACAAAAGATGTTGTTATATGTTTGGTTAACGTTTGCCCCTAGCGAAACAACCCCGGATTGGTGATATGGTGGAGGATTTTGATGGTTTTGGGTGTTTTGGTTCGTACTCAACAGTGGTGGGGAAGAAATATATGAGCAAATGGAGTGTTTGGGAATGGAAATAAGGTGGAAAACGGATTTGGGAGTGTCAGATGGCCGGTCCCCTTAAACATTAAGGGGACCACCCCCGATAACAAGCCGGTCCCCTTAATCATTAAGGGGGCCGCCTTTGAAATTTTTGAATTTTCGCGGAATTAGTTTCTGGAACAAATATATTTATACGTATATAATTAGATTTATAATATATCAAAAATACGTAAACGTTTATTGGCACGATGATAAAATACTTAACAATTTTTAATTACCGTTTCGATAATTAAAATGTACCTTTGACAATTTTGGATAAAATGATCAAAGTGTTAAGTTGATGAGGGGTTTGAGGTGTGTTCGGGAATATGTGAATAAGTGTATATATGTATATATGTATATAAGTATAAATGTGAGTGAAAGATGGGTTGATGGGTGAGGTTTGAAAGATAATAGCGGAGATAGAATATAGTCGGCGAAAGGAGTTTGTTTCATCCATAGTGTTCACGTGCGAAGGCGTTCTTGCATGATAAAAGTTCACTTGACTCATATCCCTTCATCATCATGAGTCTTCTAAAAGAGGACTTAATAGAATAACGCGAGGGGGAAGGAAAGGGTTCGATAATGAACGATTTACTGGAGTTCTAGAAAGTCAACTAATGACGTATCTAGGTTATGTGCAAGTAAGTATATATATATTTAATATAATAAGTATAAGAGTGTGTGTGTATATATATATATATATATATATATATATATATATATATATATATATATATATATATATATATATATATATATATATATATATATATATATATATATATATATATATATATATATATATGATCGAACAAATAGAGGGAAATAACAAGCTATATCTATGCAAGCAACGTAATCAAATAAAACATATTTATCTAAGCATGGCAATGAGTTGTGAAAGAATGGCGTACCCGGTGGTCTTCAAAAAAAATTCAAAATCATCAAGATGACATATAGACTTTGAAAAAGTCTATGTTGAGAGAAACTTCAAGATTGCCTCAAGGAATGTTCATCTAGCTATTCGATCCCCATTGTCTCTTTGGTCTAAACATGTTTAACATTTGACTAGGATGCATGAAAGATGGCAGTATACCCCAAGGATTGTAGCTTTATTGGTAGTTCCACATTTGATTACTATTGTTATTATAGTTTTGCCTATTTTGGTTTCTTCTTGGTTGAGGTGTTTTAGACCTAGGATTAGGATTATTTGGTTTTCTAGGTGGTGGTGTTTTAGATCTTGTCTTAGGTTATACCTCATTTTTTAAAGACGGTTTATAAAAAACTTTTACTTCTTCATTGTTGGCAAGAGATATTTTTCTATCATTAATAAGTATATACTTAGGATTAGATTTTAGAGGTTTTTGTTCATTAGGTTCATTTTCGAATTTGACATTTTTAATCTCACTTGTTGAAGCTTCATTTGAATTAAATCCTAAACCGGTTTTATCTCGGATGTTCTTTGAATGCTTATTATTTTACTAAGTGAGTGACTACTATTTTCAAATTTATCAAGTTTGCGAATTTCTTCCCTAAGTATTTCGTTTTCACCTTTAAGCTCTTGACATGATTTACATTCTTCAAAAATTTCTTTACCTTTTTCAAGTTGATGTATTTTAATTTTTAGTTCTAGTAACTTCATTTTCCAATTGATTGTTTATGTATTTTAGTGATTTGTTTTTGGCCATTACTAGTTGTCCTAATTTGGCTCGTAACCACTATAATAAACATATATAATTTTTTTATTTTTTTTAAATGACAACTGTGATTAATGTTTTCATAACTAAAAGTTAAATAATTAATTAACATGAAAAATTTCATGTTTATCAACATGTTTTATATTATAATAATCATTACATATAGATAAATATGAAAATAATAAGTTTATTTAATGCTACTTTTTTTTATAATTATTAAACTTAATCACAACTATGGGTTATGGGTTGTTGTTAACATTTTTTTTTAATATAGACGAGACATCATGGTCTGTGCGATGCACGGGCTTTGTTCACCATAAATAATCAATTGTTTTGCAAAGGTTATACGTATTTAGTTATTATGGTTAGTTTCGATCAGGGTACTCAAATGAACAAAGGAAGTTTGTTTAAGTAACTTTTTGTAAATAGAATTGTTTCAATAAAAATGTATCAAACACATAAGTGACTTTCATCATCATAACTTTTGGTCTATTTATGTATCATTTGTGTAGCATCCGGTTTCTTTGGAACTGGGGTGTTACATACCTCTAGGCAACAACCTTTTATACGACTACAAAAATAATAATCAAATCAAACACATTTACACCAATTATATCAACTTCCTCCGCAAACTTGTAAAGGCATCCATAAAACCTACAATCAATGATGATTCAAAACCAATGTATGGATCAGTTGAATACCGTAGAACAAACTCTTTACAAACATACAATGGAAATTTCCTCTCTTTGCTTCGGCTCAAACTGCTCCTTTACAACTAAAAACTTAAAATTGAATTTTTCATGGACTGTTCAATTATAATTTTAACAAAATGTACATGCCATTAGTCATTACACAATCAAGATGACTTCATTTTGGGGTGTGGTGAGAACAATCACACTTTGTTATGTTCACAAACTCATGTAGGCTCACAATTACAACATATCATCATTTGTATCTAGCATCTGATCTAGTATGAACATGCTTTTGTAATATACATAACCAACTCAACCGTATTGTAACCACTCTTCTCCCATACCTGCAAAAGAACAATAGAAAGGCGGGTTTTGGGGTTAACGATAAGTGGTGAAAGACGGGCAGCGGGGCAGACCCAAAACTAAAGGTATTTAACATGACTCTAAAACTACGCTGCTAAAATAATAAGATACTCTTTGTAGTATAACGATTCACAACGTTGAAACAGCTTAATGCACATTTAGCGTTTTATAGTCCATATAACACGTTCAACACACGGCTTGTTTTTTTCACTTGTTTGTGTATTTGTACAAACATCACGAACAACGTGACACATCAATACATCTTGCCGACCCCGTTGTCACCTTAAGTTGCAGCAAGAAGAAGAAGAAACACCTATAAGCATTGACATTAGGTTTATTTTGTGATAATCCGTTTAGATAAAAGATTTATAAACATACTCTAATTTATCATTTATATATAAGATTTTACGATTAAAAATACAAACTATAAATTATATAAAAAATCACATTACCTGTAATAATAGAACCTTTTTTTATGTTTCAAGCTGAAGCTGCTTTTTGCCTACATAAGCAACAAAAAAGCTTTTGAATACTTTGAAAAAAAAGACATCATATAATAAGAAAATCTCATTAAAATGCAACAAATGTATAGAAGCTGATGTCCTTCCTGGTGCTAAAAGCACAACTTAGTTGTACAATAATGTTTACATACCTCGGATGAATAACTCATTAGGATTAGCAAATCCACATGATGAAGGATATTCCAAGAGCTGCGTTTACAATGCACATAATGCCGCCACCATTTGCACGACCGTCTCAGTGTCATCACCTGCATTAGAAATCTATGTCGGCCTCGTACTTGTAAACTGACATGAAGCAATTCAACGCCTTTTCGACCCAAATTCTATGCTTAAACAATATAAAATGGTAATCTTTAACATACCATTAATTTGAACCACGAATCCAAATGTGCTTCCAATTAAGCTGTTCCGATACACCCAAATCCCAAATATATATGGCCTGCAATTCGAAATTTAGGCTTGTTACTCAATCCCACAGTTTAAAAAAAAATACATATATATAAACAATCCCAATATCTAAAGTCCGAATTGTGGAATGTAAACAGTGGGTTGGTTCTTGATTGCAATGAGAATATGATACTATACGGCGTCGTGTTTGACAACCTCCCAAAGGCTAAACTTGTTTAAAATGACAGAAATATTAGAGCATATACGAATGATAAAAAAAGTAGCAATTGGAGTTCATACACCGAGCCAATCTTAAGCTGTTTCGTCTTGCCTTGCTTTAGAAATACTTTGCCTGAAGACTCCATACCAACTGTGCTGAATCTTTACAGTTTACACATCTATTGAACTGCATAAGTATTTGGATATTCTGCAAATTAATTAGAAATCCAAGTTAGCATATAAGCTTAAAAAAAAAAACCACCCAGGTTGTGTTTTGTTGCATATAAATACCCTAAATCTTTCTGCTTAAATATTTATATTAGTAAGGCGATAAATGGGTGTACCCAGTCAATCAACTTTTTGTTTTGTGATTCCGGATAACACCCTCCCTCATTAGCTCCATATACAGTTCCCGCTAAAAGGCGTCTGGGAAGCCACCTGAAATAAGTTAATCCAAACACCCAAAAAATCAGCTTAAACTTCCAAACACCCTTTTAAAAGTCTACAAAACCCAAAAAAAATTTTCAAAACCAATTACAAAAACTGGAACAGTAAACAATATACAGTACATAAAAACTTTATAATCTTTATACACTACTTTTAGAAAAGGTTGTCAATAGCAAATGCATCTTCATGGTCAACGCAACTCCATTCTGAAGCTTTTTCTTGTAGAGTTTGCATTATATTTGGATTTGAAATGAATGTGTGTGCTGAGTATGCGTGTGTTTTTGTATTTATAGGGTCTTGAGAGTAGCCAAATTGCAAAGAAATGAAGAGATTCAAACGTTTTTAGGTTAATTGATGCAATAAGTTGGCAACAAATCATAGAGGTAAAAATAAACGTAGTAATGATATTTATTATTCTTTATGTGCATGGAAACCTGAAAGGGCGTTGGTGATTGTTTAGTGTCATCTAATCATGGCACTTTAACGCTTTAAAATGCTCACATTTAAGCTTATGCATTAATGCTAACATTTACCTTAAAAGCTTCAAAATAAGCTTCACATGTACTAAATTTATTAGCTTAAACTACATATTTAAATTTCTTAGCTTGTGACATTAATGCCCACATTCAATAGGGGGAACTCATTTTATATATATATATATATATATATATATATATATATATATATATATATATATATATATATATATATATATATATATATATATATATATATAGATTATCTTTTATATAATAAAACAAAATCCCAAGTGGGGACTTTTCCATTAAAAAAAAAAAAAAAAAAAAAAAAAAAAAAAAAAAAAAAAAAAAAACTTTATTTAGTAATAATATTATTTAAAAAAACAAAATTATTTTCTTATTAGATAACATTTTATATTTATCCATAACACAAGTAGAAGATAAATACAAAAAATATAGATAAGATGATAGGATTAAAATTTTTAAATAATTATCTTTAATAATAAAAAACTATAATTAAAAATTATAAATCAAACAAAACAAAGATTAAATTATTTGTTTTTAATAAATAAAAATATATGATTAAAAAAAATTAAAAAAACCCGCGCATGCACCGACATTATAACTAGTTTAATGTTTATAACATTATCCTTGTTTAGATAGCTAATCTAAAAATAAACTACGTCTAATGAAAAAAAGACCATTACTTGCATTAAATAACTAACATAAAATTTAAAACTTAATCTATACTATACTTATAAATACATCTTAGACATTCTCTCATATTCAATTTTTAAGATTACCAAAAATAGATTTTTAAGTAAGTACAATTAGCTAAGCTATTAGTACAACCATCTAATACAATAAATGTTCAACCATTTGACTTTTCAACCTCTTATTTAATGTTGTAAAAAAACACCCTCTACATAAAAGGTACATGTTAATTTGCTTATTGTAGAAGCTAATCAAAAAAAAAAAAAAAAAAAAAAAAAAAAACCTTCATACAAGAGTTAATTACATAAATGGTCAATGTGGTTTGGCCTTTTTTGCACTTTCAGTCACCGAACTTTTTTTTTGACTGATTTAGTCACTGTGGTTTGCATATGTTACAGATCTAGTCCAAATTCGAATAAAATGACCAAAAAGCCCTTGCCTCTTCTTTTCCGTTAACTGTCCGTTAACTAGCATTGCAACGTTAGTCCTTTTCCGTTAATTTTTTTTTCTAAATTATTTTTTTAGAAAAATATTTTTTTTCGAAAAATTATTTTATCTGAAATAATTTTTTCAAAAAATTAATTTTTTGAAAAAAATTATTTTTTTCTGAAATATTTTTTTCGAAATAATTTTTTCAAAAAATTATTTTTTTTTCGAAAAATTATTTTTTTCTGAAATAATTTTTTCAAAAAATTAAATTTTTTCGAAAAATTATTTTTTTCGAAATAATTTTATCGAATTTTTTTTTATTCTAAATTATTTTTTTTAGAAAAATATTTTTTTTCGAAATAAATTTTTCGAAAATTTTCTTTTTTCTGAAATAATTTTTTCGAAAATATTTTTCTAAAAAACGGAGGAAAACGTGTAAAAACGGAGGAAAACAAAAACTTGTACACGTTTTTTCCAGTATTTACACGTTTTCGTCCGTATTTACATATTTTCGTCCGTTTTACACGTTTTCCTCCGTTTTTACACGTTTTTGTCAGTATTTGCACTTTTTTAAAATAATTTTTAGAAAACGTGTAAATAGGGATGAAAACGTGTAAAAACGGACGAAAACATGTAAAAACGGACGAAAACGTGTAAATACAGACGAAAACGTCAAAAAACGGATGAAAACGTGCAAATACGGACGAAAACGTGTAAAAATGGACGAAAACGTGTAAAAACAGACGAAAACGTGTAAAAACGGACGAAAACGTGTAAATATAGATGAAAACCTGTAAATACGGACAAAAACGTGAAAAAACGGATGAAAACGTATAAAGACTGGACGAAAACGTTAGAAAACCAAGTTTTCGGTTGTTCTCTAACGGTCGTTAGTCTAAAAGACTAACGGTCGTTAGTCCAAATAAGATGACAAGGGCTGTTTGGTCATTTCATTCGGAAAAAAAAGTTCAGTGACTAGGCCCGTAATAACTGCAAACCACAGTGACTAGGCCCATCAAAAAAAAAGTTCAGTGACTAATAGTGAAATTTCAAGCAAACCACAGTGACCATCTATGTAATTAACTCTTCATACAATTAACATGGTTTTTAAAACTGGACTATACAATGAACCACTTTCCCAAACGGTTTCTGATTTTTGGTGGTTTTGTCCGGTTCAACCGGCCTCCGTAATATTATCATCAATTGTCACGAAGAACATATAATCAAATACATTAATCGCATAAAATTTTATTTACAGGGTACCCGCCGCCGCAACGCGAGAGTACACTGCTAGTATTAAACAATATAATTATATACATGCATGTTATACAATTAGCCTGCGCCTCATCATATATATTTAACATTTTAAATTAATTAATGTAATCATTAAAACACTCCTCAATGCAAATATAAAATCAATAAACCACATAATACAAATCAAACAAGTTATTAAAGTTATTAGAATAAATTTCTATAGACTCTCCTCAAACATAATACATTTATAAAATAAAAATTAATACAATCTATAAAAAAAAAATGGCATGTATGTGTTCTTTGCTATCTAGTTTTAACATAATATAGTTTGCCATAGATTAAAGTTAATAGAACCTAAAATTCTCGTCTTCTATAAAGGCATTATCACAAAAAACGTATTATTAAAAAACATTGTTTGTCGAAAATTTAAATTACAAGATATCCGTCACATAACACGTGGGTTTTCAATTAATTTTATATTATTAAACTTCTACTGTCCATAACATTTGGCATCACATATCAAGTTAGGGTGACTACTACACATCATAAGACTACATGGCCGTGACAAAGGCATGTCACCGAGCCTTGTCACGCGCCACCTCCATTCCACAAGTGATGGCCACGACAAATTTTTGCAAAGAATGGTGACCGACTCACTAATGTTACCAAGCAAAAATTGTGGCCCCATTCTACCATGTTAATGTCTGAGCCTTTAAAATAAATAAATAAATAAAGATTAAAATTAATAACCCTATTTTTCAACTATGAATGCCCCAAAAATTTACGTAAACTTTACATAACTTCATATTTAATCCTTACAAAAAATCTAATATGGCTTGTTCGCTTCCACATACTTTCAATGAAATCATAGCTTGTGTTCAGAAATTAATTGAGGAGGATACCGTTCATCACCAAGCATTGATCAACTTAGTTATGCAATTTGACAAGGCATGCGAAACTAAAAAAGATCTGCATAAGGCGTATGAGAAATGCAATGATATTCCACAAGAAAATAGTGCTCAGATAGAGGCTTTTTTAAATAAATAATCTACGAAAGATTACGAGATGCATAATGCTCTGTTTAGAAAGGCGGGAAAAATAGAAGAACAAATCAATGCTAAGTTTATTTGGCTACATGAAAAATAGACTTAGGATGATTGTATTTTAAATTTTGTATTATAACTTTTATTTTTATATAAATGAATGCAATGTTATTTTGTATGTTTTCACAACAGTTTGAAATTTGGAATTTGATAGGCTCCAACGACTATCAAATACCCTTATAAATACTCCTTTACCCTCATTCATTTTCTCACACAACTTCTTATCAAACCCTCTCAACTATCATTCATTTTCACACTAACACTATGGCTAACGAACCAAACGAGGTGCAAAATGCTATCCTTAAGCAACTACGGACCGAAAAAGAAGTGGAGCTTCAGCTGGTTAACAATTTGTTGGCTAAGATGACTCGTTATATGCTCCAGATGCGTAACTGTGGTGAAGAGGTAACCAGGATGCATTTGCTGACTCTCGACCAGCCAGTTAACAGCTTCGGTCTACAAACTCTGTTGATGACTTAGGAATCAGATACGTGTATCTCAAACGCCTTGAATGCCGTTAGGGAAGAAGTGATGAGAAGGATAAATGAGAATGAAGATCTCATCAACAATTACCGAGCAATATAAAAGCTCGATTCATGTTTTTAATTTACGTACTGTATTTTTAGTTCTGTATGTTTACGTTTTTAAATTATGTAATGTTTTAATGAATTTAATAAATAAAAGTTTTAGTTATGAATAAAAGTATTTAAATTTAAAATTAAAAAAAAATGTATGAAAGGTAAGGGGAAGGTGACTAAAAGTCTAAAACAGATGAATAGTGAGAGGAAGTGACTAAGTGAGAGAAAGCTGAGGTGACGCTGACCCGGTCACCACCACTCACTTTAGCCTAACTTGTCAATCGTATTAATGGTTCAGAACTTCAGATTACCTGTTGAGTTCTTGAAAGCTAAAACTTGTGAGTTAGCAGTTGTTTGTCGTGGGATTAGTCAGCTCGCAATGTCGAGTCGGAAACCCATGTTTACCAAAAAAAAATTCATTTGAACAGTGTCATTGTCATCTATACATCCTAAGAGTGTTTGGTGCGGTAATGACGAATAATACGTTATTCGTCTGCCACATCAACGCCACCTCATCACCCTTCCAATAAGAACGGCGGACGAATAACACGAGGCACGGTGCAGCGCAAGGTGCCATTCGTGCATTGTTGGGTCAATGGCGGACGAACAACATGCCCACACCGAGCTCTCTAATTGCCCATAAGTTTATATTCTAAAATGACTTGTTTGAGCTTATAAAGTCAAATATACATGCCAAGATGGACTAGCCTAATTATCCATGTCTTACACGGGCAAAATAAGTACGAATTTACAACATTCTACAGCTGCGCATTTAGAAACAAAAGTCATTTACTCACAGATCCTCAGACTAACAATAATCTCACAATTTACCTTGCCACTGAAGGGCATGTCATACAGTCCATCCGAGTCTACAGTAAAATAAAACAAAACTCCACATAACAAACACAAGGTCATGACGGAACAACCCTTCCCACAAAAATGGTGAAAGAAAGCAAGCAAATATAGAAAACAAAAATGGACACGAAAAACCCGCAATGTACAAACTCGAATGATAATTTACCAACCGAAATAAAAATACATACAAATGATATTTCTTTAATTAATGGTACAATGATGGCTATTACTGACTCAGCACCATTTGTACAGCTTTTTTCTGAGCCTGTGTCAAACGCTGCAAGTTTCCAAGCAATATCACCACAAATTACATACTGGAAACGCGAATAGAAAAGAAATATATATAACAAATAAAATCATTAAACCTGGCAAAGATGATCAAAAAGAGGTCGATCTCCCTGAGAGAATTCCCGAAAGAAGTTGGTAATATAATTTGCCAGGTTAATCTGATAAAATACATGAAGCTGTTAATCTATGTAAAGTTATCAGGAATCAGTTGTTTTAAGAATTTGGCAAGAAAGTAGACCTCATTGAGAGGGTCAGTGGCACTTAGTAGGTCATCATCATTATCATCATCTTCATCCTATTAGCACATAGACAAAAGAAATAAAATCACATTGAGCCAGTTCATGCGATAGCTTAATGACAATACATTCTATTTAATTGATGCCAAAAGTAGTGTTTGTGGTACATACCTCATTGAAGGCTTTTGCCATAGCATCAAGATAGCCATGTGAAGGTCTGCTGTAGGATGTGGTACCAGCTGAATATAGCAAATCTTGCTCTAGTTCAGCATCACCTGCTTCTACTTCTTCCCAATCACTATCCTGCATGACCAATACGGTATAGCTATAACATCTTACGATAAAGAGTGCTTTTTAACCAAATTTGTGAGGAGAAAAAATACCTGACCGTCAGCTTCTAAAACTTGTTCTTGAATTTCAAGCAAGACATCTGCCAGTATAGCAATAATCTATGTTGCCCAAACGAAAATTAAACAATTGTTAGGTTAACTTGTCCAAAACTTTTTATGCAGAAAAACATAATATTGAGTAGGCAATTATAAACCTTAGCAGGAAGTGGCATCAATGTCCACTGATCAGGCGAAAGTTTGGCCTTTGAACGAGTGGTAATCCCTGCAGAGGACTTCAGTAAAAAAAATGTTAGTTTTCAAAGGGACGTATAATGTACACAGCTTGTGAGAAATAAGCAAACAACAAACCTTCATCAAATGGCCTTGAACATTAATGTTTCCAAATTCAACATGTCTGGTCGATAACAGTAGAGCCAAAGCTGTGGTTGTGACTTTAATCTGATAAGCTCCCTGAATCTCCCCTGTACTCACTTGCAGTGGTCTTAGATTTTCAGTTCAGCATAAGAGATTTCACTATAATTGTTAAATGACACTCCTAATATAGTAAATTTGATGATTCTACAAAGAAAAATACTTGCCTTGCTGTTTGGTCCATTCTGACATAACGTAATGCAAGGCATTAGTATGGCCTTCAGCAGGGATGGTGATAAGCAAGGTGATAAATTGTTCTACATGTGGTACACTCATATGAACCTGTGTCATGAAAAAGGAAATAAAGGCGCATGAAAAATAACATATATAATGTCGTTTTAGATTGTATCATACCAGTCTTCCAAAGATAAGAAGCAATGAGCTTCGCAATCCAGCAATTTGGGAAGATTGCATTCGCCTAACAAGAGCAGCAACAAGGTCTCTTATATGTTGTGCCATTTGTGAAGAAAGATGTAGAATAAGTTGCAAAATATAGTTCCCCACAAAAAGTGATCCCGAGCTTTCTAACTCTGGATCGAGAAGCCTGCCAAAATATACCAAATGTCATTATTTAACAAACAAGCAGAAAGATAAAATGTATTTTATGATAATCACAAGTTCAAAGGTAATCATCATGATTATACCAAAAAAAAAAAAAAAAAAAAAAAAAAAAAAAAAAAAAAAAAAAGGCACCTTGAAGCTACATCAAGTAAGCATCTCATTGCAAAACTGGGATCACCACTCCAAGTGAGCATTTCTTGCTTTCCACCAGAGATAAGGGCAGCAAGGCATTGAGTTGCATTCTGTTTTTATTAATAAAACGAAACACAAAAACAAAAGCCATGAATGGGGTATAAAACCAAACATCCAACCAAAGTGCTTCTCATTGATAGAATACAGGTTTGGATTAATAAATAACCTGCATTTCACCATGGTCATCACTCTGAAGAACTGTACGTACAACTGAATCGAAGCAAACTTCATAAATTGCTTTTACCACATCAGTCGGTGAATTCTAGAAATTTCAGTGAGTACCAATGAATCAGACATAGACAATTAAGGGCCCGTTTGGTTTGTAGGTGGGTTTAGATTAGGATTTGGATTTGAGTGTAAAGTTGTAAATTAGGATTTGGATTTTGATTTGATGTAGGAGAGATAAAATAATATAATAAGTTAATTATATAATATTTAAAAATTAAAAGATAACAAAAAAATGTTTTAAATAAAATACGGGAGATGATATGTGGTTGTAAGATTTTCAATGTAAAAAAATATGAAAGGTAATTCAAAAACCCAACTATATGGTGGGGCATTGCACACGGAAAATATTTGGCCATGAGTACCGGATCCAAAACCTCTGCCCACCAACCAAACGTCAGATTTTATCACAATCCCAGCCCCACAGTTGTAACCCCACATACCAAACGCGCCCTAAGTTTAATGAAGGTACAGAGAGATGGTATCTAAGTAAACTTAATAGCTTACCTTGAGCAACATAGTCAAAAGATCCAATGAACCAGCAACTAAACCATCAGGCTGTTGTTGAGGCTGAGAAAAGCAACATCAGAAATTGAAACGAATAAGAATAAAACTCTTCCCATGTAAGCAACATGAGTCAAAAACAATTTAGTATATTGATGTAATTTAAACAAACGTACTTCAATGAGGATTGGCCCCACGTATGGCAAAACACGCAAAACAAGAGGATGAACACATCCGGGAGCATTTTTTATTGCCTGTTAATAGAGTTAGAATTGTTAATGGCAGTCTCCACTAACTACAAGAATTAAAACACACATTCATCATTTATTTAATCAAGTTACCTCCAGAACATCTAGTGCATCAATGCTTATGAAAGGGTCCGAAACATGCAAAGCCCACATGTTAAGTATAATAGGAGAAATTACAGGTTCTATGGACAATGCAGCTTCATGGCCTACAATGAGCGGTTACCATGGCATGGAAAATAACAAACTCAAGTCAGACACCTTTTAATTTGAATAATGAAAAACACTTTTGCTCGACACCTATAGGATAAGCCCAACCTGCCTTCACCGCTGCTTGCAGTGTTTCTAGGACAAGATGCATCGTCTCATCAGATGCCTGCGATGTATAGCACAATTAGAAATATAAGTATTTTATTTCTTGTTAATAAAAGAAATGAAACAAAATGTCATATTACCTGTTTAAGAAGTTCTGTAAGTGATGAAAACAGGGCCAAAATGTGAGGCTGTGGTATTCCTCTATTTGTATCAGGTAAGAGTTGAGAAAGTGCCCGACATGCACCAACTTTGACTGGTGCAGGCCTACAATTAGAAATTAAAAATTAAACAGTCGTCATCTACATATGAATTAAAGGGCATTGGGTTATAAAGAAATAAGATCTTACACATCCATGCCAATTGCCTGGATAGCAGCATATAAGAGATGATCGATAACAACATGCTTGACCTGTAAAAAAGAAAAGCATAAATGTGAATCTTTTTCTTAAGAATATTGAAACATGATATATGAATAATCTAGATAGTTACCACAGATGAAAATTTAGCAATTGATGAAAACATGCGTGCATAGAGAAACGGAAATTCATGTACACCTGCACAATAAACAACGATTAGTTAAGATGTTAACTATATGAAAGCAATGGCAATGTTTTTAACCAGAACTCTACCTGCTGTCATGTCTTCAGTAAAAGTTTGCTCCAAGAGGTTCCCCAAATTGACGCCAGAGGGTCCAGAACCCTGAAAATCAACATACATAAGATATTGTGCTTTAGATATATAAAAATCGAAAGTATTAAGCTAATATCATTCACAATCAATTTATATAGTGTTATGCATGTACTAAAAAGGTAGTCCTAACCTCAATTTCAAGTAATTGTTCTGACACAGAAGATAAAGCAAAAAGAGTAGCCTCCCTCATCTGGCATATCAAAGTTAAGCAAACATTTAAATGGCATAAATTGGAATACATAATTGTATACAAATTACTCAGGCATACCCTCCACCAGTCAGCAGAGCCTTTAGCCTTCTCCTGCTGAGACTCATCAAATCTTTGTTTAGCAGCATTTAATATAGCATAAACACCATCAATACCACAAGAAATTACAATTTCCTCCAACAATAAAGAACCTGTGGAATATCAAAACTTGAGCTCACTAGCGACTAGTGCCATACTGTTACTGATTAAGAAAAGGGGTATCAAAGGAGTGAGTCGGATACCAGAAACACGGCAACTGAAAGTGTTCTCATCTTCATCAGCAACATACTGATTAGCATCCAATGACCAAGCATGGACCTGGATGAAGACAATTGAATATGTAAGAGAATGCAAGAGCAATCAAGGTTCCCTACAGAATGTCCATAATATTATAAACGAAAACCAAATAATAAGCTGGCGAATGCAAGATAATACAATACTAGAATATAACACACAAAAGTTACCTGTTGCTCCGTTGTTTGCATAAAAGCAATTGAATAGTAGACCAGGTCTTGAATACTATTTCCAAAAGCCTATAGAATGAAATTTGGCAGGTGATTAAACATCTAACAGGGAGGTACTAAAATCTTGCAATAAGTAGAATTTTAAAAGATACCTTCACAAACTTTTTACTGCCAACAATCACTAATAGAAACTCGAACAACTGAATAACATAAAAACAGATAGTTAAAAACAGAACATGGAAAGCTAATGAAGGTGTACATACAGAAGATCTTTTACTTGGATGATGAAGGCCTCGAGGCTTGTCTCTGAACCATCAGAATCATATCTTCCTTCATATGCATCTTCAAGTCCTTCGATTGATGATCGTTCATATACACCAAGAGATGACACAAATGTTTGCCACAATGGAACCAGAACTTCTGGAAAACAGTCTTTTATGTCTTAATATCAAATAGCAAAATTGATTAACCAGAAGTATGCACACAAAAGACAAACTCACCCATGAACTGACTTTCTGCCAGATTTGGGAAATTCTGAACAAATTGGCTCAAGCACTTTATAGCCTGATGATGAATATAAAATGAAAGTGACTTCACGTTCCAGTATAAATATGCAAAAGGTAGATATATTTAGACAAAAAAATACCTCCATCCTGATGCTCCAATCATCTGGATCTTCAGATTGTACAGGACTCTTAAGGATAGAGGAGATTTCAACCATCCAAACTTTCACTAATGGTAACATCAAGGCACTTGTTTCTGTCTACAAAACAGTTATTTAATGTAAGCATTCTATTTTTTTCATCCAAAATAGCAGAAGGCGCATCTGTATATGTGTAAATTCAGCTTCTTATATAATATTTTAAAGAATTTAAAGAATATATATTGCAATTTGACCAGAAAAGATTGTAAGGGCAAAGAAAGTACTTTGTACACGCCACTCATAACCCCCAGCATAGATGTACAAGAGTAAACTATTGAAAGAGCCTTTGTGCGCAACATTTTGTCATATATCTGCATCAAAACACCAAAGATTAATAAACATTTGACCAAATTCTAAGTCTATTAAGGAAAAGAATCTTGGCAACCATTGATGTACAAGAAGCATGTGTGCTTTCATATTTTTTTCTACCTCATTTAAAGAGAAAATAGCATATAACATGAAAATAGAACTGACCTGGGGTGATGAAACAATGGCATGCAAGCACGGGAACAAAACTGGAATTATTCTAGGCGCCAGCTTATCATCCATATCCGCAGAGAGAAGAGCTAAACATCTAAGAGCCCCATTCACTGGAAATTTTGTAAATTTATACTAATTAAGTCAGCCATGAAATGACAAGATGATAAGGGGCGGAGCTACACTTATCTTTGGGTTGGCCAAGGCCCACCCCCAAATTCTAAGAGTTACTATATTTTATACTAGTAATCTAAAGATGGTCCATTAATTGATAAATTGGCCAACCCAAAATTTCTAACATGGTTAAAGCTTATATATAAATTGTGATGCTTTTGATTGCAGCACACATGTATTATAACCTTACATTAATTCAAACTTGAAAGTGCTAATTTACATATTTCTTATACCCTTACTTTTGTTTTTCACATGTATGTAAAGGCATTATCAGTTGTTAGATGTTTCAGATTGATTTAAACATATATTTGTTACACTTTAGTCCAATTTTTAGATTAAAATTTTATTACACAAAAGATGCTAGTTTTATTTTATCATGACGACATTCTATAAGTTAATTGCTGCATTAAAATTTGGCCCACCCTTGCATAAAATCCTGGCTTCGTCACTGGATGATAAACTTAGATAAGACACTTTCTCAATAGTGATAAAGTGCGAAAAAGAAATTACGTACACATTGCAAATGAGAGAATGGTGCCCCAAAAAAAATAAAAATAAAAATAAAAATAAAAAAAATAAAAAAAAAAAAAAAAAATCAAGTTTTTCCATAAGCAAGGTTGAGAGATAAGTACCTGCATTTTTATTACTTTGGTCATTGATTAACTTAATCAAGAATGGCAGTAAGTCAGGCCATTCGTCTGGCCAATCATGATGTGCGACTGACGCTACGGCCATACTAATAGCTGTGCAAATTTTTCTATGAGGATCGTCCAGTGAGAGCAACAGAAGACCGCGTATAACTGCCTGAGAATGCAAACAACATAGTTAGAAAAGTTGAATACATTCAGCTCAACAATGATAACAATAACTGGAAAACCAGCAATAAACTAGATACAATATCACTTCGGAAAATAAAACCAATAATTCAAGTATCTCCGCAGATAATGAGGAAAAAGCGTACAAAGAAAACTTGGCAGAAACCTAGGAGAGATCAAATTAAGAAATAAGAGTGACCTTTTCCTCATTTGAAACAACCGGAGGTTCAAAACTATCTTCATCCTCCTGCCAGTGCTTCTTAACAAATTGTTTTAGAAGAACCGCAGCTAAGTAAAAGTAGGTCAAGTCTCACAAGGGTACCAACGTTCAACATTTTTTCATGATTTTATATTTGGTTACTGAATATGAGGTCAATAATGTGAAACCAAGCTCATACAAATCATGCAGTAAAACAAGGACATTGTAAAATTTTGTCTATATGGTGGTAAAAGGATATTTGGCGAGATCCTAGAGGAAGATCCCTGTTAGCAGCAATCTTGGATAAAGCACTTCCAAAACCTTCAAACAGTTGCAACAACAGTCATTGTCAATACAGAGTAAAAGAAGGAAATTAATACATTTGCATAGTGACATGTAACTCCAATATATCCGGAAGCCCTCATTTACCAAGTTGATGCTTTTTAATCAACCTTTATATTACATTCCCTTCTACTGGTAGTCTATTACTTTGTTTCTTTCTGATTAAAGTTTCTTATCTTATCATAGTTTTGCAATGTAGTTGTTTTATTTTTTATATATTTGTGATAACCATATCACATTACAACAGTAGAACTTTGTTTAAGAAACAATGTTTCTTGAATAGACAGTTGAAGTTGTTAACAATTTGGTGACAGAAATCCAACTTTTTTTTTACTGGTTATGGCCATTTATGGTAGTCTGTCAATAATTTTGATATATATTAAAAAAAAAAAAAAAAAAAAAAAACAACATTTATTATAAATTTATAATAGTAGTTATTGGCGAAAATTGAAATATATGGCACAAGACTTGATTTCCAGATCTTTGGTCTGACTATAAATTCTTTAACCATAGGATCCTTTCAAATGGCTCTTAATAAAGCTGATAAGAAAACTGGCAATTATTTTTACTACAATCGACACTAACACCAACATTCATACTCCTCCCCGACAAACACCGATATACACTCATTGTTTATCCACCATGGAAATGTTGGCACTAAATGCGCAACATCAATGTTGGCCAGCCATACCTAAGCCCTTCCACTCCCTCCCCATGCCTTTCAAATCATGATAAAATTAGTCTCGTCATGTCAACACCTATCAATTGATATCTCAATCAGTAGATGAACCTATACATGTACTCTCACATATCATGTGTGCTGAGTTTTCTTTTGCTATAACGCAAACCAACGACAGTCAAATGTCCCAACCTTTTTCAACGTTTCTTACCAACCACCAGTCCTTGCAAAACTAACACCACCTACCAAAATTCTAACAACCCTTACTCCTCCTACCCCCCCCCCCCCCCCCCTTTTTTTTTTTACTCAAAGAGACATCTCTACCATCCAATTAAAACGTATGTTCTTAGTTTGGTAATGTAAAGCCGTGTT
Source organism: Artemisia argyi (assembly GCA_030686995.1). Taxonomy (NCBI): domain Eukaryota; kingdom Viridiplantae; phylum Streptophyta; class Magnoliopsida; order Asterales; family Asteraceae; genus Artemisia; species Artemisia argyi. The sequence goes on from CM060700.1 coordinate 204,072,801, forward strand.
TCTATATTAATAGACATTTATAAACCTGCTAAGGGTATGTTTGCCGAAATGTAGTAGTGGCAGTTAGCAATAAGCAGTAGGCCTTTAGTTGTTTAGCATTAATTGTAATTATAAATGATTAATGTTGTGTTCTCGAGTTTTAGTTGGGAAGTAAAGTAGTGAAAGTGATAGGATTTTGCATTAAAAACTTTCACCCCACTTTTGGGGTGAAAGACACCTTTACATCCTTTCCATTTCTTTACTCCCTCTTAATTTACTTTACTTTCACTTTCTCCTTATTTCTTTCTTGAGAACAAAGTGTAAATGACGTAAATAGACAATAAAATAAAATAAAATAAAGACCCATTATAAAAGTAACAAAGTTAACGTATTAACGTAGTCATTATTTTACATATGCAACTTTATATAAATATTATGTATCTAGACTATTAATGACTAATATTAATACATCAACGACATAGTATGTTTCAATAAAAAAAATTAAAAACATAAGGTATATGTATATATTTCTTCATCGGCAATAATTACACACGTATATAAATAAAATGAAGACTCTAAATTTTGACAAGTCAACCAAAGTCTTTACCAAAACTCTTATAATGACATACTCGTTAATTAATAGGTACGGGCATTATAGCAAATCTCATTCACAAATGCTATTTCAACTTTCTCAATGCTCATGACAAGAGCATTTGGGAAAAGAGCCTTTTGACTAAACCTTAAATGCTAAGGCGGTGTTTGTTTAAGCTTATATGTGGGTTTATGAGCTTATTTGATTTCAGCTTATATAACATAAGCCCCAATTTTTCGGCTTATTTTGAAACTTGCAGGCTTATATAAGTTTACTAGAACGGTACCCCGCGCAATGCGGCGGAGGTACCTGTGACTATATTTTGCGTTATTCGGTTACATATTTAGTTGTCTTTATGCTTTATAAGTAGAGATGGTAGAGATGGTTAAGCCAAATAATTTTAGTTTGAACAACCAACCTCCTTCCTAACCAACTTCCTAACCAATTAATTTTGAAATCCTTCCATAATAAGCAAGTAAAAAGTCTTAATTTTAAGCCTTTCTAATTATAGAATAGTCCCAAATGCATTATATAGTAGTATAGATTATATCATAATAAACTTACAAGTTTCAAAATAAGCCGGAAAATTGGGGCTTATTATATAAGCCGAAAGACAAATAAGCCATATATAAGCTTAAACAAACACCCCCTAAATGATTGTTGCCAAACAAGCTTTTAGATCTTAATGCTTAATGCTTAAAGCTAAACGCTCTAAAATGCTCAAAAACACTTGTTGCCAAACACAATGTAAAATTTTATTTCTTCAATAAATCGAGTTATAGTCCAATCGAAATTGTCGTAGTAAATTGTAATCATGTCAAAAACTTTTAATCCCTGAATACAACAATTTTGCTTCTTATTAACTAACTACAGTAACAAACAGTTCAACAGTGTAACAAATTAATCAACAGAAAACAGTTATTAAAACCACTTTTCACAAACTAAATATAAAATAAACAGAAATAAGTATAGATAAAGATAATATTATACCGGGTTGAAGTGAAGCTTGATTTAAAGAAGCTTCAGCAAAAGATCGAGCTTGTTGATTAGTATCAAGTGTAGCGTTCAATGAGCTTATCAGCCACTGCTGATCTTGATCAATCATTTTTCACACTTTTGTGTGTGTGTTTGACTGTGTGCGTATGTTTCCCGCTCAAATTGGGGGAAGTGAAAGGTATTTATGCGCTCAGTGGTCCGAATTTAGGGTTTTTAAGTGGGAAGCATAAATGGACCTACTGTTTTTGTTTTGCTTCGGGTCGGGTCGGGTTGGGTTTTAGTTATTGAGTGCTGCTATTACTTTAGATAATTAAAGATGGGTCCCTGTAATTCTTTACCAGCAAGCAACATAAATATTCTTATTCTTTTTCATGCTGAGTTATTATAATCGTTTATTAAAAAAGGTGTGTATCTATATGTAAGAAGATTATTTAGCATGACTAAACTTGTAAGTTGTAATCTAGCTTATACCTAAAACTATATGTAAATCATTTATTTGTGTTAAATGGAAAGATGACTTTTTTACAAACCAATTATATAGTGACATGCAGATGTATAATCAATAAAAAAGATTAAAAAAAAAAGTGATATTCTCGTATCAGTTAAGAATGTCAAGCACTTCACAACCACTTAACTCAATCATAAATCAACAAGTAGCAGAATCTAACAATTTTTAAATACGGTCAGGTAAAGTAGAGATTTGATCGAATAAAAGTACAACTTCTTTTAAAAGTTTTCATATTTTTGCAATGTGTCAACTGTGTGACTTGGTCGAGCGGTTATGTAGACCCCCTTTTTATTTATTTTCATTTTTTGGACTCTGCAAGAATTTATCGATATTTCCAATTCAATCATGGACCAAAGAAGTTAAAAGAAGGAAGACCATTCTTGGATTTGCTCTAAGTTATAATTGTTCTTAGTCATACTAATTTATTCACGTATCAAATTTATAAAATACTTTGTCACTCCATTATTCGGGTAAATTTTTGGTGCCTCAATTGTATAATACTACCAAGGTATCAGATAAACTCATAAACCTACAATTTTCTAATGTTGATGTGTATTATATTAAAGTTTATATTAAACCAGCTTACATACGGTGCCGTTTTGGCACCGTTTTTCCCGCCAAAAACTAGCCCGCCTTATATTAGCCCAATCTTTGCCCACGTTATTAGCCCAGATCCAATAATGAATCACACCTTCACTCCTATTATCCACGCTTCAGCCATCCAAAGCAGCATCATTCAATTCACGGTCTATAGCAAGCGTGTATTAGGAGATAAAATCATTGGTCAGGTAGCGATCCGAGTTCGTGATCTCTTTGTATTGAGATTTAATATAAACCTTAATGAGTTAGGGTTCCAACACGCACCCACACGCACACCTCCGTACCACAAATGAGTTAGGGTTCCAATTTTTGGGGCTTTTGGTTTCCGGATATGCAAAGGTGTGTAAGCTTTTCATTATAATTATTTAATTAGATTTGTTGTTTATGAGCTTATTTGATTTTGTTCGGCTTGATTTCATTATAATCTTAGTGAACCATCTGTATTCATTTAGGTAATTTGGGTTTAGGGCTTTTGATTTATAGTGGGGTTTAGTTGCCGATTGGCTGCTGATTGATGATTTAAAATGATTGGTTACTATGTTCTAACCTGCTGTATCACTCAGGTTACTGCGTTTGTAGCAGTGGCGGATCTATCCTCTTTTTGAGGATGCTTGAATGTGTTTGCTGATAATTGTAGGTATAAACCAAATACATATGATTTTTGGTTTTTTGATAATTGGTGCAAAAAGAAATTTAATTAATCTTTTTGCACCGGATTTCACTAATATATTAAGCACAATTTTTATGAGTTTTGGAATTTAAGTTTATTTTTAGGATTTTCATGTTTGATGATATTTAGGAAAAGAGAAGTGTAATAAGCTTTGAATGCCGGGAACTATCGTGACTCACCAACAGGTAATAAGTATGGAATATCGATTGCAAATGCAGTTACCTTTTGCTTGCAACAGCCGTTTACTTTTTCATTATTTATGTTTGCAACTTTGTCGTACTATGCTTTCAAAGCTACACTAATCTAATTAACATCGATTTACTATCACATGTTCTTATACAACCTGTCTGATGTTTTTCGGTTCAGGTGTGGCCGTTTTTTTTGTTGTTCATTAAATGGAAAAAAAAGTCAGTGGTAGGTACATTGAAACACTCCTCACCGGTACGTGTATGAATCAGTAAGTTCTTATGTATATTTCCAAACAAGCATATGGTATTTCAGTCTATTTATTGTATTATCTGTAACGTTGACACGTTGACATTGTAGGGAGGAATTGAGGAAATGGTTTCTTTCGATGGAAACTACTCTATTTTGCTACCGGTTTCGGCTTGAAGGTTCACACGTGCATGTATGATTATTAACTATATACTTATGCACATTCAATAACAAGTTTCGTGCTCATTTACTTATATTCCTGATTGGAATTTGATCTACAGAAAGCGTTGATGACCGAGCTTGGCATTCCTTACAAAGTTGTAACTGTTGAGGCAACATGATCAAGATCTCTTTATATTTTAATGATGACAAATAAACTATTGAAACACATAAAATAACAAACGTTAGCCAAAATTCCCCGAATCACACATCTGCTGCTGGCGCACCACCCACGCGTCAACGCGTGGGTAACGCGCCAGGCGTCTGTGATTTTCGGGACGAATTTTGAAAGTCGGCTTTCCCCTTACCCGACAAATGTGGATCTTTCAATACAGGTATGAATATGTTATGTGCTTAATTGAGAACACTCGAAACGAGTTTTGGGATTGGAGAGATCCAACTTTTAAAGCACCCATTTACGGGAAAACGCCAACTCATGTTTTCTAGCTATTGCCTCTAACCAAGGCTTTTATAAACTTAGGGAGCTTATTTATTTCACGTAACATCATGTGAAAGCATCTATATGCTCATATCTCGTACTTACGTCTTCTCTAATTACGTAACGGGTTTACTCCCTTATTGGTCAAACTAAGTCAAAGGTTACTTTGCGTAAACGCATCCTTTCCCACTTGGGTTATGATTTACACTAAGGCAAAGCACTTAACTTGTTTAAACCAAGGTATTAGTTGAGAACGTGGAGTCGTGAAAAGTCACAAGATATGAAACTATGGATTCTCGACGTTGTGTTACTTGAACTAATAAGTAACTTATGATTTTCTCAACTTGTAATCTTAATTGTCTAAACCTTTTTCTCTTAATGACAATTAGATTATTTTCTTCTTAACTTTTTTTCTTAATTATCTTCTTCAACAAAATACCACTTATCTCAAAACCATCAAACCCAATACCACCAAATATCCTTTCCAACATTCCCTTACACCACTTACACAAAAGTGTACTCTTGACTCTTACACGCTTTTGATCTAAGCTATTCAATTCAAATTCAACCCATCTCAACCATTCATTTCCTTACAACATCACATCTCTTACACATCCCTTACACTTCTCTTATATTCCTTACGCATCTTCAATCTAAACCATCCAATTCAAATTAAACACATCTCAACCATCCATCCAATCTCTTCTCTACTACAACACATGTGTTTAATCACAACCCTCTATTTCAAACCCAACTCAATCCCAACCATTGGATCACCTTCCTCCCCAAGCAAAAAGGACACTTTGATCTCACCCATTCATTTCAAACCAAAACCATCTCAACCATCCAATCTCTTACAACACATCTTAACCATCTATTTCAAACCAAAACAATCTCAACCCTCCATTTACCCTTTCCCCCCAAGCAAAGGAATATACCTTTGGAACATTCTTTTTTCTAACCCAACCATGGTTCACTCTTCTAACCATGGTTAGTTCTCAACACTCAACCCTAACCCAACTATGTTTACTTCTCTACACCCAACCATGGTTAACTCTTAACCACACCAAGGATGGAACATTCCCTTGTGTAAACCCTTTAACCTAACCATGGTTACCTCTATACACTTAACCTTTCTATACCTAACCATGGTTAACCTCTAAACCTTGAACCTAACCATAGTTACACCTTAACCCTTCCCTTGAGGATTATCCCATGGCATATTCTCTTCTCTATTATGCCATGTGAGGAATACCATTTCTACCCCTACCAAATTACCCTTTCTACTCTTCTACCCTTGGTATTTGGTTTTGTTATAAACACTTCACAAATGATTTTCCAAATTGGCTGTTTGAGTTGGTAAACCTTAGATTGATTAATGTTAAGGTTTAGTGTGAAGTACAATTGGGGGTTTAACAAGGTAAGGCATTTATAACGCCAAACACCCAAAGTCTCGGGAATATTTTCCCTGGGTGTCTGGCGCGCCACCCACGCGTCAACGCGTGGGTGACGCGCCGGCCTTAGTAAAATATTCCCAAGTTTGGGTTTTGACTATAAATACCATGCCTTGCCTCTTGTATTCCTCACCCCTTGCCATTATTCTTTCTCTCTACATTCTCTCTCTCTAATCTTCTAATTCTATCTTTTGTGTTCTTGATCATTTGAAAGAACACTTCTTCTTTGCAAGGGAAGAATCACAAGAACCTAATCCACTCTTGTGATTGTGTCGAGGGTCTTCTTATCTTTACCCTTTCTACTACAATCGAGTCTCTAGGTTAGATTAGGATTTGGTTGAACAAACATTCATTAATCTATTTGTTTGTAAGGGAAGTATTGTGTTTTGATGACCAAGCCTAGATCATTGGGGATCTAGTTGGGGTTTGATACTTCCGTGGGAAGTCTTGGTAGTGGTCTTGGTGACCCATAGGTTAAGTCGAATCGCGAGATTCTTTAGGGTGGATTTCGAGGGCGGAATACCGTGGGAGTAACTCCTTTGTGAGCATCAATATTGTTGAATATTGGTGGAGTGAATTGTAACGGTTTGTAGTCCACCGAAAGGATTATACTAGTGAATCGTATCGGAGTCGCGGATTTGCAACTAGACGTACGGATGGTATAAACCCCCCATCCCGAACCAATATATATCGTGGTGTCTTCTTTACTCGCTTTATATACTTTGGTTGTTTTTGTGGTTGTTGGATTATTGAACAACCACTTGGTGTTCTCTTTGGCTTAAAGTTTTTAAACATCTAAAAAGCCGAAGAAACCGTATTCACCCCCAACGGTTCTACAGTTGGTATCAGAGCGGAATACTCAAGTTTTTGAGCTTTAAAGCCTTCCCGAGAAGTCGTTTTAAGTCAAAAACTTCTTTTCCAAAAATCTAAAATCATAACTAAGATTTTTGGGAAAGTAGAGTATAGATCCATGGCTCAAGAGAACTATGTTGAGGGGTGTTCTATGCAAAGACCACCTTTGCTAGAAACCGATGGGTTTTGTTTTTGGAAAACCCGTTTTGAGACCTATGTTAGGTCCAAAGATCTCGACTTATGGGAGGTCATACAAAATGGAAACTTTGTGTTCATGGTGGAAGATCCGGAAACAAAGTTAATGGTGGAAAAGCCACTTGCGGATCTAAAAGATGATGAAAAGAGAAAAGTTGGCAAAAATAATGAAGCCAAGATGATGATTTACAATGCTCTACCTCGAAGGGAGTTCGAGAGAGTTCATGTATGTAAAACCGCCAAGGAGATTTGGCGTTCTCTCATCATCACTCATCAAGGCAATTCTCAAGTAAAGGATTGCAAGATCGATCTACTCATACAACAATATGAGAAGTTCTCGATCTCGGATGAAGAAACCATTGATAATGGTTACACAAGGTTCAATGCTATTATCACTAGCCTCACGGCTCTAGATTCTAGTTTCTACAACAAGAACCATGTGAGGAAGTTTCTTCGAGCACTTCCGATAAAGTGGAGGCTAAAGGTGACGGCCATTGAAGAAGCCAAGAATTTGGCGGAACTTCCTCTTAATGATCTCATTGGCAATCTCAAAGTCTATGAGATGATTCTTGAAAACGACAAGGCTAGCACCAAACACAAGAATGAGAAGGTAAAGTCTTTGGCTCTTAAAGCCAAGGTCACTAGTCATCAACCTAGTGATGAAGATGGTAGTAATGAAGAGGACGATATTGATGACGAGGAGTACAATCTTATGGCCAAGAACTTTAGGAAGTTCTTTAGAAGAGGTGGTAACTTTAGGAGTGGTAATAGGTTTGGTAACCGAGGTAGTGGTGGAAGAAACAACCTTGGTGGTGGTCGGGCCTTCGATAACAAAGTTGGTGAAAGATCTCTTTATATTTTAATGATGACAAATAAACCATCGAAACACATAAAATAACAAACGTTAGCCAAAATTCCCCGAATCACACATCTGCTGCTGGCGCGCCACCCACGCGTCAACGCGTGGGTAACGCGCCAGGCGTCTGTGATTTTCGGGACGAATTTTGAAAGTCGGCTTTCCCCTTACCCAACAAATGTGGATCTTTCAATACAGGTATGAATATGTTATGTGCTTAATTGAGAACACTCGAAACGAGTTTTGGGATTAGAGATATCCAACTTTTAAAGCACCCATTTACGGGAAAACGCCAACTCATGTTTTCTAGCTATTGCCTCTAGCCAAGGCTTTTATAAACTTAGGGAGCTTATTTATTTCACGTAACATCATGTGAAAGCATCTATATGCTCATATCCCGTACTTACGTCTTCTCTAATTACGTAACGAGTTTACTCCCTTATTGGTCAAACTAAGTCAAAGGTTACTTTGCGTAAACGCATCCTTTCCCACTTGGGTTATGCTTTACACTAAGGCAAAACACTTAACTTGTTTGAACCAAGGTATTAGTTGAGAACGTCGAGTCGTGAAAAGTCACGAGATATGAAACTATGGATTCTCGACGTTGTGTTACTTGAACTACTAAGTAACTTATGATTTTCTCAACTTGTAATCTTAATTGTCTAAACCTTTTTCTATTAATGACAATTAGATTATTTTCTTCTTAATTATCTTTTTCAACAAAATACCACTTATCTCAAAACCATCAAACCCAATACCACCAAATTTCCTTTCCAACATTCCCTTACACCACTTACACAAAAGTGTACTCTTGTCTCTTACACACTTTTGATCTAAGCTATTCAATTCAAATTCAACCCATCTCAACCATTCATTTCTTTACAACATCACATCTCTTACACATCCCTTACACTTCTCTTATATTCCTTACACATCTTTAATCTAAACCATCCAATTCAAATTAAACACATCTCAACCATCCATCCAATCTCTTCTCTACTACAACACATGTGTTTAATCACAACCCTCTATTTCAAACCCAACTCAATCCCAACCATTGGATCACCTTCCTCCCCAAGCAAAAAGGACACTTTGATCTCACCCATTCATTTCAAACCAAAACCATCTCAACCATCCAATCTCTTACAACACATCTTAACCATCTATTTCAAACCAAAACAATCTCAACCCTCCATTTACCCTTTCCCCCCAAGCAAAGGAATATACCTTTGGAATATTCTCTTTTCTAACCCAACCATGGTTCACTCTTCTAACCATGGTTAGTTCTCAACACTCAACCCTAACCCAACCTTGGTTAACCTAACCAACACACAACCCTAACCCAACCTTGGTTAACCTAACCAACATACAACCTAACCCAACTATGTTTACTTCTCTACACCCAACCATGGTTAACTCTTAACCACATCAAGGATGGAACATTCCCTTATGTAAACCCTTTAACCTAACCATGGTTACCTCTATACACTTAACTTTTCTATACCTAACCATGGTTAACCTCTAAACCTTGAACCTAACCATAGTTACACCTTAACCCTTCCTTTGAGGATTATCCGATGCCATATTCTCTTCTCTATATATGCCATGTGAGGAATACCATTTCTACCCCTACCAAATTACCCTTTCTACACTTCTACCCTTGGTATTTGGTTTTGTTATAAACACTTCACAAATGATTTTCCAAATTGGCTATTTGAGTTGGTAAACCTTAGATTGATTAATGTTAAGGTTTAGTGTGAAGTACAATTGGAGGTTTAACAAGGTAAGGCATTTATAACACCAAACACCCAAAGCCTCGGGAATATTTTCCCTGGGTGTTTGGCGCGCCACCCACGCGTCAACGCGTGTGTGACGCTCCGGCCTCGGTAAAATATTCCCAAGTTTGGGTTTTGACTATAAATACCATGCCTTGCTTCTTGTATTCCTTACCCCTTGCCATAATTCTTTCTCTCTAATCCTATAATTATATCTCTTGTGTTCTTGATCATTTGAAAGAACACTTCTTCTTTGCAAGGGAAGAATCACAAGAACCTAATCCACTCTTGTGATTGTGTCGAGGGTCTTCTTATCTTTACCCTTTCTACTACAATCGAGTCTCTAGGTTAGGTTAGGACTTGGTTGAACAAACATTCATTAATCTATTTGTTTGTTAAAGAAGTCTTGTGTCTTGGTGACCAAGCCTAGATCATTGGGGATCTAGTTGGGGTTTGATACTTCCGTGGGAAGTCTTGGTAGTGGTCTTGGTGACCCATAGGTTAAGTCGAATCGCGATATTCTTTAGGGCGGATTTCGAGGGCGGATACAGATGAGTGCTCAAACACTCATCATTTTTGGTCAAATCTGAACCGCAAAACATACAAAAACACTCAGAAATGCATCAAACTACTGAAAATATTTCAAAATTGTGTTTTATATATTTTAGATGCAAAAAGAGTAAAAACAGATGAAAAACGTACAAAGTTTGCAAAATTGGCAGTTTCAGTCCCCCAACTTTCATAAAATGTCAAAACTAGTCCCTGGTCATTCAAAATATGGAAAATTATCACCAAAGGTCCTTTTAAAATCATAAGTGGTCATATTTAGTCCTTTGGTGAAAAATCTCAAAAGTTTTGGAAATTTACAAGTTTAGTCCCTGGAGTTTAAAAAATTGGCAGAATTGGTCCTTGGTGGGATATTTTTGGAAGAAAAACCATTTTTAGTCCTTGGAAACTCAAAGGTTATCACAAATAACCTTTTGATGAAAAGTTTGATGAAAATGCAAGTTTAGTCCCTGGACTTTCAAAAATGACAAAATTGGTCCCCGGATGTTAAAAAATGGAAAATTAACTTTCATGACCCTTGGACTATTCATATGTGGCAGGAATTAGCTTGTGAGTACTTTGGGGAAATTGCAAAACCAGTCCCTAGATTTTCATAAATTACAAATATGGTCCTTGTGTTTTTGTTATCTACAACCAAATGGACCTAATTTTTATATAACCCAAAATCCTAATCCTAAGCCCATCAAACACCAGCCCAACTCCCATCTCCCTTTTTAAATAAACACACCACCCTGGTCAAACGACCAGGTCAAACCCAACACCCCTACCATCTTCTTCCCCGATTTCCCTCCCCCTGCTCCTCTCCAAATTCCACAAATTCCTCACCAACACTCCCCCTTGTCCCCTACAACCCTCCCCCTCATTAAATATCCCAACTACCTCACCAAACCCACTAATCCTACTTGTATCAATTTTCCCGCCAAAAATAATTTGGATGGCTGAGATCCTTTTTACTCATCTTGTGGTTCAAAACTGAAGTGGGAAAGGAAGTGCAACACTCCTAGGGCTATATAAGTCAAGAATAAGAGCAGAAGGAGCAGTAATTAGAGAATAGCAGTTAGTTTTTTTTAGTAGTTGTAGTTTAGTATCAAGTAGTGTAATTTTCTCTTTTACAATGTAATTTTCTGTTTGGAATTAATGTACTAAGCATACTTAGTGTATTCTAAACCTATTTCAAGCCTTAATTTCATCTTCTTAGCTCATTTTAGTTTGTGGCAGATTTTCATTCAAAATCTCATTTTATTTATAAAGTTGTTTTAAACTTCTTTCATTTAGCTCAGTAAGCTCATCCACAAGCTTTAATAAGCTTATGTAATGTTCAATTAAGCTTTTACTCAGGTTACTATAAAAAAACTCAAAAATCCAAGGAAAATAGTATAGAAAATAAAAAGTTAGTGGAGAATGAAGAAGAAGTAGTGAGCAAGGAAGATTTTGGATAGATTCTGGTTTAGAACCTCTGGGAGGTAGTAGGATAGGTCATGGTATTTGGTTCCTAGTTTGGAATTGACAGGACCAATTTGTAAGCATTTTCCTTCACCTTTTGCATTTCACTGTAGAATTAGTTTATATATATGGTTAGCATCTGCTTTTCTAGGTTTATTTAGTGTAAGTTAGTTGTTAAATTGCTTTAATACATTAGCTTGTTCATTAGATATAAGGATTGCTCAATTTATGATCTCACTGTCATAAGTACTTAATTAGTGAGTTGTGGTCAAATGTTGTTAATATATGTGTTTTAGTGCTTTAACAATCTTATGGTATCATAATTTAATCTCTGGAATCATTGTTTTGTCCTAAATCAGTGAGTTGTTTTGAAAATCTCATTTTCTTGTTGATAAAAGGGGTGTTTGGATTAAGCCTTAAACCTATGTTGGTGTTGTTATTTTGAGTCAAAGTTACTTGGTGCATTGTTCTTAAGTATAATTCAGTCCATATTGATCATCTTCTTGGTCACTTTTACTCAAAAAGTCCAAACTCACCCATTGAGACCCATAACAGTCCACTGTTGGGACTGTTATGATCAAACCTCACCCATTTCACTTTAAACTTGTCCTAATAATCCAAGTTAGTCTTAATTTATCATAATACATCATATTCAGTCACTAGATTAGGATTAAACCTCAACTTAGTCAACTTTTCATGTTTATATAAAAAGTCAAGATTCAATCTTTTTCAGAAAAACCAAAACTTGCAAGAATTTTAGGGAATTTTGTGTTTTGATTCAAGGCTTGAAATTTTTAGGACTTGTAGTCCCCCAGCTGAACTTTGAAATCCCATAAACATCATATTTTTGTGATTTTTATTGTGGGCTCCACAAGCCCTCAAAGTACTCCCACCAGGGCTGTTTTACAAAAGTTTCAGCCATTTAGTTTTTGATTTTTCATTTTTTCGTTATACGTCCGTTTGATCTGAAATTTGATTTGTAGCTTATTTTATTGCTTATCCACTTTCTAGTATTTTTATTTTTATTTTTAGATTTTTTTACAAGGGTAAATCACCCATTTTTGGGCTGCAAAAATACGTATTTTACTGCAGAAATAGTTTTTGATTTTTCATTTCTTCGTTGTAAGTCCGTTTGACCTGAAATTTGGTATGTAGCTTATTTAATAGATTATCTAGTTGCTGTTATTTTTTGTTTAATTTTTAGATTTTTTTTGGTTGGATTATGAGGTGCCGTAAATAGGGCCTGTTTGGTTTTTAGTATTTGGATTTGCTTAATTTGCTTATTCTGCTTATTCCATTGTGCTTTTCCTTGTTATTTCAACTTATTCTCAGTTCATGTCACTTATTTTCACTTCATTTATCCTTTGATTAATCTGTGTGGCCTTAGTGCTTAGCTTTTTCAAGTGCTTAATTCATTTCAAGTTTCATAAGCCCAACTGTTGGGACAATAAGCTTGCACTGGGCTTATTTAAGCTTTTCAGTGAAACTTGTTTTTCAAAAGTTTGTTAGTTTTGTTGTTTAAAGGTGTTTGTAAAAGAGAATATCAAAAATAAAAAGTTTTGCTGAAGTGGTCTCAAGCAGGGATTGAACCCTGGACCTCTTGGGTTGACCTGGTCAACACCAGACCAACATCATGCACCAACTAGGCTAGGGTATTGTTAGTGTATTTGTTTTCAACTCTTTTATTTATAGTGCACAAGTTTCCCTTTGGCTTATTAATACTAATAAGCTGATTTTTCAGCTTATAAATAAGCTCTCCACCTTTTTTATATTTTTCCCAGCTTTATTATTCTAATAAGTATTTTTATAAAATTTTTTGTAATTTTCACTGTTCATTAGGTATTTTTAATTATTTAAATTAGTTTTAATAGCTTATAATTAGTTTTTAATTAATAATAAACAATTAAAAAGTCAAAAAAATAATTTTCTTTTTCCAAAAATTTTCTTTTATCATTAGGATTGTAAAAATGTAATTTTCATCTCCGTAGGATTAATATTGCTCTCGTTTCACTTTTTATTTCGCGCACTCGCGTTTTTATTTAAATAACTTTCGCGTTTTTAAATCTAGATAACGTTTTCAAGTAGTTTGATTTCACGCAATTATTCATATAGCTTATTTAAGTTATTTCCTTGTATAAATCAGTAGTATAATCATTCACAACCCCTTTCTGTCCAAATTCACCCGATCACAAGCCCGTTTTTATACCATCACACCTCGTCGGAACATAACGACCCGGGGAAACCCCTATGCTTCCACGGAGATTGACTCTAGGCAGTCTGACTTTGTTGACCACATCCGTGGTTGACTTTAGTTGACCGTCTAGAGCCAATCAAATTTTGGCGCCGCTGCCGGGGAGGTTGTGCGCGTTTTTCTAAAACGGTTTGCAGATTAGTGAATCGGGATATACACTCATTGTATATTTACCCACCCTTGTTCATATTATCTTCTTATTTTCATATAAAAACAAAACAGTTCACGAAAACATTTTAAAATCAGTTTTCAACGAACACAAAAAATCCAAAAAGATTTTCTTTCTTATTTGTATATAAAATGTCTTTCAAAAAATCCAAAAATATTCATCTTTACCCCCTACCCTTTTGATTCTCCATTCCTCACCCTCTGTAAACTTTTGATTCTTTCTATGTCTCATCCATACCTTCGGATTTGTCAATGGTGTGGTAATCCTCATAATGGTGGTAATTGCCCCAGTTGTAGCATAGTAGAGTCAGGAAACAGGTCTGTCTATAACCAAGATCCCTATTCCTACCATGTCACGACTGATTTATTCCATCAGCTACCACACCACGAGACTCAGCAGTTTTACTGTTGTGAGTACTGTGGTGGTTCACACTACAGTTCTGATTGTCAATCGGGGAACACGCTTGTCTATGTGCAGTTTCCTGATAACGATTATGACTCTAGCACATACAATCCACAGCCACATCAGTTTTACTGTTGTGATTACTATGGAGGTCCACACTTGTCACAACTCACCATTTCAGGTCATTTCCCGAACTTTGGAAAAATACTATTCATCAAAACACTATTCATCAGTTTACTATTCATCATTTTTGGTGTCAGTTTGACATTCCGAGAAGCATTCAGAAATTTCACTATTCATTGAACACTATTCATTGCCGGAAAAATTTTCACTATTCACTTGCATTACTCATTTCATCGTAAATTTAGTTTACGGGTATTAAAATTCGCGTAACCCTATGGGTTTAGGTGCGAATTCATTTCATTATCAGTAAGGACATTGCATACGGACTAGAGACAGTCTGCATATCATCAGTAGGTCATTTACATGTTATACCACTCTTAGGATTTTCAAATTTATATATTTGATACATTTAACGTTTTTCTTATAATTATTTATAAATAAACGTTAACACCCGGTTTATAAACACGACGAATATATCTAAATATTCCCACAATGGTCCCGACATATTTTTATATCCATTATATCATCATAAAAGTTATAACATTCATTTACCCAGTATTTTGGAAATTTATTTTATTTATAACGTAAGCTTATGAATATTACGACGGTTTTCGTGAAAACTAAACAATAATCACCCGAACACTCAGTACTTGTACCCAACATATTTTTAACATTTTTATGACTTTATTAAGTCCTGGTTAACTTCGTTAATATTTATTTCTAGCAAATCCGGTACCCGATTATAACTGATACTTACACTAAACTACAACTAATAATACACTACATTTTCTAAGTGATCAAAACCGACTTTGCTACTCTTTTTCACATTGAAAACCGGCCTCATGCCCCCTCCTAGACACCATGTGCTTTCTTTACTACATATTGACTTAAGTATCTTATTATATCATATATAATCTATACAAATATCTACCAAAAACCTCAAAAACCTAATCTTACATAATTCTTGAAATCATAAACTCAAAATCTTCATCCTTTCCATCTCTTTCACCATAACCCACGACCCAAACTCAATATACATGATCAAGTGGTTATTTTTCAAAGTACAAAGCATCAAAGTTGTTCATTTCATCATTCTAATCAAGAATCATAACACAAAAACACAAGTAATCCAAGGTTTCTCATCATCTCACCACCTATTATTTCAAAGTGAGTATTCAAATTTATTTTCATGTTTTCATCTAATTAACATATGTATCTTATAGTATTCATGCTTAATTTCATGCACAAACTAGCTATACCACTTTATTTTTGCAGACTTTTGAAACATACAAACCCTAGAATTGGTTTTAGGTACTCCCTTGTTTAATTAACTTGTTTACTAGTCATTAGGAACCCATGACACCCTAAGAAGGTGTATGGTAGGATTAGTATAGCTTTGTGGAGTTTGCAAGAGTTTTGGTTGAGGTTGAAACTAGTTTTGAGCAAGAAAAATGGGTTTGTAACAAGTAAATAAACATGCTGTCTCATTTTGTTAAATCCTGGAAAATCAGTAAAAACAAAGGAAACTTTGGCAAAATTTTTAGAAAATACTTTCAAAAACGAATCCGTAGGCGAAAGAACGGATTAAAAAGAGTTTATAACGAAGAAGTTATGATTTTTGCAAGTTTATTGACGAAAAGTATATTTTCTGAAAATACATGCTGTTGGACGTTTTTCGTCGGACAAAACGAGACTTTAGATGTAACCCAGAGGAGCCAAGCTTTCCAAAATATATTACTACATACTAAGACGTAACCGTGGATATAAAGAACAAGTAAAACGGACTTATAACGACAAATATATTCACGTTTCAATATCGGCAAAAATCCTCTATAATTGGCAGCTTTCACTAGAAATAATAATAACACTAAAACTACGTAGTAACTCTAGATTTCTAGAAATATTAACCAAGTACCCAAATTCACAACTAATGAAGTATTAGTGATTACAAGTATATTTTCATTACTACAAAGCGTTATTTCAAGAATTTCAAACCGAGGATTTCAACACTAACATTGATACATACGATATATATATCTCTACATTATATATAACAAGAGGCATTTGAAGAATAATGCCACATCATTGCCCAGTCAATGCCTAGTAATTCAATTTCAGCCATGTCATCTGCCATGTCATCACATTGTAAGCAATTTTTATAATTTATTTTATATTTTAATTATTTCATTTACATGTCATCTGCCATATCATCACATTGTAAGCAATTTTTATAATTTATTTTATATTTTAATTATTCCATTTTTTTTAAATTCGTAATTTATTTAATTTATATAATTCGTATTAATTTTTTTTAAAATCCGTATTTAATTTGTTTAAAAATGTAATTTGCAAGATTCGAACATTGGATTTCCTAATACATTAATGATTATGTTTACCACTAGATCAAGTTATTTTTTGAGTTATTTCTTCTAAAACCATAAATATAATGTTCAAGAGAATATAAGATATGCATTCATACATAACTTTTATGCAATATACGAAACTCATTCCCCTATTACGTTTCAATTCCTAAAACCCTAAATCCCTAAATTCCTAAAATCCTATTCTTTCAATATACACACATGGGTCTGTTCTTCACAATCAAGCAACATCGTTGCATATGATAAATTATAATGCATGAATGATGTTTTTAGTTTTTTCTAACAGATGTTTATATTTTGATTATTGGTTTTTTTTTTACCATTCAATATTTTTTTTGTGTTCTCTTTTTTGCAGAAAAGATTATGCCTGATCAAGTAAGTTACGTGCATCCTTAAACCCAAATAAATATTGTTTGTATTTAGGTTATATTTTATTATGAATTTTTGGATTTTGATTATAGGTTGAACAAGTGAAAATCTATAGTTTTGATTATAGGATCCGAATGCAATGGTTTGGATTCTTTATCATTATTTTTAAATGTGAGTACTATTTGGATCATATCGATAACATACTATTTAAATGTTTTGATAAAATGTCTCATTGAATTAATTGATATAATAAGGTATGGGTTATTAAGATGTTTAGGGTGTTTGATTGTGTAGATTCAAGAATGCTATGAGCTATCAATATTTGTTCTTTCACTGACGAGTCTTTATTATCGGTTGTTCTTTTCGCTTGGTAGGTTTCATATATTTGTTCTGTCACATATGTATGTTTGTGCTTACGTTCAATACTATTATCATTCTTCATTGTGCTGGTGCATTTGTGCTCAAATAGTTATACATTTTTCTGCTTTTTTACAGCTACAACACCACAAATAACACCTCCTCCTCCTTTTATACAAGACAAATGTCGTTTCTGTTCAGTAATGTACATATTTTTTAGTGTAAGCGGGCATACTTTTATACCTAAGGTATTTATTTGGTTTCTTATTATGTTAATAAGCTTGATGCAATAGTAGCATGTAGTTTTTTTTAAACAATGACACTCATGGACATGAACTTGTGAACATGATGATGCAGATTAAAAAGAGAGACCGATGGAGCCAGTAAACCAATCATTTATTGACGGTATCTATTCATATAAACGAATTTTATTCTTACGCGTACATGGCCTCTATATTCTGAGTCTAGAAAATTGTGTTTCTTCAGGTCCCAACGGCTACGGATTACGTGGAGTTTCTTCAGAGGATAACTAAACAGCTCTTCAGTCATTTTCATATTGGTAAAACCAGTTAGTCCCTGATGTCTAGGACTGTAGAGGGAAAACTATAATTGATATCAGTATATCTTGCAGATGTCAAAGACATGGGGAGTTGGGCTGCATTTGAAAAAACTTGAATGTGCAGACAATCTTAAGCAAGGTATTCTACAGTAGCAACTAAAATTTAATATTCGTCTTCATAAATATGTATGAGATTCCCTTTTTATATTTCTTTATATGAGTATAACCCAACAGTTATTTTGTCATGCGGTCGTCTATGACGTAATTTCTAATAGACTCAATTTATTTGTATAAATATAATGTGTGTAGATTGAATGACCAAGTAGATAATACTCAAAGGGGCGATGATACAGAGATGAGTAGAACCACCAAAGCCACCACATATCCTAAGGAGAAGATACAAACTCATCGATTAACAACCAGGTATGTGAATTCGTGATCTGATTAAAATGTATTAAATTGATTACAAGTGACCACATTGGTCAGAAACTGTTTTTAGTTGGATGTAAATATACAAAAGTGCCGGTTAAGATCCACAAGTCTGATCTTATACGGACTGTGTATTTGGGCTTTGATAATTTCTTCATTGCAGGTTCTAGACAATGGCTTGCTTATTGATCCCCATGATCAACAGTCAACTGCATATGCTTTATTAAAGCTTCTTGCAGATAAGCAACTTTGGGAAAAATGCAGGGCAAATGGGCTGAGAGACATATCCTCAAGTATTTGCAAAACAAAAAATTCCATTTTTTTGTTACATATCTATTGCATGTTGTGCGTCATCGCAGTGGCGAAGCTTGGATTTTGTAAGTGGGGGGTCGGGATCTAAATTTTTTTTTCCTAAGGCTATATTTCAGGTATACCGAAATTTTTGGGGGGTCGAAACCGAATATACCGAAATTTTTCTACACGAAAACTATATACCCCCTACATCGCAAAAAAAATTTCGGGGGGTCGGGCGCCCCCCCCGGCCCCTATGAAGCTTCGCCTCTGCGTCATCGTCAATGGGGGCAACGGGGTTAGCGCGGGCATCTGGGCCAAAAACTCTCTTTTAATTCCGTTTGATACATGTCTAAGCATGAGGGCACTGATGATAAAACACAAGCCATACGTAGTTATCTGTTAATTTATTCTTTATGTCTAATATGTAGTTATCTTAGATAGGAAGGGTTTGGTGAGGTGTATTGTAATGGCACGGGGAAGCATATATTAGGTTTTACACAAGCAAAATGGTTCATTTAAGCTTCGCTTGTCACTGGAAATAGCACTTGATGTATCAAAGGGCATGACCTATCTGCACGAAAATAATATTATCCATAGGGACTTGAAAACTGTGAATCTTGCAGATTGCAAAGGTATTCTGATGAAGGGTTGCCAAACACCCCTTATAGTTTTTTTAATACTTTAACAAATATTGGAATAAATAGCAACTTGACACATTATTAAGGAAAAGGAAGCCGAAAAGTTGTCATTCTGTACTCCAAGAAAAGCTTTGGATAAGCTTGGTAACGAAAAAATACCCTCATTCGTATCCACTAGGCAAGTATCTTTTAGAATGTTAGTTTAAAGTACAACCATTTGGCTTATGGTCTGTATAAGTGTATGTTTATTTTGTATTTGTTGGTGTGTGGAGCAGGACATAGAGGTGATCTGGATCAATCGCGTTCTACGTTCAATTTTTGCCATTTTACTGTTTAAAGTTCTGATGCTTAACTTGATTCCGCCACTCAAGTTTATTAATCGTGAAAAAGAAAGCTTGCAGTTGCAACTTTTGGAAGATATAGCTTGCCAGCTTCAGGAGATCAGAATGCTAACTGAACCGAAAACAGCACGTCATGCCTCTCTCCCACTCCCTTCCTCTAAGGTACTGAAGTGGATTTGACTTTTTTCTCATAGGAATGTAGTTGGTGTTTAATATGAATATATTAGTACTTTTTATATGATCTTTTTGTGTTTACCTTTTTTAAGAGCTCTATATGTTCACTTTTACTTCTCAATTTTCTAAATGTCAGCCAAGTAATAGAATTATGAAACGCCGGTAGTATCTCTTGTGTAAGCAAGGTCAAAAAATGAAATTTACATAATAACATTTTTTTAGCTGAACCACAAGTAATATAATTATTTGCTTCATTAGCTCTTATTGATGCCGATCAGGTAATCATCCAAATTCGTTTGAATAGCCATTCTGTTGATGAAATGTCATCAATTAAAGAAACAAATTTACAACATTATTACTAAACTAATGGTTTGAGAGTAAAATAATGAGCTAATGCCATACTGATTCTACAATATAAGACTAATAAGTATCTTTTGCAACAAGGTATAACAGTGAACAGTTGATTAATACCACTTCAGCTACAAATGCTGGCCCTAGCGGTCGCTCACGCTGTGGTCAGTTGCAAATACCTTGTCGCTTTATCTTTGAAATCTGATTTGTGTGTCTTATTCAGTAATCTTCATCTCTGGTGCAATGGCTTATCATAGACATCACAACGAGAGATCTGAGATAATTGCTTAGAATACAAAAGGCATCTTAGGTGGAGCACTAGAGCAGACGATAGTTATATAGGGAGTGTGACTACCAAATTCATGGGCTCGAAATACCATACACGAGATCAGGTCCAATTTCTAAGCTGCTCTTAGAAATTCAACTTTTTATCTCCAAACAAGTATAGTACTATTTTATCTCCAAACAGGTATGCATTGCCAATAGTACTCCCAATATAGCACTATTTTTGATATTTTAACAGGACTACAAGAGAATGTCATGTTAGTTTGGTTATTCATTGGCATTTTAGTCACTATTTAAAATATGTTTCTCAATTCACAATGCATGATAATGTTGCAGCTCATTTCTTATTAGTAGCTTATTCTGGACGAGATGTCTATTGGTTCTCTGGAATTTAGAGGTACGCTTGCTGTTAAGTAAAGTTACAATTTAGAGTCATATGTGTAGACGTGGATTGTGTTTTATTGTCAAGGTAGTACACATTTTTTGTTTTATTTTGGGGCTAAATATTATTTGGTCATTACAATTTCCCATCATAAGTTTCCATTATACCAGTAGAGATGTGTCCACTCTTACCCAACCCGTCCATTTCACTTCTACTAACTTTATGCAATTTATACGTATATTTCATTTAGCCTAACATGGGTTACGTCTTGCAGCTTGCTTGCTTCTGCCTTGCTGATACGGATGGCTCATATTGCCTGCTGATACGTCTTCATGATATTGCCTCCTTATAAGGCATTTTGATGTGGCCTTCTCATCCGGCTTGCTAATACGGTAACAAAAAATTAATCTCATCGTGTCTGCTCCCCCACCCATAAGTGACGTTGTTGTTGATGCTGATGATATTAGGATGCCTTCATGTACTTAGGATGATTAAAACGTAAGTGAAGTTTAATTGAGTAACCTTTTGGTGTGTGTGGTAGTTCATGATCATTTTGTGTACGTTTCTGCAGGTGGTCCAGTTTTGATAGCATTGGTAACATGTATAGCTGCTCGTCCTGTGTATATATTGCAGCTCATTTACCAATGAGATTGTCAAAGCCTATGCCCATGACCACTTTTTTGATGTTGTAACCAATCTGATTGGGCTAATAGCTGTACTACTTGCTAATTATATTAGCGACTAGATGGATCCTGTTGGAGCTATAATTGTAAGTTCTTGCTAATTTATTTTAGACACATCCCCCTATATTCTTTACTACTTTACTTTGCGTGCATCATCTAATATTGAGTAGTAATTTGCAGGAGTACTGACATCATTAATCATCCTACAAAGATCTATAGGAATTCCTATGTTTCTTCTGATACGTGTCTAGGTTGTTGTTTTTGTCTCCATTACTTCATTGTGACTTTAAGAAGCCTTTTTGTGATTGTCATGTGCAAGATTAGCGCCGTGGAAATTAGAGAATTGATAATTCGATGTGTCTCTCAAATGGTTTTATCACAGGTCAATCATGTCATGTCTCGATTGAAAAGCATGTTCATGATAATTCCAGATTTCATTTTCTTTATTTGTGAGGTATGTTTGTAGTTGTGAATCAACATTGTTGGAGTTTGACGGGATTTGTTGGAGTTTGATGAGGTGTAGTAATATATGTACAAAACAAAAGAACACCAATGGAAGTGTTTAAAGAACACTATTGCATATATAGAACTTGATTGTTTATACCTTTATACATATCTATTTTTTCTTGGTTGCAACTATGTTTTATAGGCATAAGCATATGCATCTCTATTTAGACATCAATATAATTTAGTATGCTTATATTTGTTTTTGTATAGGCTATGAATAATAATGTGGCTGAAGTCTATTCAGCATAACCTACATTTTTATCATAAATAGTTCTAAATTTAGTAAGGAAAAAAGTGTGCAATTTATATCGACCTAGGTTTAGTTATGAGTCACATGAACGGTGCAGGTTAAGTTCATTGCGGAATAAATGTAATATTCTTTCTTTTTTTCAAGTTGATCTATAGTAAGCTGCATTTCAAACATCAGTAACAACAAGAAGTCAGAAAACACAGATATCCACGCAGTTGATGGGAATTTAATAATCCAACAGAGTAAGAGAATCATGTCATACCTGGAAAATAGATGATAGTTATCCAACATCTTTTTAAAATTACAAATCCTTGGAAGCATATAGGAGCTGTTGCAGCAGGGCATAATGTTCAAGGTGGGACTGAGATATACTAGATCAAATAGAAGTGAATTCATTCCTTCAAACAACCGTGATTGATGAGATATAGTCAAATGTGGAGCCGCCTGTAATCTCCCTATGTGGGTTTGACGAAATCAGCCTCAAGTGTTCTCGATTACTCTAAAAGGAGACATCATCAGGTAACATCAAACCAAAAATCAAAAATATGTGTCATTCTGTTAAACATGGGGTGGTGTTGTTTTATGTGTCTGCTCATGCCAACAGGAAGCTTTTAAAATGGGTGAAGCTAAAGTGAGGCCGATATAAGCTTTTAAAATAGGTGGGTTTGGGTGATGAAATGGTGGCTGAATTGGGTGGTTTTTGGGGCTGAAATCAGGGCATTTGGGTGCTGAATTGGGGTCTGAAGTGGGTGCGTTTGGATGCTGGAATGGGTGCATTTACGGCCTGAAGTGGGGGGCCGAAATGGGTCGGTTTGGGTGCTGACGGTGGCTGAAATTGGCATTTTTCATTTAACTGAATGCATAATTCTGTTACTTAGTAAAGTACTTCTTTGGTTGATGGTTAGAGCAAAGCCCAAAATGGCATAACTTCGGTTAGAGCAAAGCCCAAAATGGCATAACAAAACAAAGTCAACAACAAACGTTATATATAAGAAGCTTTATTTCGCAACTGAATTTAAATCATATACTATATTCTTAGAAATTATTTTTTTATCATTTAATTGTTAAATAAAAGTTAACGTTTATTTCTTATCATTCTTAATGCATTCACTAAATAACATATTATGTATTGATATAAATGAACATAACAAAATTATACGATCCAGACATACATTCCAACAATAAAAAAAATCCTTTAAAAATAAATTTTATTTCATATTAGCAGTTCAATAATTAATGATCAACAATAATTTCCTTATATATTATTTCACAATAACTAATAACTTCATATACATATATCTTATTATTCGAAAAGTAATACACTCAAAGAATAATCACAAGTCATGCCCGCCCAAAATTTTTGTATATTTTAATTGTTCTATAAATCTTGATGTTCATTTATTTTCATTGTTATGCATTTAATATAAAAACTTGTACGTTTATATCTTATTATGTCCACTTTTTGCAACCCTTCTTTAAAACCCTTCTTACGCTATACAAACATATGTCAACGATGATTATAAATCTTTTTTGCAACCACGGTTTCAACTTGGAGAAGCGTCCTCAATAATGCATCATCATCATCATATGTAAGAACATTAGTTGTAATTCTTTATACTTATCAGCTTTTTGGATTTGCTTATTTGTGCATGTATGTGTGTTTGGATTAAACATCATTGCTATTCAATATAGGAATATTCTAATGGTGCTAATTGCTTTAGGTCGAGGTTGTTGTTACTGATGTTTTTTTTTTCTTATGTCTATAGAGTGCATTGTAAATTATACAATTTCTCAAAGTGTATACCCATACTAAAAATGACCCATTTGGCCGTTCCAACTTGAACCAATAATGACCCGTTATCCAACTCGCCCGACACACACTTCTTGCCACCTCCACTTTAGATGTTTCAGTTACTTGAAGTGCAATGGGTAACATGTAGTAGGAATCAAACATGAATCTGATGTTTCATAAAAAAAAATGATTGGTTCGTAAAAAACAAATTGGTTTGTTGCCCTCATGTTTCATGTACTGATGTTTCATAAAAACGCTAATTGGTTTGTTGCATTGTGGGTATAATTTTTATCGATATTTAAACTCTTTCATTTTTTTTTGCCTTTTTTATTTGTTTTTTTAAAAAAATTCTCTTTGCTATGCAAGACCACCTATGGACTATATATGTGTAATCCCGTATCCAATGACAACATCTAACTTATCCTACTGCTATGTTCAATAGTGTCGAAGATGGTGAGTGGTTAAACCTTGTGCTATATGTCAAACTTTCAGAAACATACGAGACTGATGCATCTTCTCAGTTTAGAATTTCTTATTGCATAATTCGAGAATTCAGTCTATGTGGCACATTGAAGTTGCCATGGCGTGTTGCTTGCTATTTTGATAACTTTGGCAAATTCACTTTCACAATGCACTTGCAAGCTAAGTACTACCCTGTATGATTTTCTTTAATATGTTCATGTTGTATCTTCGAGTATGTATGTAGTAACTTTTTCATTCGTGTCTTACAGGAATGCATTTCAGTCTGGATATACCTTAGCTCCAGAAGATACATGATTCATGGATTGGATTGGAAAGTGCGATATGGCTCTCTTAGATGCGTAAGGTTATAAGGTTTTTTAGCATGTTTTTTCTTTTCTTTTTTGATAAATCAAATGTCCTCCTGTAGTTTAATGTTATTTACATGAGGAGGGTGGATATAAAGGCCATACTATAAAGGTTTTAATTTTGACAAATATAGCTCTAAGTTTACAATTGTTGGACTTTAGATCAATCATCAATGAGATAATGAGCTTATAATCATTTGGTGCATGAATATTGTAGGTACTGCATATGATCAAGGGCTGTCGAGGTAGTTAAGGATGTTGAAGCAAAGATACAAGGAGGTTGTTTTTCTGATGGTATCCACTTTACCAGATCCCAAAGATACATGTTGTTTTCATTTAGAGGTGACAAATTGACATGTTTGCTGATTACTAATATCTGTTTGATTGGACGTTAAATTGAATTTGAATTTCTAAATACATGGTTGTCTGTTTATTGTGGGTTGGATGGCGGCAAACTGGTTATGTTAATAGTCAACCCATCATGTAGAGGCAAGTTCACAACTTGTGATGTAGCAAAACGTAATTTCTACAAACGAATGTGTGTGTAGACGTTAAAATCCCGACTTTTTAATACACACAGCTTGGAGGAGTTTATTTAGACTTCCGGCATCGGGTTTAAACTAAGTATTCAACAGATTGTCACCTATTTTCCTTGACCAATGTCGTGTACAACATAACTTTATTACGCGTTTTAACCGACATATACTTTGTTCTTGCGGATAATTTATTAATTACACATTTTCTCTTATCGGATGAACATCCATTTCTTTTCTTTCTTAATGCATTCAATAATTTCACATATTTATAGCTAATTTTCCATTTTCTTAATTTTTTCCAATGATGTTCATAAGTCATGCCCGCCCATCGGGCGGGCTTCGAAGTCTAGTATATATATATATACACACATTTCAACTAGTTTTATTTTCTAGTTGCCATATTTTCCCAAGTTTTGGAAAATGTATTATTTTGATAACAAGTATTTTCCAAAGAGTAGAGTGGTATAGGAAACATGTGCATGGACAATTCATAACATCAGTTTGTGATCTAAAGTAGATCGTTCATCATTCATATTAGGTTGCGGCTAGTGTGCGCGCCTTGTTTTTCAGCTCATTACATATTCATGGTTGTTCATTTCACATCATCACAGTATCATCAGTTAAGGTGAGTTTTCATAGCCCCGTTTTCAATTCAACATTTTTTATTGTTTTCAAATTCCACGGGGGAATACATTGCATCAATCATTTTAGTACGAGCCCAAGTACCAAAACATATGTACATTGCTTAAGTTGCCTTACCATTCAGTTAAAGTCCCCTGTTTATTATCATGGACCGTTAATTTGCCGGAAAGCGAGAGTGAGTGGATAGATCTATCGAGGGTGACGCCTCCATCCGTGGTATTGATTACCAACCGTAAGCGGATGCATTTCATTTGACACAGTTACGAGTGTTCTGGTAAAACATTCGGGAGGGGCATATAATTTCAACAGTCATAACTTCGGGGTCATGAGCTTAAGGTCTATTGTACAATTTTCATGAGATTTTTATCTTGCACTTTTACTTGTGGTGGCCGTACATCATTACATTTTACAAACCTATGGAATTCACCAACATTCCTGTTGACGTTTTAGCAATGTATTTCAGGTTACTAAGGTAGCTCATATGACATGCATTTGGACCTTCATGGAGTCGCGGAGTCGACGCGTCTCACCATTATTTCATGCACTTATGTAAACGTTTGATCTAGTAGGACTTGTTTTCATAAACATGCAACACATTTTGGGGACCTCATTTTGTAAACTCTGGATTATTTCAATGATCAAATGCAGTATTTTCCAAACGACACTTTAGGTCGTTCAATGTAACTGTAACTGTGGTGCTATGACAGACACCCCCAGGTATTCCATTCCGCTGTAAGTCAGGTAAATTGGGGGTGTGACAGATTGGCATCAGAGCTAAGGTTATAGCGAACTAGGATGTATCTTGGACCCTAGACTATAACCGCATCATCATAGCATCTCATCATTTCATCACAAGTGCATAATCATGATACATGGTGTTTCATGCATACCCTGTGCGAGTTATTTATACTTATATTTGTATATGTATATCATTTTATTGACCTGGTTCACAAGTGACATGTCTTCAGATATTCACCCTGACATCCTTTTATCGGATCCCGACATTGAAGATGCCTTGTCATCTTCCACTACCATTATACCACCAGTTTCACTTACACCACCATTAGCACTATTGATTTGCCATAGGAACAGGGTTTTCCTATCATTCATCCCATACATAGAATGCCTTTTGGTAGAGTATTCAGACTTAATCTTAATGGACTTATTAGGATGTTTATTGCAAGGAAGATATTATGTTTCTTTCCATCACTAGTAGAGCACTCACTATTCAGGTACTATCACCACCATCAGTTACTTATTACACTATTGGTCGTCCCACAGTGCGTACTTCAATTTTACCTCTTAGATGTCGCGAGGTAGCGCGAAAGAGGGTAGTATTCCATTCACTAGTACCATCATTGTCATTTTCCTTTTCCATTCCCACTTGCCATGAACTAGATGACATCTAGTAGATAATACCAATATCACGGACTCAACAGGAACATCCGCAGATTCTTCAGGAATGGTTCAGAACCTACATTATTTGAGATTTGATCGATGCACAACTTCAGACACCACTTCAGGACTATCTTGACCTTATGATGCCACAAACCTGATTTCACACAGAGGGACACCAGGAAGTCCCTAGACCAGACTTATATCCTCACTAGTTTTTACTATTATCCTAGCCACAGAAAGTATGGGACATAGTCTAAAGAACTTGTTGTCTTTTGATTGTTGTACAAACAAATATATCAAGTGTGACTCTACTATGTAAGAAATGGTTGTGCTATTTGTGATATCGGTTCACGTAGACCGAAATTTTCATGTATTATATTCATGTGTTGTGAATATGATGACTTTGATTAACTATATCCTCATGGTCTCTTATGATTTGATGAAGAGAGATTTAAACAAACTACTCCAAACATGACGCAAGCTGCTGTTGGACAAGTCATTGCCAAGAACATAGCCACCGCCCTCACTAAGGAACTTACTCACGTGGAATTTATGGGGTTCAATCCTCCCTCCTTTAGCGGAACTAGAGACATAAAGGAATTTCTCAAATGGTTCGAAGAAATAGAAACAATATTTCAATGTGGCGACTGTCGTAAGGAAGACAAGGTTAAGTTCGCCACATGCACTTTTCAGGATCATGCCCAGGAATGGTGGACCAAACATATTAAGAGGGTGGGAGTTGATGCTGCCTACTCACACTCTTGGGAGAAACTAAGAAGGATGATGAGTATAACATTTTGTGTAGGAAATGAATTACGAGCAAAGGAACAGGAAACACTAAACTTTACCATAGTAGGAAATGATGTTGACGAGTACACTACTCATTTTTATGAATTAACACGACTAGGTTCTGCAATGGATGAACCGGAAAGCAAGAAACTTGAAAAGTACATTGGGGGACTCTCAAATAAAATTCGTATGTTGGTCATCGCATGGGAACCCGATACCATGTCTGAAGCTATCAAAATGGCGATCGAGGCAAAGGAACTCATAGTTCACGCCGAGACATCAGGAAACAATAGTGACAATAAAAGGAAGTGGAACAACAATCTAGGTTGCAATGCTGCTCAACAATCACCCAAGGGACAAGAAGTAAATAGAGCCTTTGCTGCAGAACCGCAGACAAAGAGAATGTATATTGGAAAGTTACCTTACTGCAACCTGTGTAATCAACATCACCGAGGTCATTGCAGTAAAACGTGTGGAGTGTGCAATAAGCGGGGTCATTGGACTGAAGACTGTAGGAAACTCACAAATCAGAAGACCCCAGGGAGTTGCTTCAAATGTGGAAACTTAGGGCATTTCAAGAATGACTGCCCGGAGCTAAGGAACAAGGAAAACCAGGAACTTGGAATCAAGATTGAATCGCTCGAGGAATAGCGTGAGCTGTTGAAAAAGAACCGTCAGGATATTAGCAACATCAAGGATAACAACAATGCTTCAGCAGGAGGAGCCTTGTTTCAATATATAAACCGTAGTTCGAGCCCTTTAGGGTTGTATCTTTCCGTTTGTACTTACCGTTGGTATAATGACATAACCTAGTTGTATTAAGCATTTTCTATCCCAATTGCTCAGACTTCAATCGTTTCGCCACATTTTATCATTGACTTATTAGGGATTAGGTTGATTTCGTTTTTGACGAATTAGTAGACTATTACCATTCGACAAGATTCACCCACGTATCCAATACACCATTCACGCTATTTTACTATCAAATGGGGAAATTGTTTTACAGAAAAATTTCTGAAGTAAGCTATTTTATTACCATCCTATAAATTGATTTTCTGTCATTACACCAAGTATTTACTATTATTACGCGAGGCAATTTTCATGTTATTTGAAAGAAAACATCAGGATACCATTTTAATAACAATGCATTGAACACCATCTAAAACTTTTGAGAAAAGTTATGATATTTTGAGAAAATCTAACATCGCATCATTAGTCCTCAATTGTACATAGCCTGATCACCTATGTAAAATTCAGGAAGGATTATGCCATGAAGGAAATAATTACTTTTTCAAAGGATTGTTAATAACAATCTTCATTTAAAAGTGTTGTAAACAAAGGAACTCTTCCATAAACATCCCTTTTGCCGAACTATCCCTGGATACTTACCCTACCTGTCACTCACTTAGCCATTAAGTTGGATTTTCCCATTGACTTCCCTAGGAGAGACTTTCCATATCAATTACATGCAGGATTCCTCTATACAATAGAAGCAACGAAAGGATTACAGAACTACTAAACAGAACTAGAAGTATATAGTGAGAGAAATTCATAACTCAACAACAAATCCTAAGATACTGCGAGACCATCCGAATCATCACCTCTGACTTAGTTGTCAAATTCTATCATTTAAATGTACTAGCTAGACTGAGCTACAGGATTGAACTCAATATAAATGTCCGCAGGATAACACAATGGAAATAAACCAAGCTTCTAATTGAGACTGTAGAGCATTTCATTTAAACATGGCCTCATCCATACAAAAACTTTCCTGCAGCAAGTTTTCACAAAGGACAATTGTTTGAATCAAGAATATCGATGTAGATTCCCCTAAGGCATTATGTCTCTAGAAATTTCCGATAACCTCACCTTCATACCAAGCAAGGGATCAAACCAGAACATACCTCCTCATCTACATGGGAAAATAGAATAGACATTCATCGACACAACATCAAGTGATACGTTCGCCTTGACAATTACAACGATAAAATATTTCAGGACTTAAGTTAGTCTAAATACCTATGCTTGTAGTTATGCCTGATAACCACCAATAGGCATTATCCAACCTCAGGAACTAAATGCTAGACATCTATGCATTTAAGCGAACATTTCCTATTCTACCATTTTATCCTTGTTAGTGTTTTCACTTTTAAATAAAGTTGATGCGTTTACATAAATCACATACCTTGTGGAAAAATGATTTCTGAAATTCCTATTTTGAACAAGTACGATCCTTTTTGGTCAATCTTTAGCAACACTATTGTACAATGAGAAATATACATAGATATCAAACTTTGGTAAGCAGTTTTAATCACAACATGTTTGAAAACAGTTTCCTATTTCATAACTACTGGATTTTGAATCATCAAGAAAAATATTACTCAGTAAATCATTTGCTCCATTTTCTAAATTCGTTTATTCAGAAAAAGATTTCAACCAAAACTCACAATCGCGAGACAAATTTCCAGAACCAATTTCCCTACAACATCGCTTATGCATTTAGGATTTGTGACTTGACAATAAAGAATATTTGGAATATGTGATGAAGGAATTAGGAAGGACATCACAAATTAATCACGAACTTCAGTAATGGAGACCAAACCCAATAGACAAAGAAGGACATATGTCTTATCATCCGTTGGAACAAAACACAAGGAATCAAATTGTTACCCATATTCTATCCCTTTCAGATAACGCCAAGTTCGAAGGACCGAACGTTGTGGAATTAGTCACAAAGGTTTGTTGTACCTATTTCAGTTATTCCTGTTAAGGAAACCGATTCACCTTGGACTTCAAGCAATCATTTCAGGATTTCCTTCAGAAACCCATTTAGATGTAAACATCACTTATCACCCTCAGAACGATGGTCAAAGCGAGAGAACAATTCAAACATAGGAAAGTATGCTCAGAGCATGAGTGATTGACCTTAGAAATGGTTGGACTAATCATTTAACATAAATCAAATTCATCTACAACAATAGTTATCTCACAAACAGCGAGAAACTGGCAGAAGTTAGGTTGGTACATAACACACATCATTTGGATTGGGTATCCTGAACAACAAACCATCCAGATTCAAGTGGGAGAACAAACTAAGTTAAAAGCATTGCCTTGGATTGGCATGATACAAATTGGATAACAAGAGAGGTTGAACCTTTAGCATATTGGACCATTTAAGATTCATTTTAGAATCGACCAACTAGCATACAAACTTGAGTTCTGGCAGAATTCAGCAGTATATATTACCAGTATCACATTTAAAACATTAAGAAGCGCAGACCATCTATTGATGGGCCAAACTCGGAAAAAGCCCAATATACTAGTCTAGTAGGCATTCAGGAAATAACTAGAAATTTGCTACAAGTCAAGAATCAGTTACAAGTTCAATAAGTTGTGACCCATTAAAACTTCATGTTGGTGGGTAGAGTTATGTTGAAAGTTCTGCCTAGGAAAGGCATGATATCATTCAGAAAACTTGGAAAGTTAAACCCGATATACACTGGACCATGTAATATTTCAGATAGAGTAGGCCTAGTGGCCGTCAGACTTGAGCCTTGTTAGAGGACAACAGGACTACACAACCAAGTATTATCATCTTTTCAGATTAGTCACTCATAATTCCATTTGGAAAGGAATCCAACCCAAAGTCAAACATAAACCTTGTAGGAGAACAAGTAGAAATCATGGACAGTTAGGTCGAACAGTTGAAGCAGAGTCGAATTCCTATCGTTAAAGTTCGCTGGAATTCTCGAATATCATCACTTTTTTCACCAATACGTTTTCAGAGACCAACATAAACTGAACTTCGGGACGAAGTTCCTTTTAGAGGGGAAGACTGTCACAACTCACCATTTCAGGTCATTTCCCGAACTTTGGAAAAACACTATTCATCAGTTTACTATTCATCATTTTTGGTGTTAGTTTGACATTCCGAGAAGCATTCAGAAATTTCACTATTCATTGAACACTATTCATTGCTGGAAAAGTTTTCACTATTCACTTGCATTACTCATTTCATCGTAAATTTAGTTTACGGGTATTAAAATTCGCGTAACTGTATGGGTTTGGGTGCGAATTCATTTCATTATCAGTAAGGACATTGCATACGGACTAGAGACAGTCTGCATATCATCAGTAGGTCATTTACATGTTATACCACTCTTAGGATTTTCAAATTTATATATTTGATACATTTAACGTTTTTCTTATAATTATTTATAAATAAACGTTAACACCCGGTTTATAAACACGACGAATATATCTAAATATTCCCACAATGATCCCGACATATTTTTATATCCATTATATCATCATAAAAGTTATAACATTCATTTACCCAGTATTTTGGAAATTTATTTTATTTATAACGTAAGCTTATGAATATTACGACGGTTTTCGTGAAAACTAAACAATAATCACCCGAACACTCAGTACTTGTACCCAACATATTTTAAACATTTTTATGACTTTATTAAGTCCCGGTTAACTTCGTTAATATTTATTTCTAGCAAACCCGGTACCCGATTATAACTGATACTTACACTAAACTACAACTAATAATACACTACATTTTCTAAGTGATCAAAACCGACTTTGCTACTCTTTTTCACATTGAAAACCGGCCTCATGCCCCCTCCTAGACACCATGTGCTTTCTTTACTACATATTGACTTAAGTATCTTATTATATCATATATAATCTATACAAATATCTACCAAAAACCTCAAAAACCTAATCTTACATAATTCTTGAAATCATAAACTCAAAATCTTCATCCTTTCCATCTCTTTCACCTTAACCCACGACCCAAACTCAATATACATGATCAAGTGGTTATTTTTCAAAGTACAAAGCATCAAAGTTGTTCATTTCATCATTCTAATCAAGAATCATAACACAAAAACACAAGTAATCCAAGGTTTCTCATCATCTCACCACCTATTATTTCAAAGTGAGTATTCAAATTTATTTTCATGTTTTCATCTAATTAACATATGTATCTTATAGTATTCATGCTTAATTTCATGCACAAACTAGCTATACCACTTTATTTTTGTAGACTTTTGAAACATACAAACCCTAGAATTGGTTTTAGGTACTCCCTTGTTTAATTAACTTGTTTACTAGTCATTAGGAACCCATGACACCCTAAGAAGGTGTATGGTAGGATTAGTATAGCTTTGTGGAGTTTGCAAGAGTTTTGGTTGAGGTTGAAACTAGTTTTGAGCAAGAAAAATGGGTTTGTAACAAGTAAATAAACATGCTGTCTCATTTTGTTAAATCCTGGAAAATCAGTAAAAACAAAGGAAACTTTGGAAAAATTTTTAGAAAATACTTTCAAAAAAGAATCCGTAGGCGAAAGAACGGATTAAAAAGAGTTTATAACGAAGAAGTTATGATTTTTGCAAGTTTATTGACGAAAAGTATATTTTCTGAAAATACATGCTGTTGGACGTTTTTCGTCGGACAAAACGAGACTTTAGACGTAACCCGAAGGAGCCAAGCTTTCCAAAATATATTACTACATACTAAGACGTAACCGTGGATATAAAGAACAAGTAAAACGGACTTATAACGACAAAGATATTCACGTTTCAATATCGGCAAAAATCCTCTATAATTGGCAGCTTTCACTAGAAATAATAATAACACTAAAACTACGTAGTAACTCTAGATTTCTAGAAATATTAACCAAGTACCCAAATTCACAACTAATGAAGTATTAGTGATTACAAGTATATTTTCATTACTACAAGGCGTTATTTCAAGGATTTCAAACCGAAGATTTCAACACTAACATTGATACATACGATATATATATATATATATATATATATATATATATATATATATATATATATATATATATATATATATATATATATATATATATATATATATACACACACACACACATTTCAACTAGTTTTATTTTCTAGTTGCCATATTTTCCCAAGTTTTGGAAAATGTATTATTTTGATAACAACAAGTATTTTCCAAAGAGTCACAGGAATTCTTGATCATTTGTGTGATATCCCTCCTCCTCTTGTCTTCCCGACTGATCATGTTGAGATGTTCTCCGATTCTACTGATAATGATTCGTTATCTTGTGGAGACATCGTTTTTATGGAAGAATTACCTTCTGAGCTAGTTAGCTTAGAAGAAGAGAATGATGGGATTGACACTGAAATCAAGGATGAAGCACTTCGTGCAACATTATTGAATGTCAACCTCCTCATTTCTAAAAGCGAGGCTTTCAAAGAGAAACCTATTTCATCTCCTATCCCCATTAAGGATAGTAACATTTTCTCCGATGATCCTACTCCGGAGTTTGAAGCCTTTACTTTTGATCATATGGGAGAGAAGATTAGTGGCAGTACCACTTCTCATTCTCAAATTTCTCTCCCCGAATATGATTCATTCACCTTTGAGGAGTTCTCTCGTGAACTCACTCATATCATATCTCCACCGGAGTATGATAACTTTTACTTTGATCTAGACAAAGTTGATCTTTGTGTTCCGGAGGTAAATATTCTCAACCTTGAGAATTTGATTGATATCAAAATCCCAACCCTCCCACCCATATGTCTAGATCATACGAGCTTAAATGATGAGATTCATGATACACCAATTATGGATTCTCTTTCTGATGATGATGACTTTATCTTGATTGTCATCAAGATCTTTCTTCCCTTCTTGACCTACCGGGTGACGTCTCCTGTTCTTCACTCCTTCGGGAATGAAGACATTATCTTTGACCCCGGCATCACCGCTTATAGTTTATACTATTTAAAGCCGGGATTATATCTCATCGGTGTGGAACTTTCACGTGCTTCAAATGTTTGTCCAAACATCTTGAATGAAAGTCCGATGTAGATTGTTTCTTCCACATCATGCTTCCCCAAGAACAAATGAATTCGGGGTCGAGTCAAGCTAGCGACTCGATAAACAAAAACAGTAGCATGCTTATAGGGTTTTCACCCTAAATGTGGGGGAGTTACCCCTGCTGTGGTTACCAATAAAGTGAAAGAAAAAAAATGGTGTTTCCACATTTAGCTTGTAATGTTGCCCTTCTACGTTCAAAGAGTTGACATAATAGCAGGGACTTTGAATATTGAGGACAATATTCAATTCTAAGTGTGTGTGTGTGTGTGGGGGGGGGGGTATTCTAGCAAATTTGATCACATTTTACCTTCTAGTACCCCCGTTTTTGGCCAAAATTTCAAAAAATTTAAATTTTTTTCACTCGAGCTTCAAAATTTTTGTGGTTATCAGTCCGCCATGTCTAAACGACAAAAGGATTGGCTAATCCAAGAGCAAACGGCTCTTGGTAAAGATAACTCAAATCCGTTGACGGCTTGCAATTTGCCCAAAATTGTATGGTATCTCAACTCGCCATATCCTAAAAAGTGAAAGAGTTGGCTAGCCCGCAAGATTATGGCTTATGGTAAAGGCAGTGGAAATCCATAATTGGTAATCAGCTCACCAAGATGTTGACTGTGTCCATCAAGAGTTGGCTAGTCCAGAAGCAAACGGCTTCTGGTAAAGACAAATCAAAACCGTTGAAAGCTGGTGGTTTGCTCAAAATCACATGGTTATCAGGTGGACCATAGTTCTTACTTGAACTAAAACATTTGGCTACTCCAGAAGTAATGGCTTTTGGTAAAGAGATTAAAATCCATTAAATTTTCAAAACAGTTTATTGCTAGGGACTAGCAATAGTTTAGTGTGGGAGATTGATGAGTGCTCAAACACTCATCATTTTTGGTCAAATCTGAACTGCAAAACATACGAAAACACTCAGAAATGCATCAAAATACTAAAAATATTTCAAAATTGTGTTTTATATGTTTTAGATGCAAAAAGAGTAAAAACAGATGAAAAACGTACAAAGTTTGCAAAATTGGCAGTTTCAGTCCCCCAACTTTCATAAAATGTCAAAACTAGTCCCTGGTCATTCAAAATATGGAAAATTATCACCAAAGGTCCTTTTAAAATCATAAGTGGTCATATTTAGTCCTTTGGTGAAAAATCTCAAAAGTTTTGGAAATTTACAAGTTTAGTCCCTGGAGTTTAAAAAATTGGCAGAATTGGTCCTTGGTGGGATATTTTTGGAAGAAAAACCATTTTTAGTCCTTGGAAACTCAAAGGTTATCACAAATAACCTTTTGATGAAAAGTTTGATGAAAATGCAAGTTTAGTCCCTGGACTTTCAAAAATGACAAAATTGGTCCCCGGATGTTAAAAAATGGAAAATTAACTTTCATGACCCTTGGACTATTCATATGTGGCAGGAATTAGCTTGTGAGTACTTTGGGGAAATTGCAAAACCAGTCCCTAGATTTTCATAAATTACAAATATGGTCCTTGTGTTTTTGTTATCTACAACCAAATGGACCTAATTTTTATATAACCCAAAATCCTAATCCTAAGCCCATCAAACACCAGCCCAACTCCCATCTCCCTTTTTAAATAAACACACCACCCTGGTCAAACGACCAGGTCAAACCCAACACCCCTACCATCTTCTTCCCCGATTTCCCTCTCCCTGCTCCTCTCCAAATTCCACAAAATCCTCACCAACACTCCCCCTTGTCCCCTACAACCCTCCCCCTCATTAAATATCCCAACTACCTCACCAAACCCACTAATCCTACTTGTATCAATTTTCCCGCCAAAAACAATTTGGATGGCTGAGATCCTTTTTACTCATCTTGTGGTTCAAAACTGAAGTGGGAAAGGAAGTGCAACACTCCTAGGGCTATATAAGTCAAGAATGAGAGCAGAAGGAGCAGTAATTAGAGAGTAGCAGTTACTTTTTTTTAGTAGTTGTAGTTTAGTATCAAGTAGTGTAATTTTCTCTTTTACAATGTAATTTTCTGTTTGGAATTAATGTACTAAGCATACTTAGTGTATTCTAAACCTATTTCAAGCCTTAATTTCATCTTCTCAGCTCATTTTAGTTTGTGGCAGATTTTCATTCAAAATCTCATTTTATTTATAAAGTTGTTTTAAGCTGTTGTTACTTCTTTCATTTAGCTCAGTAAGCTCATCCACAAGCTTTTATAAGCTTATGTGATGTTCAATTAAGCTTTTACTCAGGTTACTATAAAAAAACTCAAAAATCCAAGGAAAATAGTACAGAAAATAAAAAGTTAGTGGAGAATGAAGAAGAAGTAGTGAGCAAGGAAGATTTTGGATAGATTCTGGTTTAGAACCTCTGGGGAGGTAGTAGGACAGGTCATGGTATTTGGTTCCTAGTTTGGAATTGACAGGACCAATTTGTAAGCATTTTCCTTCACCTTTTGCATTTCACTGTAGAATTAGTTTATATATATGGTTAGCATCTGCTTTTCTAGGTTTATTTAATGTAAGTTAGTTGTTAAATTGCTTTAATACATTAGCTTGTTCAATAGATATAAGGATTGCTCACTTTATGATCTCACTGTCATAAGTACTTAATTAGTGAGTTGTGGTCAAATGTTGTTAATATATGTGTTTTAGTGCTTTAACAATCTTTTGGTATCATAATTTAATCTTTGGAATCATTGTTTTGTCCTAAATCAGTGAGTTGTTTTGAAAATCTCATTTTCTTGTTGATAAAAGGGGTGTTTGGATTAAGCCTTAAACCTATGTTGGTGTTGTTATTTTGAGTCAAAGTTACTTGGTGCATTGTTCTTAAGTATAATTAGTCCATATTGATCATCTTCTTGGTCACTTTTACTCAAAAAGTCCAAACTCACCCATTGAGACCCATAATAGTCCATTGTTGGGACTGTTATGATCAAACCTCACCCATTTCACTTTAAACTTGTCCTAGTAATCCAAGTTAGTCTTAATTTATCATAATACATCATATTCAGTCACTAGATTAGGATTAAACCTCAACTTAGTCAACTTTTCATGTTTATATAAAAAGTCAAGATTCAATCTTTTTCAGAAAAACCAAAACTTGCAAGAATTTTAGGGAATTTTGTGTTTTGATTCAAGGCTTTAAATTTTTAGGACTTGTAGTCCCCTAGCTGAACTTTGAAATCCCACAATCATCATATTTTTTGTGATTTTCATTGTGGGCTCCACAAGCCCTCAAAGTACTCCCACCAGGGCTGTTTTACAAAAGTTCAAGCCATCTAGTTTTTGATTTTTCAATTCTTCGTTATAAGTCCGTTTGATCTGAAATTTGATTTATAGCTTATTTTATTGCTTATCCACTTGCTAGTATTTTTATTTTAATTTTTAGATTTTTTTACAAGGGTAAATCACCCATTTTTGGGCTGCAAAAACATGTATTTTACTGCAGAAATAGTTTTTGATTTTTCATTTCTTCGTTATAAGTCCGTTTGACCTGAAATTTGGTATGTAGCTTATTTAATAGATTATCTAGTTGCTGTTATTTTTTGTTTAATTTTTAGATTTTTTTTTGGTTGGATTATGAGGTGCCGTAAATAGGGCCTGTTTGGTTTTTAGTATTTGGATTTGCTTAATTTGCTTATTCTGCTTATTCCATTGTGCTTTTCCTTGTTATTTCAACTTATTCTCAGTTCATGTCACTTATTTTCACTTCATTTATCTTTTGATTAATCTGTGTGGCCTTAGTGCTTAGCTTTTTCAAGTTCTTAATTCATTTCAAGTTTCATAAGCCCAACTGTTGGGACAATAAACTTGCACTGGGCTTATTTAAGCTTTTCAGTGAAACTTGTTTTTCAAAAGTTTGTTAGTTTTGTTGTTTAAAGGTGTTTGTAAAAGAGAATATCAAAAATAAAAAGTTTTGCTGAAGTGGTCTCAAGCAGGGATTGAACCCTGGACCTCTTGGGTTGACCTGGTCACCACCAGACCAACATCATGCACCAACTGGGCTAGGGTATTGTTAGTGTATTTGTTTTCAACTATTTTATTTATAGTGCACAAGTTTCCCTTTGGCTTATTAATACTAGTAAGCTGATTTTTTAGCTTATAAATAAGCTCTCCACCTTTTTTATATTTTTCCCATCTTTATTATTCTAATAAGTATTTTTATAAAAAAATTTGTAATTTTCACTGTTCATTAGGTATTCTTAATTATTTAAATTAGTTTTAATAGCTTATAATTAGTTTTTAATTAATAATAAACAATTAAAAAGTCAAAAAAATAATTTTCTTTTTCCAAAAATCTTCTTTTATCATTAGGATTGTAAAAATGTAATTTTCATCTCCGTAGGATTAGTATTGCTCTCGTTTCACTTTTTATTTCGCGCACTCGCGTTTTTATTTAAATAACTTTCGCGTTTTTAAATCTAGATAACGTTTTCAAGTAGTTTGATTTCACGTAATTATTCATATAGCTTATTTAAGCTATTTCCTTGTATAAATCAGTAGTATAATCATTCACAACCCCTTTCTGTCCAAATTCACCCGATCACAAACCCGTTTTTATACCATCACACCTCGTCGGGACATAACGACCCGGGGAAACCCCTATACTTTCACGGAGATTGACTCTAGGCGGTCTGACTTTGTTGACCACGTCCGTGGTTGACTTTAGTTGACCGTCTGGAGCCAATCAAATACCATGGGAGTAACTCTTTCTTTGTGAGCATCAATATTATTGAATATTGGTGGAGTGAATTGTAACGGTTTGTAGTCTACCGAAAGGATTATACTAGTGAATAGTATCGGAGTCGCTGATTTGCAACAAGACGTACGGATGGTATAAACCCCCCATCCCGAACCAGTATATATCGTGGTGTCTTCTTTACTCGCTTTATATACTTTGGTTGTTTTTGTGGTTGTTGGATTATTGAACAACCACTTGGTGTTCTCTTCGGCTTAAAGTTTTTAAACATCTAAAAAGCCGAAGAAACCGTATTCACCCCCTCTACGGTTTTACAGTAACCAATGAAGAATTTATGGTATAGTTTTGTCATCAAATTAAAAGTCTACTGACATTGTATCAATACGATGAATACCACAGACAATTGATAGTTTCACTTGCACTAACTGTTAAACAATTTATTGTTGTAACAGGTGGCACAAGGGACCAACAAACGCATAGCGTCAACTCCCATGGGAATAGCAGGTTTGTGTGTTCTAAAAAAATAAGTAATAATAATTAAAAAAAAATACAAAATAAATTGTCAATTGTATTTGTAAGTAATTAGTTTGTTCAAGACTGCAAGTGCATGCTTATCTTAAAGTTCGAATATCGAAATAGGTTTGCTTCCTAAGCTCACAGCCATGCCAAATATATCCTCTTTTTCTGACTCTTTACATATTTGTAACCCTGGAACTTTGCTTGCTTATGTTTTTATACTTATGTCTAAGCTAAGTAGAAATATTGTAGTCTGCTTAATTTCCTAAGCGCCCAGCCATGCCAAACCGTTTTCAACAACGACATTTGTCAACAACGACATTATTGCGCTTTTACTCAGTTTTTATGAAACAAGAATGTTGGCGTATAATTTGGTTATTATGTTTACAATCACCTTTTATGCAATTAAAATGGTTGTCATGTCAGTTTAATACTAATATGCGTCTATGCAAACGAGTTCCTTTGCAGTAATAGCGGAATTCAAATTTTTCTGTGACCCGACTGTCATCTACAAATCTGAGCCTAACCATTTATTGCAACTAATTTTTGACTGGGTCATGGCTAGCAGCACAGTGAAGTCATCCATTGGCCAGTTCAATGGTTTATGAGAAAAGGCATACATGTCGTTCGTGTGTCTGTTGGTGACGAGCACGTTGGTGCACTCGATTCTAATGGATACGTAAGTCCATTTCACTATTATTAATGAATAAATCATAATAATTTTGTTGTAACGTTATCAGAACTCTATTGCAGGTTTACACATGGGCCACATGTTGTTGTGATGCACTTGGTCATCGTGATGAGATTAATAAAACGACACCCGGGCTTTTAACTAGCCTTAAAATGCACCTCGCTGTTCCTTATGGGACAATAACTTGCATAAAATGTGAAGGTACTTTTTAATTGTCGAGGTTTTCATTATTTTAAAAAGATAAGCATTTTTCAGAGTTTGAATCATGACCATCCAAACTGCTTTCTCTACCTGAGATGAAACTATAATCTGTTTACAGTTTTTAAATATGCATAGGTTCTGGGCATTATTTGTTGTTTTCATTGCAATGCCAGGGAAGCTATTACCAATTTTGAGCCAACCATATATGGGACAGATGTAAGGTTGGAAGCCACGGATGAAGCTACTATTTCATTTGTATACTTACTTTTAGGATGCGAACGTAAAACAATTTGCCGCTGTTGTGCTTCAACGAAATGCATTTGGTATCCGAGGGTCATCGTGACCCATACATCAGCAACATCAAGTTCCAGTTCCACATCTACCAAACAGGTATGATTAATTATTGATTGCACCAACATGTTTCATGCAATAAATAAATAAATAAATAAATAAAATCTGAAGCTTTATAGGATATATATAGCTGACGCCCTTCATGATTATGTTCGTTTAATGCTTTCAAATTTTGGATAGATGATTTTGGTATGGTTACGGTGTAATTTTGAGTTTCGTAATGATCAAATATGTAGTTAGAATGAGTAATCCCAAACACCCCCATAACCATAGATTATGCGTGATATGTTTCAAAAAATGTTGGATTATGTTTGTTTACAGTTTTTAAATATGCATAGGTTCTGGGCATCATTTGTTTTCATTGCAAATGGTATTTTCATGCTCCCACCGTTATGTGGTAACTACACTTCTGGTCCTTAAATCGATACAACAAAGTTGCCATCAAATGTAATGCCAGGGAAGCTATTACCAATTTGAGCCAACCATATATGGGACAGATGTAAGGTTGGAAGCCACGAATGAAGCTACTATTTCATTTGTATATTTACTTTTAGGATGCGAACGTAAAACAGTTTGCTGATATCATCTTCTCCGATACTAAAAAAAATTATTGTTTGCTGCAGGGGTCATAATCTTGATCTCAAAGGATGATGCGGCTTGCTGCCATATCAGGTACGCCTACCTTTGTGGTCAAATGTTGTTACAATCTCTCATTCACTTGCCTTTATGGCTGCATGTTGCTGACATTTTTTTTAATAACAACAGATGATCACACTGAGCCGGGTGTTCGCAAAAAAGAGAGGTCATCAAGCGAGAGTTGGTGGTAGGTAGTCTAAACACGCATCTACTTCACAACTGTAATACGTTTTAGATTACACCCTTATTAAATAGCTCATGGTAGTGTCACTATAGGTGCACCTGATTTCACTATAGGTTTACTCATGTTGATAACTTTTTCTTTAATCTAAGCACTTTAGAAAATGGTGTTTTGATTGCTTATTATAATGTAATTGAAAAACCAATAATAGGCTGCACAAGTCTAACTGAACTATTTATAAATGTTTTAGGTTTATAGCAAATAAATAATAATGGTTGAATGTATTGATTAATGTGTCGGGTATGGGTTTGCAGAGGATTCCACTCCGCCATATGTGGCCAAAATTTTGGAACTGATTAAAGATGAAAGAGACGAGCGGCATCAAGAAATTTAATAACAATTCTAATGATTGGAGAGATGGGATTCCAGAAAATGTTGGAAAGAATTAGCAGAAAACTCAGGTAACAGCTAGAGAAGATGCGCATGGAACTGATGAGGTTTGGCAGAAAGCTATCTCAAGGGAAGCCATTGAACATGACAAGACGGTTATTAGGCTACACAAACTTGTATGTGTGTACCGTAACATGTATGGCGGCTGGTATATAAATATTGAGTGTATGACTACTTGATATCATGTAATAATTGGTTGGTGTATACAAATTTGTTGTAACGTCGCTGCAATTACTGATATCTGACCTAAATTTGTTGTAACGTCGTTGTGTATATTTGTCTTTTGGCAAGGCAACCACTCTGTTTGGTGATTACAACCATGGAAAGTTTCCCTGTCTTTTGTGCCTTATCCGGGTTATTGTTGCAACCAAGTTTCCCTGTCTTTTGTGCCTTATCCGGGTTATTGTTGCAGCCAAGACCGCCCGTGTCTTGGCGAGGTAACAGACCCTAAAAAAACATTTTCCAAAATAAACAGGCACACCGGTAACGCGGCGATCGTCGCCAATCTTGTTCAATTCAAATTAGGGATGATATCAAATTTAATAAACTATTTACGAGAAACCTCATAAGCAAAGTAGGTTTTACATGAACAACAATCAGTGATAGATCCAGAATTTTCGAGAAGGTGTTGCACACAAAAAATTTGTATACAAAAGAACTGTTTGGTTAGCCCATAAAAATGGAAGTAGCAAAAAATTTGTCGAGGGTTGCATATACTACTAAACGACGTTTTTTGAAAAAAAACTGCATTTCGTGACAAAAAATCGGCTATGTCACACCCGGCACCAATGTAAGTCCGTCACTGACAACAACATTCGAGGAAAGATAAATTCAAGGAAAAAAGTAGTAGTAACTAGTGATTTCAATTTATATAGGGACATTAGACAAAAACAACTTACTAAAATTTTATTCACTCCTTTATTTTTATACACAAGAAAAAGCATAATGGATTTGAAAAATTCGATACATAACATAAGCTCCAAACATAATACACAATATAATACTCCGTATAACCCGAATCTTATTCAAA
Source organism: Artemisia argyi (assembly GCA_030686995.1). Taxonomy (NCBI): domain Eukaryota; kingdom Viridiplantae; phylum Streptophyta; class Magnoliopsida; order Asterales; family Asteraceae; genus Artemisia; species Artemisia argyi. The sequence goes on from CM060700.1 coordinate 204,116,917, forward strand.
GATGGTTTTGATTTGGTGAGAATGACCAAACTCATAAGTCAAAACTATGTTTCCATCCATTCTTTTGAGCACAAATCTTTCAACCAAAACATAGCAACCAAATTTCTTCCATTCACCAATTCCTTCATACTTCTCTTCTCTCTTGACCTTCTCTATTCTTTTTTCCCCAACACCAAACCATCCAACTTTTTCTTCTTCCCACTTCATTCTTTCAACAATTTCTAAACTCAACCCTACACTTTCTTCTTTCTCATTATCAACTCCGAGATGCTTAAACCATATCGCGCCATCCACCACGTTGTTCTCATCCCATATCGCCTCCTTTTGAGTGTCACCGATGAAAACTGCTTCACTACGAAAAGAAGCTTTGACAGAAACAATATTCTCTTTAGGATTAGGGTTTTCTTGTTCGAAGATGCGTACCCATTTTTGCTCTAGTGTCATCTCATAATACATAGAGTTTTTCATTTGATCACTTAGATTTCCATCTTTGATAAACATGAAAGGACAATACCACTTGCCAACAACAACAGGATTAGAAGTTATGGTTGAGGGTGGAAAATTGAAATCAGGAAGACGAGAACGAAGGATGTTGTCAGTTCCTTTCGCTTCACTTAGGTCGAAGTTTTTGGGTGTTTTTGAGTAAATTTCCCAACCTGATCTTCTTAAATGGCATGGAGGATAACCATCGTCCGCAATAGATTTGGCATAAAAGTTACTATTGAATTTACAAAGTGATCCATAGGGAACTATCTCAAATTGTTGGTACACATCGTTTGTGTCCAATTGCCTTGGTTTTACATTACGGACACAATTGAAAAAACAACATGGAGTCATGTCTTCTTCTTTCGAACATGCTATTGCTTCCCTGCAAAGCGTTTTTGTTAGTTCATTCGACATCAATAATTAATCATTAATGTACTTTTAGTAGGGTTACAATCACCAACTTAACGTTAAAAAAATAGTAGCATATAAGCCACTAACAATGTAACAAACAAAAAAGTGGTATGGACTGTACAAAGAAGTTGAAATGAAACAAAAGGGCAAAAAATATACAAAACTTGAGTGATTATTCTTAAAAACAAAGAATTCTAGAAAACTATAACAACTTAATAGACATACCCTTTATGCGATCCTTTTGGTTTTATGGCATAGTATCGATTGGAAGACAAGGGTTCATTAAGGACCGGAATGAAGACAACTCTATTGTAACAAACATATTGGTGGTGAAGACAATATCGTGTGGTCAGTGTTTTGTTTTGAGGAAATGGTAACCCTGCCAGATACTTATTCTTCCATAGCCCAAACCACGAGTACGTTTCGGACTCTTTATCTTCGATTACCAAGTAACCCGAGTTTGGACCCTCAGGAGGCGTATAAAGAGATTCGGGATTGCTCTTATAGTGAGAAAGAGACCGCGTCACATACATGTCTGAACTTAAACTTTAGGCTGTGCGTGCAGTGGTGTCTAATAAGGCTTTGTTGATGTGATTATATATATACTAGAAAGATTGGATTAAGTTAAACATGTGATTTGGTTTTCTTTCGTCATTCTAATTTTACTAGGTCACACTGTTGACTTTTTTTATTTGTTAAACTAATAGATTATACAGATATGAATTTCTATGTGGTTTCATGGAAGGATGTAAGGTTGCTTGTTTACTTATATTTTGGATTTTTTTAATACAATTCAACTGCAGAATTGTTTAATATGATATGTGATTAATCATCTTTAAAAAGTGATTTTGCTTGCTTAGTTTCATTTCCTAAACAACATCGAAATAAGCCGTTAACAATCTATACAACATTATAATGTATTTGGGACTATTCTATAATTAGAAATGCTTAAAATTCAGATTTTTATTTTATTTTATTTTTTTATTTTATTTTATTTATTTATTTTTTTTTTGCTTATTACGAAAAGATTTCAAAATTAATTTGTTAAGAAGCAAGTTTGTTAGGAAGCGGTTAGTTGTTCAAACTAAAATTATTTGGCTTAAACATCTCTAATATCTCTGCTTACGAAGCATGAAGATAACTAAACGTGTAACCAGATAACGCAAAATATAATCACACGGTACCCGCCGCATTATACGGGTACCGTTCTAGTAATCTTTAACGCGTAGTTTAATCCATCGCCAACCCATATTACGTATTTGAACTTGGATATAAATTCCTTGTGATATTGTAACAAACGTATTCAGTTCATTCCCATTTTGTACAAATTTTTTAGCATGCAAGTACAAGTATAAGGGATTGATCTCTTAGAGCATTCGGTAACATGCCAGTGAGTTATAACATAACTATGTCATGTGAGCGTCACATCAGCTTTAACCTTTTAATTTTAACTCACCAAAAACCCTCATGGTACCATAACTCACCTTAACCCACCTTTAAAAAGTCATTAGAGGGGGTTGAAACGTTTTTTTTCCTTTTTTATTTTTCTTTTTTATTTTTTTGTTATTATTTTTTTTTTGCTTCAAGTTAAGGCACGTTATGTGCATAACTCAGTGTGTTAACCCATCAATAACTTTTGGGGACAGTAAGGCAAAAACCACTTTAACACAGATGAGTTAAGTTATAACTCACCTACGAAAGTCATGTTACCCTTGCTCTTAACACCTATAAAAAAACCTGTCTTCATATATTATGTTCTGGTCAAAATGGGTCCTCTTAACATACATTAAAGTTGGAATAAAATATAGATGACTAGATATAAAAATCTGGGAGAGTAAGGTGAACCAGTCTTCATATATTATGCAGTAAACATAGAAAAAAGATTTTGGTACAATAAGGTAAAGCATTTAATTGTGCGTAAAACATATACTACATATAGTACGTTCATATGCAATGATCAAACAAAATCTGAGCACACAAAGTCACAAAGTAACTGAGAAACATAATACAAGCAATTGCATTTTTACTGGTTCTTGGCAAAGTCAGGTAGAATGTAATTAAATAGAGTGTTCGGCAAGGACGTGATCCAGAATCTGTTGAGGAGAAAGTATAGGTATAGTAGCAGACTCCGAACATAGCAAACATTTCAGATAATTGCGAACATAAGAGAATATTAACAAAGCCACCTCCAAAATCCCAAAGAGAAGAGCAATCAAATTAAAGCAATACACATATATACATGTAGTTTAGTTTTAGAACATGACAATCAACCCAAGATTGACTCGAAACAAAGCAAGCACAATCATAAAAACACTATATGGTACAGTTTCAAGATTTTTAGGACTTGTACGGAGTAATTTATATCACCTAAAACGGCCAATACTCAATTAGACTCTAATATAACAGCCCGGAATCATTTTTATGTGATCGCAGCATCAAAAAGAAAGTCTGAATTTTCCACCGAAGCTGGCTCGAAATATTTGATCTTAGGTGCATCAACACACTGAATCCAAAACCTAGAAACCTTGGAGTGACATTAATTCTTACATATATAGGAAAAGTAGCTCGAGTTCCTTGACGCTAGAGAAAAGTATGTATGTATCCGTACAGGTGTTTAATACGAAGAATTGTAACGATGCATGATCTTTTTCGTCTACTGAACTACATATACTAATTGGTATTAACAATGCATTTACAAGGAGACGAATACGTTCAGAGTCATAGAAAATAAAAAGAATCAATAAACGTAACAAAATCCTAAAATCCGCTAACATCAGCAACAATAGTTTCAAGTTTCAATAAGCTTAATCGCCACCACCACCACATCCTCCACCAGCACCACCACCACCATCACCACCACATCCACCACCACCGCCATTATAATTACCATCATCATGACCACCACCACCACTATCATAATGACCACCACCATGATGATGACCACCACCGTCTCCACTACCACTATGATGATCATGATGAGTAGCTATCGATGACGCAACGTCATCCACAACCATTCCACCAACACCACCATGATGACCACCACTATCATAATAATCACCACCATGATGATGACCACCACCACCGCTTCCATGATCACCACCACCGCCTCCACGACTACTATGATGACCATGATGAGTAGCACCCGACAACGCAACGTCACCCACAACCATTCCATCATAATGACCGCCACCATGATGATGACCACCACCACCTCCACGACCACTATGATGACCATGATGAGTAGCGCCCGACGACGCAATGTCACCCCCAACCATTCCACCAACACCGCCATGATGATGACCACCATGATGACCACCACTATCATAATGACAACCACCATGATGACCACCACCACCGCTTCCATGATGACCACCACCGCCTCCACAACCACTATGCTGACCATGATGAGTAGTAACCGATGATGCAACGTCACCCACAACCATTCCACCAACAAAACCAGTTCCAAGCCCAGAACTATCATATCCATCAACAAAACCAGTTCGAAGCCCAGAATTATCATATCCACCAATAAAACCAGTTCCAAACTCAGAACTATCAGTATATGCCGTAACTTCACGATAAGCTGTGATGGGCTTCAAAAACTTTGGACCAAATCTATACGAAAACTTGAGAAACCCTCCTGGTTTCTTGGACTTCCTTAACACTTCATAAACAGCATACTTCTCTTCCCCTTGATCATCTTTGATACCTTCCATTAGCTCTTTGATTGGCACACGGACTTCGCCAAGACTCTTATCGAAAAACATCCTGGCCGCCTTAATCTTAACAACAAGCGTCAGGCGGTTTTGTTTTCCTAGGGCTTCTTTTATCGTGAAATACATGGGATGGTTCCATGTGGGTTTTGAACCTCCTGTTTTGTCTTCTGGTGTTCGAAATCTGCCGAATGTTTCTGAGATGTAAGCAACAGCGTAAACTTTATCTGATTTCTTGAGATAAATGTCTGCATTCCATGTTTGAAGTCGAAATTATAATGGTTTAATTTTTTTTTGTGTGATAATGAACTTATGAACGAAGCTAGCTGAAGTTTTTATATAGAAGTTTGTTGCATGTAATGTTGTAACCGACTCAAGAGAGTACGTGTATGATAGCAATTAGGAGAGCAAAACGTATTGATGATTGATCTACAAAATATAACCTTTTATTAGATTTTTTCGTAAAAGGTTTTTTACTAATACAAAATATCTTTTAAAAGCTTTTTCCCTCCAAACTTTTTGGTCTCTACGTTAAGGAACTTGAAACTTGTGTTATTTTTAGCTTACTACCCATCTCCTCTTTATTGAGAAAAATTAAAGTAGAGACACTACAAGATAAAGGGCCTTTAGTAACAGAATTTAATGTCAATTCGCTCTTTTTTATTTTATTTATTTATTTATTTATTTTTCTCTCTCTTTTCACTATTTAGGCAATATAGTAATATAGTGACCGTATAATACATGAACACTAATATTTGGTCATCTGTTAACAGTTAATGACCAAGCTTAAATGTGGTCACTAATTTTGTCAGTATACATGTGCGATATTATAATTAACAACTCTTCGCTCAGGGGGTATTTGTTTAAGCTTATATATAGCTTATTAGCTTGTTTGTGTTTCGGCTTATATTTTAAAAGCTCTAAGTGTTCGGCTTATTTTAAGACTTGTGGGTTTATATAAGTTTATTATGATGATAAACTTATATAGGCCCACAAGTCTCAAAATAAGCCAAAATTGATAGATATGAAATATATGCCGAAATCAAATAAGCTCGTAAGCTCATATATAAGCTTAAACAAACACCCCCTTATATAAGAAGTGTTATTTTTATATATATAAGCCAAACACAAATAATAATTCTTTTTCTCCAATTTATATTATAGACATGCCCATTCAATCACCAATATTTTTTTTGGTAAATGGTTTCTCCGATAAATATATTACAAAAAAGAAAAAAAAAACATTTAAATCCAATAAAATGTGGCTGAAATACTACATTAACCTCAAACAACCGCTTGAACAATCAATAGATCATTTGTGACATGCCACAAAATGATCACACGAACTACATACACAAATTAGAACAAAAAGGAACCAACACCATCCTTCGTTCTCGTCTTCTTGATTTCAATTTTCCACCCTCAACCATAACTTCTAATCCTGTTGTTGTTGGCAAGTCGTATTGTCCTTTCATGTTCATCAAAGACGGAATTCTAAGTGACCAAATGAAAAATTCTATGTATTATGAGATGACAGTAGAGCAAAAATGGGTACGAATCTTCGAACAAGAAAACCCTAATCCAAAAGAGAATGTTGTTTATGTAAAGCGTCTTTTCGTAGTGAAGCAGTTTTCCTTGGTGACACTCAAAAGGAGGTGATATAGGACGAGAACAACGTGGTGGATGGTGCGATATAGTTTAAGCATCTCGGAGTTGATAATGAGAAAGAAGAAAGTGTAGGGTTGAGTTTATAAATTGTTGAAAGAAGAAAAAGTTTGATGGTTTGGTGTTGGGGAAAAAAGAATAGAGAAGGTCAAGTGAGAAGAGAAGTATGAAGGAATCGGCGCATGGAAGAAATTTGGTTGCTATGATTTGGTTAAAAGATTTGTGCTCAAAAGAATGGATGGTAGCTTGGTTTTGACTTTGAGTTTTGTCATTCTCACCAAATCAAAATCAAAACCATCTTTGAAGAAGATTTGGGTTATATTAATCAAGACCACTATAATATCGTGTATTTTGCTTGTAACTTATGTTATGATCGAATTTTTCAAATCGATTATGCTTTTTATTGCGTATGAAATAAAGGTGCGAATAAAATCTTAATAACCTATTTTTGTCTAATGTCTCTATATCAATTGAAATCACTAGTTACTACTACTTTTTCCCTTGAGTTTATCCTTTGTGGAATGTTGTTGTTCATGTAAAACCTACTTTGTTTACGAGGTTTCTCATAAATAGTTTATTAATTTTAAGGCCATCCCTAATTTGAATCTAATACATGTCAATATTAGACAAGTGTAGGTTTATGAGTTTATCTGATACCTTGGTAGTATTATATAACTGAGACACCAAAAATTTACCTAAATACTCGAGTTCACAAAGTCTATCATAAATTTTGATACGTGATAAATTAGTATAACAGTTATAACTTGGTCTTCATTATTTTAACCTCTTTGTCTAAAAAAAGGAAGGGGGAGGGGTTGCAATAAAAAAACTTATTTGTTAACATTAATAAGATGTCGACCTTTTACACATCAAACCGCTCGACCATCACAAATAGAGACGGAGGGAGTGGGGGTTGGAGGGTGTTTGGCCCCCTCCAAGCAGCCTAATTGCCCTTTTGTGATATAACTTACGCCCAAAGCCCAAATATAACTACGTGACCCCCAAGTTTTAAGTGATAAAAAAGATAATTGATTTAGGCACTTCCCACCCTTCAAACTTCAACAGTTCCACGCATAAGGTATTGCAACCGATCCCTTTTCATGAAATCTTCGTATTCTTATCAATTATTCTAAGTATGTAATCCATTTGTTTATGTATTTTGTTGTCCCTCTTGATATATAATTGCTCAAAAACCCCAATTTTGGTTTTAGGAATTTGGGATTTATTTCTATGCGATACTTTGATCACCCTTATTTTTATTGATCTTTTAAAATCTAAAACCTTGAATCTTTAGACCATAGTCACTAAATTAGTAAACTATAAATAGTTGAATAACTTGTGTGTGGCGTAGCTTCTTCATCACAAGTGAATGGCGAGGCTTCTACATCACAACCTAAGGCAACTCAAGATGGTCCTAGCTATCAACCTGGTAGTAACATAAAGGATCTTACGTCTCAAGCTATTAATATTATATCTATTAAAAATTCTTTTAAAATTCTACAAGACCAGGATGATGTTTTTGAGGTTGATAAGTCAACTTTGCAGTCAACAAATGATGTGGAAAATATTGATAACGATAGTGATAGTGATGAAGTTGAGAATGTGTTTGAGGAAAATAATACGTATATAGGAGGAACAATGTGCAAGGAAAAAGGTGAGGGCGCCTCCCAGAAACATATCGATGATACAAGGAAAAAGGTGGAGGCGCCTCCGACCGATATTTGGTCGGGTAAGAATTTGAACTTTGACCTCCTCACAAAGGAATATGAGAAGAGTATTTTATGTGATACAAGAAAGTGATGATGATGCTGATCTACTGTAGCAGTTGGATAGTTTTGCTTCACTTATGTCGTAGATTTTGGGTGTTTTTGAGTAAATTTCCCAACCTGTTCTTCTTAGATGGCATGGAGGATAACCATTGTCCGCAATAGATTTGGCATAAAAGTTACTATTGAATTTACAAAGTGATCCATAGGGAATTATCTCAAATTGTTGGTACACATTGTTTTGTGTCGAATGGCCTTGGTTTTACGTTACGGACACAATTGAAAAAACATCATGGCGTCATGTCTTCTTCTTTCGAACATGCTATTGCTTCCCTGCAAAGCGTTTTTATTAGTTCATTCGACATCAATAATTAATCTACATTCGTAGGGTTACAATCACCAACTTAACGTTAAAAAATTAGTAGCATATAAGAAACTAACAATGTAACAAACAAAAAAGTGGTATATATGGAGTGTACAAAAAAGTTGATATGAAACAAAAGGGCAAAAAATATACATAAGTTGAGTGATTAATATTAACAACAAAGAATTCTAGAAAACTATAATGCCTTAATACACATACCCTTTATGCGATCCTTTTGGTTTTATGGCATAGTATCGGTTGGAAGACAAGGGTTCATTAAGGACAGGAGTGAAGACAACTCTATTGTAACAAACATATTGGTGATGAAGACAATATCGTGTGGTCAGTGTTTTGTTTTGAGGAAATGGTAACCCTGCAAGATACTTATTCTTCCATAGCCCAATCCACGAGTACGTTTCAGACTCTTTATATTCAATTACCAAGTAACCTGAGTTTGGACCCTCAGGAGGTGTATAAAGAGATTCAGGATTGCTCTCATAGTGAGAAAGAGACCGCGTCACATGCATGTCTGAACTTAAACTTTAGGTTGTGCAGTGGTATCTAATAAGGCTTTGTTGATGTGATTATATATAATATACTAGAAAGATTGGATAGTCAAGCTATCAGGATGGATAAGTTAAACATGTGATTTGGTTTACTTTTGTCATTCTAATTTTACTAGGTCACGCTGTTCACATTTTTTATTTGTTAAACTAATAGATTATGGAATATGTTAGCATCAGGTGTTACATGTGTTGATACTTAATAGCTTGATATACAGTCATACAGATATGAATTTCTATGTGGTTTCATGGAAGGATGTATAAAGATAGAAGGACCTAATGTGTAAATAGGTAGATAGATGAGGGTAGTTGTATGTAAATATGGTAGTTAGTTTGTTACAACTCTTCTCTTCTCTCTTTCTTTATATACTTGTATCACTTCATTCTGGAATAAGATTTGATAACAATTTTCTCTTTCATTTCACCATTGTAAACCTTTACATGGTATCAGAGCTACAATGGTGACTCTGATAACCGTTATTCACCATATAACCACCGTATTCTCACCAATAACCACCGTATTCTCACCGTAATAACACCATTTTCACTGAATTGTTCTGTTTTCTTGATTAATTGATTGTGTATCATCAATTGATCTTCTTCTTGATTGTTTTCTGTTATCAATTTGTGTTCTTGAATCTCAATTTGTGTTAATTGAGTTCAATTAATCTGTTCTTCAAATTAGGTTAAAATTTGGGGAAATTTGTGAATTTGTGATTAAGTGGTGAATTCGTTAATTCCGCTGCGTTTGATGATGGATCCCAGTAATCCGTTGTATGTACATCCTTCCGATGGTCCAGGGTCATTACCAATTCCAGATAAGTTGGTAGGGGCTCAAAACTATCGTTCTTGGAGAAGATCTATGGAAATTGGATTGTCTACTAAGAGGAAATTAGGGTTTGTAAAAGGTACTATTCCTAGACCACCTAATACTCCTATACCACCTGCTACTTCTGCTGATCAGGCTGTTCTTGTTGAAATGTGGGAAACTTGTAATAATCTTGTGATAAGTTGGATTATGAGTTCTGTTAGTGATTCTATTGCTAAGTCTGTGATGTTTATTGGAAGTGCTAGTGAGATATGGTCTCAGTTAGAAACAAGATTTTCTTTGAGTAATGGATCAAGAAAGTATAAGCTGACTAAAGATACTTTTGAGATCAGTCAACAAGGTAGTTCTGTGAGTGATTACTACACTAGAATGAAATGTGTTTGGGAAGAACTTGACTCCATGAATAATTTGCCAAGATTGGTTACAATCACTCCTGAATTGTCTGTGTTTCTGAATGCTGTTGAAAAGCAAAAAGAAGAACAAAGGTTGTTTCAATTTTTGAATGGGTTGGATGAGAGTTACAGTGCACAAAGAAGTCAGTTGTTATTGATGAATCCTTTGCCTACAGTTGAAAGTGCTTGTGCAGTCATTCAACAAGAAGAATCTCAAAAGCATTTGTTTAATGGAAGCACTGTAATTGAGTCAACAGCCCTGTATAGCAAGAATGATGGTAAAGATAAGTGTTTAATTTGTGGATTCAAGTGGCATCCTCCTGAGAAGTGTTGGGAGAAGGTTGGGTATCCAGTTTGGCATCACAAGTACAAACCACCAGGTAAGCAAATTCAATCAAGAACCAGGGATGTGGACAAGAACAGGAGTAATGGTAATCATAGAAGGACTGCAGCTAATGTGACTACTGGTTCAAGCAGTTATACTTTTACTTCTGAGCAGTTTGAGAATCTCATGAGAAGTGTCTTGAAAGATATGAAGCCTGGTGCTATTATAGAAGAATGTAATGATGATGATCTTGAATTTGTTGCAGGTATGATTTGTCTAAATGCTGCAACAAATAATGCATTGTTTTACTGGATACTTGATACAGGTGCTACAGATCATATGACACCATTTTGTAGAGATATGTTAAATGCAAAGATTTTGGAAATTTTGCCTAAAATAACTCTACCAAATGGTGATTCTTCAGAAATAACAAAGATAGGTCAAGTAAGATTGAAAAATGGAATTCTTCTCAAAAATGTTCTATGTGTACCATCTTTCAAGTTCAGCTTGTTATCTGTGCCAAAATTGACAAAAGATAACAACTGTGTTGCTATCTTCTTTCCAAATTTCTGTGTCATTCAGGACTTGAGCACAAGGAAGGTGCAGGGTCTGGGTAAAAAGATTGGAGGTTTGTATCATCTTCTCAATGTTCCTATGGATTGTGTGGATTCCAAGCTGAGGTCTGAAGTTGAGAAGAGTGTAAATAGTGGTTTGTTTTCTTGTTCTGCTGGTGTTTTCAATAAGACAGATAGCTCAAATTTGTATAGTTTGTGGCATCACAGATTAGGTCACATTTCTATGTCAAAATTGAAGCATATCTCCTGTTCAGATGTTCATGCTGTTAATGAATCTTCTACTACTTGTCTTACCTGTCCAATGGCTAAAATGACTAAGTTGCCTTTTGCATATAGTAAGTCTAGTAGTGATTCTGCATTTGACTTGATTCATATGGATACTTGGGGTCCTTATAAGGTTGTCACTAATGGGAAATTTAAGTATTTTCTTACATTGGTAGATGACTATAGTAGGGCTACCTGGACATACTTAATGGTGCATAAGTCAGATGCTTTGGCAGTTTTGAAAGTATTTCTTAAGTTTGTGGAAATGCAATTTGACACCAAAGTAAAATGTATAAGGTCTGATAATGCACTTGAGTTTGTCAAAGGACCATGTGCTGAATTTTTGGCTAGTCAAGGTATAGAACATCAAACTAGTTGTGTTGATAGACCTCAACAAAATGGTAGGGTTGAAAGGAAACATAGACATATACTTGAGGTGGCTAGAGCTTTAAGGTTTCAATCTAGTTTGCCTTTGAAGTTTTGGGGAGATTGTATCAGCACTGCTACTTATCTTATCAATAGAGTGCCTTCTTCTGTTCTCAAGAATAAGACACCTTATGAAATGTTACTTAACAAGGAGCCTGATTATGATCATTTAAAAGTCTTTGGTTGTTTTGCTGTGGCTGCAAATCCTTCAAGGATTCCTGATAAGTTTGCACCAAGAGGAGTACCTTGTGTGTTTTTGGGTTATCCTCCTCATCAGAAGGGTTATAAGTTGTATAACTTGTTAACTCACAGTACCTTTGTTAGTAGAGATGTTGAATTTCATGAGCACATCTTTCCTTTTGCTGAATCAAGTTCACAAAACTTCTTTCAACCTATGCCTGTTACTATGCCAACTCATTCTTCAGTATATGACACTTGTGACCCTGTTGTGCCAAACACTCAAGTGGTAAATGAACCTACTGTTCCAAATCCTCATGAAGATCCTATTCCTAATGTTCCAAATATTCATGAAGATGCTATGCCTAATGAAGTAAGAAGGTCTACCAGGGTGTCTAAACCACCATCTTGGACAAAAGATTTTGTTACTTCACTAGTGAAACCTTCTGCAAATCAAGTTACTGCACCAGTTCTTTCTTCTAAATTTAAATGTTTTCTAAGTTCTTTAGTCAGTACACAAGACCCTAAAAGCTTTAAAGAGGCAGTGAAAATCCCTGGGTGGAAAAATGCTATAGATTCAGAATTGAATGCTCTTGAAGACAATGAAACATGGGAAGTTACTGAATTGCCTCCTAATAAAAGAGCTATCAATTGTCACTGGCTTTTCAAGACCAAACTTAAGTCTGATGGATCAGAGGATAGAAAAAAGGCAAGATTGGTAATTCAGGGAAATAGACAAAGGAAAGGTGTTGATTATGAAGAGACTTTTGCTCCAGTAGCTAAAATGGTGACTGTAAGATCATTATTGGCAATTGCTGCAATGAAAGGATGGAACATTACTCAGATGGATGTTTCAAATGCTTTTTTGCATGGTGATTTGCTTGAAGAAGTGTATATGCAGTTACCTTTGGGCTATCTTGGAAAGGGGGAGTCCATTTCAGATGAACAATCTTCTTCTCCTAAAGTGTGTAGACTTAAAAAGTCAAATAGGTAGATAGATGAGGGTAGTTGTATGTAAATATGGTAGTTAGTTTGTTACAACTCTTCTCTTCTCTCTTTCTTTATATACTTGTATCACTTCATTCTGGAATAAGATTTGATAACAATTTTCTCTTTCATTTCACCATTGTAAACCTTTACAGGATGTAAGGTTGCTAGTTTACTTATATTTTGGATTTTTTAATATAATTCAACTGCAGAATTGTTTAATATGATATGTTTAGTATTAATAAGTACAGGTTATTTTAATTTGGGCTATTGATATTGATTCTGTAAGTTCCTCGCCCGCCTCACCCATTATGCCAAGCATGTGCCAAATTAATACCAAATATATAGAAAATAAAAATCAGAATTGACACATACATACTGTGTGAACAACAAAGCAAATAGCATCATATATAGCAATGCCGTTTACAATATATATGCAACTACCCCAACCACAATAGATTGATCATTTTGTTGTTTCGATTTGCAAACCAATGTAAGCAGCATAACATACTAAACTTATTCAAACATTCTTTTGAGCACAAACCTTTCAACCAAAACATAGAAACCAAATCTCTTCCACTCACCAATTCCTTCATACTTTTCTTCTCTTTTCACCATTTCTATCCTTTTCTCCCCAACACCAACCCATCCAACTTTTTCCTCTTCCCACCTCATTCTTTCAAACACTTCTAAATTCAGACCTACACTTTCTTCTCTCTCGTGATCGCCCCCAAAGCTTTTAAACCATATCGCTCCATCCACTACATTTCTCTTGTCCCATGTTGCCTCTCTTTGACTCTCACCAATGAAAACTGCTTCACTACGAAATGCAGCTCTTACAGAAACAACACTTCCATCATTGTGATGGTTTTCTTGCTCAAAAACCCGTTCCCATCTTTGCTCTAGTGTCATTTCGTAAAAGATAGACTTTTTCACTTGATCTGCTAGTTCTCCATCTTTGATGAATACAAAGGGACAATACCACTTGCCAATAACTACACTATTAGAAGTTTGGGTTGAGGTTGGGAAATGAAAATGAGGGAGCTGTGAACGAAGAGACACATTGATTCCGTTAGCTTCACTTAACTTATAGTACTTAGGTGTTTTTGTATAAATCTCCCATCCTTTTCTTCTCAAGAAATTTGGAGGATAAGCATCGTCAACAAGAGATTTGGCGTAAAATTTACCATGGCCATTGCACATTATTTCCTTAGGAACAATCTCGAATTGTTGGTACACGTCGTGTGTATCTAATGGCCTTGGTTTTACATCATGAATAAATGTACAAAAGCAACATGTAGTGACATCTTCCTCCCTTGAACATGCACACGCTTCCCTGAAAGTTTATGTAAGATCAGCATATTCCCACCTAGCTAGACTTCAAATTTCCTAGCTAAAAGATGTAAAAGTTACAAAAAGTAAGACAATCTATAAACATACCCTTTATGTGATCCATGTGATTTTATGGCATAATATTTGTTTGAAGACACAGGTAGATTTAGGACCGGAATAAATACAACTTCATTATAACTAACATGTCAGATGTTCACCTGACCCTGTTGAATAACGTGTGGTCAATGTTTTGTTCTGAGGAAATGGCAACTCTCCAAGATACCGATTCTTGACTAGCCCAAAACACGTGTATGTTTCAGACTCTTCGTCCTGGATCACCAAGTAGCCCGAGTTTGGACCCTCAGGAGGCGAATAAAGAGCTTCAGGAAAGCTCTTGTAGTGAGAAAAAGACCGTGTCACATACATTTTAGCTTGATAAAGATTTTGTTTTAGCTTATAGTTTTGATTATAGTTTTGTTAGTATGATTGCATTTATACTTGAAATTTTTAGATTAATTTAAGTGATTAGCGTGGATCGGAGAACGCACGTAATTTGATTCTTTCTTTGTAAGTCAAACTGATGACTTTTCCTTGTAGTGCATCAAAGATTATCTGGTTTAGATCTGCAGGTACTTTCTTAGAAGCCTTTCATGGGACAATACTATTAATTACTATTAATTATAACAAATCTTCTTTGTCCTTTGAATTGTAGTTTTATTAATAAACTAAAGTACTATGAATAAATTTTTAAATACTAATAAAATTTGTCAAATGACTACCATATAGTATTGATTATCCATAAGTTGTTCTACGTGTCAAACAAGAACATTTTTATCCATTGTAAGATTTAAAATTGATCTTTGATATTTAGTTTTATCGTATATATAAATGGTCACAAAGGGACACTACCATTTGACAACACGTTATTAGAGCAACTGGAGACAAGTCATCTTTTATGTAATAAAGAAATTACATTATCTTGAAGTGATTTTGACAAAATATTAAAAGAAAGTTGGACCAATATAAGAGCTCAATTTTATTACGTAGGTAAAATCGAGAAATGTGATTGGTTAATAAAAGTTAAAATTGAATTAGTTTGATCAAACTTTTGAAAAAATTGATGAAGAAAAAAAACTGAAAACAAATACGCATGGCCTGAGAGCTTTTTTTTTTTTTTTTTTTTTTTTTTTTTTTTTTTTTTTTTTTTTTACGTTCGAAGTTAACTGTAAATAAATGTCATATTTTGATTGGTTAATAAAATTTATAATCAAACACAAAACTTTTATTAAGAGGCTAATCTTAAATATAATTTTATGGACTTAAGTATAAAAACCTTAATTTTCATAATTGTTAAACAATATTGTTGGGTCACTGAATTCTCCAATCTTTCTCTAACTAAGATTTGAACATAAAATAACCTAAGTGTTTAATATCCGTAAACACAAACAAGTAATTGAGTGAACAGTAACTCAGTGAGTCATCTTCAGGATGCTTAGAACGAGCCTATGAAGAAAGGTTCTCCATTCAGTGAGGCGGAACTCAGCGAGTGGCATCTAAGCCAAGAAGAAGGTGATGAGTTCAGTGAGGATGACAATAACTCACTGAACACCTAGGACTCCTCAACAACTATTGAAGTACTGAAGACTGAAGACTGAAAATCTGAAGACTGAAGAATGGGCGGGACAGAGCGGAAAAGTTTGAACGTATCAACAGGTGTCCTTATCAACCTGAAGTCAAACTTTCCCTGAATGACATTATGTCAGGATCGTGTCATCATTGTGCATCAGAAAGGCACATTGTCCTTTACCCAATATAGTCTATTGTAACATAGACAAAATATGTAAGTATTTTGTCTCTACTAGATAGGTCATCAATTTGTCTTTATCAGTAACGTTGTAATTTACTTGTGTATAAATAGGTAGCATAATCGAGGAGTAAAAGCGGATAAGTTTGTGCAATTAATGCTTAGACATTCACAAACCAATTTTACTCCTCCAAAGAACAACACAGTCCCTGAGATTGCTCAGTGTGACCTTTAGTTGTCACTCAAACATAGTTTGGGTTTAGAGAGGAGTCATACCATACTTGTCATTTCAATCCCAAGTGTTATTCCGTAAACACTTGGGTATAATTCTTTGATTAACTTCTAATAAGAATTAAACGTTGAAAAATACTGTGTCTCTTTTCTTTACGTTTTTCTTTGTTGTTAATCACTTATATCTTTGTTAATAGTCATGGAACTTGGCTAGTTTAACTTTCTAGTTACAATTAACCAAGTAAAAGGGACCAACAAGTGGCATCAGAGCCTCTGATTTGTAAAACTTTTCTAAATCTGTTTTCAAAACTAAAGAGTGCTCAAAAGTTTTTAAAATCAAGATCCCAGCATGGCTGACATAGATGTTCCCCAAGTTATCAATAAAAAGGGTGGAAGTTATTTTGCTACTGCCCCTAAACTTTAAGTTGGAAAATTTAACAAGTGGAAAAAGCGCATGCTTTGCTACTTGACTGGGATGGAACCATATTACATTAAGCTTATTAATGATGGTCCATATGTCCCAACAACTGCCTAGGGTTTAGTCAAACCTGAAGCTCAGTGGACCCAAGATGACAGGAGGGTGGTCAATCAAGACCAACGCCTCAAAAGCATAATTATATCTTGTCTTCCTGACGATATAATGGAATCAGTCATCAATTGTCCTACTGCTAAGTAGACATGGACTGACTTGGTTCACAGCTATGAGGGTCCCTCAGATACCAGGGAAAACAGGATCATGGACCTGAAACTTGAGTACAATACTTTCAGGGCCAAAGACTCTGAAAGTCTCTGATGAAGCGAAAAGTTTACCGCTTTTGGGGGGTCATTTAAGGCAAAAGTCGATATTATTTGATCAAATATTGCCCTAAATCGTTCCTTTTGTCATTTTAGGTACCTTTGAGAGGAATCTTACAAAAGCAAGCATTTTGGACATTTTTGGAGCGAAAAAGTGAAGAAAACGACAAAGTCTCAAAAGCATGCTGGAAATTGCACTTGACGGCGTCACAAGGTGATAGTGACGGCGTCATGAGTTGACAAAGGGGTGGATAAATCAAATACACATGACACGCCAGAATGTTTTGTGAAGGGGATCTGACGGCGTCACATACAAAATTTCCAAGGCCATCAAGAGTTATTGCAAAGAGTGACGGCCCAGAACCCATATAGAGTGACGGCGTCAGAAATGGATC
The DNA here is from genome assembly GCA_030686995.1 of Artemisia argyi. Lineage (NCBI taxonomy): Eukaryota > Viridiplantae > Streptophyta > Magnoliopsida > Asterales > Asteraceae > Artemisia > Artemisia argyi. The sequence goes on from CM060700.1 coordinate 204,134,417, forward strand.
TAGGCAATACGAGTTTATTTTGGCGGCGAGTTGACGGCGTCACACCTTGCTCTTGACGCCGTCAGGAGACAAAATCTATATATAGTTTTCTAGTTTTTATTCATTGTGTGCAACTTTTGGTGTGCAACTTTGAGGGTATAAAACCCTAGACGAATTTTACAGCTTTTTCAAGGGTTCCAACCCCTTGTTTCTTCCATGCTTAATTGAAGATAAGTACTTTACCAAATCATTCAATATGTCTATGTGTTGTTTGATTATATCTTACGCTTGTCTTCTCTTTAACATGCTAGGCTAGGTTTTCTTCGTGTTTGCTTAGATGTAATAAAACTTAGATATTGATTATGGGTTGATTGTTTGTTTATAATTTTTGTGGATGAATGAATTCGATGTTAGGCTTAAGAAAACTGGCAGACTTCAAATTGGTAACTTGTTTGAACGTCTTAAGAAACATGATTGGATGTGTACTACGATTATTTGGTTATATTTAATGCATAAGTAACTTCCAAGGATGCCATGTTAGGATCTTTTAGTCGGTTCGATATAGGATTGAGGTAGAAGCTTATAGAGTTAGGGAAGATCGTACACGGCCCTACGAATGGTATTAAGGAATATAACCCGTCATCTATGCAATTGTAACAAACTAATCAACCTATAAAAGATAGCTAAAGCGTAATGAAATCTAAGTAAACACAATTTTCTCATTATTGTTTACACCACAAATTAGTTTAAGTTTAGTTTATTTTATTTTGATTGCATCTTTAGTTAATTGGGTTAGCTGACTAGCAACTAATTCCGCCCACTCCTTCCAAAACCGAGATTTTTACTTGCTTTCCTTAAAATATAAAAATACAAAAAGAATCATCCCTCACCTCTAGACCTAGTTTTAGTGAGTTTTAACCCTAGCGAACACTATTCAACGAGTTGAACGATCAATCCCCCGGTACTTGTCACTATATAATACTACAACGAACAGGAACATTGCCTGGTGGGTATTGCAAGCTTCTCAAGATCCATTGAGAGGTAAAACCTTTTGCAAGGGCGCAATTCCACGCATCAAGTTTTTGACGCCGCAGCCCGGGGAATAGTTATTGTCTAGGTTAAAATTTCTTTTTATTAGGTCTACTTGCTAGATTCCTTTCTAGTAAGATTTTTTATTTTATTATTATAGATTTTCTTTAGTCTATCTTTTTCTTCGTTCCTTTGTTCGTAACCTTTGCCATCCACCATCATGGAGGGTGGTAATCTCTTTGATCCCATCAACCAACCACAACAAAACCACCCACAAAACCCACCACTATTAAACCAACCTCCTAGACCTCGAACCTTAGGAGAGTACTCCCGTCCTAGCCACCTAGGCTATCGAAACACCATTGAGCTCACTCAAGCAGCCAATGTGTCTCCCTTGCGATCCGACACCATCCGGTTGGTGCAAAGCGGATGTGCATTCCATGGACTTCGTTCCGAAGATCCTAATCAACATCTCAAGGATTTCCTCAAAATCGTAGATTCCATAGACCTTGATGTTGTAACTCGAGAGACGACCCGATTGCGTCTCTTCCAATTCTCTCTACGTGACCAAGATAGTTAATGGCTTGAGCGTTTACCCACGGGATCCATCACCTCTTGGGATGATCTCACAACTCGTTTCCTTGCTCAATTTTTCCCACCGGGGAGAACTACTAAGCTTAGAAATGATATCTTGATGTTCCAACAACGTCAAGGTGAAACTCTCTATGAAGCATGGACTCGTTTCAAGGACTTACTCCAAAAAGTCCCTCATCATGGCATAGATCTTTGGCTCCAAGTCCAAATTTTCTTTGACCATATTTGATCTCTCCACAAGGCGAACCATTGACCAATCGGCCGGTGGCAAGCTTCGTGATCTAAGTGCGGAAGAATCATGGGAACTCATAGAAGATCTTGCTCTCTATGATAACAAAAGTTGGAATGATCCCCGTGATTTGAACAAAACGGTCAAGGCAATATCTTTGCCTTCGAACAATTCAAGCACTCCCGACCGTAGGATCATGGAACTTGAAGACCAAGTCAAGTTTCTCATGAAATCCTATGAAGCTCCTAAACCTTCAAGCCAAGTGAACAAAATCACTTCTTCGTGCGAATTATGTAGTGGTCTCCACGACACTCGTGATTGCATGGAACTCCCCGAACAAGCTTTCGCGGATTACACATCCTCGCGTACCGACAGAGCGGGAGAAAAGTGGTACACTTTCAAACCCGAGCAAAACCCTTACGGTGATTCATACAACCCCTCTTGGAAAAATCACCCGAACCTTAGGTGGAAACAAAACCAAAACATGCCCCAAAACAATTCTTCCACTCCACCTAATCGTTATCAACCAAACGGTCCACCCTCTAACCGTACTTTCAACAACAATCCTTCCAAAAACTATGGTAGTACCAATAATTTTGAAGGATTGATGTCCAAATTTATGGCATCTCAAGAAACTCGTTTAGCAAAGTTTGAAGCCGATTTCAAACAAAAGCAAAATGAGATGACCAATAAGATTGACACATTGTTGAAAGTTCTCAATGACCGAGAAATGGGAGCACTCCCAAGTAACACGGTCAAGAAGCGCATTTGCTTAAGGACAAGAAAATCTCAAGTGTAAGGGTATTTGATGAAGCGAGAAGTGTATCGCTTTTGGGGGGTCATTTAAGGCCAAAGTCGAGATTATTTGATCAAATATTGCCCTAAATCGTTCCTTTTGTTATTTTACGTACTTTTGAGAGGAATTTTACAAAAGGAAGCATTTTGGACGTTTTTGGAGCGAAAAAGTGAAGAAAACGACAAAGTCTCAAAAGCATGCTGGAAATTGCACTTGACGGCGTCACAAGGTGTTAGTGACGGCGTCATGAGTTGACAAAGGGGTGGATAAATCAAATATACATGACGCGCCAGAATGTTTTATGAAGGGGATCTGATGGCGTCACATACAAAATTTCCAAGGCCATCAAGAGTTATTGCAAAGAGTGATGGCCCATAACGTATATAGAGTGACGGCGTCAGAAGTGGATCTAGGCAATACGAGTTTATTTTGGCGGCGAGTTGACGGTGTCACACCTTGCTCTTGACGCCGTCAGGAGACAAAATCTATATATAGTTTTCTAGGTTTCATTCATTGTGTGCAACTTTTGGTGTGCAACTTTGAGGGGATAAAACCCTAGACGAATGATGAGTGCTCAAACACGTATCATTTTTGTCCAATCTGAACTGCCAAAACACTTAAAAACACTTAAATATGCATCAAAATACAGAAAATATCCCAGGATTGTGTTTTATATGTTTCAGATGCAAAATGATTAAAAACAGATGAAAAACGAACAAAGTTTGCATAATTAGCAGTTTCAGTCCCTCAACTTTCAAAAATTAACCAAATTAGTCCCTGAGCATCTATTTTGAAAGAAAAGCCAACAAAAGTCCTTTTGAATTTAAAAGTTATCATAATTGGTCCCTGGGTAAAAAGTTTGGGAAATTTGCAAGTTTGGTCCCTGTACTTTCAGTTTTGGCAAGATTAGTCCCCGGGATATTCAAATTTTGGAAAATATCTTTTATGGTGCTTATATGATTGGAATGTAGCAATTTTGGTCCCTGGATTATCTTTGGAAGATTGGCACATCAGACCCTCAAGTTTTGGCAATGTACAAAATTGGTCCTTGTGTTATTACTACTACAAACCAAACGGATCCCAATTATATTACACCTCCAAAACCCAATCCAAAACAAACACCCCAAGCCCACACATCCCTTGGCCCATATTACCCTCAGCCCACATCCCCCGTTTTATTAATACCTGGTCAAACTCCACAGTCAAAACCACCTTATCCCTCCAAAACCACCCTTCCCTGCTACTGAAAACCACACACCCCAAAACCAGTCACATGTGACACCCTCCCCCTCATCATCACCTCTACACCCTGCCAAGCCCCCAAACAGTCACCTAAACCCAAAGAAACTCAACCCCTACACACGTTATCAGACTTTAGCTATCATAAGCTTTTTGGCGCCAAAAACAAAGAACGGCCAAGATTGAAAAGTACTAATCCTATGGTTGATATTAGTGCTAGGAAAAGTCAAGGGGGTACCCTAAACCCTAATTCTTCAATATAAAAAGGAAAGAAATGCTGTGAAGACGAAGAGTAGTTCATTAGAGTCAATTTAGTGTCGAATTAATAGCTTTTTAAATTCCATTGTATGTTTTAGTTTCTCAATTGTAATTTCATTAATCTCAGTGTAAGTTGAATATTTTTTCAATCAATGAATTTGAGTATCCAAGTTCAAATCAGTTTATGCTCAAAATTTTCTCTTAAATCTCTTGATTTCTGAATTATTGATTGTAGTTGTGATTATGGACTTCTAGGGTCATTTAAGCTCCTAAGTAGCTTCTGAAAGCTGTTAGAAACTTTAAAAAGCAGTATAGTATAAAAAACAAAAAAATACAAAAAAAAAAAAAAAAAAAAAAATCAGAAAAATAAAATAAAAATTGCAGGTTAATGGGGAAGAAGGCTGGAGCACTGTAAATAAGGGATGGCAATGGGTTAGTGGTTCTGTGGAGAACCTATAGGAAGTTACTTTGGTCCTTGGTTCTTGGTGTAAGCATGGAATGCACTTTGTAAGCTAAACTCCCCATTCTTACCTTTCACAGTTACATTGTTCACATATTGCTCTGTCCTATTTGTTTGTGCTTATTTGTTGTTTTTTAGTAATAATATTGCTTAAAATCCTAGGCTTGTTCATTAGAATCTTTAGTTTCATAATTTTCACATTTAACTGTTAATCTAGAATAATATAGATCATTGGTGTTTTGCTGTTAATATTGGTATTTAAAGGTTCATTTTAGCCTGTTGTGTGATTGTAAAAGTTTGTGCAACATTTTCTAGGTCCAAATCAGTCTCACTCTTTGAAAATCTCACTATCATAGTCCATAAGGGAGTGTTTGGGTCAGGGGTTTGCAAAGAGCTCCATTGTGTTTCAGAGTAAGTTTTTGGTTTAAACATGCTAAATCAGGTCACATTAGGTTAGTCAACCCATAAATTCTCAGTAATCTTTAATGAAAAGTCAAAATGCTTGTTTAATCCATGATTTCATTAACTGTTAAGAACACTGGGTCCATAATCATGCATATCAGTGCTATAGTTGTTAATCTAGCTTATTTTAGTCTCATTATTGCTTATTATCTCATTTTCAGCAAGTAGGAGCCAATCAAAAGTCACAAAAGTCAGCTTAGTAGTTAAAACCAAAAAGTCAAAATTACTTAGTTCTTAGAAAATCCAAATCTTCCAGGAATTTTCCTGATTTTTGTGTTTAATATTAGGGTTTGATCTTTTTGGATGTTAATGTTTGCCAGTTAAACCTTTGAAATCTATCATCAGCCTATTTTTTAGATTTTTTTCATTGCTTATTTCATGGCTCTTTGTGGCCTGTTGAGCTAATACCTCCCCTGCACCATCAGTTGACCAATTGTTCCTTGGACCACAATTTGTTCATACTTTGATCATTTTTCATGATATTGGGTGTTTTGTGTAGCTTAGTATACTGCCTTGTGAATTGTGTAGCTTGATTGCATTTTTTAGCTTACTCTTGCTTATTTTGTACCTCATAACTTGCCCTTGGCCACTGTTCACTCTGTAAGCAACTCAGTATACTGAGTTTGTTAATTTGATGTTCACTTTTTTCTTGTTCTTAGTATTGTTGTTATTTGCTTGTTGTTTTTACCTGAGCTTGTATGTGCTTGTGTTTGTGCTTGGTTTTAGCTTATTTGCATAATTGTTTTAACTGCTTATTGTTAATATCTCACTCAAATCACATAAGTTCTAACTTGTGGATCTGTAAGCTTAAGCACTTTATGAATTCAGATTATTTGAGTTCATTTGAGGTTTCACAAGCTTTTGTATCCCTAGTTCTTAAATTGTGAGCTTATCTTTTGGCTTGTGACCTTCAAACACCACTCTGACCCATTCCACTGGATCAGTGGTGACCAAGGTACTTTCACCAGCCCATATCTAGCCATTTACTTAAGCTCTCCTTAAAAAAACTTGGTTCTTTGGGAAGCCAGCTATGCAGGCTTGTCATTTCCAGGCTCACTCTTGGATTAAGAGCTTTTGCCACTAGCTTATTCTTGGCCTGCAGTCTTGTCCTCAGAGCCTGTTTGGTTTGTGTTTATGTGATGTGATTATTTCAGTTTACTAGTTAATTAAGTGTGCTTATTGGTTAGTTTCAGTTTACAGGCTCTTATCTCAGTACCCTTTAACTTCATTTTCACTCAGTAGCTTATTAATCAGCTTTTGGTGCCTAAACATCCATATTTAGCTCAATAAACCCAGTGTTGAGCTTATTAGCTTGCACAAGGCTCATTTTTGAGTTGTAGGAAAATTGTCTTTGTAAAAGTTACCTATTCTCAGTTGTTTAACAGTTTGGTAAAAGAAAATCAAAGAAAAAATAAAAAAGTGATAGCTTCTATTTAAGCTCTCTTGGCTTATTTTTGTGCTTATTTATAAGCAAATTCTAATTTTAAATTTTTCTTAGGTTCCTGACATCCTGTTGGATTTTTAGTAATTTTCTCAGATTTTTCTCATATGATTTAATATTTTTTATAATTTAATTTAGTTTAAATTAATTAGATAATTAGTTTTTAATTAACAATAATTGTTTAAAAATCAGGAAAAATATATTTTCTGTTTTAAAAATAGTTTTAGGTTATTTTAAAATATAATTGTTCTAAATTTAATTTTCATTTTTCTAGTTAAAATTCATAATTAATGGTACTTTAGTATAATTTAGTTAATTAAAAAGTAATTAATAATCAGTAATTAATTAAATAGTGTAAAAATTATTTTTCTTTTTCATAAAATTTTCTTTTGTCATTAGGTTTGTAAAAATATAATTTTCATAACCGTAGGATTTTATTTGCTCCCGTTTCACTTTTTATTTTGCGCGTTCGCGTTTATTTTAAATTCTAACGCGCGTTTTAAGATTTAAATCACGGTTTTAGGTTATCTGATTATCAGTAATTTTTCATATAGTGTTTCTAAGTTATTCTCATACCTAATATCTTAGTGTAATGATGCGTAGGGATTGCACCAGGCTTTACCTCTCAAGGGATCTTGAGAAGCTTATAACCCCCACCAGGCAGTGTACCTGATCGTTGTAGTATAGTATAGTGACAAGTACCGAGGGATTGATCGTTCGGATAGGAATAGTGTCGCTAGGATTAGAGAACCTAATTACTAGTGATAGAGATGAAGGATGATTATTTTTGTATTTTTATATTTTTTTTAGAAAGCAAGTAAATATCTCGGGTTTGAAGGATTTGGGCGGAATTAGTTGCTAGTCAACTAACCCAATACTAAAGATGCAATCAAAATAAAATACTAAAAATGAAAATAAATTATATTAAATTAAGGTTGTGAGCAATAAGTGGAGAAATGTGTTTACTTAGATTTCACTACTCCCTAGATATCTTTTACACGTTAATTACTTGTTATAGTTGCGTGGATGACGGATTGTATTCCTTAATACCATTCATGGGGTGGCGTACTTAACTCCCCAATCCTATGAGTGCCTACTTCACTCCTATGTCGAGCCGGCTAAGAAGCTCCTAACATGGGATCATTAGAATTTACTCATGCATTAAATACAAGTAATAAAACCTAGTACACATCGGTTCATGTTTCCTAAGACGTTCAAGCATGTTACCATTTGGAGATCTGCCAGTTTTCTTAAGCCTAACATTGAAATCATTCATCCAATACAACCATAAACAAGTAATCAACACATAATCAACATCTAGGTTTCATTAGATCCAAGCAAACACAAGATAAATCTAGCCTAGCATGGTGGAATCAAGATAAGCACAAGATATAGACAACCAACACATAGACATATTGATTGAATTAAAATAACACTTATCTCAATAGCACATGTAAGGGTTCAAGGGCTGAAAACCCTTGAAAAACCTGTGAAATTCGTATATGGTTCGGCCTTAGGGTTTCTCTAAACTTGTCCCTCCCTTTAATGAATGAAAATTAGAAAACTATATATAAAAAATTGAGTCTGACGGCGTCAAGAACAACATTGTGACGCCGTCATCTCGCCGCCAAAAGAATTCTCGGACTGCCTTGATCTACATCTAACGCCGTCATGTATTATACTTTTCCAGGCCGTCACACATTTAACTCTTGACGCTCTTCCTTGTGACGCCTTCATTTCTGTACTGGGCCGTCATGAAATTTACTCTTGACGCCGTCAGGAAAATGCTCTTGACGCCGTCACACATTGTTCCCAGCTTGGAAAATTAAGTCTTTGGCATTTTCTTCACTTTTATGCTCCAAAAACGTCCGAATTGCTTCCTTTTCCGGATTTCACTCCCAAAGTACCTAAAATCACAAAAGGAACAATTTAGGGCAATATTTGATCAAATAAATTCAATTCCGGGCTTAAATGACCCCCTAAAAGTGGTTCATTTTTCGCCTCATCATATACCCTTACACTTGAGATTTGCTTGTCCTCAAGCAAATGCGCTTTTATTCTAGTCAAAATACAAGTTAGGGGTCATTTAACACTAATATAAAAGTAATTACAACAAATAATCGTTCCACTAAAGACCAAAGACAAGCACGGAGGTCATACACTAGCACCTCACAAATAGTGTTTAGATACTCACATCTCTCGGGTGTAATAAAGTATAAATTACAATATGGAAACGAAAGATATCTCTCACTACCTGTCATAGCAAAATAGATTACCATAGGCTTGGGAAAGGATCAAACCTCCACCACATGGTGTAAGCACCTAGGATAAACTATCAAAGAGGTCTTTTAAAGGGTTGTAACGTTAGGTGTAGGGATATGAAATACACGGTTTTGTTGGATATAGGCAGTCTTTACTGGTGGCGAGTTAACAATCTTGGTTAATTACATGTACAATATGGCGTTGCTAAGCCAAGACTAGACTCGACTTAAGCTAATAAATGGAAAATAACAAAAACATAAAATAAACATCGAATGAAACGGGATGGTAGTCCGTATGTTTTTTCTCTTTTCCTTTTTCTATTTTTTTTTTCTTTTTCTTGATTTTTCGATTTTTTATTTTATTTTATTTATTTTTTTTCTTTTTTTGCATACACTCTTACCCTACCATCCAAAATAATACATTATAGGGAATGTAAATTCCCCTTACACTTGAATTTTACATACTTTACAATAATCTAATCTAATGACTCGAATTAAGAAAATCAAAACACTTTGAGTACTTTTAAGATTAACGCACATATGGGGGTAATAATATGATGTTCTTCCCCATTACTCCATAAATAAGTACTTTACCCATGAGTCCCAATCGTCCCAAAACAATATGTACAAGGATATGACTCGACTTAGCAACCATATAATCAATTAGATAGTTAACGTAGGGTTTAACAAATAACAATAATGCACTAAAAATGAGCGCATACACGGAAGGCTAAGGCGATTTGGGTGTACATTTAAGTGGGGTGTAACAAATTCTTCCTTTAAGTAAAATGCTTAAAGTTAGAAACGAAAAGATAGGCTCGGAGGGGTGTACTAGGGGTTTCGTGTAGTAAAAATGAGTACAACGCTTAAGGTGTGGGAAAAATTAGTTGACTTAACTAGCCAAGTAATATGACTTAAATGGTCAAGTAATTATGATACGGGTTTAACACAAGGGTGATCCTAATGCCTCTTATCATGTAGTAAATCCTACTACACGAATGTAGTCTCACTAGCGGTCTCGGGATGCATCACTGACGCAAGTTCTAGAATCTAAATGCTACCGGTACACTCATAAGCACTAATAGTAAATGCTTTTCCTATCAAATCTAAAGGCGAACCTCACATATTTGGGTGAAATTTTTTTTGAATATACGGTTTTGTGCTAGTCATACAATCTCCTATCCATGAGACGCTTGCTATGGCTAAAGTTTCACTCCTAAATGTTGTAAAAAAATTTAAATTTGATGCTAAAATTGCACTAACAAGTATTTCTCATAGTTTTATTACACATCTACCATTAAACAAACAAACTCAAGCGAAAGTGTATTTGTAAGGTATCATCATTTTACTCTCCCCTTACACTTAGGATGAACATTGTCCCCAATGTTCAAGTAAAGAATGTAAAAGTGAAATAAGTAAAACGAATGAAATCAAATACTCCCCTGATTCGCTCGGTATGGATAATAAGGTGGCCAGGTTAGATCTTCCTCCAAGAAAATGAACAATCAAAGCTTCCCTTCCAGAATATAAATCATCTTCTTGTTATACATAACCTGTAAATCCTGAGAAAACAAACAAGACAACCTCGCATAAAATCGGCGGCAATCTACATAAGTTACTAAATCCTAGAAAACAAAGTAAGATATAATGCTTGTGGAATGAAGTTTGCAGATTTCCTGGAGATTATAAAACTTAATAATTCAAGAAAAACTTTAAAACTCCGTTAGAAAAACAAAACTGGTAAAATTTCCAGGTTTTTACACGTAACGCCGTCAAGAGTAAACTCATGACGCCGTCAGAAGTGACCTGCAGAAATTCTTATGTTAAGTTTCCGGAAAATTTCTGGAAAAACTTGGTCCTACTTCCTGGAAAATCCTGCAAAACTTCATTATGACTCGATACAAGCATTTGACTCTAACAAATACGAATATACATGTCCATTTAATATTGTGGAGAATCATGATCGGTTTGTTTCTTAAAAACATATTTGGGGTTTCCCTTTACACTTATCTTTTGCAAAAATACCTTTAGGTGGAGTTAAGACTAGGCTAAAACAACAAAGTAAAGTATTTCCACTTTTTAGTTTAGAAACATGATCTACCAACAATAAAAATAAAGCATGCATACGGAAGAAAATAACAAACAAACAAAATAAAATCACACAAAGCATGGGTTGCCTCTCAAGAAGCGCTTTTCTTTATTTACGAGTCTTGTAGCTAGACTCAAGGTCATGGGTTACTACGTGATACGGGTGAGTTCCTCATTGAGGACATCTTTGGGATCAAACTTAGGTTTCAACTTCCTATCAGTTTTCTTAGTACCGTATGACCTTTCAAACTTTTCTCCATCCGGATCATACAAAGTCATCCTCATATGCCATGATCGATCACCTTCTTTAGGTGGCTTGTCCCACCTCCATTTACACTTGTCTCCCTCTCTTTTCCACTTATTCATCTCTATATTAATAGGCATTACGCTCAAGAACTCAATCATCTTCCTAAAGACTAAGGGGTCCTCGAAGGGATCTAGCTCTTCATCTCTAGCTATGAGTTGTTCCATCGAATGTGTCTTTTCAATGAAATATTTTTCTAGATAGAATGGGCATTGAGGTCCTATAAAGTTCCTTTCTATCCAAGGTCCATATCTAGATGGTCTCCTATTCATCTCTACCCAATGTGGTGTCGGTTCATCATCACAATCATAACTATGCTTCTTAACATCGTACACCGACCAAGTATCGCCTTCACCTACCGCTATCTTAGACTCCTTACAATCTATCATGGCGCTAGCGGTTGCTAAAAATCCTCTTCCTACCAATAATGGGCATGTAGTGTCACTAACCATGTCTAGGACGTGAAAATCCGCTAAGATAGTTAACTTTCCTACGTGAACAACTACATCCTTAATCATTCCAACCGGGTGGGCAATACTTCCATCCGCTAGACCTATCAATACCTCCGTTTCCTCTAACTTTCCTAGCTTAAGAGTGGTGAATAAGGATAAGGGAATCAAGTTGAGGCTTGACCCTAAATCGGCTAGTGTGTCGAAAGCTTCGGATCTTCCTATCTTACAAGGCAAAACAAATATACCCGGATCATCAAGCTTTTTAGGCAACTTGTTTTGAACGAAGGCGGTCCCATTTTTACCTAGTTTAAACTTCTCATATTTTTTCTAGGAGGGCACTATAGTAGGGAGCATGAGCTAAGACATCAATGACGGGGCGTTCAAGGTGAAGTTCCTTGAATTCATCGTCAAGGTCTTGCGTATGAGGTGTTTCAACTATACTTTTGACCGGTTTTATATCGGGTGTTTTACTTGATTGGTCCTTTTGAAGAATTTGGTTTTGTTTGAAACACGTGCTCGTTGATTTAACCGAGTAGTATTGTGGACACGAAGTGGGTGACGAAACTGAAGATATGGAATTAACGTTTAGTTTCGGATTCTTGACCGTTGATGAGGCGAAAAATGATCCGTTTTTAGGGGGTCATTTAAGCCCGAATCCGACTTTATTTGATCAAATATTGCCCTAAATCGTTCCTTTTGTGATTTTAGGTGTTTGGAGAGTGAATTCTGGAAAAGAAGCTATTTTGGACGTTTTTGGAGCATAAAAGTGAAGAAAACGGCTAAGTACCAAATTTCCATGCTGAAAATACAAGGTGACGGCGTCAAGACCACCATCTTGACGGCGTCAGACATGAGGAATTAAACACCGAAGGTGGTGACGGCGTCAGAAGGATTCGTGACGGCGTCAAAGTAGCAAAATTAATATACCGTGGGTGGTGACGGCGTCACATAGGCCGTCATAAGTGGATCAAGGCCGTCCGAGGAAGTATATGGCGGCGAGGTGACGGCGTCACAAGTAACTCTTGACGCCGTCAGACTGTTTTTCCTATATATAGTTTTCTAGTTTTTTCATTAAAAAGAGAGAAGTTTTGGTGAAACCCTAAAGACGATTTTGGTGCCTCTTTTACAGGTTTTTCAAGGGTTCCAAACCCTTGAGATCTTGCATTGTAATTGAGATAAGTGTACTTTCAATTCAATCAATATGTCTATGTGTTGGTTGTTTATATCTTGTTCTTGTCTCAATTCCATTATGCTAGGCTAGATCTCTTTTGTGTTTGCTTAGATCTAATGAAACCTAGATGTTGATTATGTGTTGATTACTTGTCTATTCTTGTTTTGAATGAATGATTTATATGTTAGGCTTAAGAAAACTGGCAGATCTCCAAATGGTAACATGCTTGAACGTCTTAAGAAACATGAACCGAGGCGTACTAGGTCTTTATTGGTTGTATTTAATGCATGAGCCACTGTTTACAATCCCTATAGTTGTGCTGGGTCATGGTGTAGGAGGAGATAAGAGCTCATAGAGTTGGGGAGTTATGTATGCCACCCCACGAATGGTATTAAGGAATACAATCCGTCATTCATACAAGTGTAACAAGTAATTAACATGTAAAAGATATCTAGGGAGTAATGAAGTCTAAGTAAACACAATTTCTCCAACCACTGCTCACAACTTTAGTATAAATTAGTTTAATTTTATTTTCATTATTTTAATAGCTTTGGGTTAGTTGAATAGCAACTAATTCCGCCCACTCCTTCAAAACCCGAGATTTTACTTGCTTTCATAAAAATATAAAAATACAAAAATAATCATCTTTCACCTCTAGAACTATTAATTAGGTTTTCTAATCCTAGCGACACTATTCCTAAGCTGAACGATCAATCCCCCGGTACTTGTCACTATACTATACTACAACGATCAGGTACACTGCCTGGTGGGGGTTGTAAGCTTCTCGAGATCCCTCGAGAGGTAAAGCAAGGTGCGATTCCCACGCATCAAGTTTTTGGCGCCGTTGCCGGGGAATAATTATTGTCTAGGTTAGGATTTCTTTTTATTAGGTCTACTTGCTAGATTCCTTTCTAGTAAGATTTTTATTTTTATTTTTAGGTATTCTTTAGTCTATCTTATTTCTTCGTGCCTTTGTTCGTAACTCTTTACCATCCGACATCATGGAAGGTGGTAACATCTTTGAACCCATCATCCCACCACAACAAAACCCACCATTAGAACCCCTTAGGCCCCGAACCTTAGGAGAGTATTCCCGACCTAGCCACCAAGGCTACCGAAACACCATTGAGCTCACCGGAGCCAATGTGACCCCCTTGCGATCCGACACCATCCGGTTGGTGCAAAGCGGATGTGCATTCCATGGACTTCGTTCCGAAGATCCAAACCAACACCTTAAGGACTTCCTCAAAATCGTAGATTCCATAGACCTAGGTGTTGAAACTAGAGAGACTACCCGTTTACGCCTATTCCAATTCTCTCTATGGGATCAAGCTAGTCAATGGCTTGAGCGTTTACCCGCGGGATCCATCACCACATGGGATGATCTCACCACTCGTTTCCTTGCTCAATTTTTCCCACCGGGGAGAACTACTAAACTTAGGAATGACATCTTGATGTTTCAACAACGTCAAAATGAATCTCTTTATGAAGCATGGACTCGTTTCAAGGACTTACTCCAAAAAGTCCCTCATCATGGCATAGATCTTTGGCTCCAAGTCCAAATCTTTTATGACCATATCGACATCTCCACGAGGCGAACCATTGACCAATCAGCCGGTGGTAAGCTACGTGATCTTAGTGCAGAACAATCATGGGAACTCATAGAAGATCTTGCTCTCTATGACAACGAAAGTTGGAATGATCCCCGTGATTTGAACAAAACGGTCAAGGCAATATCTTTGCCTTCGAACAATTCAAGCACTCCCGACCGTAGGATCATGGAACTTGAGGACCAAGTCAAGTTTCTCATGAAATCTTACGAAGCTCCGAAGCATTCAAGCCAAGTGAACAAAATCACTTCTTCATGCGAATTATGTAGTGGTCCCCATGACACTCGTGATTGTGTGGAACTCCCCGGAACAGCTTTTGCGGACTACGCATCCACGCGTACCGACGAAGCGGGAGATAAGTGGTACACTTTCAAGCCCGAGCCAAACACATACGGTGATTCATACAACCCGTCATGGAAAAATCACCCAAACCTTAGGTGGAAACAAAATCAACCAAATTCTTCCAATCCGCCTAATCGTTACCAATCAAACGGTCCCCCATCCAACCGTACCTTCAACAACAATCCTTCTAACAACTATGGTAGTACCAACAATCTTGAAGGATTGATGTCGAAATTTATGGCATCTCAAGAAGCTCGCATAGCTAGGTTTGAAACCGAATTCAACCAACAACAAACGGATATGACCAACAAGATCGACAACTTGTTGAAAGCCCTCAACAACCAAACATTAGCCACACCTAGGAAGGACACTAGGGACACCAATAGTGGAATCCAAGTTAAGGACCCCTCATCATCCAAACATGTCCACTTTGTCAATGTTGTCACCATTAAGCCGATAGATAGGGAGATAGAGGAGAGTGACAAGGATGAAGTTAGAGTAGAAGCCAATAGTGAGGATGAGAGTAGGGAAGTTGAGGTTAAAAAGGATGAGAAATTGGAGGAGATAGAACCTATAGAGAAATACTTTGATAAGTTGCCAACCGAGGAGGAACGGGAATACCATAAGGATTTATTCGATAGTCCCGAGACAACATATATCTTTGGCGACCCCCTGATCAAAATGGGAGACCCCTCTAACATTAACATCCCATGCAATATCGGGCACATGCATGTATGGAAAGCTTACATAGACCCTAGATCCCCCGAGAACATCATGTCTAGGACTTTTTACAATTGGGTGATGAAGAAGCAACTCAATTTTAGGATGATGCCCGGTAAAAGTTGGATAAGTAATTTTGCAGGAAGAGTTAAGGGAGTACATGTGATTATAGGGAATCTCACCTATGAGATTGATTTTATGATAGTGGAAGACACGCGTCCGGTGATAGATGCTTGCCTAAGTCAAATAATATTTGGGAAACCATTTGTTGAGGCCACTAGGATGAGTTATGATCCGACTTTAGGGATAGTTAGGTTCAAGAAAGACAATGATGAGGTTGCTTATCAAATGCCCTACAAGATCGAACAATGCCGCCTTCTCTCTAATTTCGAAAAGGAACGTAAGCAAGCGGCTTATTATAGGAATGATGAGGATAGACGTAGAGGAGTAGAGTATGTTAGAAATAGGATGCTTGGTTTCTACAAAGAATGCTTGCAACTAGGTCCGGAATACAAAACTGGTTTAGAAGACGACCTAGAGAGTGGAACCAATGATGAGATCACGTAGTAACCCACGACTTTGAGTCTAGCTACAAGACTCGTAAATAAAGAAAAGCGCTTCTTGGGAGGCAACCCATGTTTTGTGTGATTTTTATTTGTTTGCTTGTTATTTGCTTCCGTATGCATGCTTTATTTTTATTGTTGGTTGATCATGTTTCTCAATTAAAATGTAAAATACTTTATTATGTTGTTTGGCCTAGTCTTAACTTCAACCTAAAGGTATTTTTGCAAAAGATAAGTGTAAGGGGAAACCCCAAATATGTTTTTAAGAAACAAACTGATCATGATTCTCCACAATATTTAATGAACATGTATATTCGTATTTGTTAGAGTCAAATGCTTGTATTGAGTCATAATGAAGTTTTGCAGGATTTTCCAGGAAGTAGGATAAAGTTTTTCCAGAAATTTTCCGGAAACTTAACATAAGAATTTCTGCAGGTCCATTCTGACGGCGTCAGGGTATTGCTCTTGACGGCGTCAGGAGTTAAAATCTGGAAATTTTACCGGTTTTGTTTTTCTAACGGAGTCTTATGGTTTTTGTGGATTATTAAGTTTTATAATCTCCAGGAAATCTACAAACTTCATTCCACAAGCATTATATCTTACTTTGTTTTCTAGGATTTAGTAACTTATATAGGATGCCGCCGATTTTACGCGAGGTTGCCTTGTCTATTGTTGTCAGGATTTACAGGTTATTTATGACAAGAAGATGATTTATATTCTGGAAGGGAAGCTTTGATTGTTCGTTTTCTTGGAGGAAGATTTAACCTGGCCAACCTATAATCCATACCGAGCGAATCAGGGGAGTATTTGATTTCATTCTCTTTACTTTTTAACTTTTACATTCTTTACTTGAACATTGGGGACAATGTTCATCTTAAGTGTAAGGGGAGGGTAAAAAGATGATACCTTACATATGCACTTTCGCTTGAGTTTGTTTTGTTTGATAGTAGATGAGTAATAAAACTACGAGAAATACTTGTTAGTGTAATTTTAGCACCAAATTTAAAATTTTTTACAACATTTAGGAGTGAAACTTTAGCCATAGCAAGCGTCTCATGGATAGGAGGTTGTATGACTAGCACATAACCGTATATTCAGAAAAATTTTCCACCCAAAATTGTGAGGTTCGCCTTTAGATTTGATAGGAAAAGCATTCATTATTAGTGCTTATGAGTGTACCGGTAGCATTTAGATTCTAGAACTTGCGTTAGTGATGCATCCCGAGACCGCTAGTGAGACTACATTCGTTTGGTAGGATTTACTACATGATAAGAGGCATTAGGATCACCCTTGTGTTAAACCCGTATTATAATTACTTGACCATTTAAGTCATATTACTTGGCTAGTTAAGTCAACTAATTTTTCCCACACCCTTAGCGTTGTACTCATTTTTAGTACACGAAACCCCTAGTACACCCCTCCGAGCCTATCTTTTCGTTTCTAACTTTAAGCATTTTACTTAAAGGAAGAATTTGTTACACCCCACTTAAATGTACAACCAAATCGCCTTAGCCTTCCATGTATGCGCTCATTTTTAGTGCATTATTGTTATTTGTTAAACCCTAAGTTAACTTTCTAATTGATTACATGGTTGCTAAGTCGAGTCATATCCTTGTACATATTGTTTTGGGACGATTGGGACTCATGGGTAAGTACTTATTTTATGGAGTAATGGGGAAGAACATCACTTATTACCCCCATACGTACGTTAATCTTAAAAGTGCTCCAAGTGTTTTGATTTTCTTAATTCGAGTCATTAGATTAGTTAATTGTAAAGTATGTAAAGATTCAAGTGTAAGGGGATTGCTCAAACCCCTATGATGTATTATTTTGGATGGTAGGGTAAGAGTGTATGCAAAAAAAAAAAAAAAAAAAAAAAAAAAATAGAAAAGAAAAAAAGAAAAAAACATACGGACTACCATCCCGTTTTCATTCTATGTTTATTTTATGTTTTTGTTATTTTTCATTTATTAGCTTAAGTCGAGTCTAGTCTTGGCTTAGCAACGCCATCTTGTACATGTAATTAACCGAGATTGTTAACTCGCCACCAGTAAAACTTCCTTTATCCAACAAAACCGTGTAATTCATATCCCTACACCTAACTGATGAGGCGAAAAATGATCCGTTTTTAGGGGGTCATTTAAGCCCGAATCCGAATTTATTTGATCAAATATTGCCCTAAATCGTTCCTTTTGTGATTTTAGGTGTTTGGAGAGTGAATTCTGGAAAAGAGGCTATTTTGGACGTTTTTGGAGCATAAAGTGAAGAAAACAACAAAGTACCAAATCCAAGCTGGAATTACAAGGTGACGGCGTCAAGAATTTACTCTTGACGGCGTCAGAAAGGATGAATATTTTACCGAAGGTTGTGAAGGCGTCAGATGAAGAGATGACGGCGTCAAAGTGACCAAGATTAATTTACCGAGGGTGGTGACGGCGTCACATAGGCCGTCACGATTGGATCTAGGGCGTCCGAGGAAGTATATGGCGGCGAGTTGACGGCGTCAGATTTTACTCTTGACGCCGTCAGGACAATTTTCCTATATATAGTTTTCTAGTTTTTTCATTAAAAAGAGAGAAGTTTTGGTGAAACCCTAAAGACGATTTTGGTGCCTCTTTTACAGGTTTTTCAAGGGTTCCAAACCCTTGAGACCTTGCATTGTAATTGAGATAAGTATACTCTTAATTCAATCAATATGTCTATGTGTTGGTTGTCTATCTTTTGTTCTTATCTTAATTCTACTATGCTAGGCTAAATTTCCTTTGTGTTTGCTTAGATCTAATGAAACCTAGATGTTGATTATGTGTTGATTACTTGTCTATTCTTGTTTTGAATGAATGATATTATATGTTAGGCTTAAGAAAACTGGCAGATCTCCAAATGGTAACATGCTTGAACGTCTTAAGAAACATGAACCGAGGCGTACTAGGTCGTTATTGGTTGTATTTAATGCATGAGCCACTGTTTACAATCCCTATAGTTGTGCTGGGTCATGGTGTAGGAGGAGATAAGAGCTCATAGAGTTGGGGAGTTATGTATGCCACTCCACGAATGGTATTAAGGAATACAACCCGTCATTCATACAAGTGTAACAAGTAATTAACATGTAAAAGATATCTAGGGAGTAGTGAAGTCTAAGTAAACACAATTTCTCCAATTACTGCTCACAACCTTAGTTTAATTAGTTTGTTTTCATTTTTATTATTTTATTTTGATTGCATCTTAGCTTTGGGTTAGTTGAATAGCAACTAATTCCGCCCAATCTTCCAAAACCCGAGATTTTATTTGCTTTCATAAAAATATAAAAATACAAAAATAATCATCTTCCATCTCTAGAACTATTAATTAGGCTTTCTAATCCTAGCGACACTATTCCCAAGCTGAACGATCAATCCCCCGGTACTTGTCACTATACTATACTACAACGATCAGGTACACTGCCTGGTGGGGGTTGTAAGCCTCGCGAGATCCCTCGAGAGGTAAAGCAAGGTGCGATTCCCACGCATCAAGTTTTTGGCGCCGCAGCCCGGGGAATAGTTATTGTCTAGGTTAGGATTTCTTTTTATTAGGTCTACTTGCTAGATTCCTTTCTAGTAAGATTTTATTTTTATTTTTAGGTCTTCTTTAGTCTATCTTATTTCTTCGTGCTTTTGTTCGTAACTCTTTACCATCCGACATCATGGAAGGTGGTAACATCTTTGAACCCATCATCCCACCACAACAAAACCCACCATTAGAACCCCTTAGGCCCCGAACCTTAGGAGAGTATTCCCGACCTAGCCACCAAGGCTACCGAAACACCATTGAGCTCACCGGAGCCAATGTGACCCCCCTGCGATCCGACACCATCCGGTTGGTGCAAAGCGGATGTGCATTCCATGGACTTCGTTCCGAAGATCCAAACCAACACCTTAAGGACTTCCTCAAAATCGTAGATTCCATAGACCTAGGTGTTGAAACTAGAGAGACTACCCGTTTACGCCTATTCCAATTCTCTCTACGGGATCAAGCTAGTCAATGGCTTGAGCGTTTACCCGCGGGATCCATCACCACATGGGATGATCTCACCACTCGTTTCCTTGCTCAATTTTTCCCACCGGGGAGAACTACTAAACTTAGGAATGACATCTTGATGTTCCAACAACGTCAAAATGAATCTCTTTATGAAGCATGGACTCGTTTCAAGGACTTACTCCAAAAAGTCCCTCATCATGGCATAGATTTGTGGCTCCAAGTCCAAATTTTTTATGACCATATCGATATCCCCACGAGGCGAACCATTGACCAATCGGCCGGTGGTAAGCTACGTGATCTTAGTGCGGAACAATCATGGGAACTCATAGAAGATCTTGCTCTCTATGACAACGAAAGTTGGAATGATCCCCGTGATTTGAACAAAACGGTCAAGGCAATATCTTTGCCTTCGAATAATTCAAGCACTCCCGACCGTAGGATCATGGAACTTGAGGACCAAGTCAAGTTTCTCATGAAATCTTACGAAGCTCCGAAGCATTCAAGCCAAGTGAACAAAATCACTTCTTCATGCGAATTATGTAGTGGTCCCCATGACACTCGTGATTGTGTGGAACTCCCCGGAACAGCTTTTGCGGACTACGCATCCACGCGTACCGATGAAGCGGGAGATAAGTGGTACACTTTCAAGCCCGAGCCAAACACATACGGTGATTCATATAACCCCTCATGGAAAAATCACCCAAACCTTAGGTGGAAACAAAATCAACCAAATTCATCCAACCCACCTAATCGTTACCAATCAAACGGTCCACCATCCAACCGTATCTTCAACAACAATCCTTCTAACAACTATGGTAGTACCAACAATCTTGAAGGATTGATGTCGAAATTTATGGCATCTCAAGAAGCTCGCATAGCTAGGTTTGAAACCGAATTCAACCAACAACAAACGGAGATGACCAACAAAATCGACAACTTGTTGAAAGCCCTCAACAACCAAACATTAGCCACACCTAGGAAGGACACTAGGGACACCAATAGTGGAATCCAAGCTAAGGACCCCTTATCATCCAAACATGTCCACTTTGTCAATGTTGTCACTATCAAGCCGATAGATAGGGAAATAGAGGAGAGTGACAAAGATGAAGTTAGAGTAGAAGCCAATAGTGAGGATGAGAGTAGGGAAGTTGAGGTTAATAAGGATGAGGAATTAGAGGAGGTAGAACCTATAGAGGAATATTTTGATAAGTTGCCAACCAAGGAAGAACGGGAATACCATAAGTATTTATTCGATAGTCCCGAAACAACATATATCTTTGGCGATCCCCTGATCAAAATGGGAGACCCCTCTAACATTAACATCCCATGCAATATCGGGCACATGCATGTATGGAAAGCTTACATAGATCTTAGATCCCCCGTGAACATCATGTCTAGGACTTATTACAATTGGGTGATGAAGAAGCAACTCAATTTTAGGATAATGCCCGGTAAAAGTTGGATAAGTAATTTTGCGGGAAGAGTGAAGGGATTGCATGTCATTATAGGGAATCTCACCTATGAGATTGATTTTATGATAGTTGAAGACATTCGTCCGGTGATAGATGCTTGCCTAAGTCAAGTAGTATTCGGGAAGCCATTTGTTGAGGCCACTAGGATGAGTTATGATCCGACGTTAGGGATAGTTAGATTCAAGGAAGAGAATGATGAGGTTGCTTATCAAATGCCCTACAAGATTGAGCAATACCGCCTTCTCTCTAATTTCGAAAAGGAACGTAAGCAAGCGGCTTATTATAGGAATGAGGAGGATAGACGTAGAGGAGTAGAGTATGTTAAAAATAGGATGCTTGGTTTCTACAAAGAGTGCTTACAACTAGGTCCAGAATACAAAACTGGTTTAGAAGATGACCTAGAGAATGGAACCAATGATGAAATCACGTAGTAACCCACAACTTTGAGTCTAGCTACAAGACTCGTAAATAAAGAAAAGCGCTTCTTGGGAGGCAACCCATGTTTTGTGTGATTTTAATTGTTTGATTGTTATTTGCTTCCGTATGCATGTTTTATTTTTATTGTTGGTTGATCATGTTTCTCAATTAAAATGTGGAAATACTTTATTATGTTGTTTAGCCTAGTCTTAACTTCAACCTAAAGGTATTTTTGCAAAAGATAAGTGTAAGGGGAAACCCCAAATATGTTTTTTTAGAAACAAACCGATCATGATTCTCCACAATATTTAATGAACATGTGTATTCGTATTGTTAGAGTCAAATGCTTGTATTGAGTCATGATGTAGTTTTGCAGGATTTTCCAGGAAGTAGGACAAAGTTTTTCCAGAAATTTTCCGGAAACTTAACATAAAGATTTCTGCAGGTTCATTCTGACGGCGTCAGGCAATTGCTCTTGACGGCGTCAGGAGTCAAAAATCTGGAAATTTTACCAGTTTTGTTTTTCTAACGGAGTCTTATAAGTTTTTGTGAATTATTAAGTTTTATAATCTCCAGGAAATCTGCAAACTTCATTCCACAAGCATTATATCTTACTTTGTTTTCTAGGATTTAGTAACTTATATAGGATGCCGCCGATTTTACGCGAGGTTGCCTTGTCTACTTTTGTCAGGATTTACAGGTTATTTGAGACAAGAAGATGATTTATATTCTGGAAGGGAAGCTTTGATTGTTCGTTTTCTTGGAGGAAGATTTAACCTGGCCAACCTAAAATCCATACCGAGCGAATCAGGGGAGTATTTGAATTCATTCTCTTTACTTTTAACTTTTACATTCTTTACTTGAACATTGGGGACAATGTTCATCTTAAGTGTAAGGGGAGGGTAAAAAGATGATACCTTACATATGCACTTTCGCTTGAGTTTGTTTTGTTTGATAGTAGATGAGTAATAAAACTATGAGAAATACTTGTTAGTGCAATTTTAGCGCCAAATTTAAAATTTTTTACAACATTTAGGAGTGAAACTTTAGCCATAGCAAGCGTCTCATGGATAGGAGATTGTATGACTAGCACATAACCGTATATTCAGAAAAATTTTCCACCCAAAAATGTGAGGTTCGCCTTTAGATTTGATAGGAAAAGCATTCATTATTGGTGCTTATGAGTGTACCGGTAGCATTTAGATTCTAGAACTTGCGTTAGTGATGCATCCCGAGACCGCTAGTGAGACTACATTCGTGTAGTAGGATTTACTACATGATAAGAGGCATTAGGATCACCCTTGTGTTAAACCCGTATTACGATTACTTGACCATTTAAGTCATATTACTTGGCTAGTTAAGTCAACTAATTTTTCCCACAACCTTAGCGTTGTACTCATTTTTAGTACACGATACCCCTAGTACACCCCTCCGAGCCTATCTTTTCGTTTCTAACTTTAAGCATTTTACTTAAAGGAAGAATTTGTTACACCCCACTTAAATGTACACCCAAATCGCCTTAGCCTTCCGTGTATGCGCTCATTTTTAGTGCATTATTGTTATTTGTTAAACCCTAAGTTAACTTTCTAATTGATTACATGGTTGCTAAGTCGAGTCATATCCTTGTACATATTGTTTTGGGACGATTGGGACTCATGGGTAAGTACTTATTTTATAGAGTAATGGGGAAGAACAACACTTATTACCCCCATATGTACGTTAATCTTAAAAGTGCTCCAAGTGTTTTGATTTTCTTAATTCGAGTCATTAGAATAGTTTAATGTAAAGTATGTAAAGATTCAAGTGTAAGGGGAATGCTCAAACCCCTATGATGTATTATTTTGGATGGTAGGGTAAGAGTGTATGAAAAAAAAAAAAAAAAAAAAAAAGAGAGAAAAAAAAAATACGGACTACCATCCCGTTGTCATTCTATGTTCATTTTATGTTTTTAGTTATTTTTCATTTATTAGCTTAAGTCGAGTCTAGTCTTGGCTTAGCAACGCCATCTTGTACATGTAATTAACTAAGATTGTTAACTCGCCACCAGTAAAACTCCCTTTATCCAACAAAACCGTGTAATTCATATCCCTACACCTAACATTATAACCCTTTAAAAAGACCTCTTTGATAGTTTATCCTAGGTGCTTACGCCATGTGGTGGAGGTTTGATCCTTTCCCAAGCCTATGGTAATCTATTTTGCTATGACAGGTAGTGAGAGATATCTTCCATTTCCATAATGTTATATTACTTTATTACACCCGAGAGATGTGAGTATCTAAACACTATTTGTGAGGTGCTTGTCTATGACCTCCGTGCTTGTCTATTGGTCTTTAGTGGAACGATTATTTGTTGTAATTACTTTTATATTAGTGTTAAATGACCCCTAACTTGTCTTTTGAGTAGAATAAAAGCTCATTTGCTTGAGGACAAGCAAATCTCAAGTGTAAGGGTATATGATGAGGCGAAAAATGATCCGTTTTTAGGGGGTCATTTAAGCCCGAATCCGAATTTATTTGATCAAATATTGCCCTAAATCGTTCCTTTTGTGATTTTAGGTGTTTGGAGAGAGAATTCTGGAAAAGAGGCTATTTTGGACGTTTTTGGATAAAGTGAAGAAAACAACAAAGTACCAAATCCAAGCTGGAATTACAAGGTGACGGCGTCAAGAATTTACTCTTGATGGCGTCAGAAAGGATGAATATTTTACCGAAGGTTGTGAAGGCGTCAGATGAAGAGATGACGGCGTCAAAGTGACCAAGATTAATTTACCGAGGGTGGTGACGGCGTCACATAGGCCGTCACGATTGGATCTAGGGCGTCCGAGGAAGTATATGGCGGCGAGTTAACGGCGTCAGATTTTACTCTTGACGCCGTCAGGACAATTTTCCTATATATAGTTTTCTAGTTTTTTCATTAAAAAGAGAGAAGTTTTGGTGAAACCCTAAAGACGATTTTGGTGCCTCTTTTACAGGTTTTTCAAGGGTTCCAAACCCTTGAGACCTTGCATTGTAATTGAGATAAGTATACTCTTAATTCAATCAATATGTCTATGTGTTGGTTGTCTATCTTTTGTTCTTATCTTAATTCTACTATGCTAGGCTAAATTTCCTTTGTGTTTGCTTAGATCTAATGAAACCTAGATGTTGATTATGTGTTGATTACTTGTCTATTCTTGTTTTGAATGAATGATATTATATGTTAGGCTTAAGAAAACTGGCAGATCTCCAAATGGTAACATGCTTGAACGTCTTAAGAAACATGAACCGAGGTGTACTAGGTCGTTATTGGTTGTATTTAATGCATGAGCCACTGTTTACAATCCCTATAGTTGTGCTGGGTCATGGTGTAGGAGGAGATAAGAGCTCATAGAGTTGGGGAGTTATGTATGCCACTCCACGAATGGTATTAAGGAATACAACCCGTCATTCATACAAGTGTAACAAGTAATTAACATGTAAAAGATATCTAGGGAGTAGTGAAGTCTAAGTAAACACAATTTCTCCAATTACTGCTCACAACCTTAGTTTAATTAGTTTGTTTTCATTTTTATTATTTTATTTTGATTGCATCTTAGCTTTGGGTTAGTTGAATAGCAACTAATTCCGCCCAATCTTCCAAAACCCGAGATTTTATTTGCTTTCATAAAAATATAAAAATACAAAAATAATCATCTTCCATCTCTAGAACTATTAATTAGGCTTTCTAATCCTAGCGACACTATTCCTAAGCTGAACGATCAATCCCCCGGTACTTGTCACTATACTATACTACAACGATCAGGTACACTGCCTGGTGGGGGTTGTAAGCCTCGCGAGATCCCTCGAGAGGTAAAGCAAGGTGCGATTCCCACGCATCACTAACGTTATAACCCTTTAAAAGACCTCTTTGATAGTTTATCCTAGGTGCTTACGCCATGTGGTGGAGGTTTGATCCTTTCCCAAGCCTATGGTAATCTATTTTGCTATGACAGGTAGTGAGATATATCTTCCATTTCCATAATGTTATATTACTTTATTACACCCGAGAGATGTGAGTATCTAAACACTATTTGTGAGGTGCTTGTGTATGACCTCCGTGCTTGTCTATTGGTCTTTAGTGGAACGATTATTTGTTGTAATTACTTTTATATTAGTGTTAAATGACCCCTAACTTGTCTTTTGAGTAGAATAAAAGCTCATTTGCTTGAGGACAAGCAAATCTCAAGTGTAAGGGTATATGATGAGGCGAAAAATGATCCGTTTTTAGGGGGTCATTTAAGCCCGAATCCGACTTTATTTGATCAAATATTTCCCTAAATCGTTCCTTTTGTGATTTTAGGTGTTTGGAGAGTGAATTCTGGAAAAGAAGCTATTTTGGACGTTTTTGGAGCATAAAAGTGAAGAAAACGGCTAAGTACCAAATTTCCATGCTGAAAATACAAGGTGACGGCGTCAAGACCACCATCTTGACGGCGTCAGACATGAGGAATTAAACACCGAAGGTGGTGACGGCGTCAGAAGGATTCGTGACGGCGTCAAAGTAGCAAAATTAATATACCGTGGGTGGTGACGGCGTCACATAGGCCGTCATAAGTGGATCAAGGCCGTCCGAGGAAGTATATGGCGGCGAGGTGACGGCGTCACAAGTAACTCTTGACGCCGTCAGACTGTTTTTCCTATATATAGTTTTCTAGTTTTTTCATTAAAAAGAGAGAAGTTTTGGTGAAACCCTAAAGACGATTTTGGTGCCTCTTTTACAGGTTTTTCAAGGGTTCCAAACCCTTGAGATCTTGCATTGTAATTGAGATAAGTGTACTTTCAATTCAATCAATATGTCTATGTGTTGGTTGTTTATATCTTGTTCTTGTCTCAATTCTATTATGCTAGGCTAGATCTCTTTTGTGTTTGCTTAGATCTAATGAAACCTAGATGTTGATTATGTGTTGATTACTTGTCTATTCTTGTTTTGAATGAATGATTTATATGTTAGGCTTAAGAAAACTGGCAGATCTCCAAATGGTAACATGCTTGAACGTCTTAAGAAACATGAACCGAGGCGTACTAGGTCTTTATTGGTTGTATTTAATGCATGAGCCACTGTTTACAATCCCTATAGTTGTGCTGGGTCATGGTGTAGGAGGAGATAAGAGCTCATAGAGTTGGGGAGTTATGTATGCCACCCCACGAATGGTATTAAGGAATACAATCCGTCATTCATACAAGTGTAACAAGTAATTAACATGTAAAAGATATCTAGGGAGTAATGAAGTCTAAGTAAACACAATTTCTCCAACCACTGCTCACAACTTTAGTATAAATTAGTTTAATTTCATTTTCATTATTTTAATAGCTTTGGGTTAGTTGAATAGCAACTAATTCCGCCCACTCCTTCAAAACCCGAGATTTTACTTGCTTTCATAAAAATATAAAAATACAAAAATAACCATCTTTCACCTCTAGAACTATTAATTAGGTTTTCTAATCCTAGCGACAATATTCCTAAGCTGAACGATCAATCCCCCGGTACTTGTCACTATACTATACTACAACGATCAGGTACACTGCCTGGTGGGGGTTGTAAGCTTCTCGAGATCCCTCGAGAGGTAAAGCAAGGTGCGATTCCCACGCATCAACCGTGTCGCTTGGGAGTGCTCCCATTTCTCGGTCATTGAGAACTTTCAACAATGCGTCAATTTTGGTGGTCATCTCGCTTTGCTTTTGTTTGAAATCGGCTTCAAACTTAGATATGCGAGCTTCTTGAGATGCCATGAATTTAGACATCAATCCTTCAAGATTGTTGGTACTACCATAGTTGTTAGAAGGATTGTTGTTGAAAGTACGGTTGGAGGGTGGACCGTTTGGTTGGTAACGATTAGGCGGATTGGAAGAATTGGGTTGATTTTGTTTCCACCTAAGTTTTGGGTGATTTTTCCAAGAGGGGTTGTATGAATCACCGTAAGGGTTTGGCTCGGGCTTGAAAGTGTACCACTTATCTCCCGCTTCGTCGGTACGCTTGGATGCGTAGTCCACAAAAGCTGTTCCGGGGAGTTCCACACAATCACGAGTGTCATGGGGACCACTACATAATTCGCATGAAGAAGTGATTTTGTTCACTTGGCTTGAAGGCTTAGGAGCTTCGTAGGATTTCATGAGAAACTTGACTTGGTCCTCAAGTTCCATGATCCTACGGTCGGGAGTGCTAGAGTTGTTTGAAGGCAAAGTTATTGCTTTGACCGTTTTGTTCAAATCACGGGGATCATTCCAACTTTCGTTGTCATAGAGAGCAAGATCTTCTATGAGTTCCCATGATTGTTCCGCACTTAGATCACATAGCTTACCATCGGCCGATTGGTCAATGGCTCGCTTCGTGGAGAGATCGATATGGTCATAAAAGATTTGGACTTGGAGCCAAAGATCTATGCCATGATGAGGGACTTTTTGGAGTAAGTCCTTGAAATGAGTCCATGCTTCATAAAGAGATTCATTTTGACATTGTTGGAACATCAAGATGTCATTTCTAAGCTTAGTAGTTCTCCCCGGTGGGAAAAATTGAGCAAGGAAACGAGTGGTGAGATCATCCCATGTGGTGATGGATCCCGCGGGTAAACGCTCAAGCCATTGACTAGCTTGATCCCGTAGAGAGAATTGGAATAGGCGTAATCGGGTTGTCTCTCTAGTTTCAACATCTAGGTCTATGGAGTCTACGATTTTTAGGAAGTCCTTAAGATGTTGGTTTGGGTCTTCGGAACGAAGTCCATGAAATGCACATCCGCTTTGCACCAACCGGATGGTGTCGGATCGCAAGGGGGTCACATTGGCTCCGGTGAGCTCAATGGTGTTTCGGTAGCCTTGGTGGCTAGGTCGGGAATACTCTCCTAAGGTTCAGGGCCTAAGAGGTTCTAGTGGTGGGTTTTGTTGTGGTGGGATGACGGGTTCAAAGATGTTCCCATCGTCCATGATGTCGGGTGGTGAAAAGTTACGAACAAAAACACAAAGAAATAAGATAGACTAAAGAGAACCTAAAAATAAAAATAAAATCTTACTAGAAAGGAATCTAGCAAGTAGACCTAATAAAAAGAGATTCTAACCTAGACAATAACTATTCCCCGGACTGCGGCGCCAAAAACTTGATGCGTAGGGATTGCACCAGGCTTTACCTCTCAAGGGATCTTGAGAAGCTTACAACCCCCACCAGGCAGTGTACCTGATCGTTGTAGTATAGTATAGTGACAAGTACCGGGAGATTGATCGTTCAGCTAGGAATAGTGTCGCTAGGATTAGAAAACCTAATTACTAGTTCTAGAGATGAAGGATGATTATTTTTGTATTTTTATATTTTTTTTAGAAAGCAAGTAAATATCTCGGGTTTGAAGGATTTGGGCGGAATTAGTTGCTAGTCAACTAACCCAATACTAAAGATGCAATCAAAATAAAATACTAAAAATGAAAATAAACTATATTAAACTAAGGTTGTGAGCAATAAGTGGAGAAATGTGTTTACTTAGATTTCACTACTCCCTAGATATCTTTTACACGTTAATTACTTGTTATAGTTGCGTGGATGACGAATTGTATTCCTTAATACCATTCATGGGGTGGCGTACTTAACTCCCCAATCCTATGAGTGCCTACTTCACTCCTATGTCGAGCCAGCTAAGAAGCTCCTAACATGGGATCATTAGAATTTACTCATGCATTAAATACAAGCAATAAAACCTAGTACACATCGGTTCATGTTTTCTAAGACGTTCAAGCATGTTACCATTTGGAGATCTGCCAGTTTTCTTAAGCCTAACATTGAAATCATTCATCCAATACAACCATAAACAAGTAATCAACACATAATCAACATCTAGGTTTCATTAGATCCAAGCAAACACAAGATAAATCTAGCCTAGCATGGTGGAATCAAGATAAGCACAAGATATAGACAACCAACACATAGACATATTGATTGAATTAAAAGAACACTTATCTCAATAGCACATGTAAGGGTTCAAGGGCTGAAAACCCTTGAAAAACCTGTGAAATTCGTATATGGTTCGGCCTTAGGGTTTCTCCAAACTTGTCCCTCCCTTTAATGAATGAAAATTAGAAAACTATATATAGAAAATTGAGTCTGACGGCGTCAAGAACAACATTGTGACGCCGTCATCTCGCCGCCAAAAGAATTCTCGGACTGCCTTGATCTACATCTGACGCCGTCATGTATTATACTTTTCCATGCCGTCACACATTTAACTCTTGACGCTCTTCCTTGTTACGCCTTCATTTCTGTACTGGGCCGTCTTGAAATTTACTCTTGACGCCGTCAGGAAAATGCTCTTGACGCTGTCACACACTGTTCCCAGCTTGGAAAATTAAGTCTTTGGCATTTTCTTCACTTTTATGCTCCAAAAATGTCCGAATTGCTTCCTTTTCTAGATTTCACTCCCAAAGTACCTAAAATCACAAAAGGAACGATTTAGGGGAATATTTGATCAAATAAATTCAATTTCGGGCTTAAATGACCCCCTAAAAGTGGTTCATTTTTCGCCTCATCATGTAATCACAATAATCAAAATCCTGACCTTCCTGTTAAATCACTCGATCACTTAAAACGTTCACAAATACAATTGTACACCTCGTCGGGACATAACGACCCGGGGAAACTCTATACTCCTTGGTTAGTTGGTCTTAGCCGTTTGACTTAGTTGACCATTCACATTGGTTGACTTAAGTTGACTGTTCAGGACCAATCAACGAATTTTACAGCTTTTTCAAGGGTTCCAACCCCTTGTTTCTTCCATGCTTAATTGAAGATAAGTACTTTACCAAATCATTCAATATGTCTATGTGTTGTTTGATTATATCTTACACTTGTCTTCTCTTTAACATGCTAGGCTAGGTTTTCTTCGTGTTTGCTTAGATGTAATGAAACTTAGATATTGATTATGGGTTGATTGTTTGTTTATAATTGTTGTGGATGAATGAATTCGATGTTAGACTTAAGAAAACTGGCAGACTTCCAATTGGTAACTTGTTTGAACGTCTTAAGAAACATGATCGGAGGTGTACTACGATTATTTGGTTATATTTAATGCATAAGTAACTTCCAAGGATGCCATGTTAGGAGCTTTTAGTCGGCTCGACATAGGATTGAGGTAGAAGCTTATAGAGTTAGGGAAGATCGTACACTGCCCTACGAATGGTATTAAGGAATATAACCCGTCATTTATGCAATTGTAACAAACTAATCAACCTATAAAAGATAGCTAAAGAGTAATGAAATCTAAGTAAACACAATTTTCTCATTATTGTTTACATCACAAATTAGTTTAAGTTTAGTTTATTTTATTTTGATTGCATCTTTAGTTAATTGGGTTAGTTGACTAGCAACTAATTCCGCCCACTCCTTCCAAAACCGAGATTTTTACTTGCTTTCCTTAAAATATAAAAATACAAAAAGAATCATCCCTCACCTCTAGACATAGTTTTAGTGAGTTTTAACCCTAGCGAACATTATTCAATGAGTTGAACGATCAATCCCCCGGTACTTGTCATTATACTATACTACAATGAACAGGTACACTGCCTGGTGGGGATTGCAAGCTTCTCAAGATCCCTTGAGAGGTAAAACCTTTTGCGAGGGCGCAATTCCATGCATCAGTCTCTCAGAGACCTATACCCGGTATAAGACCCTCCTGAATAAGCTGACCAATGATGGTGTCACCCTGTCTAAGCATGAAATCAATGTTGGCTTTGTCAACAGTCTCCATGAGAAGTGGTTAAACTTCTTTCAGGGTCTTAGAAATGCCAATCATATCCAGAATCTTGAGCTCCCTGAGATTTATGGGAAGTTTGTCTATGAAGACAATCTTATCACCAGGAGATACCCTGGTAAAGCTCAGGAGACCAAAAAGACCTTGACCTCCTCACCTATATCCACTGCTTTCTATTCCAATGGTGTTGTGCAGGATTTTCAAGATAGATCTGATGATGAGGTTGATGAAAGAACCTGTGAGGAGTACCTGAATGATTTACATATTGAATTTCATGAAAGGGCACTCCTTGCAAACTCAAGAAGGTTTATTAAAAGAATTAAAAAAAAATTCTAACACAAAGGCAAATGACAACACTGAATGTTTTAAATGTGGTAAAAAGGGTCATTTTGCAAAAGACTATTTCTCAAAAACAACCTCAGAACCATCTTACAAATTCTCAGGAAACAACTCTTTCTAAGGAACTAGCAAGTTTCAACCAAAATTGCTTCAATCAAGTCAGTTTGTTCAAAACAAAATTGAAAAAATTCCTCAAAAAGATTTTGAAGCCAAATACAGAAAGGCTAAGGCCAAGCTTGCTAAAAAACCTTCATCAAGGCCACATGTCTTGATTACACTGAGACCTTTGTGCCTCTACCCAAGGCTGAAGAAGTTACAGCCTTACTGCTGGAACTTGCGCCTTATGACAAACAACACCCTAAAGTGTCACCAAGGGCCCTGTTAGCAAAGGCCCCAATTTTCAAGACATGGTTCCCGGCCCCATGGAGGATCCTGATGACATTTGTCATTCAGGTCGTTGGGGGCAATAAATCCTCAACTGAGAAATTGAATGCCACTCAAGCAAAGATGGTATTCAGTCTCATGGAGGGTAGAAAAATAGACTTTGGAGAAATCATCTTCAAAGACCTCATCACCAAACTGACCACAGGAAAATCTAGGCAAAAACTTATGTCTTATCCTAGGTTCATTTCCTGTGTGCTTCAGGATCTATTAGGCGTTGAGTATGTTAGGACTGATGTCATGGGATTTGCTCCTGATGTCTTACACAAGGAAAACTATTCAAGAGACCCTACTGAGGTCACAGAAGTCGCCCTGACAACATATATGTTGACAACAATTTAGGGCGCAAAGAAAATTTCGCCCATTCCTTCTCCCTCTAAGAGAGAGAAGAAGAAGAAGAAGGGACAGGGGTCCACAAAGGTAGCTCAATCCAATTCACTCGCCATTGAAACCTCTGTCCCCAAGCCTGGCAAAAGGGGGCAACAACAACAGACCTTGACTGCTGACACCCTCAGAGTTATAACCGAGTCACTGACCCCAAAACAAAGGCCAACGGAGGGCACTAAGACATCACACTCAGTGTCCTCGGGCAAACCCATTCCCAAAGGCTCTGCTGACATACAAAAGTCAGTGGAGTTGGAATCAACTCAACCTCCACATCCTGTTAAAGACTCTGGCAAATCACAACCAGGGTCTCAGGGAGCAAGGGGTCCTAAATCCTCAGTGGGGCAGCACTACTCCACTAGGACGGGGACCCACACCCTTGCACATCCTGCCAAAGGCTCGGGTAAATCACAACCCAAGCATCAGGGAGTAAACGTCCCTAAATCTTCGATAGGCTAGCACAAGCCTGTTGAAAAGGGGGACATAACCACTCAGGTGCCTGATGAGGACATTTGCAAATCCAAGATTCTGTCTTAGGGCACAACTACTCTTCCCAAAGACTCAGAGGGACTTACACAACCTGTTGATAGGGACACAACATTCACGATTCCTAAGGATGGCACTAAAAAACGCCCGTCAGTGTCTGAAGGGATCCCGGGGGACAAAGACTCAGAGGGAAACATACCACCCGCTGATATGGAACCCAAACCCACTCATGGAGGTGCGCACAACTTGGGAACTAGCTCTAAGGACCAGGCAGATAAAACCCAATCTGCTGGATTAGAGGGGCCAGGACCTGGCCAAAACCAAGGCGAGTCTTCTTATGAAGAGGAGCCGGCTAACCAATTTTTGCAGATTCAGTCCATGGCTGATATTCAGGTAGCCTTGTTCTTAGATGGTGAATTCCACAGTGATGAGGAGGTGTTTGAAGCTGGGGAGGACATGGATACTGAGGAGCAAACCACTGAACCAATTCCTCAGTCTCCGGAACATAAGCTGCTGAATCACATTCAGAGTCTGAAGCTTCTGCCGATGAAACAGCTCCTCTCACTGAGAGAGTCTTCACCAAGTTTATCAAGAAGGCCACCAATGCCTTGTTCAGAGGGGTCACTGATGAAGTCTTTGACATGCATACTGAGCAAGTTGTTCATTATCTCAATCTTAAGGATGCAGTTGAAGAATTTCATGAAGATATCAGGGAACAAAATTCCTCTATTGACTTCTCCCTGACATAGATGGTCTCCTACCTCAATCAGTTCATTGAATCTCTTATCAATCTGAATGCAGGGGTTAAGTCCATTCAAGATTCAGTCAAGGATGATCCTGAACTCACCTGGAAGCTACTTCAGGCATCCGAGACCTATTAACTGAACTCAGTGAACCTCACTGAGCTACTTAACTTGATGAAGGCCTAAAATCTTCAAGCTCTCAGTACCACTGTGGAATCTGTTTAGTCCTCTCTCACTGCCTTGCAACAATCAGTGGCAGCTCAGTCTCAGGCCTCAACCTCCATGGCCTGGACACTTGGTTCTCGAACGTCAGCAATCGAAGGGGCTCAGGCGTCTCTGGAAGCCAAAGTCTCCACCATTCAACAAGACACATCTGACATCAAGTCCATGATGACTGAGATCTATCATGCTTTCAAGGGTACCACTCCCTCAGCATCAGTCAGTACTCCAACTCTTAGCATCACTGCAGCTCCGACAACAGTTGAGGGGGAGAATGTCACTGATGCCCCTCATACTGAAGCACAAGAAGCTACCGATGTTGCTTCAAGAGGACAACCCTCTCACACTGAGGGCGAGCATGTCACTAAGGCCATTCCTATCTCATCAGTTCAGCCTCATGAAGCAACAGTCTCCTCATCTCATCAGCTGGATAAAGGCAAAAGCATTGCCACAACTACTGAGCCTGGAATCAAGTTGGTGCCAGCTTCCTCCCTTGTCAGGCGTGATCCTGATGAGCCCATCAAAGTTCCATTTGAAATCAATGGAGTGATACATCACCTCACTGATGCTGAAATACAAGTTCACATGGAAAGGGATAAGCTGCTAAGGAAGTGGTTGAAGAAGAAAAGATGAGCAAACCTGCTCTGATAAAGGTTGTGCATGAGGAAGCTGAAAAGATTGGTTTGGACACCAAGGAACTGGCTAGTGGGCAAGCTGGTGCAGCCTTCAAAAATTCTCAGGATGAGGAATGGACTGCCCTTCAGAAGAAGAGGGAAGAAAAGCTTAGGAAAGATGCTCAGGTTAGGAAAACCAGGATTGAGAGGTATACGTGGGTGATGAAAGAAATACTGAAACCCGAAACCATCACTGACATTAAGATTCATCGCAACACCAATCCTGATGTTGTCACCGTCTTCAGGGGACCTGACCGAAGAGTAATTGATATCCATAAACCATTAAGGTTTGCTGATTTTGGCATTTTTGAACTGGATGAGCTTCGACCAATCATTGCCAAGAAGCAGAATGTAGTGGTTCCTGATCTCTTAAAGTCACTAAAGCTGACATACGAAAGACTGATGAATATGCCTGAAGCTCTTGGCATTCCCTCTCTACTTTCTGCTTCATCTACTCAGAATGATCCCCCAAAGGCCTCCAAAAGGGAAAGGAAGCAAATTAAATTGGAGCATGAGATCAAGGTCCCTGGGCTAGATTGTGACAGGTCTCTTCCTGAAGGAATCACCTTTGTAAACAACATGGTTCTTGAAGCTACTGAAAGAGGCCTGTGCTTCACTGATAAATATGGGAACCCTGCTTTCCAAAGATGGTCTGACATAGATAAGGCTGGGATTAAAGCGATGCTTATGCACCTCATGTTGGCTTCCCACGTCAAGTGTGCTAAAAATATGAGGTTCTGCCTGGACCTGAAAGCTATGATAGAGGAGCATCCTAACAAACATCTTCTGAGGTCAAAGAAGGCAAAGCTTGAAGCTCTTGGTTACCAACTGAACATCTGAATCTGCAACAACTATCTTTTTTTGTGTTTTGTAATTTCATTAGGATCTGTAATAGCTATTAATAAACATTGAAGTTCTTTTAAGTTATCATTGTCCTACTCAAATTACATTAACACTCAGTGAGAGATGAAAACCACTGCCAACTCACATTGAATCATGAAACACTTAGGCTATTTGTATATTCAAATAGGGGGACACTATTGGGTCACTGAATTCCCCAATCTTCCTCTAACTAAGATTTGAACATAAAATAACTTAAGTGTTTAATATCCATAAACACAAACAAGTCACTGAGTGAATAGTAACTCAGTGAGTCATCTTCAGGATGCTTAGAACGAGCATATGAAGAAAGGTTCTCCATTCAGTGAGGTGGAACTCAGCGAGTGGCATCTAAGCCAAGAAGAAGGTGATGGGTTCAGTGAGGATGACAATAACTCACTGAACCCCCAGGACTCCTCAACAACTATTGAAGTACTGAAGACTGAAGATCTGAAGACTGAAGAATGGGCAGGATAGAGTGGGAAAGTTTGAACATATCAACAGTGTCCTTATCAACCTGAAGTCAAACTTTCCCTGAATGGCATTATGTCAGGATGGTGTTATCATTGTGCATCAGAAAGGCACATTGTTGTTTACCCAATATAGTCTATTGTAACAGAGACAATATATGTAAGTATTTTTTCTCTACTAGATTGGTCATCAATTTGTCTTTATCAGTAACGTTGTAATTTACTTGTGTATAAATAGGTAGCATAATCGAGGAGTAAAAGCAGACATATTTGTGCACTTAATGCTTAGACATTCACAAACCACTTTTACTCCTCCAAATAACAACACAGTCCCTGAGATTGCTCAGTGTGACCTTTAGTTGTCACTCAAACATAGCTTGGGTTTAGAGAGGAGTCATACCATACTTGTTGTTTCAATCCCAAGTGTTATTCCACAAACACTTGGGGTATAATTATTTGATTAACTTCTAATAAGAATCAAATGTTGAAAAATACTGTGTCTCTTTTCTTTACGTTTTTCTTTGTTGTTAATCACTTATATCTTTGTTAATAGTCATGGAACTTGGTTAGTTTAACTTTCTAGTTATAATTAACCAAGTAAAAGGGACCAACAAATATATATATTTAACCGAAAAAAAGAAATATAAAAAACATATACTTTAATTTTCTTTATTATTATTATTTTTTTTTTATTTTTTTTTATTTTTTTTTATAATCATCACTTTATTGAAAAACAAATATGATTTTACAAGAAATTAGTGGGGAGCCGAGATACCAGCTGAGCCCCCACACCTCTAGCTACAGCAAAACCAATCCTACTAAAAATATGTGGAGCAGCACGTGCTCCAATGTCTTGGGTCATAGAGAATCGTCTAATGCGTTTTAATAAGGTCACAACATCCTTTTCAAGTTCTCCAAAAGAAGAGAATGAAAAGGGGAGGAACCCATATCCGATATCAGCGCATTTAGCTGCATACTTGACACGTTTACGTTGTGCGGCTTCAATAACCGCCCGACCGGGCATAAAATCAACCATACATGAACGCGTCAAAGGTGACGATCCTGTAAGATCAACACAAACATCAAGGCCGCCATCCCAAGAGTAAAGTAACATATCGGCCGGACGTAAGGTTTTGTCCCTCTCTCCACGAAGTCCAATATCCACCTCCTTACGAACTGAAACCCCAGACCGAGAACATATATCAACAAGAACATCACGCACAACATTGTGCCGATGTTTAATACCAACTAAGCCTGCGCACGATACAGCATGATCTCCAAAAATATCTCCAGGAAAAACCTTAGAACAAGCTGAACATGGCATCTGGACAGTAAAAAGAGGAACACCCAACCGGTAACACAAAACACATCGGTAAGTCCTGGCATTCATAGTCTGTCCCAATCCGGATATCGGTGCCACCCTAAGCCAATCTGACGTATAATCCTCTTTTAATGAGTTCCATAAAGCCATCTGTCTAGAGGATAAATGGAAAGTGGATTCAACCGTTTGGGCAACACGTGTGAAATGTATATCTGCCAATTTCTTCATAAGTTTGGGGGCAGCGATCTCACTAGGGTTACTCATAAGGTCAATATCCATATTCATATTAAAAGTACACAATGCATCATCAAAAGAGGGACCAGTAGACTCAATACCAGAACTATGGAGAAGCTTAGTCTGTAAGCTGGCAGATTGAAGTCTAGAAGCAAGGAAGGCATAGTTCAAGACATCACCTGCAGAATACACACCAAGTCCCCCGAGAGCAAAAGGTAGGGTGGCGAGTCTCCATTGCCAATCACCAAACCCAGGTCCAGAAGCAGTGACAATACGTTCCAAAGAAGAGCGAAGTGTTGCATCAAAAGAAACCTGAGCACTCTCAAAGACCCGAGGAGGACATGTGCGCATAGAAAAATACAACTTGGAAATACCAGCACATGCACGCAATAACAACAACTCACACTGAGGATCATTAAGCTTAGCAACAGCATCCATAAGCTCAATAGTTTTAGCAACCCTTTTCATAACAAGCTTACTACTAAACTCAAAGTCCACACTGGCGGGGCCCCCTAATAATTTAACACCATGCGAAGGTCGAGAAATATTAGGGGGAAAAACACCAACATACCTGCTCCTTGGGTCTTCCTTCGGCCAAAAGACCTCAGTTTTATCAACATTGAGGTGTAAACCATAACTAGGTCCATCCGTCATAATCAACTCCAAAACCTTCCCCACAACCAAAGTATCCCCAATAATAGTACCATCATCAAGATACCAAGCTTGAAGAGAAAGAGTGAAGGAGTCTCGAATCTTACATGCCAAGGGATGTAACACTAAAGCAAAAAGAAGAGGCCCAAGCGGATCACCCTGTTGCACCCCTTGGTGCGACCATAAAGTATGCTCACCATAATATAATCTAGCAGGACTGGAGTAACAGAATTCCACCCAACGTGAAATAGCCGGAACACGAAGGCGAATTTCTCGTAACATAACAGCACGATCCACCATATTGAAAGCGTTTTTAAAATCCACCAACAACATAGATAAACCCACATCACCCCCACGGCCTTCAATCAACCGATTCACAGCATGAAGGATTGCCTCCCCACCTCCCGAAACACCCACACCAAATTGCAAACCGTCAAAATAACCATCCAAAGAATGGCCAATCATAGAAGCACAAACCTTGGAGACTAAACGCCTCCAAACAGTCCCAACAGCGATAGGACGGATCCCCCCTCCTGGTTTAACCAAAGGCGTGAGAGGAGCACTAGCAACATACTCTCCCAACTCCCTTGGGCATTTACCCTCAAGAAAAAGGTTCACCACCTGGGTGATAGAATCGACTAACTCATCAGAGATGGCAACAGCAGCACCGCTTAAACAATCCAAAAGGTGTTGAGCACGCAAACCATCCCTTCCACAAGAAGTACCCCGAGGGAAACTCTTAATCATATCAAGAACCATAGCAGGAGATGCAGAAAGGTGATGATGATTAATAGGTATATTTGGCAAAAGGGGAGCAGATTGAAAAGGGTGCTTAGCTTTTAAATCCTCAAGAGTAGTATCATCATAAGCTGCAATACCCGAAGATGAAAGAACTCTGACAGCAGCAGTATAATGGCCATCACAAATCTTCCTCTTACACTGCTTGATATTACGATCACCCAAGTCCAAGTTTTCCTCATCAATATTAGACCATAAAGGAGGGGGTTCGGCTAAAACCTCATGCACAATTTGTAAACTACCACCAGGTGTGCCCCAAGATGAAATAGCATTAACAATATACTCTTCCTGTCGTTGACGCTTAGTAGCAGACCTACACTCTTGACTACTCCTCGGGCAAAAGGTTTTAAGCAGGCAAAGAGGCAAGACTAACAAACCAACCCAGCAAGAAATGTCGTCAGGTGAACAAACCACCTTATCAAGAGCTCCTTTCAAAACCCGAGAAAACCCCAAACGACATTTAGGAGGGATGGATTTGACAGTACGCAACCCCTTAGAAAGTAGAGTATCAAGGAGATGTAAATCAAAACCACCAAGCTCATCAGAAACCAAATCATCAACAAGAGCAACACGAGAAGGAGCCTGTGGTTTGGTGAGATCATGCAACACAAACCGAACAACACCATCACCACAATCAGGAGGTGACACAAAATCAGACCCCCTACCATGCCGACACTTAGCCCGGAAAGTATGCATTTTGAAACAACTACCACACAACCACAATCCCATACGCTTAAGAGTAGCCTCAGCCCTTTCAAAAATAACCAAATCCGACACAAGAGAATGTCTAGTGATAGCTTGCGCCTCACCATTGAAGTGACGATCACGAAGATGTGTGATCAAATATGTCTTAGTAAGTCCATTTCCACCCCCATCACGACACCCACTAAGACCCGCGAAGGGGCAGTGAAATCTCACAATAGGCATAGGGAATTAGCCACATACACCAACTGAAATGCCAAAACAGAAGCACCAACTAGACACCAAATGCGAAGGCCAAGTAAACACCAAACCTAAACGCAAAACAAAACCCTTACCACTGTAGCAGAAACCTGTAAAAAAAACTATAGCAGGACTGTAGCGGTACTGTAGCAAAAGATGAGAGACCAATAGTCACAAGCACCCAATACGTACACTGTTCCAACAATATTCCAATACGTATACTATTCCAACAATGAGAAAGTGAAGAGTCACAATACGTATACTGTTCCAACCATGTCCCAATACGTATACAGTTCCAATACCTATAGCCAAAAGCACCCCACAAATGATAATAAATCTGTTAAATCCCAAGAAAGCCACAAGATGCCAAAACAAAAGTCACAAGGACACAAAAAACCACATGCACCCCAAACAAGCCAAAGTGCAACTAAAAGCAACCCAAACCCAGTGCTGAAGATGCAACTCAAAACCTGCTGAAGATGCAACCGACCACCAACAAAAGCTATCATGGGGCAAAACAACCTGTAACATACAGCCAAGATCCACAAAACGAGTCGGTTCCCGAAACGAAAACCCTACAACCGCTGCGAATCCAAACACCTTCGCCACAACAAAAACGCATAAAGAGGATATAAAATCCCCACAACGTTACAGAAGAGGCAAACAGCAGCAATACGTAACAGAACCCACGCAACTGATCGGGTTGCAAACAGAAACCCTAAAAAAAAAACAAGACGATACCCAAACAAAACCCTAACAGAAAAATATGTACCCGGTGGAGAAGGAGAAACGATTCAACTGTGGATGTTGAATAGAGGCGACGGATCAACAGAAAATGAGATCAAGAAGATCAAACATGATCAGGGGAGAAACTGTCGCCCATACAAACGAGAGAGAACGTGGGTTTATTATTATTATTATTATTATTATTATTATTATTATTATTATTATTATTATTATTATTATTATTATTATTATTATTATTATTATTATTATTATTATTAACAACTATGATTTTAATATGACAATTTCAAGCTGTAGAAAACTAATCGTCTCCAACCCGTTACTCAGATAATGCGTCCCGCCTATTTTACCACTCATACTATACAAGAAAATGATGGGAGTTTCATCTTTATAATTACTTTAAAAAAATAATAAAAAAATAAAATATTATAACATATAAACATACGATTTCTTATTTTCAGTCCAGCAAGTAAAACTATTTAAGACACTTTAAGTTGTTTGTTTCTCAATCGATAATAATAATTAAAAAAAAAAAAAAAAAAAAAAACTTTTAAAAACCCCGTACATATACGGGTATTATAATTGGTTCTCATTAGACATCTCCAATCATGTACTCCATAAATCATCAATCTTTTTAAGGATGGAAGAACATCTTTTATTACATTCATCCTCTAAAAACAATTGATCATCTTCAACATGTCCTCCAAACATCAATTTCAAACATAATTATATAATATAAATTGAAAATTGTCAACTAATGGTCCAATTAGAAGCCAAAGGATATTAAAAATTAATAGTAAGTTTTTTGGAGGATAAGTAGTGATCCTCCAAATATAGAAGATTTTGAGCAATGCTCCAAAATCTTCTCCATATTTAGAGAATTATTAGAAATGAGTTTTGATGCTCCATTATTAAAATATTAAGAAAATAGTGGTTTGCGTACCATGTTTGGAGATGACCTTAAATGAAGACTTGTATAGAAGGTTTGTAAAGCTTTTGGAAAGTTTTTGTGCAATAGGAGAAGGTTTGTAAAGATGACTTTTTAGGAGATAGAAGTTATTGAAACATTGATTGCGTTAAATGAAGAGGCGGAGCTAGTAGGGTGACTAGTGGGTGCTGAGCAACCCCTAATCAGCCCATTTTATTCATCAGTTATATACCCATAAGTTAATTTCGTAATAATATATGCAGTTAGCTCTGTTATTCCTATTAAAATTTTAATAACCTTTTATTTAGAACGGCAAGTTTAGCTATCTTACAATATTTACACCACAAATCTATCTCAAATGTCCTAAGCAGGACTTGAACATAGTCATTTAGTAGGTGAGTTTCTCACACAATATGAGATACCATTGGGATACAAACCTTTTGGTAATTTTGAATAACTTAACAAGCATATGCAACATCAAAATAAATTCACTTGTCCGGTTATTCTTTTCTAATTTAGCTTAGTTCCTAATTATTTGTGGTGTTACGTTGAATCATGAGTTAAGAAATATAGATTTATTTTTGGATCAATATTTATTTTTTTAATTTTCGTTAAGTTCGGCGCCTCTTAACTTCAAATCCTAGCTCCGCCCCTAGTTAAATGCATGAAGTCTAAAACTTAATGCATTGTTGATACTAAACTTGATGCATTGTTAATGCGTTAGAATTTTGGGTCGAGGGTTTGAAATTAAGATGTGGGAGACGTGAACGAAGAAATATTGATTCTGTTTGCTTCACTTAACTTGTAATTATTGAGTGTTTGAGTATAAATCTCCCAACCACTACTCCTTAAGAAATCCGGAGGATGGCCATCCTTGCCAACAAGATTTGGCATACAAGCTACCGGTACCATCACCATTACAAATTATTTCCTTAGCAAAAATCTCAAATTGTTGGTGGTGGAATTATATAACATGACAATCATTAAATATAAACAATAAACATCAAGTACACATGCGAAAGCGTTATAACAAGATCATATAACATGTAATTAATTAATCAATAATAAATAGTAAACGCACCTTTGTGATTCTATCCCGAACAAGAATCAATTAAAGCAAATCTTCAACTTATGAACCCTAATTAGGGTTTATGTGGATTGTAAGAATAACCCCTTACCTTTTTGTTATTCAATCCAAGATATAACCAATAGTGTGGTTATATCACGTTCTTGTACACACATACTAATAGTGATTCGATGTGAATGCTAGTTCTTGATCACAATAGATTTACCAAACACTTTGTAATGTTCAAGGTTACTCGCAAATCCCTTTTCTTAGGGCTTCACTCGTCGACCTATGAACAAGAGAGGAGAAAAGAAGAAGTTTGGTCTTCTATTGAAATCAAGTGTACCAATGGATGAATACATAGGGATGTATTTATACCCTTATGATTGAGATCAAGTTTACAATGGTTTCTGATGTAGGATTCCATTGTTTGGCCATAAACAAGCCCAAGAGAGGATTTCTAGAACCCCCTCTTGTCTTGTTTTATTTTCTTCGTATCCCGTTGACATTTATCGACCGTTAGTCAATTCCATTAATTACCTAACGTTCTTTAGTCGTTTATTGTGAATTATAATTAAATATAACATTTTATATTAATTATTTAAACATCGAGTCTCATACGTAAAGTAAAGTGAGCAATCCCGTGATCTCGAGTTCGATCCTAAAATACTGATGAGGCGAAAAATGAACCACTTTTAAGGGGTCATTTAAGCCCGGAATTGAATTTATTTGATCAAACATTGCCCTAAATCGTTCCTTTTGTGATTTTAGGTACTTTGGGAGTGAATTCTGGAAAAGAAGGCATTTTGGACGTTTTTGGAGCATAAAAGTGAAGAAAACGGCAAAGTCTCAAATTTCCTTGCTGGAGCAGTACCTGACGGCGTCACCAAGGCCGTCACGTGTGTTGGTGACGGCCCAGAAACTTCATGAAGGCGTCACGTGTAAATTGTCAAAACTTGCGCGCGCGGTAGCTGACATCGTTTTGGCCATAACTTTTGCATACGAACTCGGATTTGAGCGATTCGAAAAAGAAAACGATCGGGACGAAAAGATCTACGACTTAGTGAAGAAAAAATTGTTCATGACGGCGTCATGTGTACGGGCTGACGCCATCAAGCCTTGCCGACAGAAAACATGCCTATAAATATAACATCATAACTTCACTTTTTGTAAGCCCTAAACCCTAAGGTCGATT
Organism: Artemisia argyi; assembly: GCA_030686995.1. Taxonomy (NCBI): domain Eukaryota; kingdom Viridiplantae; phylum Streptophyta; class Magnoliopsida; order Asterales; family Asteraceae; genus Artemisia; species Artemisia argyi. Next base: position 204,178,572 of record CM060700.1, read on the forward strand.
CCTGGGTTTAGGTAGGTGTTTTTCCAGCAACTTAGAGGGTTTCAATCACTCCATAAACATCATGTATTGGTTTGTTGATTCTATCTTAATTATGTTTTCCATTATCATTGTTGATTGCTCTTCTTTGATGATGATTTGCTAATTCACCTTGTGTCTACTTATGATTGTGTGAAACTTGTGTATAATTAATTAGATCTCATTGATTTCTTGTTGATGTTGTGTCTATCTCCATCAATGAGGGGCTTGTTGATGTGTGTGTCTATCTCCATCAATTAAGGCGTGACAACTTCAATAGATCTAGTTGGTTTAGTTTATAATTCTTGTTTCCTATTGATTCTTGTTTTGATTGAATGATTTCAATGTTAAGCTTAAGAAAACTGGCAGATCTCCATTTGGTAACATGCTTGAACGTCTTAGGAAACATGAACCGATGTGTACTAGGTTTTTATGGTTGTATTTAATGCATGAGCGAATTCTAGTGATCCCATGTTAGGAGCTTCTTAGCCGGCTCGACATAGGAGTGAAGTAGGAGCTTATAGGATTGGGGAAGTAAGTACGCCACCTCATGATTGGTATTAAGGAATACAACCCGTCAATTAAAACAAGGTGTAACAATTCAATAGGTAGAATTGGATAGCTAGCAAGGAGTAACATATCATGGGTAGACATGCTTCACTTATCTTGTAGAACCTTAGTTTATTTTCTTGTTTATTAGATTAATTAGTAGCTTTTGGGTTAGTTGATTAGCAACTAATTCCGCCCACTCTTCCAATACCCGAGAATTTTACTTGCTTTTCATAAAATATAAAAACATAAAAAGAATCATCCTTCACCTTTAGACCTAGTTAGATCAATTTCAATCCTAACGACACTATTCCTAGCTGAACGATCAATCCCCCAGTACTTGTCACTATACTATACTACAACGATCAGGTACACTGCCTGGTGGGGGTTGTAAGCTTCTCAAGATCCCTTGAGAGGTAAAGACTGGTGCAATTCCCACGCATCAAATACGACTACTAAAATAATGTCCATAAACTAACAGCTCCTACTAGGACATATTTTAATAGTGTAATCACATCGGTTAGCGTCTAGCAACACTTCGATGCCTCTAGTACAACTCGAGTAAGGCTCATGGAAAAACCTTTTAATGATTTCTCATTATTATTATTATCCTTTTGTTTCTAATACCACGTTAATAAGGATATAGATCAAAGTCATTCCTTAATTAACCATTTTGTTTCTCGTTGTTTGTGATTGATCAAGATTACCAAATCTTCTGAACATATTCAGGGGAGATCTTGGGCATGGCCATGCAAACATCTTGACAACCCTACGAGGGGCACAACAGTATTAAACTCCAAAAATAAATTTGAAGGGACAAATTCTATCTTGACTACAAACAAAGCCCACAAACTTTGTAACACTTCCGAAAACAACCCTTATGACTACCAGTTACGTATAGCGTTAAGTTTTTCCACAAAAATGTACTACATTCATGACACTTATCTTGCATCTCAAGTTTGAGGATAATTTCTTATGATTTACTTAATGAAAAGATCCATAAGTAACATCATATAGTCGGGATGAGTCCTATATTCGATATCATTGAATATCATCTGAAATGGCATGACTACGCATCAATATACTTTAAGTATATTATACCAACCTTTATATTTGTCTTGATTTAATAATATTCCCTTATTATTAACTGACAACGGACAATTTTAGAATAACATTTATTCATGGATTAAACATACAAATATAGGATACAATATATTATAAATTAAACATACCAAGTATTCAAATTTATTATAATAATTGTTTAACATCCCTTATCCAAATTCTAAATAGATCAATGCATGATAACTCTTGTTGATGAATTATGTCTCAAGTAATGACATTCATACTTGTTGACAAGGCATAAATCTTCCAACTAGTGAAGTTCTTGTATGTGCATACTCAACTATTTTGATAATGTCATATAATGTTTCATAAAATGTGTGACATCCTAAACCACCAATTTATGATAATAAAACTTTCAAACATTTTAAAGTTTAAAATATTTTTATTCTCTTAATGTATAATGCAAATATGCTTTTAGAAAGCATAACTAGTAATGGCCAAGGATGAAATCCTTACCATAACTAGTATTGAGTGTCATCTCAATTTCATTAGCATCATTGTATGCAAACAACAATATGCTATTAAAAACTTCCCGTAGACCTTAATATCTATTGTGTAATGTTTGATGCCCTTCAAACTTTCAAGTTTGTTAGCTATAACAATTTGCACAACAATTAATCAATTGTTCATCTATAGAATTTGGAAGCTGTTCTAAACTTAGGATGTGATTCTATAATCAAACATATTCTTTAGAATATTACACAAGTTATCTAATAACTTTTTAATTCGATATTAATATTGCCAAATCATCTTACAATCAAGCATGATACAACAAAATATGATGTTCATGAAAAATCTTTGAGTCATACTTAGATTTTATTCATGTTATACATATCCGTTTAGACTTTCTAAATGATATATCATGTTATATTAGATTTATTTACCGCACATGTTTATTAAATAATAAACTTTTATTCCAATGTTGTATTTCTTAATTTCTAAATCTTTCAAGTAAAGTTTCATTCCAAACTAAGACTTAACTTTTAACTTATGTGGAATATTACTTTTTATATGTTCTACAACATATATGATTTAAGAAATTAAACATAATATTCCCACTAGCTTTCAGGAATATTTAGTAATTATCTTATTTTAATTATAAATCAAAACGTGGATTTAATAATTAAACATAAGATTAATCTTCTAGATGCATGCATTTATCTATCCATGGATTATTGCACTTTGTACACTTCTAAAGATTTATTTAAATTCATAAACTCCTTTTAATTACTTATCGTCCTCGCTCAAGTAATCACTCAAGGAAGAGTTTTGATATTCCATTGTCAATTTCATAAATATGACAATCACAATATTTATATATTTAATGTATTTAGAAAAGAATATTCAATCACATTTAATTGCTTAAGTGTGATTAATAATCTTGTCATAAGACATGCATTAAATACGTGCACAATATTGTCCACATGATTTTTATACAAAGATTTAAACCACAAGGGTTACCTTATCTTTGAAGAAACTCATCTTCATTTTCTAGTCTAGCTATTAAGATAAACCAAGTTTCAAAAATTGATTATCTTTATGGACAACATCTTAATCATTCATACATGTGTACTTTACCCAATTTCATATTTGGTAATATATCATAATGATTATCAGGTTTACAATAATCCTGTAAATCATAGCCCTCAACATATTAATCAAATATCTGAGATATTTTGCTATTCTATGAATGATAATTCTATCATCTTGAGATTTAACATTTAAATGTCAAGACTCATTATGATATTTACTAGTGTATTTTAGAAGATTATGTATCTTGTAATTTTAACTTTTAAAGATTAAAACTCCCACTTGCTTTTAGTAATTTAAATACTATCTTTAAATACTTACCAAATAAAGCAACAATACAATGTTCTCTTTTACAAAACACAATGACAATTCATGACTTTTATTTGTTAATAACCTACTCATAAGTAGTTTAACAAGTTCATAACTTCATTTTAAAAACTTAACATGATTCATCACATTCCATTATATGATGACGTCTTATTAATCTTCTAGATTGGAGTTTTATTAAGTATGTCCAAGCCATACTCAATATTCTAACCTTGATAACTTTTGGAAGAAAAGAAGGCATAGTTATCTTTAATCAAACAATATAACTAGAGTTTGATTTTCCTAACTGAACATACCATAAACATTTGGTATTTCATTAGAATTAATATTGTAAGACAATCTAACAATATTTAAGATAACCATATTCCTTTTGACTTGTCTATTTACCAACTAAGTCATTATAATGGTATAATAATATTTTCAAGCCAATTACATGCTTTATAACACAAGTACTTTTGACAATGTCACTTCATGTACATGTCTCTACAAGAAAACATAAACTGTGATAATCCAACTATACGTTATAAGTCATTTAACAATTTAATGACTTCATGTATATGTCTTAATAAAAAAACATAAAAAGATAACGTCTTACTTTATTATAAGTCTTGTAACAATTAAAAGACTTTATGTTTATATCTTTACAATTAAACATAAACATGTTTAACTAAAGTATTATGAACACCATCTTTTAGTCTCAATAGTAATTTCAAGTTAATTTATTACTTCACAATAATGTAAACAACATTATTTTTTTATTTATTTATGTCATTCCAAGAACACATAAATATTCAGATTGAAACAACATTAGATTACTTTATTAATTTATGTAATTCCATGAATTCATAAATATACAAATTAAAGTAGTCTTGATATCATATTGACACATGTTCTAATAGGTATCTAATTTAAAAACTGCAAATTCTCATAGTTCGATTACATCAATTGATTTGCTAGTAATGAAAATATGAAATTCACCTTGCTGTTGTAGTCTAGTTAAGCTTTCACATAACATAAATTGTAACACCAAGTGTTTCTTGAATTAGATTAGTATAATTCATATTATAACGTTATTCTCTTACCTTGCAGTCAAGAGAATCCATTAAATTATATCTTTATGAGTTGTTTCTTGCACACATTAAAGATAACATTTCTCCCACTTGTGCATGGAACAACCTCATATAGTTGATAAACAACACGCCATGCATTTGTTTATGTGATCAATATGATTGTGTCATAGATTTTAGCATAACAAGTAGATGTAGAACAACAATGTTTAGTAAGAAAACGTACAAGACTAACCTTAAAAGTATGAGTGTCTACTTTTTGGAAAGTAATTATCTTTAGCTACCAAGATGTCAAAGCTTGTAACTTCCACTGAATTAAAGATCATTACAATAATTCCTTATTCAGTAATAAGTACACAATACTCCCTCTAAATTTGACAACATTGTAAATGTTTCATATACAGTGAAAGAAAATAGTGTGCTTTTAACTTTCCTACACCTTTGAATGCCCATACGTAACAATTACTTATGCACTAAAGAGTGTATCCTACTATGTAAATGGACTATCCACCAAATGATATTAACTTGAAAAATTGGGCATGCAATTTCTTCCTTAACAGGTCTAGCATCCTACAATGTATGTAGTACCTTTTAAATAGTCAAAACAACTAGTTTGTCTTTTAACATTTTGCGGTAATTAGTCTAGCTTCTAATAACCCATAAAATGCCATACATAATTTTCTGTTAACCAAATATCATAGTTGTTACTAAGAATTTAATCACCGAATAAGGATGCTAAAATCCCTATGGAAAATATGCAATTGTCTTAACTATTAAAAAATTTGCTATGAGTTATATTAGAATGTAGACATATCTAATATTCATATTATCCTTTTTCATTCATGAAAAGAAATAGGATTGTGTCTCACTCTTCTTTCATAGAAAGGAGACTTCTTTTTGTCTTCTAAGTAAATTATTCTTAATCAAACATTTGTTTGAAAACAGAACGAGATTAATTTACCAAAGTGCAAAGTGCGTTTACGGTTTGAACGTTGCATTAATACATTAAAACAAATTACAAAATGCAATTTCAGTATTTTCGATAATTAGATCTTTAAGAAAATAAAATACCCATTCGTAAATATTCATATAAACCATAGTATTTTCTTAAAGCTAGGATCCTAATTGACATAGTACCATTACATCAGTTGATCTACTGATAATGATAGTATTCAACAAGGTAATTGTCGAACAATAATTGCAAATATCATATTGCAATTCTTAGATCATTATGGGATTTACATTCACAAAACCTTTTGCAATGTAAGCATGTTTCATCCCCATCTAATGCTTTGAGTCCAAGTTCTCACTTCCTACTCAATTTAAGCCGTCTAACTTAAAAAGTGCAAACCCATAATTCCATTACATCAGTTGATCTGCTAGCAATAAAATTATGAAATTTACCTCTCCATTGCAATCTAGCCAAACTCTCACATAACGTAAACTACAACTTCAAGTGTTCTTAATTAGAAGGAATCCGACTTAATTTTATAAGGGTATTAATTTTGATGTGCAATCAAAATAATGTATGAAGAAGCATGCATACAACTTCATGACATTGGTTTTACAAAACAATTTATTTACCAATTCACTAAGAGTAAAATAACAAAGTTTTGATTGAGGTATCGGGTTCACCAATTAAAGAATTACCAACAATTATCGTCCACTATATCGTACTTTTGCATAAGCCCTAAAGCTTATTGTTTCGGATAATCATTATGGAATTGTGGTCAATTCACCCTTAAGATGACTGTGTACATGTAATGGTTGTTCGGTAAGTCTAATTTACACACAAACGCGCGGAAAGACAGAATGTTGTCTCTTTGAAGCCACAATTTAATGCGAAACCAACCTTATACCAATCTTATAGTGTGCAAACTTCGGTCTGCCTAGTTAACCATTACGTACAAAAACATCAATCAATAAACCTTTGAGATTTTGACTCTTAAAACCAAAACATATTTCGCCATTTATTTAGTCTATATTATTTTTCTATTAAAAATTACCCTTTTTCGTTAATAAACATGTCTCACATAAATAATAAACAAAAAACAAGTAATGCATAATAAAAAATAACACAACTAAATAAACATATATACATAACATAACAATTAAATATGTATAAAACATGTAGCCATATGCAAATTTAATTCAATAATCCTATTAATAATCAAAACTAAGTGTATAATGTATTTATTCAATTAGGGCTTTCTTCTTCAAAGGAAAAAGAACCACATACATCGACAATTCGATTGCGTAAGCCAAAATTAAATAAACACCACATAGTACGTAATTGATTACTTAATATTGGAGTCTTCCCCAATGCGACATCTATTAATAAATTTATATGTTTCGATATAACTTAACAATTTAATATATGTATATCCAATTTAAACAATTTAAATTCAAACACAATAAAATCCATGCAAACATGCATTTTTCATGGATTATGCTTAACAATTAACATATTGCACCAAGATCGTTTACTAAAACGCATAAACAATTACATGACAATCATAGGGTTTCTAATCATATTAAAAATCAAAACCAAAAACCCTAAAATTCAATATGGGTAAATCGACCCATAAAAAGTAAGGGTTTGGTTAATCAAAACCTATAATCGATTAAGCATGTAACTAAACAAATCAAGATTCAATTTTTATGCGTTTCGATAATTAATTACACATTATAAGTTATAACGGCTCATGATGCCACTGTTGAAATTATATAACATGACAATCATTAAATATAAATTATAAACATCAAGTACACATGCGGAAGCGTTATAACAAGATCATATAACATGTAATTAATTAATTAATAATAAATAGTAAACGCACCTTTGTGATTCTATCCCGAACAAGAATCAATTAAAGCAAATCTTCAACTAATTATGAACCCTAATTAGGGTTTATGTGGATTGTAAGAATAACCCCTTACATTTTTGTTATTCAATCCAAGATATAACCAATAGTGTGGTTATATCACGTTCTTGTACACACGTACTAATAGCGATTCGATTTGAATGCTAGTTCTTGATCACAATAGATTTACCAAACACTTTGTAATGTTCAAGGTTACTTGCAAATCCCTTTTCTTGGGGCTTCGCTCGTCGACCTATGAACAAGAGAGGAGAAAAGAAGAAGTTTGGCCTTCTATTTAAATCAAGTGTACCAAAGGATGAATACATAGGGTGATAGAGATGTATTTATACCCTTATGATTGAGATCAAGTTTACAATGGTCCGATGTGGGATTCCATTGTATGGCTATAAACGAGCCCAAGAAAGGATTTCTAGAACCTTCTCTTGTCTTGTTTTATTTTCTTCGTATCCCGTTGACATGTATCGACCGTTAGTCAATTCCATTAATTACCTAATGTTCTTTAGTCGTTTATTGTGAATTATAATTAAATATAACATTTTATATTAATTATTTAAACATCGAGTCTCATACTTAAAGTGTGCAATCCCGTGATCTCAAGTTCGATCTTAACATACGATTACTAAAATAATGTCCATAAACTAACAGTTGGTAAACGTCGTGAGTGTCTAATTGCCTTGGTTTTACATCATGAATAAAAGAGGTTTTACATCATGAATAAAAGAGCAAAAGCAACTTCTTGTGACTTGTGAGTTGTGATGTCTTCCTCCCTTGAACATGCAAATGCTTCCCTAATCATCAGGATTTTAGTTAGTTAGTCTCTTAATCACTAACTCAAAAGATTTAAAATACAATTATAGGGAATATATGTACCCTTATTTGATCCATGTGCTTTCATGGGCCATTATTGGTTTGAAGACAGCGGTTGATTTAGGACAGGAATAAAGGCAACTATATTGAAAGAAACATGTTTGTTATCACCCGCCCCTTCCAAATGACGTGTGGTCAGTGTTTTGTTTTGAAGAAATTAAATGACAAGTTCGCAAGATACCGAATCTTGCATATTTCAGTCGATCTCTTCGTCTTGGATCACCAAGTAGACCGAGTTTGGACCCTCAGGAGACAGATAAAGATCTCTAGAAAAAGATCGTATATATTTGAACTTAAACTTAGTCTATCGATCTTTGTTTTTTAGTTTATGGTTTTGTAAAATAGTTTTTTTGGTACGAGCATGAAGAATAATTTGGGAACCATTTGAGTGATTAACGTGCAAAAGTTAAATACTTAGCTGATATTTCTTTGTCATTAAGTTTGTTTTGACAAAGTCCATCTGTTGACCTTTCTAATTTTGTTTATAAGATATTTTTATTTTTATTTTAGTGTGCGTTTGGTATCCGATTATAAGAATGACACTATGATTATGAAAATGATTAAATGTGTTTGTTTAAGATGAGAGGGCCCACAACTATGATAATGAATGCTATATATGCTCCATACTTCATATACTTCAAAAGTGTAAGATATCTTTCATACCGAGGGGCCCACCACTACGGGAGAAAACAGAAAACAAAAATATAATAAAAAGTATCACCTCTCAATTAAACAAGCTAAATTAAAACAGAAAGGGAGTAAGGGACTAAAAAAACAAATTAAATTAAAAAAAAAAAAAAAAAAAAAAAAAAAAAAAAAAAAAAAAAAAAACCTAACTGATACAAATGACACAAAACTACAACAAAGGAGCTAAAATGTACTGTTCCCGAGTTTATTTTTTGGAGTGAAATGGAAAGGTTTGGGATGATAGTAAAAAAAAATTATGTTCTTGAGATTTTTTAGGAGGGTGTAGGAAAGTAAAAGATAGTATCAAAATTACTCTCCTAATTTACTTCCCAAATTGGGATGCAATGGAGTGGTGTTGATTTTAAAGCTATTTATTTGTTACTTCATTCTCTTTTCTTTCCAACTCGGGAACACAAGATAAAAAAATAATTTCTTATTACTCTTCTCTTTACTTCACTCATTTTTTCCTCTACATCTCTTTTTTTTCCGTTTTATACTCGGGAACACATTAAAACAAAGCTATTGGTATTTTGTAGTTTTGGGCTACATATATAACAAAAAACATGTAATATGAACAAACTGATAAGATTATTAACGAGCTAATTTATGCAAGCAAAACAACACGAACTTGATTTCTTTACATCCCTCAACGCCACTTGCTGAATTAGCAAACTCCACACACTTTGCTTGGACCCTCCACAGAACATCATCAATTCTTTTTGGTACCACATGCCCCAATACATTTAAGTTATTGCCATCAATAGATGGTCATACCGATAGTTTTGTAGGTTGCTAATTGATTTTGATTACCTATACGTGATAATGACTAGTTGACTATAAATGATGCTCAATGAAATTCTCATATAAGTACCGGTATTTTTAGAACCGGACCGGACCGGTTCAGCAGAAACCGGAGACTGTCGGTTTTTTCAAGGCAAGTGAACCAATGGCTAATGGATCGGTCAAAACCGGTAAAAACGGTTGAACGGACAACCTGCCTTGGGTGACGTCACTGTTATTTTTCGTCACTTTTCCATCTTTGGTTTTCAGTTGCTTTTCTCTTAATATTGATGATAGAAAGATGAAAGTGAAGGTAAAGAAATGTAGAAGGTGGGTATTGAGAAAAACAAAATTAAAAGTATAAAAAAGGTTGAAGAACAAATAAGGGTGTTCACAAATCGGGTAATACCTCAAGAACTAATAACCGAATTGGATTTGTCAAAATCGAACTGAATTAAATATTCGGTTTTTTGTTTGAATAAGGTTTTAGCAAAATGTAAATTGAACCGAACTGAAACCGAATTCACATAAATATATATACTTTTTATATATTTATATACATACAAAACCGTTAAAACCCCTTTCAATTCCTAGTATAAATGTAACAAATTAAAGTTTGAAAATATATATTTTTTAAAAGAAACTATATAATTAAATGAAAAAAATTATAAATGATTTAATTTGAGTTATTCAGGTCAACCAGAAAACTGAACTGAATTCTAATTCGATTTTCGGTTCAGTTTAATCTAATTTGAATTCGGTTTTGGTCAGTTTTCGGTTTTACCTAGAAAAAATTAACCGATCTAGCCGAAATGATAACCCGATAACTGAACTAATGAACCGTATCAACAAATATGACTAATATATAGTTTGCCTACCAAGCGTCTTTGTTTTATTTCTTTTCATTTGTTGTATATTTTTTAATTTACTTGTATATTTGCTTTGGAGAGAATGATCCAATGAGAAAAATAATTAAAATGTGAAGGGTAATAATTAATTTTATCCACACATTTTAAATAAAGAGATAAATTTTGAAAGAAGATGCATCTATAAAAATAGATGTATCTGAAATGTGTGATTATTATTACTTCTTATAATTTTTATTTTAATTATTCTTCTCATTTGATCCCAACTCTTGTTTTGAAGTTTTCTATTTATTTTGATAATTATTGAGAGTGCATTTGAATTGTGAAAGATTCATATAATCACCACTCCATATAAAGGAGGGTTTGTTCAAATCACATTTTCCTCAAGTTAATTAGAATAAAACATGTGTCCACTTACTCTCCCAAAAATCACTCCACCGTTGGATCATTCTTTAATCCCGCCCAAACTATCTTCTCCCAAAAATAAATCCCCCTTAGACAAAACCACCTAAACCGCACCATAATCGGATCCTCAATAATTTTTCAGATCCCAGATAATTATTCCAAACCATAAGCTACAATTTTCTCCAAATAATTGTAACATATGCATTCAAATCGCATATTCAATAGTTATTCAGATCCCCAATTTTTCACACAAGTTTGATCCCCAATCTTTTTCCCAAATTAATAATAATCCGTTTACCCTAAGTTGAAATCAATAAAATCAATCAATCATCGTACAAGATTCATCTATTTTAAACAAAAACAAATCCGAAACCCTACAATCGACTGATTATTCACAATAATATTGAGGTAGCTATTTATCATGGAAAAAAAAGGATTGATAGTTGGATTACCGATTATGTATTTTATCATTGATAAAGAAAATGGATAAGGATTGGTTCTTTATGTGTTATACAGGTTAGTTATTCCATTTAATTGTATATTAATATTGTTTAGTGTATATGTTTGACTATGAAATAATTGTTGCCGATGATAGATTTAGGCATGTTTTGGTTGTTTTTCAATTTTTAGGTGTTTTAGGTGTTTCTGATTTAATTGGCAGGTATATGTTTAATTAGCAAGTATATGTTTATTGTAAAATTTATGTTTATTGTAAATTCCATATTGTGTTTCAATCGCGTGTAGATTATTTGTTGTGAGTATGTTTTTGGTATGTCAAAATGTAGACATTACACTTAGTTGCTTGATAATCTGATGGCATGTAGATTATGGATATACAAACTTTAGGTTTTGCTAAACCGGTCATATGTGTGAGCATATGTATGTACCTTGCTAATTTAATACATGCTTTCTCAGGGGATAAAGCGGGGGTGTTTTATGTCAAATTGGCTTAGTGCTATTTGAAAGTAAGTGTTTGATATTAGTGAGCAACGACCTCTTTCGTTTACCAATTTCCTATATTGTTTATATCTTATGTTTGCAGTTGGATAGCAAACATGAAGCCGCCAACACATTTGCTGAAGCAGGTCATGCCTATAAGAAAACATTTGGTTGTTATCGACGTTAAACATGAACCTAATTTTGTTGTTATCGACGTTAAACATATAGTAGATAGAATTTTACTAGATAGGTTTTTACTATATAGAATTTGGATAATTTCTTTGTGAACATAGATGATCACAGGCTTTCTCCAAGAAATGCTTAATAGGTTTTTACTAGATAGAATTTGGATAATTTCTTTGTGAACATAGATCATCACATAGATTGATGTTATACATATCATATAATTCCTTCTTTTTGTGCAGGAAATCGCTGAGTTGTATGAACAGCAGCAGAATTTGGAGCAAGCGATGGTTTACTATGATAAAGCATCTGATCTTTATCAAGGTGAAGAAGTCAGCAGTTCTGCTAATCAATACAAGCTGAAAATTGCACAATATTCTGATGAAAACAGTAAGCCTACTGTACTTATGTGATGAATTAACCAACGATGAATTACCATTTCTTCCTTTTTAGCTTATTTCTATTCGTGTGACGTATAAGTAAATCGGTTGAAACCAGTATTTTAATTTTGAGTGTATTTAATATGCATTTTCAAATTACGTTTTGTACCATAATTTTCCCGCCAAACATGTCTGCAGACCGAAATCTCCCTCCTAAAATTACATTTATGTAACTTTTATGCAAGTAGATAGCATCAAGAGATGAAATATAGTTTATACTGGTTCTGGGCCATCTTTTTGTATAGTCAATGTGTTACTCATAATTACAGGATATGTGCTTATTACATTATTACTTGAATGCTTTAGACAATATTCTAAGTTGAGTTGTTAGCCTTACTAAGCTGGCCCATTAGTTTTTACTTGGGTCGGTATTGCCACCTGTATTTTGAACTTGGTAATAACCAGAAATTAGTTGAATGAAATTCAGGATACATAGTAATTGTCTGTCGTAGGACTGGAAACCTATATGCCATCGATGTTACCATTGTTGGAACCTTTGCTGATCATAAACAGGTATTTCTATGGTTCCTTTTTTCACGAGGTTTCAGTTATAAGCCATGTATAAGGAATGGTTCAAAATTGGTTATGTTTCAAAATTCTTTAGTCAAGCTATGACTTGATCATAATTTTTTCTAGAGTAAATCCTTTATAATCACTTATCGGAAAAAATTTCAATCCCAAACATCCCATATTAGAGTAAATCATTTATGACTTAGTCAACTGTTGAGGCGCGAACGCTATCCACACAGTAATGGTAAGTAGGTGAAAGCGGGGTTAACTTAAATAGAGCACTGGTGTTTAAATGCAACTGATGTGGTATTTCAAAATCGACACTTATTTAATATTTTTTTTCATGTTCGTTTGCTAAGCAAAAGGGCTGCAGTATGTAGGCTCACTTTGGGATTAGATACCACTGTAAACTTATAACATTAGGATAAAGATTGGTGTCCATATGTAGATTGGTTAATTGATTCGAAAGAGGTAAAATAAATTATTGGTGTTCATATATTTTCATGTTTGTTTGCTAAGCAAAAGGGCTGCAGTATGCAGGCTCACTTTGGGATTAGATACCACTGTAAACTTATAACATTAGGATAAATATTGGTGTCCATATGTAGATTGGTTAATTGATTCGAATGAGGTGAAATAAATTATTGGTGTTCATATGTTGTTAATTGGTGTCTATGTAGATTGGTAAATTGATGCTCCCTCGAATCAGGTAGACACCCTCAAAAGAATTATATACTAACATTTGTGTAATCACATTGACCAACTAAACTACGTACATAGTTGTGTCTAATTGTTTTTTTGTCTCTTTTTCCTAAATAGGTAGAGTTGTTTGGTAATTATTTAAAGTTGTACGGAGTATATCTTTTCATTGCTTGCTATAAACTGATAACCATTTCTTTTTTGCGTTTTGGAGCTGCTTAAAATGAATTATATAATTGCTTACAAGTAAAATAAATTGTTTTCAGTTATCAGTTTGAACATGCTTAGCTGCTAAACAGCTTATGATGATTCTATGTGGGGATGCAGGAAGGGAATCACATGTTGAGGCTATATCTTACTATCCTTTATGTTCACTACTCTTAAGCCCATCTTAATCGTAAATCAGAAGGGTGTCTATAAGGGAAGCTCAAGCTTCAGGAATCTACTGCATGAAGAAGACTCGAGTATGAAGAAAGTACTTCATTAAAGTTCATTATAGAGCATGCAATTAGATACTATTTCAAAAGGAAAAGTTTATGCTTAAAAGATTATTATAGATCATATGCCATCAACTCATAATGGATTAATGATGATAGCTACATTCTGCACAAGTCAACTATGATTGAAAGCAACATTTGTTGTATTTTGCCATTAGATCAGATACTTTTTCAAAAGGAAAAAGTTGTACAAAAAGTAGTATCTTTTCTCTATATATAAATCAATGGAACTCCTGGTTTTCTTAAATGGAAAACTTTATGTGGCCGTTTCACGAGTAAAGAGCAAAAAAAGGTATTAGTGTTGTGTTGTGACAAAGATTATAACTACACCGATACTACAACAAACGTTGTGTATCAAAAGGTTCTTCATAGATTATGAATATTTTTTATATGTATGGTTTTTAATTTTTTTTAATAATTTTCTATTGCCAAATGTATCGATATCCTAAAAACTCTACTACTAATTTTTTTTTGAAGATATATAAAAGGTAGCCGCCTAACGGGCGGGCCTGGAGCTAGTTAAGTACTCCCTCCGTCCCATAAAAACTGTCCAGTTTGACTTTTCAGAGTCAAACTGGTTCAACTTTGACCTTAAATATTTTTATGTGCTTTATAATACTTGATGAAAAATTATACCAATGAAAAGCACACTTAAAACTCAATCCATTCATATATTTTTCATCAAGTATTATATAATACCCACAAAAATAGATAAGGTCAAAGTTGAACCAGTTTGACTCTGAAAAGTCAAACTGGACAATATTTATGGGACGGAGGTAGTATATATTATAGATTAACATGCTTTCAAATCTTTAAAATACTTATAATATTGAATAAATTGTAATATGGTTCTTAAATCAGTCGAACCAGTGAACCGGTCTCTCCCAAAACATTGCATACACAATGACTTTGGACGTCTTCTGTGAGGACTGTCCTCACCAAATATAGGTTTACGAGGTCATCTCCTCGCTAGCTTGTCCTCGCCAATACCTCGTCGCTAAGGTCTTTGGCGAGGTCATTTTCAGCTGATTTTCAAGGATTGAGTGGGCCAATTGGCATACCCCTTTTGCGACGCTGATGCGTGCGATATGTAAGTGTAGCATATGGTGTTTAAGCCTTTTCAAGTTTTACATTTATATTTAGCCAACTTATTACTAACACACACACACTTAACGAACAGTGTACTCGATCAATATGTATATAGTGGTAAGAAGAGTGTCGAACACTAAGAATGGAACGTAATATCTAGTTGATTTAATCAGTATTTTAATATCTAGGTTAGTTTTACAATCTAATCTAATAAAACGGGGGTTTAGCCTGAGAGACTAACACAGATTTAATAAAGAATAAAAGTAAAACTAATGAGAACGAATCAGTGAATAGCAATCACGTACATAGATAGATAATAAAAACACGTAAGAAGACATGTCCTTATAGTTAAGTAGCTTGTCACTTGTTTTATTGCTAGTTTTATATGATGAGTATCGTAATCTAATCTGTCTCCTTGGATCCTAATATCGGCGAGTAAACTCTTAATGATTACTTATATTTATCCTACTTTCTAGACACTAGATAAGCAAGCGAGGAACATGTATGGTAGCCTGGAAGACTCAACTAAACAAAGAGGTTATCAATGCACAAATAAAGTCACCAAAAACATCAATCGTATAAACTTTAACCGATGGGAAAGCAAATTTAAGGGGATCAGTATGGTGGCCACAAGCCCATCAATCCTGATAGATTAAAGCTTACTAATACAATAAACAAAACTACTTAATGAATTATACACATGCAGGACCTTCTTACGGCTCTAAGATCTTCGTTTGGGGCGTGTCTTGTGATGTTTCTTCGACTGAATTCGTCTCCTTAGGGTTTTTCTGTACACAAAACTCGTATCTATCTTGGGGTATTTATAGTTTCTGTCTGAGGGATCGATGCGGCGCATCTACTTAACTTCGCGTGGGGTCCAAGATTATTATATTCTGGAATATTCGTACACCGCCTTTAGATGCGGCATAACTTCTTTCTCTTTGCGGCACATGTTCTTTAACGTCTTGGATAGTATCTGGTGAAGTCTTCATTCGATACGCCGCATGTTGTAAATGAAATGCGGCGTATTTTGGAGTAGAACAAGTTGATTATTCTTCATTGACCAAAGTTTCATATGCGGCGCATGTTGTAATTGGATGCGACGCATTCTTCAAAGTCAGTCAATGGTCTTCGAATTCATCTAAGTATGATGCTGCGGCGTATCTGTTGAGAGTGATACGGCGCATCTCTTGAATTTCAGTAGACTTTTCAAATCTTGATCATTTATCTCCATAATTCGTCAAATATCATTAATTTTCACCTAGTTGCCTGTTTTTACCTGAGAATCACTAAAGCAAGCATTAAGGCAAAAATTCTCATACAAAATAATATAAAACAAATCAATTAAATAGGATAAATGGTGCTAATAAAATGTACTTATTTGATCTCATCAGATGCCTTTTTCGTCGCTAAAGCCTTTAATATAAACATTTACCTAATTAATTAATTAATAAGTTAATTAATTGTATTTATATTAAAATAATCGTTGTTTAATAGTCCTGGACACGTGGAACTTTCTTGTTTGGCTAGGACATGGCGAGGAGATGTCATTGCCAATTATCTGCACATTTTGCACAGCAGCCTGATGCATTATGTAGGTTTTCCAGATTTTTTTCGGAAATTTTCTAAAAAAAATCTACCTGTGTACTACAACAACTGCTGTCCAAAATGTGCAGTATAACTAAACAAAGCCGCAACAACATTCAACCAAAGTTTATACGCATTAATACATCTTCTAAAAGTTACATATTTGGCTACCAAAATTCATACAAAGTTCATACATCCTAATTAATACATATCCGCTTAAACATTCAACAAAATGGACCAATATCTGCATACCACAAATCCATACACAACCATAAGTATCCGAAGCTTAAACACAACTAAAAACATAAGTACCAAAGTTTATGAGACAAACACAACTACTGAAATGCCCAGATCAATCCCATCATCCCCGTCTCCACTTTCAGGATTCCTGCTCGAGGAAGGATCATCGCTCGAGGGCGGTCCCACTTGTGGAACCAACTTCTCTCGTGGAACCGGGAAACATACCTTGTGATTGAGACAGGAAGGCGACCATTCGATTGAAATTTTCTTACTGCGTCTAGTTTACCAATCTCTGTGCAACAAGTTCCTCTTGATGCTTCTTCATCATCTCGTTCATCTCTCACTGCGAGTAGAATGGCGTACCTTCGTTTCCTTAAAGAATATTTGAAATGAACAACCAATTTGTATATATATAATGTTAATATGATTGTTTGGTAGTGAAAGAAAAACATGATAAATCTATAACATAATGGAGAAAGAACCATTTTAATAAAGTACCTGAGCTAAACACATCCCGATGGACAACCCCAGCAACTCTTCTTTCCCATCCTGCTATATGACCACGTCGTTTTCCACCAATGACTTTTGCCAAGATCTGCTCCTCAATCATGGTTCCAAGCGCTTACAGCCTTAACATTTCCTCCTGCGTAGTTACAGAAAACAAGAAAATTAATCTATGAGTCGGGATACATTATGTTTCATTCAAGTGCAT
This sequence comes from Artemisia argyi, assembly GCA_030686995.1. Classification (NCBI taxonomy): domain Eukaryota; kingdom Viridiplantae; phylum Streptophyta; class Magnoliopsida; order Asterales; family Asteraceae; genus Artemisia; species Artemisia argyi. The sequence continues at coordinate 204,196,568 of CM060700.1, forward strand.
ATGTTTAGAAAAAAATTATACTTACATATAGCAGTATTGCTTCAGCCTATTGCCAAACGTATTCAACTGTATGCATATCATAGTAGCTCTGGATGAGCCCCGGATACTGCTAATTATTGTTCTCGAACTGTATACTTATAAAAATATAAAAAATGAAACAAATTAACAACAACAACATTACTACATACGAAGGTTTTTCATTTCATCTAACAACTCACGGAGTATTGCACCCGATTAACATGCGTGGTCGTCGGGATTTCTTTCCAATTCAAGTGTTGCTACCGGCATCTTTACTCTTGTCTTCAGCACATGTATTTTTTATTCCAGCATGTTTATCTTAAGATCTTTGACATTACAATTTGAGCACTCAGTTGTTGCTGATCCAGAACCTTGAGATGTTGAAAAAGAACTTGCACTTAACCCGTTATCAAATTCACTCTTCCACATAAAATATCCACAACCGTGATATTTTTTTTTTGGCTGTTACATAATAAGGAAATTATAAGAAATTTCTTTTAAACAACCTAATTATTTGTATATTTACGTAAATAATAATGAGTGACTGTTCACCTTCGAAAGAGGACACGCATAATAAGGCAATCCAAAAGTATCTTTTTGATGTGATGTTCTTAACTTTATATCTCTTGTTCCATAAGAACACCTAAAAGGATTATTTCGCTACATCTCAGGTTGTGAAATTGATGTGAAGATAATAGGTTGTGAGGTTGAGGATAGGAGTTTGTGATTTTTAATTTATGTGAGCATAATAGATTTTGAGGTTATTTTTATAGTAAGAAATGAGAGCGTGAAAGTTTAGCGGGAAATTTTGAAGCCATAAGATTAACGGGAAATTTAAAGCCAAAATGATAAACAAAAAAGTTAAATGTTGACTTTTTCTTTGACTTTGGTCTTTAGTGAGGACATGTTCTCGCCAATAACACAACAACTAACAACATGAAACCTAATAACCAAGTAATCATGCTTCTAATGATGGTCAATTTTTATGGTCAACTATGTCCTTGCCAATCATTTGCCCAGGAAATTTTCGCGTTCATTGAAAACGTTATCATAACACGTGGCACGGTCAAACTTTGAGGAACCTCTTTGGCGAGGACATGCTTGTCCTCGTCAAAGAGTATGAACAATAAAACATATAAAAAGCTAGCCGCGATCAACTTTTTTTTTTGTGAAACTAATTTTGTCGTGTAGCGGGGTTATTGGCGAGGACATGCTTGTCCTCGCTAATATTCGTAGCCAGTTGATAGATCTAAACACCTTTAACTTGTGTTAGATTGATACTTTGAATTATATCACTAAGTATGCGGAATCTACTTAGTAACACTTAGAAGTTTGATTGTGAGTAAGACAGTTGTATATGAATAAGAACAATGTATGTAAACAAACTATTAGCACCAATATTATTAATGATAATAATACGAGTGATCTTGATATCACTAGGGTTACACCTTGAAGCTCTAGAAACGTATATATCAACTAACTTCCTAGGATCTCCTTTTATAGCACAAGGAGTCCTCTTCTACAAGATAAGTATAATGCTAATAGAATAAGATATACACAAGATCTATTCTATATTTATCTAGACGCGTTTCCTAACAGTTATCTAATAAGCAGTGGTAATATATGTTCTTGCAGTGATAATAAGTTTCCACTGCAAGTACAATCTTCTGCAGTTGTAACATCTTCACTAGCCGTGGTAACTGTTAGTATAATTCCCAACAATCCTCCCCTAACTTATGATTATTACATAAATCAATAAGTTTCTTCAAGTATTCAGTAAACATGAGGATATGGGAATTCTTCCAAACACTTATTTTTTTCTTCTTAACTCTTTATCAGCTTTCACACTTTGATCATAAATCCTTTGTAGCAAATCATCTATGACTTCAGTTCTTTTCAAACACCTAAGCTTCATTGTTCTCATCACATTCAATACTCCAGCTCTCAATGGATATTCTTTCTCAGTCAGCATAAAGACATCAACTCCATCTTGAGTAGAAACATGATGCACAGAACTTGAATCATAGAATTTCCACAAGGTTCTTTGATCATGAGCTTCAAATCTCCAATATCTATCACTTGGGTCAGGTTCATATAATCTTCTGAAGTGAACCCATAACTCCTTAGCTTTGACATCAACAAGTTCATCCTTCTTAAACTGATCTTGAACAATTCTCTACAAAGTATCCAAATCTTCTCTATCACAACATCTAACAATATCTTCAAAGTCTCTGCAAATGCTTGTGATACTTCCAGTTCTAATGAGCTTCCAAGCAACACCAAAACTATCAGAAAAGATCTCCCAACTAACAACTGGATATTTTGCTTGTAGAGGTTCAATGTTAAGTACATCAGTCTCTATAAACAACATGTTTGTAACTTGCTCTTCAGTCAACTTGCTAGGACCCTCTGTTGCTTGAGATGATTTCTGAGTCCTCAACTTCTTTGCATCTTTTGATTCAAGACTCACTCCAGTTCTTTTTGTCTTCATAACTATTGGTTCTTGATCCATTGGAATGAATTTACTATCTTGTCTTTTGATTCTATAGTAAATACCTTCAACCTGTTCATGTGACATTCCTTTGAATTGAGCCATCTTCATGTTTCCAACATGACAACAAAAAGTCTTCATCTCAGCAATAATGTATGCCTTTGTAAGCTTTCTAGACTTCTTTTGACCTTTTCTAACATCCCCAATGATTTCATCAAGAGCCTGCTGATTCTTCATTAGAATGAAATCTTTAAGTTGTGCAGACCTTTGTTCTTCATTTAAGGTTGTATTTGCAATAATTTCAATGGCCTTCTTCCTTATTATCTGATCATTATTAACCAAGTAGTTAATCTCATCTTCTGTAGGCACATAAGTGAACAATGGAGGTTTCTCATGTATGACAGTTGGTGATATACTTGAAATTGGTTCTGCCATAACAACTTCAAGTTTATCCAATCTTTTTGCTTCCATAAAGTTAACAACTTCATCTTCCTCTAGCTTTCTTTTTCTTTCAATCTCTGCTGCTTGCTATTGTGCTGCCAATCTTGCATCAAAATTAATTTGAGCTTGTTCTTTCTCAGAAATCTTTCTAGTAATCACTTGTTCTGAACCAGTCATAATTGCTTTACCTTTGACTGATCTTATTATGGCAGCTCCTTCCTCTGCAGTGGTAATTTCTTGAGTAGCAGTGGGAACTTGTTCACTTGCAGTGGTAATTGGGTGATCAGTGGGAACTTGTTCTGCTTCAGTGGAAATTGGTTGAGCAGTTCCAACTAAATCATCAAAATTAAAACCAGCATCAGCATCCATATCTTCAAAATCCAATTTCCTCCCCTCAGTCTCAGCTACATCATCTTTTGCTTGAGCATTATCAGAATCAGGAAGCTCAGCAAACTCTTTTTCAAAATTTTTACTCCTCCCCTTAAGCTCTGCATCTGGATTCCTCCCCTGTTTGGAAGAATCTCCCAAAACTTTAGTAGAACTTGCAGAAAACTCATCCTGAGGTGAAGATGATGAAGATAACACAACATTAGATCTTTGCTTCTTGAGATTCTCAACTTCATTCTGCAATCCTTGAATCTCAGCCTTCAATTTATTCAGCTCTGTGGCATGTTGTTCTTTGGTCTATGCCAGATCTTTCTCCAGAGCTTGAACCTACTTGACTAACTTGGTACAAATTTCCATCAATTCAGTTTGTTGCACACTGCCTTCATCACTTCCAACTGTGTAACCTGCTGGGAGAGGTGAATCATGAGGCATGAATTCAGGCTCTTCCCTAGTTGGACTAGGATGAAGCCTTGAACCACCACTGCTTGTTCCTAAACCAAAAGGCTCAGCAACATGCAATGTTGAGATGAGAGAAGTTGGCTGTTTAGACCTTCTCTCATAAGTGTGAGTTATAACAGGGATATTTGGAATTTGTGGAACAACAATAGTGGGTGTGTTTTGAGATGTAGCTTGGATTGGTGCATCCTCACCCTGTACTTGAGAAATTTTAGCAAGCATTTAAGGCAAAAGTGGATGAACCTGCCAATTCCAAAGTTCTGAAGCCTTACACATGTTTTGAAAAACTTTTGGCTTAAGAGTGGAAGGTTCATAAATTCTATTGTGAGGGTGCAGTTGAAACTCATTTAACACTGATTGCACAAACCTTGGATACATCAAAAATTTATGTTGACTCTTTACATTGCCTTGCATATTATTGAAAATAAACTTTGAAAAATTGAAAGTCCTATCTGTTGCCAAACAAACCAAAGGATAAGCCATGGTTGATGCAAATTGTTCATAAGATGTTTTCTTAGGACTTAGGCAATGTAAGAGAGTATGAATTAAAAATCTCCAATGGGGACAAAAACATCCTTTTCTAAAAGTATTTTTTTGTGCAGATGTATCATACCCCATTAAAGCAAGATTAATGAAAATTTCTGAATTAGGTAATGTGATGATACCATTGAGATCATCCAATTGGAGAATTCTCCTCAAAGATGACTCAGTAACATCAATAGTTACCCCATCAACTGTGGCTCTTAGAGCATCCACAGATTCTTGTGTGACTCCCTGTTCAAGAGTTATGGACTCCACAGTGTTCCAGAACTGTTTGATATGAGAGACATAGATTGTGGGATTAATAGTTAAGGCATACCTTATATGAGTAGTGTTAAGAAAATCCACAATCTGATGAAAAATAGGGCCACTCTACTCGTTTAACTTTTGTAAGTAGGCTACTTGGTTGTGCTCCTCAACAAATCTTAGAATCGCCATGATATTTGTGAAAAAGAGAGAATTAATGTGTTAGTAATCAAGATAAAAAGCAAGCCGTATAATGATCAATTTATACTAATAGGGTTTGAGGAGGTTGCGCAATGTGAATTATCTTTAGAAAGAATTATCTTTGGAAAAAGAATAATTTAAAATAAGTAAGTAGATAATTCACAAAAGATTTTACCATATTAATAAGGAAAGACGGTTATTTTTACAACGGCTAGTAAAAAATGATTACTGACACAACAGTTGTAACGGCTAGTTCATCAGTGGAAAAATTACACTTGCAGTGGTAACTAATGAACTAGCAGTGGTAAAATTTTCACAACATATCAAAGAGCAGTGGGAAATAAAACATGAAAATTTGTTGCTCTTATCATAGTTTTTAGCAAACTACCAGCTATCAACGGATTTGATATGTCTTTACCATGAGCCGTTTGCTTATGGACTAGCCAACTCTTGATCACATGGATGTATGGTGAGTTGATAACCTAGTTTTTGGTAAACTATCAACCATAAACGGATTTGATAAGTCTTTACCAGTAGCCGTTTGCTCTGGACTAGTTGATTCTTATGTGGATTAGACATGGTGAATTAATAACCATTTGTTGTGTGTCCATGTTACACACCTTATTACTCCAATGACTCCTATAAAATGGGTTGTATGCTGCAACTTAACTTAACCCATAAAAATTAACCCAAAGTAACTTTTTAACCAAGTTACTATTCACAAAAATATCTTTCAAAAGTCAACCCGATAATAACCAAATTTACTCCTCCAACCTACCAAAACAAGTAGGAGTAAATATCCTTCATGAATTAAAATTCGGCCTTGACTTTGCATATAAAAGGGGGCTCAACATCTTTTATCTTTCATCAACACTCTCTTTCAATAACACAAACCCTATACATCATCATGAGTGGGTTTCCAATAATCTACATCTCTTCTGATGATTCTTCAGATGAGGAAATCAGTTACTACTCAGATTCTGAAGAACTTTCTGCTGGATGGAGTGAATATTTTCCACCAAGTGATGCAACTGCTACATCTTCAAGCATGAAGCCCAATAAGAAGATATCAGCTGATCCTGCTCCATCTCTAGAGTTTTATTCAAGCTCTTCATCTGATGATGACAATGATCCAACCTTTGATCTTTTCAAGGAGCTTCCAAAGGCCCTTACCACGGCATTGACAACTGCAATAAACAACATGAAGTGGCCAGCTGTTGATAAGCCTAATCAAGCACCAAGACCTCCCAAGCAAGTTCTAGGACTTGCTTGTCCTAGAAAACAACTTTCTTTTGATGACATCTTCTGCAGTTGTAACATCTTCACTAGCCGTGGTAACTGTTAGTATAATTCCCAACACCGGTTCTCTCTCTTCTCGTAGTGATATAACATTTCATTCTAGGCAGTTTTGTTTGAGAAATACTTATACATATCCATACGTCATTTCTGACATGATTGTGTATTGTTGTCGTTGACTAATGCTTAATGTAAGAATTGTATCCATGGAATTATGGCATCTTTGGGAAAAATGACCGAGTTGAGATTTACTGACCTGGATTTGTTATGCTTTATAATTTATTAAAACATCAAGGATAAGCATTGACAGAAAACATGGTATCAAACATCACCAACACAACTAATACAGGTTTTATACAAAACAGAATATCATTCACAATTCAAATCCCCTATGAACAAAAACACTCAAGAGTGAACCAAAAAAGCAAGAGTGAACCAAAAAACCAGTACCAGTGTAACAACTTTCAAGCTTCCATATGCATGCATGATTTTGCAACCACGCACTCGAACCACATTGATTTCACTGACTCTATTCACAATCCAATATAAACAACACAGAACACAAATCTTATTCAAATATGGACTTAACTTGATGCGTATGAGAAAACTCATAAGTCAAAACCAAGCTACCATCCATTCTTTTGAGCACAAATCTTTCAACCAAAACATAGCAACCAAATTTCTTCCATGCACCAATTCCTTCATAATTCTCTTCCCTCTTGACATTCTGTATTCTTTTTTCGCCAACACCAAACCATCCAACTTTTTCTTCTTCCCACTTCATTCTTTCAATTATTTCTAACCTTATCCCCACGCTTTCATTTTCACTCTCTTGAGTCGTAAACCATATGGCTCCATCTACCACGTTTCTCTCGTCCCATGCTGCCTCCTTTTGACCCTTGCCTATGAAAACCGTCTCACTATGAACGTCAGCTTGCACAGACACAACATATCCTTCATTGTTGTGCTCATTTTCCTTAACGAAAAATTGATTCCAATTTTGCTCCAAAGTCATTTCATAGAAGATAGACTTTTTCACCTGGTCGGTCAATTTTCCTTCTTTGATGAATACAAAAGGACAATACCACTTGCCAACAAGCACACTATCAGAAACTTTGGTCGAAAGTGGGAAGTTCATATCAGGGAGACGTGAACGAAGGGAAACATTAATTCCGTTTGCTTCACTTAGCTTAAAATTAGTGGGTGTTTTAGCACGAATTTTCCAAACTTTTGTCCTTAAAAAAATTGGAGGATAGCCATCGTCTGCAAGAGATTCGGCGTAGAAACCACCATCGCCATCAAAAAGCTTATTGTGAAAAACAATCTCAAATTGTTGGTACTCATCATTTGGACATAATGGCCTTGATTTTACATCATAGACAAACCTACCAAAACAATGTGTCCCTATGTCTTCCTCCTTTGAGCATGCAAACGCTTCCCTAATAAAGTTTCTAGTTAGTATGTTCGAAACAATAATGAAACAGTGATTCAAACTATATATGTATGTAAACTAAAAGAGGTAATTTAACACAAGGACACTTAAGTAGCAGCCCTCCTCAAACACAGTAAAAATTACCTTCAATATAAAAAAATTAAAAGGCTCGTATATGAACAATGTCATTGTACCTTATGGATATATGATTCGAAAGATTGAAATGTGTTGATACTCGATACCATGAGATTTATGACGAACAATATTAAGGCAAAAAGTGCTTGATAATAAGCGCCATAATTACATCTTTCAAATTTTGATAAATATCAACTTAACTTACACAATTATATATAAATATTAGTCATCAAATACATAGAATGTAATTAGTTATATTATTAAAATTTTAAGAAGCTATTATGTATATATGGTTTTTTTTTTTTTAAAAAAAAAAAAAAAAAAAAAAAAAAAAAAAAAAAAAAAAAAAAAAGTTCTCTTGATTTTGGGCTTTATGGCCTTCTTGTTCTTTGGACGCATGTTATGTTTTTAGTTCCTTAACCAAGTATTTTGTAATCTCCATGCCTTCAAGCTCCTTCCTCGTTACAAAGTAGCTTCGTTTGAGGTTTAATACAAATAGCCGTTTAAAAATAATAATAATAATAAATAAATAAAATAAAAAAATTTAAAGAACCTCTAATGTATAAAACAACGTACCCTTTATGTGATCCACGCTTTTTTATCACATAGTATCGGTTCGAAGACAATGGTTGATTAAGGACAGGAATAAAGACAGCTTCATTCATTGAAACAACTTGATTTTCACTCCCCGTTGATGCATATTCTGTAGTCAGTGTCTTGTTTTGAGGAAATGGTAATTGCTCAAGATATAACTGATTGTTGCAAAACCCAAAACACGACGTTTCAGTTGGCTCGTCGTCATAGATTACCAAGTAACCCGAGTTTGGACCCTCAGGAGGCAAAGATAGATCTCCAGGGAAGCTCTTATAATGAGAAAGAGATCGTGTCACATACATATCGATTTGAACCTTAAACTTACGGTATATGAAGTTTTAGTTTTTGGTTTTCAAGTATTGAAGTATACAAGAAACATGCGGTATATATAGATCTTATATTATGTGGCAAAACTTAATATGTGAACTTACATATTTATATTTTTGCATGTAGTTTTATCTTTACATGACCGTGTTTGTATTTCTGATGGATGTCGACTATCTATTCGCTAAAGAATCTAGTCAATAAATGCAACAGAAATATTAAAAAAAACAAAGTTCGTTAGTTGTCTTTTGTATCATTATTTATGAAACATAAAATTATTTCATCCACCTATTTGGTTACTTGATCCAAAGCCTCCACCTCATTTAACGCTCACTTGATAGAATATTAGGATAAACACCTTTTTTTTTTTTTTTTTTTTTTTAAGATAAAACATATTATTAAACGAAATTAAGCTAGAGGAGTAGAGGCTCGAAGAGAGAAGGATTACAAGCTCTCAGATGACCATTGATCCAAGTACACTGCTTAGGACAAAAGTTTTTAATTCCATGACTAACCCAAGAGAAAAAAAAAGTTTTAGTATCCTTAAGCGTTCTTTTAAAAAGGAGTAAAGGCGAAACACAACTTGTTCATGTATCGCCATGTAATAACCTATGTCGAGTTTATATAACAGTGTCGATACATAGCTTTAGTTGACTTGAAAAGGCAGTCGAGTCACTCCAATTACGGAAGTATATTTTTATAGCCGTAAAACCTATAATTTGCAAAATCCTAAATAAAAAGCCGCCAAATCAATGATATCATACATCGATCAACGAGGGTGTTAAACGCATGTTGATCCAACGGGCTGATCCCGGTCTAAAAACCAGACCGGATCGAAAATTGATTTGACCCAAAACACCAGATCGAAATGTTCGGTTCATGTCCGGGTCGGTCCAATTCGGTTTGTCAGTTTGGTCCGGTTCAAAAAAGCATAATGTCCGGTCCGGTTCAGTTGTTTGTGAGACCGAACCGGATCAGACCGGACCAATGACAGAATATGAAAAAAAGGGTGGACCGAAAACCGAACTGAAATATGACTGTTGCGTTCCGTTCATTCCGGTTTCTCAGTTTGATTCAGTCCTCGATCTATTATGCTCGGCACTAGTCCCACCTACTATCTTTTTGTTTTTGTTTCTTTTTCTCTTTTGTTTTATTTCTGTCGATCACCACACAAATATACACGTACAGCTCACTATCTTCGTAGAATTTTCTTGTATTGATATTGATTGAGAATTATTCGATTTTATTTTTTTCCTCAATTATAATACCAAGTAAATTATCAAGTTAGACTATTATTTCTTTCATAGTTCATAATAAACATGTTTCAAAGCAAACTAGCTAGTACTGCCTTTTCACTAAGGGGGTGTTCTGGAGTGCATTTTGAACGGATTATCTGATTATTACGATTCAAAAACGCAATAATCTGATTTATGGAGTTTGGCAATGATGATATTAAAATCACTTTTCAGCGTTTTGGAGGAGCCAAAAGGTGATTTCGGATAAGCAGGTCACGACCTACGTTTTGAAAACGCAATTATCTTAAAAGAAGGCATATTACCAATTTACCCCTAAAAACATTACTTCCTCCTTCACCAATTGACTAAAGTTTTATCGGATAAAGTAACTCATTAATAAACAATCTTCTTCACCAACATTAAACCTTAAACAAATATTATGGAGTAAATGTTAAATATAACATAGTTTAGATGGTAACTTGATCTTCACGAGCTAACGGAAGATGATTCCGATGAGATTTTTTTTTGTTTTATTTTTTGATGGATAAACATGGATTATAAGATGGCCAGATGAGTGGTAATGATTAATGAATGGAGATGAAGGTGCCAAGATGAATATGCTTCTGACTTTCATGATGTAGATGGATAAAACTAACACTGGTATGTGGATGAAAATAAGAAGGCAGGTATATATAATTACTTGTCTTTCCAACATATAACTTTACAATATATTATTTCCTCTTCGGTCATTTTATATTTCAAGTTATCAATAATCTGATTTGTCGAACATTTTAAAAACTAATTATTTGATACTCCGTATTACATTATCATACAACATAATCAAATCAAAAAACCATATTTCAAAATCATGTTTTTTAATAGCATTTGATTATTTATTTTCAAAACGCATAATATGCTTTCAATAATCAATCTTAAACACCCCCTTAGCGTCTGCATGTGATAGAATGTTTACATGTAACGTAAGATGTCAATATATGTATAGTTTTATCAGTATATATGATAAATAATCTAAAGTGATATAATATGGTAATGCGGTAATTCGTTAAACTTTGTAAAGTTTAATGCAATGCGCAAAATAAAGATCACATAGTTCTCTAGAATATATTTCAACTTAATGTAATGATTTTGATGTACAAAATATCAAACGCAACATTGAATTCAGTTAGTTGATGAGCCATTGCTATTGCCCGTCTTTATCAATCATTTTCACCGAAGTTTGAATTATGTGTGTTTGTGTGTGTGTTTACGTGGAGGAATGGATCAGATTGAGTGGTCCGATTTCCGGGTTTTAAGAGTGGACCTACGATATTTGGCTCGGGTTGAGCCGGGTCAGTGCAGACGTTAGTATCCTATCTTGATTTCGATTACCATTTTATGTCTGTCAATAATACGCATTGCGTCAAGAGGTACGTGTAATTTTTACCAATACGCATTGCGTCAAAAGTTCACACTCACCATATTCCTTTTCTTGAAAGTTATAACAATTAATTGATCAAGTATCAAGATTTATATATGGGAAGCTTTCTTGCATGCGTGTGACTTCAGTTTTGCATGCAGTTTTAACTTTGATAGATACATTGCATGAATGAAGCTATGTAAAAAAGTACAATTAACACGTTTTTTTTGTTTTTTTTTTTATTTTTTTTTATTTTATTTTATTTGCATAAGAAAGAAGCTATGTGATCAAACAAATTACTACTATACTAAAAGAAACAAAGTTTGTTAGTAGTCTATTGTATTTTACTGGAAAATAAACTTAATATAAACAAACACTTATAATCACGAGATCTATCACACCCAGTGGCGGACCTAGGAGAAAACCTAAGGTGGTTCCTTTACTTAGTCAAGACGACAAACTAAATGGGTTGACCGGTCAATGGGTCGGGTCAAATTATGGATTGTCGGGTACAATATCATAAGTAATTAAAACAAGAAAAGGTTCCTTGTACAATCATGTATCAAACAATGTCTACTGAACATCTACTCCCTCCGTCCCATAAAAACTGTCCAGTTTGACTTTTCAAAGTCAAACTGGTTCAACTTTGACCTTAAATATTTTTTATGTTTTATATAATAATTGATGAAAAATTATACCAATGAAAAACACACTTAAAACTCAATCCATTCATATATTTTTCATAAAGTTTTATATAATACTTACAAAAATAGATAAGGTCAAAGTTGAACCAGTTTGACTCTGAAAAGTCAAACTGGACAGTTTTTATGGGACGGAGGTAGTACATGACAAGAACTTCTGCTAAAACTAATTAACAAAATGTATGTTTCTTTTAACAAAAAATACGTATTATATATCATTATGATAAAACTAGATAAATTTATATTGAAACTTCGGTTGGTAGTAGTTTTAAGTTGCTGACAACATATTTATACTTAACAACTTCAGAAAATTAATATCTTTTGACAATTCATGTATGACATACTATTGCATTACATTAAGGGGGCGTTTGGTTGGCAGATATTGAATTATGGAATTTGAATTTACATGAAGTTTAAAATTACTTAGAAATTTAAAATTCTACTCCGTAATATTTCTTGTTTGGTTGCTAAAATTTTGGGTTATTAAATGTTTATTGTGGGCCTAAGATATTTTAGAATTTTGTGAATATAATATGTTTTTATTTTTGATTATTGCATGGTAGGACCCGATGATACATGATGTCAAATTTCTATTGGGTATTAACAATAAATTTTTGGAAGTATTGTTTTTTTATTGTTTGGTGGGACCCAGATTGCAACGTGTATAGATGGAATTTTAAATGCTCTCTATAGTGAGGGAAATTTAATATGCTCACTTTAGGCACTTTATAGAATTTTTAATATCTCCATTAACTCAACCAAACACAATATTTCAAGAGATTTAAAATTCAAATTCCATGAAATTCCTCCAATATGCTTGAACCAAACAGCCCCTAAGTTTACAAGTATATTACAATTTATTCAAAAAAAATAAAATAAAAGTAAACACGTAATTAATAATTTCCAAACACAAAGTCTCACAAATGAACAAAGTCTCACAAATGAAGGCACAACAGCACACCACACCTACCTACAATGTCAGACAACAATAAATGAAAAAGACTATAGCCCAACTTAAAACTACTACTTCCAAAATAAAATAACCTCAATGTTCAAATTGCTATGTCCAAAACAAAGATAATTGCTATAACCAGAGACTAACCAACTGCTTTCATCTTCTTCTTTAACTCCGACGAATATGTAACATTTCCGGCAAGATTTATTTTTCTTATCTGTTTTCTTTCTTTCTTCTTTTAAATTTCAAATTTAAGGTGGTTCCCGACTAGTTTCTAAGGTAGGTCCTAAAAAAAACTTCTATATCATTTCTAAAAGATTTTTTCGTCCAAGGTGGTTCCCGTGCACCACCTAGCACATGCATAGGTCCGCCTCTGAATTCACACCCCCTAAACTGGATATGTAATTGTATTAAATCAGAAGAGTCCTCAACTGGATGATGATTGCCACTACTAATGGATGAGAACATTCCGTAAATATTTAGAACAATAGAAACCTGAAACGCAATATATAACCTTGTCAAGTGTCATCTTTATTATTATTATTATTATTATTATTTTATTTATTTATTTATTTATTTATTTGTAAAGGGTTACCTCGTTAAATAATATTAAAACCGAAAAAATTTAAGTACAAATGGAATATGGCTGAGATATCATATTTACCTCAAGCTAAACAGCTTGATAAACATCTAATACTAGAGCTTATGACATGTCATAAGCACTTACAATTCTAGGAACAAAAGATGCACCTAAAACAAACAATCAACTGAAACAAGCTAACCAGCAACTACCGAGAAAGATGAAGTTTCACCGGTATGTGAATTATGAAATAAGTTAGCCGATTCATCATACGCATTTTCAACAAGTTTTTCACCATCCTCTTCATCCATCACCAATGCAGTATACAGATTAGATGTAGTAATATTACATTCCTTTGAGATATTGCCAGTAAAACAATATGATCATTTAACTATACATATAACGAAAATGCATTAAAAACCACAATATTATGTTGGAAAAATGGTTGTCAAAAATAACTTTGTACATACTTTAGACACTTTTTAATAATATAAGAATATATGTAGATGGTATGTCATATTATTATTGGTTCGTGGGTTTGCGTTCTCTTTGAAAAAAGCTTCGTAATGAGCTAATGACTGTCCATAATTAAATGGAAATGTGACATCGTGTCTCAAAGTAATACACTTAAAACACAAAATCTGAAAATGGGATTGAGGTGTTTATATATAAATCTTGATATCAACCATCAAATTGCTTTTGTTGGTTTTACTCCAACAACTATTTGCGAACAATAGATCGAATATCAATGTTACAAAAATCGTGAATTGGTAGTCAGGCAATCTACCACCCTGCAGCCGTTAATCGATCAAGGCAATTGGTGATTAATCGGACTGACATTTCCGGCAAGTTTTGAGAATTTCTGGAGAGCAAACTAAAGATCTTAATTGATTACAAGTCTGCTCTGTTTTCAAACCTTAATAAAAGGCTCCAATTCTGATTATGAGGCCCATTATGCGTTATAAGTGAAATAAACGATCCTCATATTAAGTCGAATGCCTAAATTTTTATTTTTTTAAAGTTGACCGATTCTGCCGATTTTTGACTGATTAGTGACCGATTTTTTGCCTTGGCCGATTTTTCCACCGCTTTTCAAAATTCAACAAAGTGTATGGCTAATTAACGATTAATCGGCCTATTCAGGCGATTTTTCCAACATTGTCGAGTATATATGGAAAATATTTGCAAATAAGTTTTTATATAGCATATTTAGGCAACTTGTCATGTTCCGGAATACATTTGGTTTGGCTATTGTAACATGGAAAGCAAACGACAAATCTGTTTTATGGGAATCATGTTGAACACGAGTCTCGTGCCTAGGCCTTTATTAGTTTCTTTTAATTACGTTGATTAGAGTCTGTCTTCTACTTCTACCTCATTATGTCTGTATTTAAGTTTCTATTATTTATTTACTGTTAATTTTAATTATTGTAATATGAATTTTATTAATAAACGTATGACTGTTTCCTACATATTATGCACATATCTTAACTTTTAATCCTTCGATATTAGCACAAAATATTTACGTCTTACTTTAGTATTCAGATGTGCATCGGTCTGGTTAAACTTATTTTTCTGGGTTCGGTTTGATTTTCGGATTGAAATAAAACTTTTTGTGTTATGTTTGATTTGACTTTGGATTCGCGTTATTCAAGATGTATTTGGTTCTTGGATTTTGAGTGTTCAACGGTAAGTACTAAGTATGTATAGAAGTATGTATGTTTAATCATTCAACAAGTAAGTAAACTAGATATAACGTTTATATACTAAACTTTCATTTTGAAACCAAATAAATAGATAAATAAATAAAAAATAAAATAAAAAAGGCTTCAACTATTTTGGAAGAGAAAAAAAATGCAAAGATTTGTTTAATTGGGTAAGAGTGGGCTCATCTCTTGTAGCCGGCAACATTATTGGGCCATAAATCATTAAAATAGGCTAACTTTCGTTAAGTATCATCAAACCAGAGGCACCTACTAAAAGAAAAAGGAATTACTCCATTTATTTATTTATTTTTAAAATCTGGCGCTACAATAACAAACTATAAGACTCAAAACTATACACGATTAACGATATAAGTGATTACATACTTTGTCCACATCATTGTATTATCATACATATAAAGGACTCATGAATCTTATTCAAACTTGGTCTTAATTTGATGTGCATGACCAAAATCATATGTCAAAACCAAGCTTCCATCCATTCTTTTGAGCACAAACCTTTCAACCAAAACATAGCAACCGAATTTCTGCCATGCACCAATTCCTTCATACTTCTCTTCTCTCTGCACCCTTTCTATCCTTTTCTCCCCAACACCAACCCATCCAAATTTTTCTTCTTCCCACCTCATTCTTTCTACAACTTCTAAATTCAACCCTACACTTTCTTCTCTTCCATCAGCCCCAAAACTCGTAAACCATATTGCGCCATTGACCACGTTTTTCTCATCCCAAGTTGCCTCTCTCCAACTCTCACCAATGAAAACTGCTTCACTACGAATTGCAGCTCTCACGGACACAACATTGCCTTCATTGCTATGTTCATTTTCTTGTTCGAAAACTCGTTCCCATTTTTGCTCTAGTGTCATTTCATAAAATATGGACTTTTTCACTTGGTCGACGAGTTTTCCTTCTTTGATAAATACAAAGGGACAATACCACTTGCCAACAACCACACTATCTGAAGTTTGCGTCGAGGGTGGGAAATTAAAATTAGGGAGACGTGAACGAAGGGATACATTAATTCCATGTGCTTCCGTTAACTTATAGTTTTTGGGTGTTTGAGTATATATCTCCCAACCACTCCTCCTTAAGAAATATGGAGGATGGCCATCTTCAGCAACAGATTTGGCATTAAATCGACCATCGCCATTAAATGCTTTACCTTTAGGAACAATCTCAAATTGTTGGTACACGTCGTGAGTGTTTAATGGCCTTGGTTTGACATCATGAATAGAAGTGCCAAAACAACATGGTGTGACATCTTCCTCCCTAGAGCAAGCAAACGCTTCCCTGGTCATAGTTTTTTAGTTAGTTAATGATTTATCCATAGTTTCATAATCAAAAAACATAAAAAGATCGATGAAAATTTTAAATATAAGTATTTTATATATATAAAAGCTTATACATACCCTTTATGTGATCCATGTGCTTTGATCACATAGTATTTGTTCGAAGACAAAGGTTGGTTTAGGACCGGAATGATGGCAACTTCATCATGAGAAACGCTTTGATGCTCACCTACCCCTGTCGAATAACGTGTGGTCAATATTTTGTTTTGTGGAAATGGTAACTTTGCAAGATATCGATTCTTGGAGAGGCCAAAAAACGAGTATCTTTCTGACTCTTCGTCTTGGATCACCAAGTAGCCCGAGTTTGGACCCTCAGGAGGGTAATAAAGAGCTTCGGGATAGCTCTTGTAGTGGGATAAAGATCGTGTCACGTACATATTTGAACTCAAAACTTAATAAAGATTATGTTTTTGCTTATGGCTATGATTATAGTTTTGCAGGTATGATTATATATATACAAGAATGATTTGGAATAATCAGCGTACAAAAGTAACATACGTAATTTGATTCTTTCTTTGTACGTACATCAATTTTGAATAAGAAGTGTTGACTTTGTCTTGTTGCACATCAGAGATTATCTGGTATACGTTTGCAGGGAGTTTCATAGAAGCGTATTCATTATTGACCAGTTTTTCTGTTCATAAAGCCCCTTAAATACCTTTAAACACTGTATCTTATGACTCATCAAAAGTTCAAAACCACAAACCAAAATTCATTAATGTACTAGACACAATAACAATAACTTGTCTACAAACGCATGCATCTCATCCATCCCTCATATCAAAATTTTAATTTTTATTTCACCAAACACAATAACAGTTATGAGATTTCAAGATATTAACTGCACTTAAAAAAGTTTTAACGAAACAGTTATTCAGCAAGTTTATTTATTTTCGAGTCTTTCTCATATTTTTAAAGATGATTTTTGGTTAATTTGTCGGATCTTTAATTATAGCATTACTTGAAGTGGCTTTTAGTTTTGATGAGTTTGCTTCTATCAAAGCAATTGTAGAAGATAAATAGATCAAACAAACACGTAATTAAAATTGCATACGAGAAAGAAAAGGAGTTGACATTGGATTGGCAAGCCACAAGATCTACAATATGGTGAATCATGTTCATTTTGTTGTGTCCTCATTTTGGGCAATTTTAGAAACAAGTATTTTAACTCGCACGTTACTGCAGGGTGTTTGCATACAATCGTATTATATAAGTAGCTAGAAACATCTAAAGCATCCGAATCATGAATACCCACTTTATATTTAACATGTCATTCTAAAACACACGACGTCACAACAAATGCTATTACATTTATCGTGCACAATTCATGACTATCAAAGTGTCGCATATAATGTTAGAAAAGAACTGCACATTACATTTTAACATACATTCTAAAATGAATGATGTCACAACAAATCCTATTACATTTATCGCGCACAAATGACTATCAAAGTGCCACATATCACAACACATCCTGCTATATTTATCACATTGAAATAACAAATCTGACGACCCACAAATACAACAGCATCTATACCTAATTTTTTCCAGTTGCCGAATCATCAGTACCCACTTTATAATTAACGTATTGTTCTAAAGCGCACAACATCACAACAAACCCTATTACATTTATCGTGCACAAATTATTTTATTTTGAAATTGTTTCAAACAACTCATGTCCGTCTTAAGTTTACTGCTTCTTCTAACTGAATATCCAAACCTTACATATGTATCAGCGTCTGTCTTCTCTTCAACAAACATTTATACATTACTTTAGGCAAGGATGTGACAATTCGACAACACAATAAGATATAACTAGAGAGTAATAAAATTCTAGGCAAGTGCGTTTTTCCTTATTAAGAAGTTCACCATCAATTTACTTTCTTGTTATTTACTTTTATTACATTTTAGTTTAATTAGTAGTTTAAAACAAACCTCCTCCAAATACCCGAGATTTAACTTGCTTTCTATAAAACATAAAAAGACGAAAGATAATCTTCCCGCTCAACCTTTAGGTTTAAACCGTTATACACTTCGAACACCTTACTATTTTTCTAGAGAATGATCAATCCTCCGAGTCTTGCCTATACTACACTAGAACGATTGGGTACTCTGCCTAAGAAGATTGTAAAACTTAGTGTGTTGCAATCCGACTCATCAATATTCATTTTGTTTGTGATCAGGTTGCCGCAGGACTTGTTCGTATGTTGCATGTACCTTTACGTTTCTAGTTTGCTAGACAATTTCACAAAGGGGCTACCTTATGCATTGTTTGGTGACTTTCGAGTTAGTTTGATTGTTCGTTCATCTCTCACTCCAACTGCGAGGGGCTGTTAGTGGATATGTGTACTACGTTTATCAGTTTAGAGCTCGGCCCGGTTTATTGTTTGTTGAGGCCTAGCCCATTTATGTTTCCTCATGTATTTACATGGCTCGAGCCTATTATTATGATATGGGAAAACAATAATCTTACAGGCACTTCATTTGGCTTGGCTGTTGGACAATGGAAAACAGTTTTAAGAGAATCGTGTTGAACACGAGCCTCGTGCCTCAACCTTTACTATTGTCTTTTAATTACCGCTGATTAAAGTCTATCTTCTGTTTCTACCTCATTATGTCTGTATTTAATTTTATGTTATTTATTTACTGTTTAATTTTTAGTTATTGTAATATGCATTTTATTAATAAAAGTGTGATTGTTTTCTATATATTATGCACATATCTTAGGTTCTAATCAGCTTCTAATTTTTCATTGTTAGCACAAAAAATTTATGTCTTACTTTAGTATGCAGATGTCAATTGATCAGGTTAAACTTATTTTTTTGGGATTGAAATACAACTTTTTGGGTTGTTTTTTTATTTGGCTTTGGATTCAGGTTATTAAAGGTTTATTTGCTTCTTGGATTTTGATTATTCCATAGTAAGTATGTATAGAAGCTTGTATGTTTAATCATCCAACAAGTAAGTAAATTAGATATAACATTAATATAGGAAACTTTGATTAAAAAATAAAAAAATAAATAAAAAATAAAAAAAAAGGTGGAGGGGGGAAGGAAAGGAAGGCTTTAACTATTTTGAAAAAGAAAAATAATAATAATAACAATAATAATCTTTTAAATGGGTAAGACCGTAAGACTGTAAAAGCGGGCTCATGACTCTCTAGTAGCCGGCAACATTGTTGGGCCATAAATTCATTAAAATGGGCTAACTTTCTTAAGTACCATCAAACCAGAGACAACTACTAAAAGAACAATGAATTTTATTTATTTATTTATTTTTTAAATCTCAGCACTACAATAACAAAATATAAGACTCGAAACTATACACGATTAACGATATAAGTGATTACATACTTTGTCCACATCATTGTATTATCATACATATAAAGGACTCATGATTCTTATTCAAACTTGGTCTTAATTTGATGTGCATGACCAAAATCATACGTCAAAACCAAGCTTCCATCCATTCTTTTGAGCACAAACCTTTCAACCAAAACATAGCAACCGAATTTCTGCCATGCACCAATTCCTTCATACTTCTCTTCTCTCTGCACCCTTTCTATCCTTTTCTCCCCAACACCAACCCATCCAAATTTTTCTTCTTCCCACCTCATTCTTTCTACAACTTCTAAATTCAACCCTACACTTTCTTCTCTTCCATCAGCCCCAAAACTCGTAAACCATATTGCGCCATTGACCACGTTTTTCTCATCCCAAGTTGCCTCTCTCCGACTCTCACCAATGAAAACTGCTTCACTACGAATTGCAGCTCTCACGGACACAACATTTCCTTCATTGCTGTGTTCGTTTTCTTGTTCGAAAACTCGTTCCCATTTTTGCTCTAGTGTCATTTCATAAAATATGGACTTTTTCACTTGGTCGGCGAGTTTTCCTTCTTTGATAAATACAAAGGGACAATACCACTTACCAACAACCTCACTATCAGAAGTTTGTGTCGAGGGTGGGAAATTAAGACGTGAACGAAGGGATACATTAATTCCATGTGCTTCAGTTAACTTATAGTTTCTGGGTGTTTGAGTAAATATCCCCCAGCCCCTGATCCTTAAGAAATCTGGAGGATAGCCATCCTCAGCAACAGATTTGGCGCAAAAGCTACCATCGCCTTTACATGCTATTTCTTTAGGAACAATCTCAAATTGTTGGTACTCGTCGTGAGTGTCTAATGGCCTGGGTTTGACATCATGAATACAACTGCAAAAACAACATGTTGTGACATCTTTCTTCTTAGAGCAAGCAAACGCTTCCCTGGTCATAGATTTTTAGTTAGTTCGTTAATGATTTATCCATACATACTACTTAGTTTCATAATCAAAAACATAAAAAAAATATAAGTATTTTATATACATACAAACTTATACATACTTCATATAAATTTACCTTTGCACCCAAAAAAAAAAAAAAAAAAAAAAAAAAAAAAAAAAAAAAAAAAAAACCCTTATACATACCCTTTATGTGATCCATGTGTTTTGATCACATAGTATTTGTTCGAAGACAAAGGTTGATTTAGGACCGGAATAAAGGCAACTTCATTGTAAGCTTTGTGGAAATGTGTGGTCAATGTTTTGTTTTGTGGAAATGGCAACTTTGCAAGATATCGATTCTTGCATAGGCCAAAACACGAGTATGTTTCTGACTCTTCATCTTGGATCGCCAAGTAGCCCGAGTTTGGACCCTCAGGAGGGGAATAAAGAGCTTCGGGATGGCTCATGTAGTGAGAAAAAGATCGTGTCACGTACATATTTTGAACTGAAAGCTTAATATATAGGGATGATGTTTTAGCTTATGGCTATTGATGATACGTAAAAACACGGGTCGGAATTACAGGCTTAGGTCATTTGACCTTTGCTACGCAAGCGTGACCATGAATCTACCATCATTTTAGAGAGTAGGCTATTTGTTTGAAAAGTTCTGTAATTTACGTCGAGGAGTACAAAGGGTTATTAATAGTTTCTCGCGTGGCGATTCCCCTCAGGTAACTCACATTATATATGTGGTTTTACGCCACATTTCTTAAGTGGAACCGAGTAACCATGTTACGAAAGATTATAGCTGGTTTGGGGTGTTTTCCTTATGCTTGCGCTATTGTTTGCCTAATAGCATAAGCACAAGTGAGAAGAGAATGAATAATAGAAGGAGAAGTGAAGGCTGTGAAGGTGTGTAGAAATTGGTTCCCAATGACTCCTATTTATAGGATGAAATAGAGATAGCAAAGTATGAGAAGATTTACTTACCATATCTGTTAGCAGGACCCACGATATATCTTATATGGTAAGCAAATATTCAGCAAGTGGATATTTGGATATGTGTTGCTCATGTATACGCATTAAGAGATTGTACAAACATGTCTTACTCTTTCATGCATGATGCATCATATGCATATGCGTAAATGGCTGATAAGGTTAAATCTAAAATGTAGTAGCAGTGTTTAGCTATATTATATAGGTTACCTCATCAGCTATGATTATGGTTTTGCTGGTATGATTATATAAGAATGATTTGGATTAGTCGAAGTGATTAATTAGCGTACAAAAGTAACACACCTAATTTGATTCTTTCTTTAGGCTGCCGACAATAAGGACCGACGACTCGGTCGGCGTCGATCGTCTCGATCGTCCCTTTTGTGGCAAATCGGTCGCGACCGAAATGGGGCAAGGAAAATGAGACAATCGGTCTCAACCTCGACCGAGTACCATTTCATTTTTTTTTTTTTTTTTTTTTTGCCTTTTTTATCCATTTGCTTTGCCTTTTATTTGTTTTGACCGATTTAGTGTGTGTGTGTGGAGGAACCGAGGAAGAAGAAGAAGTTCTTCTTCTTCTTCTTTTTTTTTTTTTTTTTTTTTTTTTTTAAAAAAATTGGTAAAGTAGGTGGCAAGTGATAATAAGTTTTTTTTTTTTTTTTTTTTTTTTTTTTTTTTTTTTTTTTTTTTTTGTAAATTTAGTTTTGTAATTTTTTTTATATATTATTAATGAAATTTGAGTTTTTGTTAAAAATGTTAAAAAAAAAAAAAAAAAAAAAAAAAAAAAAAAAAAAAATTGAACTTGGTCGCATTGTGGCACTGAATCGCTTGCAGATCGCTGGAGAGAGAAAGCTGACGTGGCAGAAAAAGTAAGAGGGATTAACCCTTATTCTCGGTCATTACTGCATGCAGCCTTATAGATCAATTTTGAAAAAGTGTTGACTTTTTCTTGTTGTACATCAAAGATTATCTAGTACAGGTAGTTTCATGGAAGCCTATTATATCACAATTTTGTTAACTAATCAGTAGAAAACAAAGGTTGTTGGTCTTTTGTAGTTTTGTTACAAAATGAAGTTATGAACGAATCCTTAAAATAATACTACCTCCGTCTCAAAATATAAGTTCAGTTTAACTTTTTGAATCGAATTTTAACCTTAAATATTTTTATTTGTATTATATAAGACTTGATGCAAAACATATGAATGGATTGTATTTTGAATGGATTTTGATTTGGTATGATTTTCATCAAGTAATATATAGTACAAAAAAATATATTTAAGATTAAAATTCAATTTAAAAAGTCAAACTGGACATATTTTGAGACGTAGGGAGTAGTAAAATTTGTGACACCTCGTATACGTGATAATGACTACCACTGATGATCAATGAGGATCCTAGTTGTAAATATTTGAATTTATCAAATGTTTATGTTGATGACTTGATTCATTATATATGAATTGTGTTCTTGGTGACAAAGGATTATTTTTAGAGCAAATTGAAAAAATCGTCTCCGTTAGGGGGCAATATGTTGGAAAAACATAATCCATTAACTTTGTTTTTCAATGAAGGTTGCATGATTTATTTTCTGACTCGACTACTGCAATTCACACCAGCATCACAGACAATATTATTATGTATTTGCAAAACTTAAATTTGACCAATAAGGTTGAATACATAGGATTGATGACTTGTCACTTGACAGTTAAATTCGGTTATACATGAAGGGACACAATGGTTGAATTAAACCATCACACCTGTTGATTCATTTGAACCAACACAACCCTTCTACATACCGATTAGATTAGTATAAATAGATAGGATCCTGTAACATTATTTGTAACCCATTCATGCTTTATAAAATCAGATTATGGGTTCACCCAATCTTTCCTTGTTTCACTTATATCGATTCTTATTTTATATGATGATTGGCATGTTGTTGTTATGATCATTCGATCCTGGAAATCCTCCCAAATAACCTGTCTAATACCTTGAACATGCAAATGCTTCCCTAATCATCAGGATTTTAGTTAGTTAGTTAGTCTCTTAATCACTAACTCAAAAGATTTAAAATACAATTATAGGGAATATTACATTACAAATGTATATATATCCATGTGCTTTCATGGGCCAGTATTGGTTTGAAGACAGCGGTTGATTTAGGACAGGAATAAAGGCAACTACATTGAAAGAAACATGTTTGTTATTACTTATTACCCGCCCTGCCAAATGACGTGTCAATTTTTTTGTTTTGAAGAAATTGAATGACAAGTTTACAAGAAACCGAATCTTGCATAGCCCAAAACACGAGTATCTTTCAGTCGATCTCTTCGTCTTGGGTCCATGGACCATGATCGAGGCAGATAAAGATCTCTAGCAAAGCTCTTGTGATGTGAAAAAGATCGTACATCTTTGAACTTAAACTTAGTCTGTCGAGCTTTGTTTTTAGTTTATGGTTTTGTAAAATAGTTTTTTGGTACGAACATGAAGAATAATGTGGGAACCATTTGAGTGATTAACGTGCAAAAGTTAAATACTTAGCTGATATTTCTTTGTCATTAATTAACTAGTTATAATACCCGCGCACGCGCGGGTTTTTTTTCTAATTTTTTGAATAATGTATTTTATTTATTAAAAAAAATAATTTAATTTTTTGTTTTGTTTTGTTTCGTTTATAGTTTTTAATTTTGTATTACTAGACGAGTACCCGTGCATAGCAACGGGATTTCATAGCGGCATTTTAATTATAATAATATTTTGGTTAAGTGGTTTGTGTAACGTTTTGTATAACCAAATATCATTATAACTATCTGCCGCTATAAAATTCCGTTTCTATATACAGGTACTCGTCTAGTATTTAAAAGTTTGTTTTTATATACGTGTGTATTCATTATTAAGTTGACAAAACAATTTTACATTTTCATGTTTTCAATTATTAATTATTTATTGAACTTTTCATGTTTTTAAGTTGACAAAAAAAATTGAACATATAATGTAAGTTTCCATGTTTTCATTAAGTTTTGATTAAGTTTTAAATTAGATGTATTAAAGAGTGGTAAATGCATTAATTAAGGGTAATTTAGGCAAAACATTAATTTAAGTTTTTCACTTTTCACTTTTCACTTCTTGACTTTTTGACCATTTTCTCTTTATAGATAGTATAGATATGATGAAGAGAACTCGACTATGTATAGTTATAGTGCCCGTAAACGCATGAGTTTTTTTTTTTTTTTCTTTTTTTTTTAATATTCTTGAATAATGTATTTTTATACTATTACTTTCTCATAATGTACATATAAATGAACCATAAACTTTGAAATCTTATAATGGAAAGTTAAAAGATACGAAAATCACCTGATATAAATTACAAAATCATGGATACTTCATCTAAATTACTGTACAATTGTTGTACTACTGGACTTCTTTGTAACCCAAAAGAACATAGAATGCAATAGAAATCCCTTTCCACCATGTTGAAATTACAATTGTTGTACAATATATTCAAATATCAGAAACTTTTCTAATGATGGATATGTGTCAGTTCATTCTTTGTGAATTCAAAAAGAGTATACTAAGCAATACAAAGAAAATTATAATCATCTCCGATAGAAGCATGCTTTAATTACCACAGGAAGTTGAAAGCGGAAGCAATTGATTACAATACCTTTTTATCCCTGTTTCACCGTTAGCTAATGAATTTATTTGCAGATGTCTTATCCGATATAGTTCATCTATCGAAGAAAAAAAATAAAAAAAATAAATAAATAAAAAAATAAAAAAAATAAAAAAAAAAAAAAAAAAAAAACACCTTCCCTTCATGTTAGATCTTGCTTTAATACTTTTCTTTTCCTTCTATGTGCCTATAATAATTTTAAATTTTAAATTGAACCATTTACAGAAAAATTTCCATGCTTCGCAAATGCAATCCAAGTGAGGGACCTAATCACCAAATTATACAAATGAGTATGTTCAAATGGGGAACAATAAGGTCCTAATATTATAAGCATGATGTGCTTCAAGCAATTATAGATTAAAAGTTAATTAAAGATACAAAATGCAAGATAATCTAAATGAATATTCTAATTGTAGCAATAAATGTCACTCTCTCATTGTAAGTTCACAATGATATTACTTTGTGAGTGAACCCAGAAGCAAATAAATCAATCTTATTAAGTCTTAATTATGCAACTCTTTGAATAATAGTAAAGCAGATTATCAATTCCTCATATGCAATCATAGGTGTTTGGATGTGCAGAAGTTTTCTTGAAGATTTACCACAAATTATCTATGTTGCTTCCTACATCAAGATTGAGAACAAAGTTATCAACCATTGGCTGAATGTTAACCTCTTACCATCCAAATAAAACCAGTTGGTTGTCGGACCACATGCACTGAAATTGCTCCGTAAGGATACACAACCCTTCGAATTCTAATTTTCTTTCATAAAACAGACTCGACAGTGGCTAGTTCTCGAGCTAAACGTCCCATCCTAACTTACTGAAATGGCCCGAACTACATTAGCCATTAGGATCCAACCTGTTTTGACCCGTTACCAAAACCATACGGTCTCATTTAAGTTTCCACCTCTAAATTAAGGTTACGTGCACACATAGACTATGCCCAATAAACAACTAACAAAGTACCAATCTTCAAGATACATGAGAGTATTTAGAGAATTACCAAATTGCCGCCTGATGTTTCTTTGCGAGGTCCAGATTCTCAGCAGAGCGTAAATGTTCAACACTGGTTTAATTCATAGATTGGGTTGAAGTTGTTGTGCATTTATCTTTATCTGCAAGGATAATAAAATTAACTTTTAAGTCTTCTTAGCAAAATGACCAACCATAACCTGTTACTCTTCTCATAGCATGCTCATGTTGAGATTGATAAGGCTGTAAAATAACAAAATAAAATAAATATAAACATGTAAGCTTAGTTACACATAGTCAAAATAAATAAAGAACAACCATTATAAGCGATTAATATAATCAACCATACTAAGCAACCCATACAATTACGCTTCCAATAAGCAATCCAAAACAATCCCTATAATCAGTTTTGATAAGCAGTCCCAAATATCCAACCTGGTGATTTCTTGAGTTTGGTTGAATCATCTGCAGATAACTTTGATTAGAAATTCGCTGGAATAAAAAAAAACTTGGTCAATCAAGTGAGTTTATATAATGCTTCCGCTTATGCCCCTATTAGATTCGAATTACAATTGTAATACAATTAAAATTGGTTTGTGTTAAGAAGTCTGGATTTATTTAAAGAAATTACAGTTTAGTCCAAGAATATGTGAAAAAGTTTATAAAGAACAGAAATTTATTAAAATAAAATGCAACTGTGATAAATAAAACACTACATCAAACACCCTTTTTAGTTTATTAGAGGTAAGCAATTTCTCAAGAGTAACTAATTCATCGTAACTCATGTCTGCAATGTCTAGTCTTAAATCTTGAAACTGATCCGGAAACTTCATGGAGTTTTGATCAGCAGACAAGGACTCATGTTCCAGTATTTCTATGTAAAGCATTACTATCAAAGCTACCTTTACGGGTTTCCATCCTGGATCATTGTTTAATCTTTGGTGAACATAACACTGAAGAGCAACTAACAGAACTGCTATAAATTCAGTCCCAGGAGTGATAACATTGGACTCAAAAGTTTGAGATTCGTGTTTAGGAGGAAGCTTTTTGCCTTCTCTCTCAAATTCCTCCCTCAGCCCTCCTCCTCCGCTCCTTGGCAGCCTAAAAAGCCAAAGTCAAAATGATTAATCAACATAAATCTAAAAGTAAAAAAACTTAGTGCGGGGTTAAGGCACATCTTATTATTAATCAAAATTGGATACTTTTTTATCCTATGGCTAAAAATATAGGGTACTACCATTCATGCTACAATAAGATCTGTATTTATCTTAGATTTCAACAAACTGTTGGAAGAGGATGCTGATTTCTTTGCACGACATATTGCTAGGCTAATGAAACATAATTTCCATTACAAAATTCTTTTTTAAACTAAATTTAAGACACATTCAGTTGTAAAAAAGGTTACATAAAAATGGTGCACCACTGATATAAGTATGAATGATTGCTTAAACACGATCACAGGCGTGGCTATAAGCACTTTTGACTACTAATAGTAAGTTAATTACTTGATGTTTGTTTTTCCTAATTCACTTCCAAACTTGGCACCTGCATAATAACAAACAAACATACTCTTAGTAGTTATTTCTCATCATCTTGCATAGCAACCACATACATAAACACCACTTTACTTACACAATTTTGTCAACCCATTTATTGACCTGCCAAGACATTCCTGCCAATACATTGGATGTGTCCTAGTACAACAGAGACAAATATTCAATCCCTTCCAAAAATCCTACGAAAGACCCCAAGTTAACTTTGAATCTAAACAACCCTAAGACAAAACAAAATTTTAATCTAAATCAAACACCCCTATTACAGACACAAATTGAAAAACTGAATCCAAATACCCTTTCATCATAGTCGTAGAATCAAAAACTAAAACTGACTCCAAGCATAATAATTACTCTCATATAATCTTCATAGTATTCATTATCAAATCTTGTCAATTCAATTTGAAATCAGTTGGACTATAAGAGCGCTTGTTATAAATCACAAAAAATAAATCAATTAGCTTATGATAAATAAAACCTGAATACAATGATATAAACCATACCACTAATTAATCAGGTGTAAATTTGTATTCTGATTTTGTTGAAAAACTTTTAAAACTCATATTTGTTGTTTGATGAAACAGCTTCTTCAAAACGGATATTTGTTGTTTGATGAATAACCTTCTTCAAAACAGGGTCCATTCTCCTCGTTCATCAGAATCTCCACGAGGAGAGGAAACGATTGGTGTTTGTGGACGTTTTCTTCGGTTATTTGGATGGACACATAACTTACTTTTAAAAATCGGAATCTAATTGTTGGTGATGGTGGATGTTTAATCGGAATCTAATTGTTGGTGATGGTGGATGTTTTGTTGACTTACTTTTATTGAAACACAGCTTAGGGTGTGTGTGTTTTTTCCCAGGCAATTGGGGCTTATGTTCCGCTTTTCTAAAAAATATACACTTTTACCATCAAAATATTAAAAGTTAACACTCCAGCCCATGTGTATATTACTACTTTTTAAATATAAAAGTATAAAAACGTTTTTAATACACTTTTTACACAAAAATGGTAATTTTTAAGATTAATTTGATAATTATGAAACTTTTTTAAAAATCAAAATAAAAAAAAAAAAAAAAAAAAAAAAAAAAAAAATACTAAAAGAGGAATGAATTGATTTTTTTGAAATGAAAAAATTCAAATAGGGGTTTCACTTTATTATATAAAAGATTATGTTTTTGACAAAGTCCATCTGTTGACCTTTCTAATTTTGTTTATAAGAGATTTTTATTTTTATTTTAGAAAGGCAACAACTTATATAAGAACTTAACACACAAAGGGAGAAAACAAAAATATGATACAAGTCATCTCCTCTCAATTAAACAAGCTAATTTAAAAAAAAAAAAAAAAAAAAAAAAAAAAAAAAAAAAAAAAAAAAAAACGTAACTGATACAAATGACGCAAAACTACAACTAGGCCTAACTGATACAAATGACACAAAACTACAACAAAGGAGCTAAAACGTCTACAATCACACATACTTAAAAACATGGAATAGGACCACATTAAAACAAAGCTATTGGTATTTTGTAGTTTTGGTCTATATAACAAAAAAACATGTAATATGAACAAACTGATAAGATTATTAATTAACGAGCTAATTTATGCAAGCAAAACAACACGAACTTAATTTCTTTACATCCCTCAACGCCACTTGCTGAAAAACATTAGCAAACTCCACACACTTTGCTTGGACCCTCCACAGAACATCATTAATTCTTGAGTAAATTACATGGTTGGTCCCTGTGGTTTGTATAAAGTAACAAGTTTCGTCCCTATCTTTTAAAAGTTGCATGGTTAGTCCCTAAGTACGTAAACAAATAACACCACTGGTCCCTTGGTTTAACTGGTATTAACTAGGTTAGTTAAAATTTACAAGTTAGCCCCCTTTGGTAAAATAGCGCTGCATCGTTAATCCTTTAGCGCTGCATCGTTAATCCTTTAGCGCTGCATCGTTAAATAGCGCTGCATCGTTAATCCTTTTACTTTTCGCCCGTTTTTTTTTACGTTTTCGCCCGTTTTTGTCCGTTTTTTTTTACATTTTCACCCGTTTTTGTTCGTTTTTTTTTTACGTTTTCGCCCGTTTTTGTCCTTTTTTTTTTACGTTTTCGACCGTTTTTGTTCGTTTTTTTTTACGTTTTCACCCGTTTTTGTCCGTTTTTTTTTACGTTTTCGCCCGTTTTTGTCCGTTTTTTTTACGTTTTCGCCCGTTTTTGTCCATTTTTTTACGTTTTCGCCCGTTTTTGTCCATTTTTTTACGTTTCGTCCGTTTTTGTCCATTTGTCGCCCGTTTTTGTCTATTTTTTTTACGTTTTCGTCCGTTTTGTCCATTTTTTTACGTTTTCTCCCATTTTCTTTCATTTTCATACGTTTTTGTCCGTTTTTTTTTACGTTTTTGCCCTTTTTTTTACGTTTTCGCCCGTTTTTTTTACGTTTTCATCCGTTTTTGTCCATTTGTTTACGTTTTCGCCCGTTTTTGTCCATTTTTTTTACGTTTTCGTCCGTCTTTTGTCTAAATATAATTTTGAATTTTTTTTTAATAATCATCGAAAAAAATATTTTCGAAAAAAAAATTTGGGTAAAAAAAAGTTTCTAAAATATATTTTTGGAAAAAAAGTTTGGCGTAAAAAAAAGTTTCTAAAATATATTTTTCGAAAAAAAAAATTGGGTAAAAAAAAGTTTCTAAAATATATTTTTCGAAAAAAAAATTTGGGTAAAAAAATATTTTTTCTAAAATATATTTTTCGAAATAAAAATTTGGGTAAAAAAAAGTTTCTAAAATAATTTTTTACCCAAATTTTTTTTTCGAAAAATATATTTTAGAAACTTTTTTTTACCCCAATTTTTTTATCGAAAATATTTTTTTCGATGATTATTTAAAAAAAATTCAAAATTATATTTAGACAAAAGACGGACGAAAACGTAAAAAAAATGGACAAAAACGGGCGAAAACATAAACAAAGGGACAAAAACGGATGAAAACGTAAAAAAAGGGAAAAAACGGACGAAAACGTAAAAAAATGGACAAAAACGGGCGAAAAAAACGGACAAAAACATATGAAAATGAAAGAAAATGGGTGAAAACGTAAAAAAAAAACGGACAAAAACGTATGAAAATGAAAGAAAATGGGCGAAAACGTAAAAAAAATGGACAAAAACGGACGAAAACGTAAAAAAAATGGACAAAAACGGGCGAAAACGTAAAAAAAAAGGGACAAAAACGGGCGAAAACGTAAAAAAAAACGGACAAAAACGTATGAAAATGAAAGAAAATGGGCGAAAACGTAAAAAAAATGGACAAAAACGAACGAAAACGTAAAAAAAATGGACAAAAACGGGCGAAAACGTAAAAAAAAAAGGGACAAAAACGGGCGGAAAACGGAAAAAAAACAGAAAAAAACGGGCGAAAACGTAAAAAAAACGGGCGAAAACGTAAAAAAAACGGACAAAAACGTATGAAAATGAAAGAAAATGGGCGAAAACGTAAAAAAATGGACAAAAACGGACGAAAATGTAAAAAAAATTGACAAAAACGGGCGAAAATGGGCGACAAATGGACAAACACGGACGAAACGTAAAAAAATGGACAAAAACGGCTGAAAACGTAAAAAAACGGATAAAAACGGGCGAAAACGTAAAAAAACGGACAAAAACGGGCGAATACGTAAAAAAAACGAACAAAAACGGGCGAAAACGTAAAAAAAAGGACAAAAACGGGCGAAAACGTAAAAAAAGGGACAAAAACGGGCGAAAATGTAAAAAAAACGGACAAAAACGGGCGAAAATGTAAAAAAAAAAAAAGGGCGAAAAGTAAAAGGATTAACGATGCAGCGCTAAAGGATTAACGATGCAGCGCTATTTAACGATGCAGCGCTAAAGGATTAATGATGCAGCGCTATTTAACCAAAGGGGGCTAACTTGTAAATTTTAACTAACCTAGTTAACACCAGTTAAACCAAGGGACCAGTGGTGTTATTTGTTTACGTACTTAGGGACTAACCATGCAACTTTTAAAAGATAGGGACGAAACTTGTTACTTTATACAAACCACAGGGACCAACCATGTAATTTACTCTTAATTCTTTTTGGTACCACATGCCCCAATACATTTAAGTTATTGCCATCAATAGATGGTCATACCGATAGTTTTGTAGGTTTCTAATTGATTTTGATTACCTATACGTGATAATGACTAGTTGACTATCAATGATGCTCAATGAAAATCTCATATAAGTACCGGTGTTTTCAGAACCGGACCGGACCAATTTAGCGGAAACTGAAGACTTTCAGTTTTTTCAAGGCGAGTGAACCGGTGGCTAATGGATCGGTCAAAACTGGTCTAAACCGGAAAAACGGTTGAACGGACAACCTTCCTTGGGTGAAGTCACTGTTATTTTTCGTCAGTTATCCATCTTTGGTTTTCAGTTGCTTTTCTGGTAATATTGATGATGAAAGATGAAAGTGAAGGTAAATAAATGTAGAAGGTGGGTATTGAGAAAAACAAAATTAAAACTATAAAAAAGGTTGAAGAACGTATAAGGGTGTTCACAAATCGGGTAATACCACAAGAACTAAGGGGGTGACAATGGGAGGGTCATTGAGGCTCGGCATGAGATGCTGATTGGCATGCTCCAAAACCACAAGCCCGGCATCAACATTTCGGCATGGTCGAAGGTCATGATATGCCGAATCGGCATGCACATCAACCCCAAAAAAATGAACGTTGGCATTTAATATATTTGGCCGTTTGAGGCTTATTTCCAAAAAAAATAAAAAAATAAAAAATAAATAAATAAATAAATAAATTTTTCCCTTTTAATTGATATAGCCGTTTGAGGCTTTTTTCGGGAAAAAAAAATGTTCCCTTTTAAATTATATAGCTGTTTGAGGCTTTTTTCAAAATAATAATAATAATAATAATTCCCTTTAAATTGAAACTTAATCTTGTAATTTTATAAACACAATCAAATCACAAAATATTTACCATCTAATCACACACTACTAGCCATGGCTTACGCATCATCTTCTTCATCCTCGGACGAAATTATTATTCCAACCGAATCATCCGATCTATGGCTATTCGGTAGTACGTTTGAAACTTTGTTAGCCGCATACGAGGCACTTGAAGATACAGAAAATTCTAAAGAAATACGTGGTTATATCACCCGTTTTCATGAAAGAGCATTAGAAACTCTAAACAATGATTATTTTGTTGAAGAACCAAAGTTTAACGACGATAAGTTTCGCGAGCGTTTTCGTATGGGTAAAACATTGTATTTACGAATTGTTGGTGAAATTGAAGCGCAAATCGAGTGGTTTCAACCGGGATATGACGCGTTGGGAAAAAAGAGTTTTACGGTGTTACAAAAATGTACGTCGGCCATTCGGCAACTCGCAACCCGTGAACCGTCGGATAGATTTGATGACTACTTAAACATGGCACGAAGAACGTCAGGTTATTATTTTTTTATTAATATTATTTCTTTATCAATTATAAATATTTCGTATATATATATATATATATATATATATATATATATATATATATATATATATATATATATATATATATATATATATATATATATATATTTTTGTTATTTTAAATATGTCGTATATATTTTTGTTTTTTTTATTTTATGTATATAAATATGTGTTATTTAATATGTTGTAGATGAATGCCTTGATAAATTTTGTGATGCGATTATAAAGTTATATGGGCGAAAGTTCTTACGTAGGCCGACAACCCATGACGTTGCATGCATATTCGAGGCACATGAAGAAAAACATTACATTCCTTGTATGCTTGGTAGCATTGATTGTACACATTTTGTTTGGCGAAATTGCCCTAAGTATTTGAGAGGCCAATATAAGAGAGGTGATCACCAATACCCGACTATTATGCTTGAGGCGACGGCTTCAAATGATTTATAGATTTGGCATTCGTTTTTTGGTCCTCCCAGTTCAAATAACGATATCAATGTTTTGAATCAGTCTCCGTTGTAAGTTACTGAGAGAAATGGAACGGCACCAAACAGTTCATTTGTTTTGGGTGGACGGCTTTACAAACGTGGATACTATCTTACCGATAGAATCTATCCTAGGTATTCAACATTTGTTAAAGCATATCCGTATCCTACTGACCCAAAAGAAAAGAAATTCAAAAAGCTACAAGAGTCTGTAAGAAAGGATGTTGAACGAGCTTTTGGTCGTCTAAAGGGAAAATGGTTTATTCTAAGTCGTCCTCTCTGGCCTATGTCCGTCCAAAAAATTCGAAAAATCGTTTATACGTGTATTATATTGAACAATATGATTTTAAAAGACGATGTGATGGCAATATCACCGGTTTATATAATGGATTCGCCGGTCGCGCCAGTTTATGATGATAGTGTTCTACAGGAGTTGCTCGACGAAGATATCCATAACCGTCTCTGATATGATCTTTCAGAGCACGTAGCGGCTCAAGACTTGTCATACCTTGATGAATAGTGATTTTATAATTTTTTTTCCTAAGCATTTTGTAATTTTCTTTGAGTTATTAATAAAATTTAATGTTTTTATATAATTGTTTAGTATATTTATAAATAAGAAAAATAAAAAAATATATGATTGGTCAATTTTGCATCACTATTGCCACTAAAAAATGAAGAAAAGTCATGGTGAATTATGAAATGTGTTGTTGGCATTTGATTGGTTAAAAATGTGTTGGCCACTTATTTTTGCATCACCATTGCCACCCCCTAATAACCGAATTGGATTTGTCAAAATCGAACCGAATTAAATATTCGGTTTTCTGTTTGAATAAGGTTTTAGCAAAATGTAAACCGAACCGAATTGAAAACCGAATTCACATAAATATATATACTTTTTATATATTTATATACATACAAAACCGTTAAAACCCCTTGCAATTCCTAGTATAAATGTAACATTTTTTAAGTTTGAAAATATTTTTTTTACTAAAAAACTATATAATTAAATGAAAAAAGTTATAAATGATTTAATTTGGGTTATTCAGGTCAACCAGAAAACTGAACTGAATTCAAATTCAGTTTTCTATTCGGTTTAATCTAATTTGAATTTGGTTTTGGTCAGTTTTCGGTTTTACCTAGAAAAAATTAACCGAGCTAACCGAAATGAATAACTCGATAACCGAACTAATGAACCATATCAACACATTTCAAATAAAGAGGAAAATTTTGAAAGAATATGCATCTATAAAAATAGACGTATTTGAAATGTGTGATTGTGGTTACTTCTTATCTTTTTTATTTTTAATTATTCTTCTCATTTGATCCCAACTTTTGCTTCGAAGTTTTGAATTTATTTTGATAACTATTGAGAGTGCATTTGAATTGTGAAAGAATGCATATAATTAAGTGTATATTATAGATTAACATGCTTTCAAATCTTTAAACTACTTATAATATTGAATAAATTGTAATATGGTTCTTAAATCGGTCGAACTAGTGAACCGGTCTGACCCAAAACATTGCTTACACAACAACTTTGGACGTCTTCTGTGAGGACTGGTCCTCACCAAATATGGATTTACGAGGTCATCTCCTCGCTAGCTTGTCCTCGCCAATACCTCGTCGCTAAGGTCTTTGGTGAGGTCATTTTCAGCTCATTTGCGAGGATTGAGTGGGCCAGGTGGCATACCCCTTTTGCGGCGCCTTTGTTGTCGCTAAAGCCTTTAATATAAACGATTACCTAATTAATTAATTAATTAATAAGTTAGTTAATTGTATTTGTATTAAAATAATCGTTGTTTAATAGTCCTGGACACGTGGCACTTTCTTGTTTGGCTATGACAATGGCGAGGATATGTCCTCGTCAGTTGTCTGCACATTTAGCACAGCAGCCTGCTGTATTATGTAGGTTTTTCAGATTTTTTTCAGAAATTTTCTAAAAAGAATCTACCTGTGTACTACAACAACCGCTGTCTAAAATGTGCAGTATAACAAAACAAAGCCGCAAAAACATTCAACCAAAGTTTATACGCATTAATACATCTGCTAAAAGTTACATATTCGGCTACCAAAATTCATACAAAGTTCGTACATCCTAATTAATACATATCCGCTTAAACATTCAACAAAATGGACCAATATCTGCATACCACAAATCCATACACAACCATAAGTATCTGAAGCTTAAACATAACTAAAAACATAAGTACCAAAGTTCGTGAAACAAACACAACTACTGAAATGCCCAGATCATCCCCATCTCCCCGTCTCCACTTCCGGGATTCCCGCTTGAGGAAGGATCATCGCTCGAGAGGGCGGTCCCACTTGTGGAACCAACTTCTCTCATGGAACCGGGAAACATGTTGGCTAGCTCAGACATACCTGGCGATTGAGACAGGAAGGCGACCATTCGATTGAAATTTTCTTGCTGCGTCTAGTTTACCAATCTCTGTGCAGCAAGTTCCTCTTGATGCTTCTTCATCATCTCGTTCATCTCTCGCTGCAAGTAGAATGGCGTACCTTTGGTAGTGAAAGAAAAACATGATAAATCTATAACATAATGAAAAAAGAACCATTTTAATAAAGTACCTGAGCTAAACTGTAACAACCCGTAATTTCCACGTCTACATTATTTTCAAACTTCGACAAGTTACTATTCATCATTTACTATTCACCAATCACTATTCATCATTTCACTATTCATCATTTTTGGAGTCGGTTTGAAATTTCGAGAAGCGTTCAAAAATTTTACTATTCACAAAACACTATTCATGATTATCGTTCATCCGTATATTAGGTCATGCACGGATACGCATTATTTTAATTTACGTATGTTCAAATATTTAATAAATGTTACCACTCAGTTTTTACTACTAACGTATACCCAATACTCCCGACTATGATCCTAACACATTTTTGTACTCATTATAATGATATAAAAATTTTATTATTAATTTACACGGTGTTTTCAAGTCAACTGCTACATTTTACGTTAGGAGCTTATTACTCCGTCGGTTTGCGTTATTTCAACCCGATAATTAATTTAACACCCGATTCTCATCAGGAATGTAATTTCATAATTTTTACAACTTCGTCATATTTTATTTCAACTCGACACGATTTATTTTTAGTTAACACGATACCCGATAACACCCAATGTACAAGACTTCTACACAAGAAAAATGCATTTTTTTTCTTTTCAAAATACATGTGCAAGAGTTTTACTTCTACTTGACCTCTTATTTACCATAATACCCTAAATTTAGCAAATAAACTTCATTTTTCACATAAATATTCATTTTACAAATCATAAAACTAGGTTTTCTCTCATCTCTTCCTCTCTTCTCCATATGATTGGCCAAGAACAAGATCCAAGAAGAAACCATTGATTTTTCAAGAACCAAGTATTTATCAAATCCTAGTAGTGATCTAGTTTGGGTTTTGAAATAAAAACCACAAAGATTAAATGGGTTTTCATCACCATCTTTCAATAATCATCACAAGTAAGTTACTAATAATTTTCCTACTCTTTTAAACATTTACTTGATGTATTTTCATCTCCCATCTTTCAATAATCATCACAAGTAAGTTACTATCTGAAATACGTTCAGATGACTTGAGAGTTAGTTTGAGTGTTTGTTCATCTCCCACTCCAACTGCGGGGGCTGTTAGTTGATATTTGTATTATGTTTATTAGTTTAGAGCTTGGCCCGATTTATTGTTTGTTGAGGCCTAACCCATTTATGTTTCCTATGTATTTACATGGCTCGATCCTATTATTATGATATGGGAAAACAATAATCTTACAGGCACTTCATTTGGCTTGGCTGTTGTACAATGGAAAACAGTTTTAAGATAATCGTGTTGAACACAAGCCTTGTGCCTCGACCTTTACTACTGTCTTTTAATTACCGTTGATTAAAGTCTACCTTATGTTTCTACCTCATTCTGTCTGTATTTAATTTTATGTTATTTATTTATTGGTTAATTTTTAGTTATTGTAATATGTATTTTACTAATAAAAGTGTGATTGTTTCCTATATATTATGCACATATCTTAGGTTCTAATCAGCTTCTAATTTTTCATTGTTAGCACAAAAAAATTATGTCTTACTTTAGTAGGCAGATGTCAATTGATCGGGTTAAACTTTATTTTTTTGGGATTGAAATACAACTTTTTGGGTTGTGTTTTTATTTGGCTCTGGATTCGGGTTATTCAAGGTTTATTTGTTTCTTGAATTTTGATCATTCCAGAGTAAGTATGTATAGAAGCTTGTATGTTTAATCATCCAACAAGTAAGTAAATGCGATATAACGTTAATATAGGAAACTTTGATTTCAAAAAAAAAAAAAAAAAAAAAAAAGGTAGGGGGAGAGGGGGAGGGGGAGGGGCTTTAACTATTTTGAAAAAGGAAAATAATAATAATAATAATAATAATAATAATAATAATAATAATAATAATAATAATAATAATAATAATAATAATAATAATAATAATAATAATAATAATAATAAAGGACACGAGGGGTGCAGTGGAGGGGCCCGAAAGGGGTTTACTAAGAAATATTTTATTGACCACTTGGGTTCCCGTCATTTTAAGACTAATGATTTGAAGGCTTACCACAAAGCACGTATAGCAAGGGACTTCTCCTTATTTTCTACTCTTGACCAAGCACTTCATCAAGCGGGCATTTGACTTTGTGGTGAGTGTTTTTGCACTCACACTTTTAGTAAGAATTGCAAACATGGCGTTGGTGACGTGGTTCCTGCACCTCGTTTTGACGAAGTAGCGATCTACCGTATTCCTATGCCTCTTAGGCCGACCCTGAATATAGTCGAGGAGTGTGTCACTGGTGAGTCAGATGGTATTCTCGCTATTGATAAGGTTATTGAGGGAGCTGCTTCTAGGATGCCCCCTCTCGGTGTTGAGTCCACTTACGACATCAACCTTCTTGATCAGGTTTTCTCCAAGAAGTTGCGTACGGTTAAATTTATTCCCCCAGAGCACGGCTTGGATTTGCTAAGATTTTTCGTGGAGCGTTGGATAAGGTTCTAGCGTGCCCAGAGAACTTATCTGCATGGGTGCAACTCCTTATTCTGCCATCCTGTGTGTTGTCCACTTTTGTGCCAACAAACAGAGCTCAACGACGTTCTGGAGAGAGAGAACGATGCCAGCTTGACATTATTTCTCGTGCTATTCTCAGATGGAGGGATCCCATGAACAGGCTTGGTTTGGTAATGGATCGGTTAGCCAAAGTGCCTCCATCTTTCAACGGGGTGACGAAATTTAAGGATCAAGACGGAGTCAACCTGGGTTAGTGTAAACGTAAACTTGGGGATGGGCATTTCACTGCTGCTATTAAAGTGCTCAAGTCTTTTGGCATCGCCCCTTCCACACCTGACACTCTGCAGGAGCTCGAGGCCAAACACCCTTATCCCCCCCCCCCCCCCGCCGACTCCGTCCTCTTTTTCAGTCGACAAGGATGCCCTTTTTGTCCACAAAGACTTGGTGCTTAACAGGATTCGCAGTTTCCCCAAAGGACGTCATGTGGTCGTGATGGGCTCCGGGCACAGCATTTGATGGATATTTTAGGAGCGGCGGCGTCTGCCATCGCCGATGACTTGCTTGGGGCTATTACCGGAATTGTTAATCTGTTTCTCAGCGGTAAGTTCCCCATTCTACTGGGTGAATATATCGCTAGTGCCCCCTTGACCCCCTAGTCAAGCCCGGTAGTGGTATACGTCCTATTGCTGTGGGCATTGTATGGCGAAGACTTGTGTCTAAGGTTGCTTCCTCGTCCATTGGTAACTTTATGAATTCTTATCTACAGGATTTCTAATTCGGTGTTGGTGTCCCTAGGGGATGTGAGGCTGTCCTCCATTCTGTGAATAGGCTCGTTGAGTCTAAAGGTAGTGAAGTTGGACTCTCTATGCTCTTGGTGGATTTTAAGAACGCTTTCAACCTTGTCGATAGGAGTGTCTTATTGCAGGAAGTCAGGGCGCGATGCCCTTCCATTGCCCCTTAGGTGGAGTTTTGTTATGCACGTCCTGCCAGGCTTTATTATGATAACTCGATCCTTTGGTCATGTCAGGGGGTCCAACAAGGGGATCCGTTAGGCCCCTTGTTGTTTGCTCTAGCTTTGCACCATTTGGTTCATACTATTGATCAAGCTTGTGAGCTTACCCTTCAGGCTTGGTACCTTGATGATGGCACCATTATTGGAGATACTCTTGCGGTCGCCAAGGCACTTGACATCATCAGGACAGAGGGCTCGGCTCGTTGTTTGGTCTTGAATGTTGATAAGACTGAACTTTTCTGGCCTGTAGAGGATCCTAGAAGCAGAGCGGATGGTGTGTTTCCTTCGAATATCGCTCGTCCGCTCCATGGCGTCAAACTCCTGGGTGGTTCTGTTAGTTTGGATGAAAGTTTTTGTCGGGAATTGGTTTCCAAAAGGGTCTCTAAAACAATTTCCTTAATGGAGGCTATTAGCAAACTTAATGATCCTCAATGTGAGCTTCTTCTCTTGCATAACTGTGCAGGAGTTTCAAAATTGTCATACGCTTTGAGAACATGCTCCCCATTATACTTATTGGAGGCCCAAGTTCAGTTCGATCAGACATTACGTGCCTTCCTAAAGAAGATAGTTGTTGCCTCAGGGCCGGGGTTTGGGGACTGGCAATGGCGGTTGGCCACTCTCCCAATAAAGCTAGGTGGCATTGGCATCCTCTTAGCGGGGGATATTATCCAATATGCTTTTATCACCTCCCGTATGCAAACGAGCGATCTGCAGGATAAGATACTTACCAAAACAAGTATTATTTCCCGCGGCTCTTCATTTCAGCATGCTCTGTATACTTTCAACACTACTTGCAACACGGACATTCTCCCTGTCACCGATAGTGCTTCTGCCCCCCCCCCCCCCCCCCTCATATGATGAAAACCTTGGCAAAGCGCTACTTTGGTGTCATTGAGAAAGACATTGTTCCCAAATACTCGCTAAGCCCAAGACAGGTGGCTATTCTCAATAGTATTTACGCCTCATATGCACAGGATTTTCTTTTTACCATCCCTATTGACGGTTTGGAACAGAGGATGAATCATCGCCAATTTCGGGCTGTGTTTTGCTACAGGCTTACGATCCCTATGTTCTCTAAAGGCGATATTTGCCCGAGCTGCAATGTACATCGTATGGACCAATGGGGGGATCACGCGGTCCACTGCTCTAGCGAAGTGGGTGTAAAGTTCAGGCATAATTTGGTGCGTGATATCCTTGTTGATATATGCTCCAAGGCGGGGATCATGGTGCGCAAGGAGGCGCAAATGGGGTTTCTTTCAGAGGAAGGGAAAGAATTACGTCTTGCAGATGTGTTATTATTCAACTGGCTCCAAGGTAAGGATGCATGTCTGGATGTGACTGGGGTCTCTCCGTTTGCTGGGACTGGGGTGACTTCATGGGCCCCAGGGATAGCTTTGAGTAATGATGTGGAAAGGAAAAGAAAGAAGTATGCGACCAAGTGTGAGGACAATTGATACAAGTTCGTCCTTTTTGCCTTTTCTACGTTTGGGGAACTCGAGGCGGAAGCATTGAATACACTTTCTCGTATCAAGTCTACTGCTAGTAGCCACTCCAATAATATTAAGAGCGGTGCTTTTATTTTTCATCGAGTTAGTTTTTTTATTCAGAAAGGAGTGGGAGCTCAAATTCTATATAGACTCCCCTCTAATTTTGTGTAATCGTCCATGTTTTTAATGTAAAGCGATGTTTTATTTAAAAATAATAATAATAATAATAATAATAATAATAATAATAATATAGAGCGTCAAATATATGGAATCGTGCCAAGTAATTTTTTTTTTCTTTTTTTTTGGGTTGCGTTTGGTGACAAACTACAGGCCAAAATAAACGCATAACGAAGCCAATTCTATGGTTCAATTGGAAATTGAGTTAAAGCACTTATTTGCAAGAAATGCAAAGTGCTAAAAAGTATTAAAATTTGTAATCTGATTAATATCTAAAAATATTTTTCAAATCAACAAAAATAAACTAATTTTATTTAAAAATAGCCGTAGGGGAAAAAGTGGCTTGAGAAATACATATAGGTGAATCAATACATATGTACTTAAATGAACGATCGCTGCACCGCCCCAACGCGGCGGTTCGCAGCGATCCTCGTAATAATAATAATAATAATAATCTTTTAAATTGGTAATACTGTAAGAGTGGGCTCATTAATCTTTAGTAGCCGGCAACATTGTTGGGCCATAAATTTATTAAAATGGGCTAACTTTCTTAAGTATCATCAAACCAGGCACCTGCTAAAAGAACAAGGAATTTTATTTATTTATTTATTTTTAAAATCTCAGCACTACAATAACAAAATATAAGACTCAAAACTATACACGATTTAAGTGATTACATACTTTTAACACATCATTGTATTATCGTCCATATAAAGGACACACGAATCTTATTCAAACTTGGTCTTAATTTGATGTGCATGACCAAAATCATATGTCAAAACCAAGCTTCCATCCATTCTTTTGAGCACAAACCTTTCAACCAAAACATAGCAACCGAATTTCTGCCATGCACCAATTCCTTCATATTTCTCTTCTCTCTGCACCCTTTCTATCCTTTTCTCCCCAACACCAACCCATCCAAAATTTTCTTCTTCCCACCTCATTCTTTCTACAACTTCTAATTTCAACCCTACACTTTCTTCTCTTCCGTGATCAGCCCCAAAACTCGTAAACCATATTGCGCCATTGACCACGTTTTTCTCATCCCAAGTTGCCTCTCTCCGACTCTCACCAATGAAAACTGCTTCACTACGAATTGCAACTCTCACGGACACAACATTTCCTTCATGGCTATGTTCGTTTTCTTGTTCAAAAACTCGTTCCCATTTTTGCTCTAGTGTCATTTCATAAAATATGGACTTTTTCACTTGATCGACGAGATTTCCTTCTTTGATAAATACAAAGGGACAATACCACTTGCCAACAACAACACTATCAGAAGTTTGCGTCGAGGGTGGGAAATTAAAATTAGGGAGACGTGAACGAAGGGATACATTAATTCCATGTGCTTCAGTTAACTTATAGTTTTTGGGTGTTTTAGTGTATATCTCCCAACCACTCCTCCTTAAGAAATCTGGAGGATAGCCATCCTCAGCAACAGATTTGGCGCAAAAGCTACCATCGCCTTTACATGCTATTTCTTTAGGAACAATCTTAAATTGTTGGTACACGTCGTGAGTGTTTAATGGCCTGGGTTTGACATCATGAATAAAAGTGCAAAAACAACATGTTGTGACATCTTCCTCCCTAGAGCAAGCAAACGCTTCCCTGGTCATAGATTTTTAGTTAGTTCGTTAATGATTTATCCGTACATACTACTTAGTTTCATAATCAAAAACATAAAAAGATATAAGTATTTTATATACATACAAACTTATACATACCCTTTATGTGATCCATGTGCTTTGATCACATAGTATTTGTTCGAAGACAAAGGTTGATTTAGGACCGGAATAAAGGCAACTTCATTGTAAGTAACGTGTTGATTTTCACCTGCCCCTGTCGAATAACGCGTGGTCAATGTTTTGTTTTGTGGAAATGGCAACTTTGCAAGATATCGATTCTTGCATAGGCCAAAACACGAGTATGTTTCTGATTCTTCATCTTGGATCACCAAGTAGCCCGAGTTTGGACCCTCAGGAGGCGAATAAAGAGCTTCGGGATAGCTCTTGTAGTGAGAAAAAGATCGTGTCACGTACATATTTGATCTCAAAACTTAATTAAAGATTATGTTTTAGCGTATGGCTATGATTATAGTTTTGCCGGCCGGTATGATTATTATATATATACAAGAATGAATTGGATTAATCTAAGTGATTAGCGTACAAAAGTAACACACGTAATTTGATTAGATCAATTTTGAATAAGTTATCAAATATTATCTGGTGTAGATTTGCCAGTAGTTTTGGTCTTTTGTAGTTTTGTTACAAAATGAGTATAATATGAA
Organism: Artemisia argyi; assembly: GCA_030686995.1. Lineage (NCBI taxonomy): Eukaryota > Viridiplantae > Streptophyta > Magnoliopsida > Asterales > Asteraceae > Artemisia > Artemisia argyi. The sequence continues at coordinate 204,240,551 of CM060700.1, forward strand.
CGAATCCTTAAAATAATACTCCTTCCGTCTTAAAATATAAGTCCAGTTTGATTTTTTGATTCGAACTTTGACTTTAAATATTTTTGTTTGTATTATATATTACTTGATACAAAATATATAAATGGATAGTGTTTTATATGTATTTTCATTTGGTATAATTTTTATCAAGTGATATATAATACAAACAAAAATATTTACAGTTAAAGTTCGATTTAAAAAGGTAAACTGTACTTATATTTTGCGACGGAGGTAGTAGTCAAATTTGTGACACCTCGTATACGTGATAATGACTACCAGTCTACCCACTGATGATTAATAAGGATCCTAGTTATAAATATTTGAATTTATCAAATGTTTATATTGATGAGTTGTTTCATTATCTATGAATTGTGTTCTTTGTGACAAATGATTATTACTATATATATTAAAAGAGAAATAATACGACGTCGTTGATGCTACAGTACACCGTTGGGCTCCCCTTTTTTTTCTGGCCTGGTACCTGTGGCCCGATCCACTAAAATCCTTATCGCTATACAGATTCCAGATGCTTCTCATACTCTCTTTGACACAAACACACACACAAACCATCATCAGGAACATCGATTGTTACTTCTTGATTTTTGAGGGTTTTTTTTGGCCTTCGAGATTGGATAAAAGTTGATCAGTTAGGGTTTCACATAAAAGACGAAGACGCAGAAGAGGATAGAACGACAACGGCTCATATCTTCTTGAACAATCTCAACAAACACATTCCAATAACAGGTAAATTAAATATTTTAATTTATGGGTTTTTGTTCTTCGTTAGATTATTGTGGGTTTATTATAATTAATTGTATTATACACGATTTCTTATGTGGGTTTATGATATTTTGCTGTTTTTTACTGTTTTGAGTGCTTATGCCTTATATTTCTGTTTTGTTATGATTTTGTTGTTAAAATTGTAGTCATAAAATAAAATTAAAAAAAAAATAAATAAATTGGATGTTAGGTTAGATATAAGCATAAATGTTGATTTGGGATGTTTGTTTGAGCTTATTTTTAGACTTTTATATAGCCATCTTATGGATGCTTTGGTTCTAGGTTTACGGTTTTTTTTTTTTTTTTTTTTTTTTTTTTTTTAAATGAAAAGATTCTTTGTGGAAAAGTTCATTTAAGCTTATTTTCAGACTCTTATATAGCCGCCTTATGTCTTCTTTCGGTTCAGGTATGATGCATTCAGCCATTGACAGCTATTGTCACTTTTAGTACACTCATATGTCTAATGATATGGTGCCTCTAACTTGAGGACTACACCAAGTAGCCAACGTGCATATGCTTTGCGCAAAAGAGGTTCAACCGAATGTCTGCGAGTATGTTACAATACTAATGTACACGCATTCTAAACTTTCTACCAGCCCTTGGTTTGCGTCTTCTTAATTATTTGGTGTTCTAATCATTGTAGGTGCAGCTAATCCACAATGCCAATATTCAACAACAGATGACGAAAAGGGACTCAAACTACAACTTTACACCTTTTTTCTTTTCAGCTGTTTTCAAGTCAGCATTAGTAAAACTCTATTTCATTTTAGACGTTTCTTATTATACCTCTAATGTTATTGTCATCGCAGGCACATCTGAATCATCAGCCGTGCATACACCTGCAACAGCTACACAGCCAGCTAGAGTGCCACAAATGATGACTCGACAAACACGCCACATACCAAGAGCAATAGCGTCGTCGGCACGTGCAGGTATGACTTTTTTTTCCTTTTTTTTCTTTTACATCTGATGGTTTCAGTTTCGCAGCTTCAATAACCGGATTTTGATTCGCAACTTCAATACGGTACGCGTTTGGTTAATTTTAGTTTTCAGGGTTTGGTGAAAAAGGAGTGATTCTCTGTGTTAAGGGACCAATTGTTTTCCAAGTGCTTATCACTTTTGATGCTTATATGTAATAACAAATATAGTAAACAAATCGAATTCAAAGTGTTTGTAATGCAGAAAGTAGTAAGCTCAATCCGCAAGGTAAGCTGTTGGAAAAGTAAGTTAAACTGTGGTCAGAAACTGTGTATAAACTGTATTATTTTTAGGTTGGTTGATACTGTTAAAGGATGTCGTATTTTGATGGATTTTGTTGAAGGTTGGGGCGGTTTTTATGAGACTTATTTGTTAAATGATGTGGTATTTAATGAAGTCATAATCAAAGGTTGTTTTCTCATTTTTAAAGCTTCACTTTCAGTCGCTCCTACCGGCGCTGCTGTCTAATCGGAAGTGGATGAACAATATAGCTTAACGGCGGTACACATTGGGAAAAAGGTTGGAGACACGCCATCAGCTAGGGGAGGGATGTTTGGGTAAGCTGGTACTTAGCCACTAGGCTTTCTTTTTATGTATTATTTTATTGAATGTCGGTTCTTATGTTCTTTCATCTGGAATGTAGGGAAAGATTACAGTGTACGCACCAGCGATAACATGGACGAAGAGGTTTTGGATCAGGAAAGATTGTGGTAAATTTCATGAATTTTATTGTTGTGTAACATTATGAAAAATGAAAACCTAAAGTTGATTTTGGGTCTTTATAGGAATTCAGTGTGTATATGAGATTATGTGGTGCCGGTGTTTGGAAGGAGCTAATGGAAACAAGGTGTTCATGTTCCATATCGACATACTAAACTTACTTGCGTTTTACAGGTTGGACATATTTTTATCTAGAATAAATCATCTCTATTTTTCTAAGATTTTGGTTTAAGGTTTTACTAGAAGTCCATAACAAGTTTTACTAGAATAGGGGGCTGAAAGAGGGGCTGGCACAAGTACATTTGGGCGCTCAAATGGGTGTGTTTGTGGTGCTGAAATAGGACTGCAATAGGTGTGTTTTAGGGCTGAAGTGACTGTCTAAGTAAGGCAGGTAAGGATATTAAGGGGTCTATTTCCTGTTGAAAGTTGGGGTAAGCTGGCTGAAACCACGTTTCCTTTTTTATTATTATTATTATTTTTTTCGGACAACCCATAGGCTTACTTTGTAATTTTGGATTATGGTATCTGGAAAAAGTTTTCTGTCTTTTGAGTTTTTTTGGGACAAACCATACGCTTGCGTTTTCCGTCTTAGCATTTTACATATACGTGACTTACAGCTGTTTGGACTTGTATATGTGATTTATGGGGGAAAAGTACTGAGACGGAAATGGTAAGACAGAAAAAGTAAGGTTATGAGTTGTTTGTAAAGCAACCATTGGTTTCTTATCCAGGCCTGCTATCTTAGCCCCCTTTTTTTCTAACCGCCTGCGATGTTTGATACAAACAATGAAACCGCCTCTTGATACATATCTTCGCTTCCATCTTCTCCTGGAACGGTTATGTGGTCACTGGTCTTGGTGCACACTTCTACACATCGTTGGCCTCTAAGAAAGGAGATTGGTCATCTGACCTGCTGACCCTTTTTTCCCTGTAACAAACAACAAAAGAGATGACCAATCTCTACTTCGAACCTTCCGGCACATCCTCTACCCTTTCTGAGATCTAAAGTCGGTGGTCTAAGCTACTATCAAATGGTCAACTCTGAAATTCGGGTTTTGATTTGCTGTTGGGTTAACTGTGATAAGAAGTTTTGCAAATCCAGGTATGATTTTATAGATAAAATTAGGGCTTTTTGTTTTTATGCTTTCAGTGTTTGAGATTCTTCGAACTAATGTTAAAGTTATATTTTATTTGTTATTATTGTTATTTATTATTACATTTGGGTGTTTTGATTATTAGGTTTCATTGATGAATTCTATTTTTGTGTTTATTTAGGCATGTCGTTCTTAGGTCTGAAGTTGCGGCTCACAATACTTTGATTAGTCCCTGCTCTAAAAGGTAACTGATGAGTTTATAATTCATAACGTTCATAGCCTCAAAAAAACTTAATGGTCCCCAAAATAAGGTATGCTAAACAATAGCTAAAGGGTAGAGCTGACAAGCTTGGTGAACTACTTGAAAGTGTTTACCGCTTTTAATGGAAGTCATTTATAAAGAAGTAACTCAAGTTTAGCCCATTCAGGAAGCTTTTTCTGCTTTTGCTTGAGTGGTACATAATCGCAGCTTAACAGTTCGGCTGATGCTTTGTTTCTTTCTTATATTTGCAGGACAACGGCATTGAGTTTTCGAGAAGTTTTGAGGCCGGGTTCTTTAATCTTAATTCCAGGAAGATATGTTGTGTCTTTGTATGGTAACAGACACTGTATTGCACGAGTTTTTACTCAATGATTATATGCAGTTTTCTATTTTTATTTTATTTTTATTTTTTGATATTGGAGACTTGGAGTTTAGGCTGGAAAAAACTTCAATTTATTTATTTTGTTGCTTCTGTGAAACAGGTTATTCATCGATTGTGGTCACGTGAAAGGCGAAGATGTCTCGGTGGTAAGAATATACAATAACACCGTTTCACTATTCACTTCCTCTTTAAAAAAAGATAACCTGTATCTTGGCGGGGTAGCCATACCACGATTGTGGTTGCCCCCATGGCGGGTGCTTGGTATTGGGAACTGTGGTCACAAATATCATTATAAACTGTCACCACAAGCTATAAGAGGGCACTTTGTAGTATGTTCATTTAAAGTAATGATAACAGCAACAACAACGGCTTTCATGTCCATTTTGAAAACCCTCCACAAAACACTGATTGCACAGTACCAAAACATATACCATTATCTTTTTCCACAAGAAATCATGATAATGACCCACGGGCATGTTTACTGTTTAGTGAAGTAGTCCGTTGGAATTGCTACTATTTTAAGCTATAGTATCAAGAATGGAGGGGTGTCCGTAGTTACGCAGTGAAACGCTTCTACATAGAATTATGCAGACTGTTCGGAGGCATCTTTAGTTGATGTTAACGTCAAAGGTAAAAAACGGTTATGATGTTTTAGATTGTTGTAAATGTGTATTGAACATTTACATATATGTTTGAAATTCGTTATTTGCAGGCGCCTGGAGTTACTGCACATGCTGATGACAATTGCCTGGAGATCCATGATGGAAATAGACCAAAGAAATTGCAATGTTTCATTCAGAATGACAGTGTTAATCTCATTGTATCCGAAAGAGTAAGTCTTTTTATATCAACTTTTGTTACCTACCTTTCAAATAAATGGCTTTCCTATACTTAATATTTTTATGTTGTCTCACAGCGATGGACGAAATGGAGCTTCAAGCCGTATCAGTGGGTTCTTTGCGTTCTACCAATAAAAGGAGATTTTCTAATAACACAAAACCGACATCTTCAAAAATCAGTTCCTAGACCGAACTTCATGCTAATTATTATAAGCGCCATCGGGTAGGTGATACATCGATTACAAACTGTTGTGGGCCTTATCAGACACCTGAATTTCATATCAAAGGTCAATGATTTTGAAATATTCTTTACTTGACCCACCGAATATGCATGGCTAAGTATCGTGAATATGGTGCTACTACGTGTAAGTTGTGGGCATTGCATGATTGCTTTGTGAATCCTAGGGACAAAGTTGAATGGCAATGCAGGAACTATAGATAATTAAATTTCACAACAGCTATGTAGTTTATATCATATGTTATTTGTTGTATTTGTGAAAGCTTCATCTTTTTCATAGCAATTAAGAATCATCATATTGTGTTAAGCCATAAACATATTTTGAAATTTTACTAAGTGCAAATACCGTGAAATGATCAACAACATAAACCAACGCCCTGCCGCAACGCGGCGGACCGACGTCCACCTCGTTTTTAGAATAAATTGCAAAATATCGTCTCTGTCATATGTTCAAATTGCCGATGCAGTCTATGGAAAACTAGAAGGGGGTTGAATAGTTTACTGCTTTTTAACTTAATTATCTTTTAAAAACTTTACGTTTCATCAAAGATATAAACTCAAATTACTTGTTAATCTTTGAAAAGCTTTACTTGTAATTAACGATTCTAACTAAAGACAATATGTAATATGCAAAGACAAAGAAAGAAACGATCAAACCACAACACGATTGTTTATCGTGGTTCGGCTACAAGGACTCTTTTTCCTTGCCCTACATCCACGCCCCGAGTTTCCAACTCGAGAGTTTCAAGCGCTAGTCAACAAGCTCCTTTCACGGGTGGAGAAACCTTTACAATCGTCGCTTACACTTTATCCGGTACAAAGCTAGATACCGGGTCCTAGTTCAAGGTAGAACCAACCTAACGTCGCCTATCCACTATTTCCGACACTAAGCTAGATGTCGAGTTCTTTTACAAGGGTACAACCACTCCCGATAGTTCTTTTACAAGGGTATAACAACTCCCGTCACACTATGTATTTTAAGGCCTAAAATACTAACCGATCACTTCTACACAAGATACAAATGAAGTATAAACTACCAAAGTTTATACATAACAAAGCTAACAAGTCTTGCAACTTTTGAGTTGAAACTTGTAACTTCTTGGATGAACTTGTGAACTCCTTTGCTACATAAGAGAATCACACAAGTCAAATGTTACTGAGTTAGATGAGAGAATATGTGTAATATATGTCCTAAAGTAATGAGCAAAAACTAGCAAGTGGCTTGGTATTTATAGCAAAACAAACTAGCAGTCTGGCGGATCCGGCGAAACCCTAGAATGGGTTCCCCCCATGTACCCTGAGGGTTCCGCCAGGTCTGACAGTTAAACTTGCCATAAATCTTTCCAAACCAACCGAAGTCACATCTAGTTATTACTTGGTCAACCACACATTGAATCAACATGGAATGCTTCCAAAATGTGTAAGAGCTTATGGATAGTCAAACACATAAACTTACCATAAATGCTTATTGATGTGATGTGACACTTTCTTATTTAAGAAATAAAAACAATGTTATGTTTAAAAAGAAATCTAAAATCTAGTTATACAAGACTTAAAACTAAAGTGATGTTTTTACTATAAACTAAAGTTCATACTTTGTCATTAACAAAACTTAGCAAAGATCGTAAAATGTAAATAACGTTTTTAGGCGATATTTGTATTAACAATCTCCCCCTTTTTGTTGATGACAAAACATAAACTTTATTTATAAGTAAGCCACAAGTTTTAGTATTAAGTCTTATAAATTTTGTATTAAAACTTGTTTTACTCAAATGATGTGATATGCAAGAGTTAGAGAAGAGATGAGAACAAGTTTAATATAAATTCTCCCCCTTTTTGTTGAAACAAAAAGAAGATGCAAGTGCTCCCCCTAAAAGGAGTGCCAAGTTAGGAAACATAGATTTTGAACCTACAAAAAAATGTTAGTTGCCGCACAAGACAAGTGTAGAACAAGTCATGCAAGCTCTTTTTGTCTAAAACACAAATACGAGTTGCGAAGCGGAATAATGCAATTCTCATGCTCCCCCTTGAATATTACTCCCCTAAATGGAGTATCAAGGAAAGAAACATGGATAATGATCCTACAAAAAGGAAGGTTAGTTTCTAAAACACAAGATATATGTATGCTACCATAGCAAGGCAAAGTTTACTCACAATACCTAGATGGTCAACAAACAATGCATACCTTATAGTAGAATGAAATTTATTTCATGTAAAATTTGACTTTTAGAAAGTCAAAGACAAGAAATTAGAAAGATAACATCCTACCTCTAAAAATAAAAAGAAACTAAGAACATAAAATCCTACATCTATAAAAGAAAACCATCAATTTCCTTAATGAGAAACATTTTCCAAAAATAAAGCTAAGGTTTTTTAAGGATGAAAATGTGTGTTGGAGGATGTAGCGGGTTTCATTTTGAATGTTGTGGAAGTGAAACGCTTTTGGTTTGCTGGTTTGTTTCTTTGGTGCTATTATGGATGGGTCCCTATTGTTGGAGACTCTAGAGTTGAGGTGGGTGAGACAAGGATTCTAGACGGTTCAAAATGTGGTTTAGGATAAACCTCATTTCTTCGGTTAGCTCTCGAATTTCCATTCGACACCTTTCACTAATGTGAGCGGTTCTTTCGCGATGTCCGCAATCATGGCGGGGAAAGTTTGGTGGAAGAAAAGTTTGATTTGTTGGTGATGGATCATTTGAACTTGAAGGAGCAAATGTGGATGGTTGGGAGGTGTTTTTGGTTCCTTCACTAGATGAGTGTAATGCCGTATGGAAAACCATAATATGGTTGATTTGAGAGTCAACCATATTCTTGAAGGTATGAAGGTGTTTTAAATGAGTGTTGAGTTCTTCACTAATGTTTGGAGATTTTTCCCATAGGGATGCTTCTATTTTCTTATAAGAAGGAAATAGAGATTCAAAGTGTTGGGAATGTTCTTGTGGTGGTGGTTGTTGTTGTTGTGGTGGTTGTTGATGTTGTGGTTGTTGTTGGTGGTGTATGAAAAAGTTCCATTGGTGTAAGTGTTGGTGATTGAGGTGATGGAGTTTTTGATGGTTGAGTTTGTTGAGAAGGTGATGTTGAATCACTTGAAGGTCTAGTTGGTAGCGGAATAGTGGCTATGTTGGTGTTGCAATGCTTTCGAGAGGGTGTTGGAGTAGCAAGATTAAGCAAATCTTGTATTGTGATGACATTGGTATTGCACGGTGTTGAGGATGGTGTTGAGATAGTAAGGTTAAGGAAATCTTGGATAGGTGAAGAAATGTCAAGTGATGCATCACTTGATGATGATGAGCTTGATTTGATGGTTTTGTTGAAGCAACAAGGTTTTACACTAATTCTAGCAGTTTTTCTAATGGATTTTGATGATTCGGATGAGGTGTTGGATTTAGTCATTTCAAAGGTGTGATTTTGAAGTTTTAAGAGAAGGGATTTTGATGGTGATGGTGTGATTTGAAGTGTTGCAAAATTGTCAAATTTATAGAGTGGAAGAGATGTTGGAAGGGGTGTTTGGATTTGATGTTCTACCATACAAATGTTGAGGTTTCTAATGATTTAGAATATTTCCAAGAACATGTCAAATCATTGGAGGTCAATCCAATGAAATTGGGTGGAGTGAAATACTAACTTATGCACCCAATGCTATGTGATCATGGGAAGTGATTTGGTTGAAAATGTTCTAAGGGTTCGAAGGATCCTTTTTAAGGGTTCCTTGGGTTAGGTAAGTTTGAATTTGAATTTTTGGCGGGAAATGACTTCCTAATAGTTCTAGTGAGTGAGAGTGATCCTAATATGTTTATTGGAAGTAAGGGAAGATGTTTCTCACTAAAGATAATGATTTGACATTTTACAAATTTTGAAATTTAGAAAAATGACAAAAATTTTCTGTAGGTGACTGGCGGAACCCTCGCGAAACACAGGCGGAACCCTGTTTTGGGTTCCGTCTGGTCCGTTGGGCCAAAACTGGGTTGCCCAGAAATTTACACTGGCGGAACCCAATTTTTGGTTCCGCTAGACCTGAAAAACAAGGCAGTCCACCTTTTTTAGGGTCGAAACGATTTTCAATTTTTTTGAAAACTCTTAAAAAAGAAAATTTATTATATGTCTGATTAGGAAATGCAAAAAATGGACATGTAGACATTCATATCATAGGACTTTGAGCGGGGGCTAGCGAATTTCACTATACTTAGTGAAATTATCCATAAGCATGAAAAATTGACAAACACCTCAAATATCGTCAATATGCATAAAGGCTCATACAAAACATAGTCCGACGAAAATAATAAAGCATGGAAGTAAAAAGCAATACAAATCACATAGTTTAACACATACAAAGTTCTAAAACCTACATAAGCCAAACACTCCTTAGTCATACATCTCACAACCGGTCTATCTTCTTCTTGAGCTTTCCTAGGTACCTTCCAAAGCACTTGAACATTCCTTTGGTTTGCTTGAACTCTTCGGATGCATTGCTAATGACGGGAAGTTCTTGAAGGTAGTCTAAAGGATGTATCTTAGAGTTAGGAAGATTATCGATATCGCTCATATCGGATGATGAAGATGATGGTGAAGGAGAGCGAGTACGCTTGCCCTTAACTTTGAAGACTCTTTTATCACTTAGAGGGACGAATATGTGAGGAACAAGAGTGTAATCAAGGCACATTCCCTTATTGTTAGGAGGAATGGGTGAGATTGCTCTAAAGAGGCGGGTGAGAAGCATTCCATAAGGAAGAGCGGTTGTTCCTACCAAGGATATGCTGGCCATTCTTTTGGCTAGGTAATAGGCTAAGTTAAAAGGTTGACCTGTGGAAATGCTATAGAGCATGTAGCTAAGACATGTGTTGACATGATCTCTATTTCCTATGGAACTTATAACGTTGGCTCTAAGAATTTCTTCCCATTTCTTAAATTGTGGTTTAAGCTCATTGAGTTCCATACCAAAAGGGTCCTTATTTACCTCATTTCCCGAACGATCCTTCCGAGTTGTTGAGGTTCTAACAAAGAGATGCTCACGAATTTCTTCCTTATTAGCAAGAAGAGTGTCGTATGGATGGTAACGCTCAATGGAATTAAGACTTGAAAGAGGCCACTTATCAGTGTAGAGACATGTACCAACATTAGGGACACTGAGAATAGTGGCAAAATCTTTTAAGGATATGAAATGTGAATGTTGATTGGTTGAGAATGTTAATGAGATCTTACCATTTTCATTGAATAAAAGGCTTATAGTTGCATAGAATTCCAGAATAAACTTAGGACAAATTGGCTCATCTATGTCTAGGAGGCAATCAAAGTTGATAGTGGCAAAGTTTTGACGAATGGAAGTTCCTTTTAGGAAGGATAGATCAATGGTTCTTCCTTCATGAACATAGCGTTTTTCTAGACCCTTAAAAGTTTCAACTTGATCTTTAGTGAGGCCTTTGGTCCTATGGTGTTTGGGTAAGTAATTAAGAGTTTCCTTGTGATCGGAGAATGTTGCGGGAGGAATGTTGATTCCTAGAGAACACAAAATTTAAGTTTAAGTTAATGACTTTTACAATGTGGATGTTCTAGTGTGTGCCTATATGAAAACAATGTGGAGGTGCGGTTATCTTGACTCATTTTGATGCTTAAAACGTTTTGTAATGCAAGTTTTGTTACAAAATAAAAGATAACCCAAACGCTCCTAATTCAATATAACTTCGTTTGAATATACCCGAAAATACATATTAGTTATGTATTCCCTTTAGCATTCAAGAGACATTATGCAAGTGATGTTTCAATGACGTTTTTCATTTGTTTTAACAATGTGGTGAAAGATGGTGTTCTAGTGATTTTTGAAAGACAGTGAATTTGGTGTGTTTGGTAAATCATGATAATAACAAAAAGGATACAATTCCTAACTAATGGAAATTATGATTAGTTTACAAACAAGGTTTTTCATGAATCAACAAGTTTATGCATAAACCCTAAGATTCTAGTTAATGTATGTAAATGAAAGTGTTAGACTTTGATTAAAAATGCAATTATGATAAGAATACTTACAAAGTTTATTGGATTGGAAGAGATGTGAGTGAGAGCCCTAATTTTCGTGTGGTAAGGTGTTTGAGAGTGAGTGATAGCTGTTTGCAAGTTGAAGTAGAGAGTTAAGAGGTGTTTGGTTTTGAATTTAAGATAAAACATGCTGCAGACTCGGCAGACCAGGCGGAACCAAAGGGAGGGTTCCGCCCGTTTGGCCTCAAGGTTCCGCAGGTACATCAGAAGAAAAAAAAATAAAAAATAAAAAAGATTTTTCTTGATTTTTTTGGTTTTATCCTAATGTTCAAAACTAAGGTTTTAGGTCTCATGAGTCTTTAACTAAGTCTAGGAAGGATGAATGATTCTCATTCAAGAGGTTTCGTGAAAGCGACGACAATATGGTTATCGCATAAGACTTTCTTGGTTGAGATGTTCCTCAATGAACATTTTTACCAAGCCGATGATGATGGATCACAATATGTCAATTAAGAACATAATGGATTGGATTGTCGCTGAAATCGATGCTTCCTTTGTTGAAGGGATAAAAATGTTGATAAGAGGAATTCCGTTGTTGACGCGAGTTTGCTTGTTCTAGTGGAGCTTGTTGACGTGCTTCTCCATCCGATACTAATTTGAGAACCTTAAGCTTTTTGGAGAATCATTGGGTAAGTAAGTATAAAAGTGCAAGTACCACTTGTGCTTTTCTTATCAACTTATTACCGACATAATTCCATTTGGCATACACTATGGTTTCTATTCCCGTTCTTTTGAGATACCATAATCCTAGTTGTGTAGTACCTTTTGATGTATCCAAACAAACTCTTCCGAAAGAGTTGTTTTAGGATCTTCTCTAAAACGAGCACATAGACAAGCACTAAACATAATGTTGGATCTATTTGTTGTGAGAACAAGTAAACTTCCAAACATTTCTCTATGTTTAGTTTTATCTACGGATTCACTAATCTCATTCTTGATAAGTCATATAAGACTTAATCATTGTGAACTTGTGAGTAATTAGGAATGTCTTTGAGTGATTATTCCTTGTATTTGGAGCTTGCTTAAGTTTTCAAAAAGTCTTTCATAGATCGACACTACATTCATTTTATCTATTTTGAAAGATTTATTTTCGATTGTTGTTTTACTCTAATGTCCAAAAACTATTTTTATCAAATTTGTTTTAATCACAACTATGATCCATGATTCAAGTTTTTATGACCTAGTCAATATTGCTTGACTCAATGTTTGACACAAGACGAAAAGATGTTGTTTTTCATTTTTAATAGTTCATCTTCCTTGTTATTAATCTTAACTTACTTGTCTTGTCAATGTTGGACTTTCGACTAAGTCATCATCTACCAAAGATGATATCTTAGAAGGAGTTGGTCTTTCATCGAATGTTAAATTCAACGACTCCTCGACTCTTTAGGTCTATTTACTTAAAACACTATGAGTGTAAATGTCCAAGAGATACAACATCATAAGACTATGGGTCAAATTTGATGTGCAGATCCTAGATGTTTATAAATCATCTTCTCCCAATCATCCCATTGTATCTTAATGTGGTTTATTTTCCTTTGTGTGTCTTATATGAGATTTTATTAAAAGAGTGGTTAAATTAAGACACGGTTGAACATATAGTGTTAAAAGATGTTGTGTTACAAATGCTTGTGAAATGTTTTGATTTACTAGATTTGCAAGCATCACAAAAGTGTTGGTTGTTTAATCACTTTGGAGATCCTTAGTTAGCTCACTTGTAGACAAGTATTAAGTGAGACTCACTCAAGAGTATCTCGTGTCGATTCCCAAAAGTTAAAAGAGCTGAAGCACCTTATATCTCCTATTCATTGTAACTTAAAAATCCTTTAAACAAGGATAAGCTAATCTACGTCATAACTAACTAAAGAAAGAACAACAAAGAGTATGCACAACAAATCCTACACACGATAAACCTTAAAGATAACAAGAAGAGACAATAAAAGGTAAGTTGAAGAAATGTGTACCTTTTGAGTTCCATGAATAGATTATAAAAAAGATAATCATTAAGCTTTTAATCTTGTCATGAAGGAAGGCTTGGAAACTCAATTGCTCATGAATCCAAAGAGGTTAGATAAACATAAAATATGATATTCTTAGATCATAAGCTTCTATTAGAGATTGAGATATTTCTAAATATCTCTTCTAGGCTCAACAAACTTTACTTGCTCTTTACTTGTTGATGGTGCATTTGAGTTAAATCCTAAACCGGTTTTATCTTTGAATGACTTTTGACTTTTCAACAATCTTTCAAGGGATTTTGAACTTTCTTCAAACTTAGCCAACATTTTTCCTTTTTCATTTTGCCTTTTAATTTCATGTTTGTATTCTAGACATATTTTCCATCCTAGATCAATTTCAATATTGCTTTCAAGTCTAGACATTTTATCTTCTAACATTATCTCTTTTTCAAGATTGTTCACAAGAGATTTTGAATGTTCATCGTTAAAGATAGTATTTAGGTCCATGTTGCATAAAAGTTTAGACTCATTTTCTAGTTTAGAAAACTCTAGGATAAATGTGTCAAAGCAAAAATGTTTGGTTTCAAATTGTACCTTGCTTAATGTTTTATCTAGTTGAGAATCACAAACCGGATAGTTGGCTTCATCTTCATCCGTGTCATTCCATGAATCGTAAGCAAGGTCACTTTGAGCTCGACATAAGTAATCATCTTCACTTACACCTTCATTTAAAAACATTTACACTAGTAACACATGTATTTACTTCAACTAAGTGTCTATCTATCAGGTTTTCTAAGACTTCTAACTTATGTGTGAGATCGAATTGATCATCTTTGACTTGACATATTTCTTGATGAAAGTTGATTATATTTTTCAAATATCATTAGCCGTTTGACAAAAATACACTCTTTCATATTCAATTCTCGGTAAAGCTTTATAAATCATTATCGTAGCTTTAGTGTTTTTATCAAACTTGAGCTAATCATTTTGATTTTCAAAACTTGTTTTTGTTGGTTTGAAATCACCAATAGAAATAATATGCCAAAGATCTTGATCAATTGATTTCACATAGTTTTCAATTTTACTTTTCCATTCAAGGAAGTCTTCTTTTTCAAATAGCGGTGGCTTTTGAATAGGTTGCCCTTCTTTGAGATTTTCAAAATCCATGGATCGATCCAAGTTTTAAAATACAATATATTTTAAAGATCTTGAGTAACATAGCTCTTGATGCCAATTGTGGAAAACTAGAAGGGGGGTTGAATAGTTTACTGCTTTTTAACTTAATTATCTTTTAAAAACTTTACGTTTCATCAAAGATATAAACTCAAATTACTTGTTAATCTTTGAAAAGCTTTACTTGTAATTAATGATTCTAACTAAAGACAATATGTAATATGCAAAGACAAAGAAAGAAACGATCAAACCACAACACGATTGTTTATCGTGGTTCGGCTACAAGGACTCTTTTTCCGTGCCCTACATCCACGCCCCGAGTTTCCAACTCGAGAGTTTCAAGCACTAGTCAACAAGCTCCTTTCACGGGTAGAGAAACCTTTACAATCGTCGCTTACACTTTATCCGGTACAAAGCTAGATACCGGGTCCTAGTTCAAGGTTGAACCAACCTAACGTCGCCTATCCACTATTTCCGACACTAAGCTAGATGTCGAGTTCTTTTACAAGGGTACAACCACTCTCGATAGTTCTTTTATAAGGGTACAACAACTCCCGTCACACTATGTATTTTAAGGCCTAAAATACTAACCGATCACTTCTACACAAGATACAAATGAAGTATAAACTACCAAAGTTTATACATAACAAAGCTAACAAGTCTTGCAACTTTTGAGTTGAAACTTGTAACTTCTTGGATGAACTTGTGAACTCCTTTGCTACATAAGATAATCACACAAGTCAAATGTTACTGAGTTAGATGAGAGAATATGTGTAATATATGTCCTAAAGTGATGAGCAAAAACTAGCAAGTGGCTTGATATTTATAGCAAAACAAACCAGCAGTCTGGCGGATCCGGCGGAACCCTAGAATGGGTTCCCCCCATGTACCCTAAGGGTTCCGCCAGGTCTGACAGTTAAACTTGCCATAAATCTTTCCAAACCAACCAAAGTCACATCAAGTTATTACTTGGTCAACCACACATTGAATCAACATGGAATGCTTCCAAAATGTGTAAGAGCTTATGGATAGTCAAACACATAAACTTACCATAAATGCTTATTGATGTGATGTGACACTTTCTTATTTAAGAAATAAAAACAATGTTATGTTTAAAAAGAAATGTATAATCTAGTTATACAAGACTTAAAACTAAAGTGATGTTTTTACTATAAACTAAAGTTCATACTTTATCATTAACAAAACTTAGCAAAGATCGTAAAATATAAATAACGTTTTTAGGCGATATTTGTATTAACACAGTCCATATCTTTTTGAAAGTGCATGCGTCATTGATGTGGGAAACCTTTAGTGCGGATATCGTCTTTGAATATATGAAATTACCAAAAAGGCTTTCGTAGAGCATTGTCATTTTCACTTTGGTGCATGTTAGTCATTTCTCTTTGGGCTATGGATGAAATCTACACCAAAAGTTTTCTATAAGGACGACGTCTGCACTTTTGAATAGATAAAGACTGCATCTGCAATCTGTAAATACCACATACTGTTTGTATATATGTAAGATTTTATATAATTACTGTAAATTTACTGAATAGTTAAGACTGCATTCTGTACATACTAGATACAAGGGGTGAGCATCGAGTCAAAACCGAACTGACCCGGCCCGACAAAACCGAAACTTGAAACTCGGAAAAAACCCAAACCAAAACCGAAATTACTCGGTTTTTCTCATTTCGGTTCGGTTTTTGGTTTTTCTCGGTTATCTCGGTAAAAGCCTAAACCGAGTTAGAACCGAGTTTTGTCGGTTCAGTTTCGGTCGGCTCAGTTTTGTCAAGTTTCTCGGTTCAGTTCGGGTTTAATTCGATTTTGCTCACCCCTACCACATACTATTCGTGTAAGTGTCCGTCATCACTACATAAATGACACAAACAATTTTTAAGAAAATGTGGTTATCGAATCATTAATAAAACGTTATATTCACCATTTTAGATATTTTTTCAACATAGATTTAGGAATAGAGTTGAGATCCATGAAGAACCATACATGTCATAGAACCTATCAACCAATCATAGCCACCCATTTATATTTTCCATTTTTTTTTAAAACAACATATCTTGCAAACGGTAAATCTTCAAGCTACAAAAAAAATACTATCGCGACGAGAATTAAATGATCTTTCTATAGATATGCATTGTTATATACATTCGACGATTTTTTTTTTTTTAATTTTCGCCCAGAAAGAATCATATATGATTCGTAAAAATCATATATGATTCGTAAAAAATCATATATGATTCGATTCTTAAGAAATCATATATGATTCGTAAGAATCATATATGATTTGTTAAAATTGAATCATATATGATTCTTACGAATCATATATTTTTCTGAGCGAAAAAAAAAATCATCGAAAAAAAAAGTTCGTCGAAAGTATATAACAATGCATGTCTATAGAAAGATAATTTAATTCTCGTCGCGATGGTATTTTTTTTGTAGCTTGACGATTTACGGTTTGCGAAATATTTAAGTTTTAAAAAAAGGGTGAAAGTTTATTTTTTTATTATGATAAAAAAAAATGAGTGGCTAAGATTGCTTGATTGATTTTATGATAAAAGCTGAATCTATAAAAAACTTTTGGCTTGAGGAATAAACCAACTTGAAGACACTTCGTAAAAAAAAGAGTTTTAAGAAGTGTAAATATTTTGAAGACATCGTTAACTCCTTTTCTATACTACATATAAAATAAATATAGTTAAATATGAAATATTGAAAGTGGAAAAATATGCAAAATGCTAAATGGGGTTCGAAATCACAAGAAAGGTGTTGTAAATTTGATTAAACGTTTAGAGGAGAGGGAGTGGGTGAGTGAAGCATGCGGGGAGGGTGGAACCCCGCATGGGAACACCGCCGCCTCGCGGGGAACCCCGCACGGGGAGGTAAAAATCGGGAAATCTTCACGCATGCGGGGAGGGAGGAAAAGAGACGTTGGGAGGAAGAAAAGATAGCCGTAACACAATGTCTCTCTTCCTAGTCTCATCCAAAACCACCAACTTTCCTCCACCATGCACATGATCAGGACATTTCTTTACAAACTTCAACCGGAAATCACTAGCAACATCAAAACCACATCCTAAAGACTCCAAAGCCATGTTGGTGGTATGATGATCCATTGATAAGTTTGGTTAAAAATAGAAAGTTGGGTGTGTTTTGATGGAGTGATAAGGATGTTTGACCATATTTAAAAAAGTTGGGTGATGTGTATTAAATAGTAGGTGTAGTTGGGTTGGCTATATATAAAGATGACTTGGTTTGTAGTTTAACGACTGAAGTCTTGTTACGGCTATTTTTTTTTTTAGACTTTTTCTACTATAGGTTTAATAGAATTAAAAAAAAAAAGAAAAAAGAAAAAAAGAAAAAAAAAAAAAAAAAAAAAAGTGAGTGAAGGGTGAGTGAAGGTGCCGCCTCCAAAAATAAAGTGAGTGAAAGAAAAAGTGAGAGATGATGTGACGCAAGGGGATTGGTTGTGAGTGAGTGAAGGGGAGAGGAGTGAGTGATGCACTCCCCCCACCCTTATGACAATGAAAGGCTTGTATATGACTTATATATATGACATGTACTTTGTGTTCCATTATTTCCGAATGAAAACTAATATATAACTATATAAGCAATATATTATACTCCGTATATAAAGTCAATTTGTAAATTATAAAATCTTGGGTTAAGGAAAATAAAAAAATTTACTTTATTCATATAGCTTCTAAGAGGGCTAGGTGTGGTGAATAAGATGAGCCCCTCATTTGAGACCCACGGGGTATCACATCATCTTAACAAATGTTCTTTTATAACCCCCTTACTTACAACTAACTACTATAACCTACTCATTTGGGCCCCACCACTTATAACTTTATTTTTTTTATTCAAATTATCAAATAAACTAAATTCATTTCATTAAAAATAAAATTACAATACATCACAATAAAAACCCACCTTCACCTTGTGACCTCCTCGTCACACCTTGCCACCACACGCACCAAAAATCCCCACCACCACCACCACGTATATGTTGGAATATGTGAATCATAAAACTAATATAAACACATAAACATCAAAGAGTATGCAGCGGAATAGATCAAATACATGTAAATAAATAAACCGAATATAAAAGGATGCGTACCTCGTTGTGATTTCTAGCAATAACAAGAAATCAATGAACAAGAACTATAAACCCTAATTAGGGTTTAATGGTGGATCGACTTGGGGTAGTCGAATAGGGCAAATCACCTTGTTAGCAAAAGTATGCTAACACTTCGTTCTCGAACACACGTACTATTAGCGTTTCAATTAGAAAAGCTAGGTTCTTAATTCATAAGCAATCCAAACACAATATTAGAAGATCGCGTAGGAACCCTAGAAGGGTGTAGTTGATCAACTAAACTAGAATGGATTTGAGCTTAGGAAATCTAGTAGGAACCCTATAAGGGTGTAGTTCGATTTCTAGGCTCAATAAGAGAGAAGAAGAAGAATTAGATTGCAAATGAATCAAGGGATGAGAAAATGAATACATGAAGGCATGTATTTATACTCTTCTCATTGCTTGGAGCAAAAGACTCAATCACAAGCCCTAGAGGGCATGGATCGGCCAAACATGGGTCACACAAGCCCAATCCATAGCATTCTTCAACTAAATTTCAAATCTAGTCATTCATCTTTCGTCTAACGGTCGTTAGGTACCGTTAAGTGCTCATTTCGTGAATTTAATAATTATTCGTCACTAAAACAATAATTATTAATTAATTGAAACTCATACGTAAAGTGTGCAATCCCGAAGTCTCGAGTTCGAGTCCAGACATATTCATTAATTTTTATCCGTTAAAACTAACAGCTCCCACTCGGATATACATTAATGTAATGATGACAATGGTTAGTCTAGCATAACACGCCAATGTCCCCAGAACGATCACGAGTATGGTTTTCCTGGAAAAAACCACATTTGATGATTCATCATCATACTTATCCTTTTGATTCTAATACTATGTTAATATGGATATGGATCGAAGTCATTCCATAATTAACTAGTGTTTCTCGTTATTTATGATCAAGCAAGATTACCAATTCATCTGACATTGGGCATGGCCATGCAAACATCTTGTTAATCCTACGAGTGGCCAAACAGTATTAAACTTCAAAACAAATTTGAAGGAACCAAATCCTGTATTGACTACAAGCATAACCTATGAACTTTGCATCACCTCTGAAAATAATCCTTATAACTACCAGTTACGGATAGCGTTAGATTATCTTACAGAAAAATGAGCTACATCCACAGTAGTTACCTGGTATCTCAAGTCTGAGGATAAATATTCATGATTTACTATAATGACAACATCCATAAGTACAATCATGTAATTGGGATTTTGTCCTATATTCAATTTTTCAATTATTGAATATCATGTGAATTTGGCATGTCCTACGCATCAATATACTTTAAGTATATTATACCAAAACTCATATTTGTCTTAATTCAATGATACTCCCATATCATTAATTGACAACGGACTATTTAGAATAACATGACATAAGTTATTCATGGATTAAACATGCAAATATGGGATACAATCTATTATTAATGAAATAAACGTACCCAGTACTTTAATTCATTATTAAATAATAATTGCTTAACATCCCTTATCCAAATACTAAATAGATCAATGCATGAAAATTCTCGTTAATGAATTTTGTCTCAAGTAATACCAATCATACTTGTTGACAATTATGCCTCAAGTAATCATACTTGTTGACAAGGCATTATTCAACTAAGTTTGATCTATCGGAATTTTGAGAATACTTATTTCAAGAATTCAATTAGTGAAGTTCTTGTATATGTGCATTCAAATAATTTGATATAACCACATAATACATCATAAAGTGTGTGACATCCTCAACACTTAATTTATGATAATTAAACTTTCAAACATTTTAAAGTTTAAAGTATTCTTATTCTTTAACGTATAATGCAACTATGCTTTTCGTTAAGCATAACTAGTACGCATGGCTATTAACAAGGATGAAATCCTTCCATGACTAGTATTGAGTGTCATCTCAATTTTATTAACATCATTGTATGCAAACAACAATATGCTCTTTTCCGTAAACTTCAATGTGTAATGTTTTATGCCTTACAAACTTTCAAGTTTGTTGGCTATGACAATTTTACAAATTGTTCATTTATAGAATCTAGAAATTGTTCCAGGCTGAGGATATGATTCTATATCCAAATATATTCCTTTAGAATATTCATTACACAACTTATCTAATATCTTTCAATTAGATATCAATGTTGTCAAATCATCTTTTATCAAAGCATGATATAACAACAACATGATGTACATGAAAAATTCTTGTGTCCAACCTAAATTTCATTCATGTACTACATATCCATTTAAACTTTCTAAATGATATATCATGTTCTATTAGATTCATTTACTGCACATGTTTACATCAATAAACATATATTCAAGGTTGTATGTTTTACTTATTAAATCTTTCAAGTAAAGTTTCATTCCAAGTTATTACTTAACATTTAACTTATATAGAATGTTACTTCCTATATGTTATATAACATTTATGATTTAAGTAAGTAAACATAATATTCCCACTAGCTTTCAGAATTACTTAGGAGTTATCTTATTTTAAATTATAAATCAAACATGGATTTAATATTTTAAACATAAGACTTATCTCCTCGATGCATGCATTTATCCATACTTGGATTCTTGCATTTTGTATACTTTCAAAGATTAAATGAATTCATAAAACTCTTAATTACTCATCGTCCTCGCTTAAGTAATTATATAAGAAAGAGGTTTTATAATCCATTGTCAAATTTCATATTCATAAAAATGAGTATGACAATTACCATCTTTGTATCTTTAATGTGCTTAGGAAAGAGTATTCAATCATAATTAATGACTTAAGTATGATTAATAATCTTGTCATAAGACATGCATTAAAATATGTATACAATTTCGTCCATATGATTTATTACATGAAGATTTTAAACCTCTAGGGTTTTCCTTCTCTTGCAGAAACTCATCTTCATTAAGATAAACCAAGTTTTCAAAGTTGACTTATCTTTATGGACAGCATCTTAACATTCATAGTATGAGCAATTTACCATAATTAGTAAATGCATCATTATGATTAACAGGCTTAATTTGATCCTGTAATTCATAATTCTCAGCATATTAATTAAATATCTGAGACATCCCTACGGATCTATGAGTGAGAGTTTCATCATGTTGAGATTTAACCTTTACTTTTTCAAACCTCATCATGATTTTCACTAGTGTGGTTCTAGAAGATTATGTATTTTGTAATTTTAATCTTTCAAGATCTAAACAAAACTCCCACTTGCCTTTTGCATTTTATCTATAAATACTTTAGCAAGATGAGTAACACAAAATCGTTCTCATTTGGGATATTACAAAAACATTTTACAGTTCCTGACTCTTGTTTGTTAATACTACTTATTAACAAAATCAGAACTTCATTTTAAGACTTTAATGTGATTCATCACATTCCATAATGTCTTATTTAATCTTCTAGGTTGGAGTCTTATTGAGTATATTCAATTCATACTCAATTTTCTAACCTTGATTACTTTTGGAAGAAAAGAAGTCATATTTATCTTTTAATCAAACAATATAACAAGAGTTTGATTTTTCCTAACTGAACACACCGCCAACTTGTGATGTTTCATTAGAATTAATATTGTGAGACAACTAACAATATGTAAGATAAACTTATTTCCTTTTGGCTTAACTATTTACCAACTACGTCAATCTTAATGGTACAATAGAATTTCCAAGCCAATTGCATGTTATATAACATAAGTGTCTTTTTGAACAAGTCACTTCACGTTCATGTCTTAAGAAGACATAAACTGTTATATTCCCACTATACGTTGTACATCATTGATCAACTCAATGATTTCTTGTTTGAAACATAACAAGTTTAACGTCTTACTTTATTATAAGTCTTGTAATAGTTAAAAGACTTCATGTTTATAAGAAGATATAAACATAAATAACTAAAGTATTTGTAAACACCACCACTTGGTTTCAATAGTAATTTCAAGTTAATTTACTACTTCATTTTTTATGTCATTTTATGAATTATCCAATTTAAGAAACTGCAAACTCACATAATTCCATTACATCAGTTGATCTGCTAGTAATGAAATCATGTAGTTTACCTTTCTATTGCAATCTAGGCAGGTTACACCCTGACATAAATTGTAAATTCAAGTGTTTCTTTTAATTTGAATAACATAAGACATAAAAGTAGTCTTTTGTTATAATCATGACACATGTTCTACATAAGATAATCTTACACATTAAATGTATAAGTCCTATTAGAACATTGATCTCTTACCTTGCAATTAAGAGAATCCTATAATCATATTTCTATGTATTGTTCCTTTGCACACAATAAACAATTCTCCCACTTGTGCATTGAACAATATCATGTAGTATATAAACAACACAACATACATTTGTTTATGTGATTCAATATGATTTGTGTCATAAGTAGATGTAAGACTACTTTGCCTTATCAGGAAACGCATATGGCTATCCTAAGAACATGAGTGTCTACAATTTGAAAGTAATTATCTTGAAGATAATTTGGGCTACTACACGGAAATTAAGTCTTGTAGCTCCCACTAAATTAGAGAACATAACAATAACTCTATATTCAGTAAACAACACAAAGCTCCCACTGGATTTGACAACATTGTACGTGTTTCATAACCAGTGAAAACAATTTGCTTGTTTTTACTTTCCTACACATTTAGAAAAACTCATACGTAATAATTACTCAGGTTCTAAAATGTGTATTCTACTATGTTTATGATGGATTATCCATCAATGATATTAATTTGAAGAATTTGGGCATGCAACTTCTTCCTTAATAGGCCTACCATCCCCATAATGGTATGTAGCACCTTTAAAGCACAACAACTAGATAAAATACTAGCTTTGCCTTTTACCAATTTTGCGGTAATCTGTCCAGCTTCTAATAACTCATATTTTCCATTTAACCAAATGCCTTGTTTGTTATAGAAGAATTCATTCACCAAATTATGGCAATGAAATTTCTATGGAAAATAAGATGTGCTATATCCTTAAATATTAAAGATTGCTATGAGCTATATATTAGAATGTAGACAACTCTAATGTTCCTATCATACCTTTCTCAATCATGAAAAGGAATAGGATTGAGTCTTATTATTCTCTCATGGAAAATAGACTTAGGATTGAGTCTTATTCTAATGTTCCTATCATACCTTTCTCAATCATGAAAAGGAATAGGATTAAGTCTTATTCTTCTCTCATGGAAAATAGACTTTCTGTCATTTCTGGTAAATTTTTCTCAATCAAACATTATGTTTGAAAACTGAATTAGATCAATTTACCATTTTAAGACCAAACCACGTTTACGGCTTTAGTTTTGCATTAATACATTAAAAAGAATTACAAAATTCAATTTTAGTATTTTCGATAATTAAATTTTCAAGAAAATTAATACCCATGGTTCATAATCATATAACCATTTAATTTTCACTGAAAAACTAGGATCCAAATTGACATAGGTTCATCACATCAGTTGATCTGCTAGTGATGACGGTATTCAATAAGGTACGAGTCGAACCTCAATTGCCAATATTCGATTGCAATTCCTAGAATCGATGGGATTAACATATTTGCCAACCGCAGTTGCAATGTAAGCATGTTTTATCCCCATCTTCTTATGCCTTGAGTGATCAGTCCCACTATCAACTCAATTAAGTTAACCAACTTAAGAAACAGCAAACTTACATAATTCCACCACACCAGTTGATCTGCTAGTGATGAAATCATGTAATTTGCCCTTCCATTGCAATCTAGCCAGGTTACGCCCTGACGTAGACCCAATTTTAGGTGTTTCTGTTCTATTGGATGGCATATAACTTAAATTTTAAGGGTAGTAAATTTGATGTGTGTAATCAAAATATATGTACAAAGATGTCATGCATTCATCTTGTATCATATGTTTCATGTAAAAAACTTTTACTTATCAGTTTCTTTACGAGCTTAAATCTCCAAAGTTTTGATTGAGGCGTTGAGAAACTTACAACTTTGCCTTAAGTGCTTCCTAGTTATCATAGATGTTAGGTAAAACTAAATTTGACTCATAAGCGAGCGTCAAGCCAGAATGGAGGCTCACTAAGGCCGCAATTTAATGCTAAGCCACCATATACCCACTTTAATAGTTTGTCAAAATAGTTTCACCTTCCAACCACTTAATACAGTCGCGATCAATCAACCAAAAGTTCAAGATTTATTTGCAAGCTCAAAACAAGATTTCACCATTATTAAGTCCGTTTAATATTTTGTTTTTGAAATTACCCTTTTGTTACTATCATGTCACAAAACATATAAAACAAAAGTAATTAAATAAAATAAACAAACGACAACAATAATTGACATGCAAATTAAAATCAATTTTAAAACACACAATTGATTTAATACACGATTAATAGGGTCTTCCCTATTTTTATAATTAATTAAATTTTAGTAATCTTTTACTAAATCATAATATCAATTATAATCAAATCGTATAAATAAGCATGAAATCAAACAAAACATAATCCACAACAACACATGCATGGTTTGTCATGGATGCCCACATTGCACATATTATAACAAATAATCATGTCAATCAAGGAACGCAACCAAAACGGCGTATCACCAATATCCATTTATATACACATAAATACATGCAACCAAAGGTTTCTACAAGTTTTATAACAAAATTCAAAAACCCTAATTTTCTTTTTAAATAAAAAAAAATTCGACATATATAAATAAAATAAATAAATTTCGAAATAAAAAAAAATAAAATCTAGGGTTTATGAAAAATTTAAAAAACATAAGAACACCAAGCGTGTAATAATCATAATGATTCAATTTTATGTGTTTCGGTAATTAAATATAATGTATTAATGGCTCTTGATGCCACTATTGGAATATGTGAATCATAAAACTAATATAAACACATAAACATCAAAGAGTACGCAACGGAATAGATCAAATACATGTAAATAAATTAACCGAATATAATAGGATGCGTACCTCTTTGTGATTTCTAGCAATAACAAGAAATCAATGAACAAGAACTATAAACCCTAATTAGGGTTTAATGGTGGATCGACTTGGGGTAGTCGAATAGGGCAAATCACCTTGTTAGCAAAAGTATGCTAACACTTCGTTCTCGAACACACGTACTATTAGCGTTTCAATTAGAAAAGCTAGGTTCTTAATTCATAAGCAATCCAAACACAATATTAGAAGATCGCGTAGGAACCCTAGAAGGGTGTAGTTGATCAACTAAACTAGAATGGATTTGAGCTTAGGAAATCTAGTAGGAACCCTATAAGGGTGTAGTTCGATTTCTAGGCTCAATAAGAGAGAAGAAGAAGAATTAGATTGCAAATGAATCAAGGGATGAGAAAATGAATACATGAAGGCATGTATTTATACTCTTCTCATTGCTTGGAGCAAAAGACTCAATCACAAGCCCTAGAGGGCATGGATCGGCCAAACATGGGTCACACAAGCCCAATCCATAGCATTCTTCAACTAAATTTCAAATCTAGTCATTCATCTTTCGTCTAACGGTCGTTAGGTACCGTTAAGTGCTCATTTCGTGAATTTAATAATTATTCGTCACTAAAACAATAATTATTAATTAATTGAAACTCATACGTAAAGTGTGCAATCCCGAAGTCTCGAGTTCGAGTCCGGACATATTCATTAATTTTTATCCGTTAAAACTAACAGTATCCACCATCACCGCTGCGTACACACCACAACCATTATCAAAACTTTAGATCAGAGTAGTTTTCGAGCTTGTGAAGGTGAGACACAATGATTCACACTCGTGTGTGACTCGGTGTGATTCAACTCGTGTACAACGAGTCAACTCTTTTTCTTTCTTTTATTTTTTGTTGGTTTTTGGTATAAAAACAAGAGGAATACTCATTTTAATAACTAAAACTGGTTTGGTATCACCTTGGGTTGGTCTTGTGGTCGCGTCGTGGTCAAGCCGTGAGATTAAGCTCACGGCCGAGGCTCGTTATGTCATTGTTGAGTCTAGTTTAGTGGTTGTCGAGTCATGGTTACGCGTCGTGGAGTTTATGGTCTCGTTGATTAATCGTTATTTTTGTTATGATATTGTTATTTTTGTTGGCAAGAGTAGAGTTAGGATTAGATTAGGGGGTGTTGAAGTTGTGGTTGTTGTGGATTGTAGCCGAGAAGGACCTAGGGTCCGTTTAGTTTGGCAGCCGAGACCAAGGGTCCGTTTGGTTGCCGGGTTTTGCTACGGCTTCGAGCCGTGGTGATGACGATGGGATGTTGTTGTTGTTATTGATATTGGGGTTTGGGCATTAGACTTGGATTGTTGATTTGGTTTATTCGTTATCGAGCTGTAGGATTATGGCCGATAACCATATTATTGGACATGAAATAATTAATTGTGAGCTTATAATTATATTTGTGATGTTTGAGCCAAGTTGAGTGTCGCCAAGACTCTGTAATCTCGTTGTGGCCTCGACAAGCCAAAAATGCGTATTGGACCTCCTCTACTCCGCCCACCTCTTCTTCTAAGAGGGTTAACCCTTTCTCTAAGGTGGGAGAGATTGTGGTTTTTGATTCTGATGATGAGGTTCTTAACACATTTGACGAGTCTGCTAATCTATTCGATGGTGGCCAAGAGTATGAAGAAGATTATGATGACTATGCGAAGTAGGTTTATGATCTTTCTGAGAATTTGGATGCTTTCAATGCCATGTATGGCACCAAGCTTCAAGGTCTTAGGAAGTAATTTTTATTTCGTCATGTCTTAGGTTATCATTTGAGTATTGGTTTGTTTTCTTGTTTAGAAAAAAGGAGGTATCTTGTTATGTAAGCTTATCGCCTATGTAACGGGCTGAGATATGGGATTTCACCCATATCCATTGTACTTAAACGTTTTGGTTAATATATTTACCAAGGTGTAGGATTACTCCCCTTTACAAAAAAAAAAAATGCATATTGGACCTTATTTCAGACTTGTGATATGTGAGGTTGACTTATTGACCCAAGTAGCATAGACTCGGAATGGTGACTCGAAATATGAGATAACTCGTTATATAATTAATTTGGAAACTTAAATGTTAAAAGTAAAAGACGAGAAATGGTATTAATAAATAATGACTTTAAAATATTAAATAACGATTGAATTGAAAAAGGAAAATATTAAATGACATATAGTATATTATTTAATACCTTTAATAAAAGAAAATGGTTAATGAAACAAAAATAGAATATACGTGAGTTATTTAATATTTTTAGGGCACGCAAATCGAGTAGTACTATTTATAGAAATATTGAGGTTATATTGAATTAATGTCGAGTCGCGAATCGGTTGACCTTAATATACCCGGCCCACATGGTTATCGATAAGAACCCGATAATTCTTCCAAATAACTTATTGAACGTTAAACTTAATCATTTGACCTTGACCTTGTTTCATGACTCGTTTATATTTTGGTCTTTCGTTTGGCGTATGTTCACTTTAGTCAATGTTGTGTCAGCACTGCACACACGATTATACCAAACATTAATAAACGGATATAATAAAAAGATTTTGAAATCAAAATGGGATATATTTGGGAATAGTCGAGTTTTAGAGATTTATACACTTTTGGATTATATGTTAAGACAAGTCTATTATGTTAAGTCGTGTTGGGTCCGCAGTGCCGTGACATTCTAGCTGCCGTAGTATCTTCTTCTGTTGTGTCATTTCTCGTTTGACTTGTTGATGTGAGCTCATAGCCCCACTTTTACTTTAATACTGTTTTATTAAATTTGGGATGAGAGAACATGTCAATTGTTTTATTTTGGACATGCGTCGTTTTTAAATACTTTACATTATTTGTTATGTTAGCTAGCTAATGATAGATTATATATGCTGTAATGTGTAGGGTTATTATATCACATCTGCAAATCGTGTAGGGATATAATCTCACGTTGCAAGCAAGGTTATAAAAGGCGTGAGGCGTGGCGTGGCGGCATGGCCGAGCCTCAAGCCTTACATACCATAGCAGAGCCTTTGCATTTCTTAAGACGTCACAAAAATGGCAAAAAAATATTTGTAATTAATGTATTTATAATTTTAGATCATAATACTAGTACTATATTAGACATTTAAACTATACTTAATATATAATTACCAGACCCATATATCAAATAGCCCAAATTCTAAATACTAGTTCAAAATAGTTCAAAAAATAATAATAAATAAATAAAATAAAAAATAAACTGGTTCAAAAAATGACGCCATGCCATTACCAAAAGGCGCAACTTTTCTCGCCTTATTTAACGCCTTTTTGCGCGACGCCTAGATCAGCCTCCAAGGTCCATTTCGTGGCGGCAAGGCCATGCCTCGCGCCTTGGCGCGCCTTTTAGAACACTGGCTGCAAGTGTAGGCTAGTACTATAGTGTGCACCTATAGGAATTTATGCCGGATATTGATATGATTTTGAGATATTGTTGATACCTTAGTCTAGTATAGCAAACTTATGAGCATTTCGGTCCACTTTTACGTATTGTTTTGAGTCTAAACCTATGAACTCACCAGCGTTAGCTGACTTTTTAGCATGTTTTCTCAGGTACTGAGTAGTGTCTTTATTGATGCTTGATTTAGATGGGAAGCTTGGCAAGTGGCGTGGTTAACGGATCAGTCAGACTCTGATAAACATAAGGGACCTATCTTTTTATTTATTTGGGCTTACTACATACTTTTTGTGAATAAATGTAAACTTAAATTTGCGACTTTAAATATTTTATTTAATTTGGATATTGTTATTCCGTTCTTATAATCATGTTGTGTGCCAATCCAAGTAGCACCCCGAAACTTTGATAAGTCTTCTGTTGTACCAAAATTTGAAGGTGTTACACATGGAATGCCGAAAGTGTCACATCAATGTCATAACATCATCCTCACTTTTAGTACTCACACATGAGGTGTTCATCGGTTCGGTTCTTAGTTTCGGTATGGTTTATTCTTTGGTTTGATCGGTGTTAAACCAAACACTAAACACTCCTACTCACACACTAAAATACCTCATCCCTCGTAACACTCTATCACATGTTATTTGGGCCCCACCCGTCTTTTTTTTTTTTTTTTTTTTTTTTTTTTTTTTTTTTTCCTATTTTCAAACAAACTAATTTTTCATTTATTAAATTAAAATACAAATAACATTTTTATATATAAAAATAAAAAAATAAAATAAAAAAAAGTAAACATCATCTTCTTCATACAACACACACACTGAAACACACACAAACGCGCACACACACCAAATCAAAACACAACACAAACACAAACCCACTTTTTATTGTCCTTTTTAGATATGTAATTCACAATGTTGGGTCAAATTCTTTGTAATAATGTAATATGATACAAGTTAAAAAGATTACAAACACTCAAGTTAGTTTATTTTTAAGAAAAATGCTAAACACAGCCTTAAACTATAATAAATTCAGCCAAATAGTTGCCCCCTCTTTAAAATTAACTTCTCCCAACCAACAAATGTATTATCTCTCGTTGCATGTTTTTAACTATTAAACGTAGCTTTTAAGGATACAAATAGCAAAATCTTATTTTTATAATGTAATTCGATATAACCTATTACTTTGAAACATTTCTCACCAAAAATTATCGAACAAATAACTAGTAATCGATTGGACAAAAACATGAATTATTTTGATGTAATTAGTTAATTACTTGATAGGAAGTAAAAGTAGTGATGTAATAATAGGCCACAAGCAGGCTTTGTCTAACATGCTTCAACTTTATGGGAGCACCCCACTCGTATTCAAATGTCCATGTTTTTTGGTCTTTTTTGTAGAGCATAAACACACGCAAATTTTGGTCTTTTGTTGTAAAATAAACCTTTTAGTTTTTGAAACTACCAAACGTTGGAGAAAAAGTTAAATCATTAACAGAAGTTATATTTGTATCTACCAAACAATGCAAAAACTAAGTATTTAAGTAAATAAGAATTTGAAGCCAAAAACAAGTGACACATTAAATAAGGGTGTCAATTTTTGACAGGACATAAACACGATATGATATTGGCATAAAAGTAAACGAGTTACAGTTAAAGTGTAAATAAGTTTTGGTATTTTTGAATGGTACCTAACTTTGTCAATCCTATCTCGAATAAAATCTTTGAGCAAGTTAGATAATTGGCGTGATTTGTATGTTCCCATATAATTAGTCAAATACTCTAATGAGTTGCCATGTAAACAAAAAATGAAATGCAAACGCTTTATTTTATTTTTGCTGTTTTTCAGCATTAAAAGTATTTTTTTAAAGTTTGTATATAACTAGTCATTCAGACCCGTGCGTTGCACACGGGCTTTATCTAAGTGTTCATAGTGTAATGTTCAACACTAATTTTTATCATGTTTGAAACTATCATGTTTTTGTGATAGTCGGATTTTGTTGGGCTTTATCTAAATGTTCATAGCATAATGTTTGTGTAAATATACAACAATCTATAACTCGTGCTGTCACGTGACAATTTTGTTGATTGTTGGAAAATTTTTGTTAATGTTTACGCAACGGTAATTATTTTGTTGATTGATAGTTTAGTTCTTTTAGTTGTGCTTCTTCACTTTTTTATATGTTTTGTGTGGCACTAATTTTGGTGATGCTATAGGTTTTAGGTAAATGCTTGTTGCGTGATGTGTTTTAAAGGTTGTCATTTAAACCAAATTAATTATAATGAGTACAACTTGCATTTAAATTTGTTTTGCAAATAGTACTATAAACATTTACAAATTACTCAAATTTATAAAATTTAAAGTTAAAGAAAATTATGCACGCATTATAGTAAGTAGTAGAGGTTATATTAAAAGACTTTTATATCCTTATTTAATAATTACATTCTTTTAATATTCATTTATCTTTCTGTTATTTTACTGTATCAATCATGATAAGCTAAACCAAACACCTAAGAAGCTAAGAGCATGAGCAATGTATCAAGTCATAAAAAAACTTGATGGATTTATCTCTAAAAATGCTAAAGTTAAGCTTTTTTAAGAATTTCATGACGACCATTAACTGTTTGTAAATTAAGCATAAAATAAGTTCAAAACTTGTTTAACATATGAAGCCTTTATGTCACTCGTATCCATGTACTTAACACATATAAATTAGTAAGGGCAATATTCATATGAGATTAGTGTTCTAAACTTCATTAAATTATCATTCTCATGGTTGCCAGCCATATAATGTTATTGATCGTGTCCATTGCACCGTAGTTTATGTTACACTTTTTACTGGCGGATGGAGAAAAACAAAATAATTTCATAATGATTATAGATGTCCATTAAATTAAATTGACAAAATTTATGGATATATATGTGACAACCGGCAGTTTAGGGAGCTATTTTAAAAACCCGCATTACAATTTAAGTTCGTTTATAATTTTTATTTGAAATTTTCATTTCACAACGAACTTGTAAGACCTATTTTATGGATATTTTAATTAATGATGTTATGGAATTCGTGAATTATGTTCATAATTCATTTTTGATTATATGATCGGTGATGTATATTTGAATTCTCACTTGGTACTACGTTGACTTTGGCACTAGGATTACCTAACGACAATTTTATGATTCGTCTTAACGAGTCCGATATATTTTTAATTATTTACGAGAGGTTCTCGAGTAATATTGAAGTTTTAAAATGAGTTCGGGTTCGGGCCACATGTTTTTACAACTACCCGCGTTACCCGCTCCACCGTAGTAATATTATTATTATTATTATTATTATTATTATTATTATTATTATTATTATTATTATTATTATTATTATTATTATTATTATTATTATTATTAACTTTTAAAAAAAATATATATAAAAGTTAAAAAGGTGTGTGTTGGTCCGGTTATACACACACACAAACCCACTCACTCTTTATTCATTCTCTCTCTCTCAAACCCATCTTCCCCATCTCTTAACCTAGCCGCCGCCGACATTAAATCCGGCCACCACCGCCGTGTTACCGACCACCCAACAAAACTAATACCACCATTTTATTCCCCTCTTCCCCCTCTTTCTTTTGATATAAGATACTCACCCTAGAACCATCATTAACACCACCAAATCTCTATTTATCCATTCGAATTTGTTGTACTTTTCTAGATCCGAGCGTTTGGAGGACTAAGAAGGTGAGAAGAAGCTATTCATGGGTTTTGGGAGCCACGATTTGGCTTTTATCCGTGGCTACACGGATAACTTTGTGGAGAATCGAACTAATTTTTGAATGGAAATGATGTTTTTGTGATTAAAAGTTAGTTTGGTATCCGGGTTTCATGGTTTGGGTCGTGATTGACTCGGAACCGAGAGCAAGCTCTCGGCTTATTTTTTTGATTCGAGCCTTTGGTGGCTTTGGTACCTTGGTGATTGATTGTTTGGTTGTTTGGTTTGTCGAGGGTGTTATGTACCTCGATCCGAGCTAGCCGAGACCTTGTGGTCTCGGGGTTTCTTTGTTGCTCGTATGACTATGCCGAGACCCTCATGGGGGTTCTCGTTGAGTGTGGTTCGAGCCTTGGGCTCGTAGATATTATTGTGGTTCGACCCTTGTGGGTCGCGGCTTTTAGCCGAGTATCACTTTGATGCCGAATTGACCATGGGGTCGAATGGATTACATGGTCACTTTGTTTTAGCTCTTGTGAGCTATATGATACTTGTGTGCTTGGTTCGAGTACTAGTGACTCGCAGTTCGGAGCCGAGACTCAAGTGAGTCGAGGGCTCAGGTCGGCTTGGTAAACCGACCCACACATTAACTTGGTTGATGTTATATACTTGTAATAATTGTGAACTTGATTATTTTGTTGTTGTGGTATTTCATTTATCGGCCGAATACTTTTGGTTGGGTCGAGACCGTGTTTGGTCTCGACATTGGATAATGTTATTGGTAATTGAGGAGTTGTTGACGAAAGTGATTGGAGACCGATTGTGAGACTGTCGTTAGATTGACGGAGATAGGTTAGTCGGGTGCCGTAGTCGGATCCTATTGTTGGAGCCCGTGGTTTGAGATTGTGATTGGACGGAGATTTGTTATTTATGACTTTTGCTTATTATTGGACTTGGACAATGAGCCGAGAGTCATGACTCGGACATATGACCATTTCGTATAACTCAATAACTATTAAAATTGAAACGGAAATAATAAAACTCGTAATAATAATTATTGATAATATGAACGTTTATATGAAAGTATATACGTGAATAACGTATATATAACTATATAAACGCGTATATTAATAATAATAATAATCACGAGTCGTATTATAAATAATACGATTAGATATATATTAGGCTACGAAAGTGGCGTAATATTATTAAACGTATTACTATTATAAAAATTGTGTTATAAAACGGGAAACTCCCGACAATTATGAAACGTTTAATAGAATGTCACTTTGGATATATAACGGATAAACTTATTGAGTTAGGCGAAGTTGTTGTCATTCGGGTCCAGGTAAGTTACTATTTGTGACGTTTGTGTTGTCACGGATATATGGCGACTAATATAGACGTTTTCTATAATTAAATAACCACCTAACCGTAAGGTTGAGCCGGGTTATTTGGCTATATAAAACGAACATATTAGTGGGCATCGTATCCTACGACGCCCATAGGTTGTAGTATATGTAAAGTGTAATAGATTGCGAGTGTATATATCGGGAAATCTGGCCAATTTGACGATATATATGAGGAATTTATTAAACTATGATATATAGTATATAGTAATTATGTGTTATGTGCTTTAGATTGGGTGTAATCTTGGAACGGTATGTTACGTAAATAAATATGAGGATTATCAAATCGACGGATTTGGTAAACTTTGGCGATTTATTTAAATGATATATTGGGCTAATATTAGACCTATAGTTTATTTATTTTTCTTTATGTGATCTTCTTAGTTTGTTTTGAGTCGACCCACCACCCGTATGGATACCAAACGTAAATACACCAAACTAATACGAAATGGATTTTCGGAAATAAAACGGATTCTCGTCCGGGTTTGGGAATATTATATATTTGAGGAAATGATTTCTGAAAGAGTTAATATTGTTAGGTCGTGCCAAGTCCGTAGTTGCTGTTTCGTGAGTTATCATACGTCTTATTGCTACCTACCTCGTCTTGCTATTTTCTGGACTTGAGGTGAGTCATAGCCCCACTTTTTACTCTTGAACTATGTTTTCAATGATTGGGGTGAGAAACGTGCAAATCATTTTACGTGGACTATTATCGCTTTTATATTATTTCTAAACTTGCTATGCGTATGGACTAGGATCTATTGTCAGCTTTAGTCATACTTTTTGTGTGTACTATTCAAGGTTGGCTTATTTGGTTATTTGGATTGTCAGCTTTAGTCACATATTTGTTGTGTGTACTATTCAAGGTTGGCTTATTTGGATTGTCAGCTTTAGTCACATAGTTTCGTGTGTACTATTCAAGGTTGACTTATTAGATACTATAGTGTGCACCTATAGGTTATTAATACTTCGGAGGTTATCCGAGTATTTATTGGTATTGCGAGGGTTACCCGAATATCTATGTTGTTACGGAAGGGTATCCGTGTGTTATGTTGAGAGCGGAGGGTATCCGCAGGCTTTTAGCGAATCCTTAGTCTAGCTAGCAAGCGTTTTGCGTATATGTCCACTATATTATTAGTTGAATTTAAACCTATGAACTCACCAGCGAAAGCTGACTTTTAGCACGTTTTCTCAGGTAATTAAGTGTTGAGGTGCATGCTTGGATTGGAAGGCTCGGCTAAGGCTCACGGTTTATGGATCTATCTTTCTAAACTCTGATAATTAAATTTGGACCTATTGTTATTTTATTTTGGGCCTGACTCTGAATGATGTTGGGATAAATGTAAACCTTAAAACCCCGTTTTGGTTGCGTTTTTACTATGTTTACTTTATCTCGTTCTATATTGTCTTGTGTTGGATACCAATCCCCGTAGCACCCCGAAAGCTTGTTGAGTCTTCCGCTGTATCAAATTTTGGGGGTGTTACAGATTGGTATCAGAGCCAAGGTTATAGAGAACTAGGTAAATAAACGCCTAAACTATAACCGTATTTTTATAGAAAATGATCCTTGACCACCGCCCGCCAGCCCGCCAAGCCGAAGCATCTTCTATTATTTGAGGTATTATGAGATATTTGAGATGAATTGAGGTTTATGGATTTTAGTAATAAGATGGCGTTCTCGAGGATTTATATGGTCTTTATGTTTTATAAACATTTTAGTAATGCGGTATTTGAAATTCTTTTATTTAGATTATATATGAAATTATTTGATGAGTATATTTGGTACGGTTTTATGAGTTGTGATCTAAGTTGTTTTGAAACACTTACACCTACCCTACGCCGTTGTCACAGACTATGGCCTCCCATATGCCCGATGTCGTCGAGGACATTCTTACTGCACCAGTTTTACCTGCACAGTTCACTATGGCATCTGATGACCCTTACCAGATGGCCATGTCTTCAGCTACCGTATCACAGGCAGCTTCTACTTCAGCACTACCTGCTGCATCTACGCAGGGACCCTCATCTCCTCTAGGGCTCCCTGGTACATCGAGGCAGCTTACTCTTCACCAGGCTTTGGCTCGTGTGGCACCACGCTTTGCCCACCGAGCTACGGCACGCATGTCGGTACGCCCTACTCCATCACCTTTACAGATTGATGCTCATTCTCTTCTGTCTGAGGCGTCACCCACATCACTGCGTCGTCGTCCTAGATCACCTACTACATCTTCACATGGTTCA
Organism: Artemisia argyi; assembly: GCA_030686995.1. Classification (NCBI taxonomy): domain Eukaryota; kingdom Viridiplantae; phylum Streptophyta; class Magnoliopsida; order Asterales; family Asteraceae; genus Artemisia; species Artemisia argyi. The sequence goes on from CM060700.1 coordinate 204,276,931, forward strand.
CCTAGTAGGAGACGACGAGTGATGAGGTACTCTTCCGATGAGGAGGAGGAGGAGTACGAGGGTGAGGATGAGGCTGATGACCCTGAGCGGGAGGATGACCCTCAGGAGGCTGAGCAGGGTGATGATGATGACCCTGAGGAGGAGGATGACCCTCAGGAGGATGAGATGCCTGATGATGATGATGAGTTAGTACCACCAGCTCAGGCTGAGGAGCCTGATTCACCTGTACACCCGATTGAGCCTGATTCACCTAATCATCCGTTCTTGTTTGAGTTGCCACCGGGTAGTCCCGTTGAGTCGGATGCATCTTCGGAGGTTTCTGCTGAGCATGCAGAGTTGGGTGAGGTTGGCAGGTTGTGGGCTCGGATTACTGAGCTTAGTGACAGAGTTGCACGTGTATCTGATCGACTTGAGAGAGTTATTGGAGAGTTTTTAGCAGATTTGAGAGTTGACTTGACTGTCGTTGTGGGCAGGACTACTGAGCTGAGGAGAGTTTTGATGGATGTCCACGAGCATATCGATAGTTTGCAGCGAGGATTTGTTACTGCTCGTGAGGCCGACCGCAAGCTTTGGCAAAGGAATGCCGAGCTAGAGAAGGAGGAGGCTGACCTCAAGAGAGACCGAGACACCCATAGCTTGGAGTTAGGATCGTTATGGAGGGATCTTGATGGCTTGAGGCAGGAGTTGAGGATTCTCCGTCAGCCACGTGGCTAGTTGTTTGGGTTATGTTATCTTTTGCTTTCTTAGCCGAGGAGTGTTCGGTTAGAAAAGCTAGTTATCATATTTTGATGTATTTTGTTCGGTATTCGTCTCTTTTTGGAATGATTAGTATGTTTTGTGTTATTCGTTAGTTGGAACGATATAGATCGCTATTGTATGGTTGATGGTTATTAGTATATGGTATTATGTGATTTTGGGTGTTATGGAAATTGAGTCCTTATTCGCTTATTTGTTGTTACGTGGTGTGTTGTTGCTATTCTTTCCATGACTTGATTCGTTGAGATGTTTTGTTGAGCATGTCGATAAATTCTATTGGAGACTCATGAGCTTGTGTGATGTTACAGATCAATGGCACCACGTCGAAACCCTGTTAGGTCTACCAGGACTGGTCCTGCTGTGACTACTCCTGCTCGCCGAGGTCGCCGACCTACTCGAAATGTTGAAACCCCTACTCCTGACAACCTAGACACCACTAACCGTAACAACAGGAATCAAAATGTTGATGTTCAGGGAGACAATGGTCATGTTCCACTTAATGCACCTACCGTGGATCAAGCAATGATCAACCAACTCGTGGAGCAAAGAGTTGCTAAACTACTAGCTGAGTCAAATCATTCCAACAATTCTGCTGGAACTTTTCCACCTGTTCGTGCTAATGGATGTCAATACAAGGAATTCAAGATTTGTGGACCCATTGAGTTTGGTGGAACTGAAGGAGTGGTTTACTTAGTCAGATGGATTGAGAAGACTGAGTCAGTGTTTAATGTTAGTGGTTGTGCGGAGAATGCGAAGGTAAAGTTTGCTTCTTTTACTTTCAAGGATGAAGCTTTGACTTGGTGGAACAACTACCGAAATGCGGTTGGGAGTGATGTAGCGTATGCTATGACTTGGGAGCAATTTAAGTCCTTGCTGATTCAGACTTATTGCCCAAGGAATGAGGTCAAGAAGCTAGAGATTGAGTTTTGGAACCACAAGGTGAAAGGTAATGATATGGAGACTTACAATCGTCGTTACCAGGAGTTAGCCTTGTTGTGCCCTGATATGGTGAAAACCGAGACTCAAAAGATTGAGAGGTATACTGATGGATTGCCTGTAGCTACGAGGAATGATGTAATTTCTGCTAGGCCTGCAAACATCCATGAGGCAATCACAATTGCTCAACAACTTATGGATTCGTTGGAATTAGAAGAAGCTGATAAGGAGAAGAATGGAAAGAGAAAGAGAGACCGTCACTCTAAGAGTAATGATCACCGAAGCAAGAGACAAGCTAAGGCTTATGCTATTGGGAATGGAGATAAGAAGAATCAGAACAGTGATGCACCAAGTGTGATCGTTGCCATCAGCATCATACTGGATGGTGTAGTGTGAAATGCCAGAATTGCTCAAGGAAAGGACACACAGCTAGGGACTGTAGAGCTCGACCTCTTGCTATGGTTCAAGCTGCTCCTGAAATGAGAAACAAGGCAGATGTTACCTGTTATGGGTGTGGAAAGAAGGGACACTATAGGAATGAGTGTAGAGAATCGCGGAACCGTGGAAATCAAGGCTCGGGTGGTAATGGGTACAATTATGGAAACCGTGGAGCTGGAGGAAATCGTGGACGACAAGATAATGGGGACCAACGTGTGGAAGCTGGAGCTGCTCAGGGAAGAGTGTATGCACTCGGGAACGAGAGAGGAGAAGATCCGAACGTCGTTACTGGTACGTTCCTTCTCAATAATCGTTATGCTTCCATACTATTTGATACTGGTGCCGATAGGAGTTTTGTGTCCACTACGTTTGCACCCTTACTAGAGAAACCCCGATGGCCTTAGGAATTGGATATGATATTGAGTTAGCTAATGGAAACATAGAAAGGATTAATACTATCATTCGCGGTTGTACGTTAAATTTCTTGAACCACCCTTTCAACATAGATCTTCTACCCGTCACGTTAGGAAGTTTTGACGTTATCATTGGTACGGATTGGTTGTCGAAGTATCGTGCTCACATACTTTGCGACGAGAAGATCGTGCATGTACCATACGGAAAGGAAGTCCTAAATATATTAGGAGACCGAAAGGATTCTAGGAGCCCATCCCGATTAGCAGTGATTTCGTGCACTAAGTTACCGAAGCTAATGGAGAAGGGATGTTACCTTTTCTTAGCCCAAATTTCTGAGAAGGGAGAGACGAAGAAGAAGGAAAGGTACATTAGAGATGTGCCTATAGTTCGTGATTTTCCTGATGTGTTTCCCGATGATTTGCCGGGAATCCCGCCGACTAGACAAGTGGAGTTTCAGATTGAGTTGATACCTGGAGCTGCACCTGTAGCACGAGCACCTTATCGTCTTGCACCTACCGAACTGGAAGAGTTGTCGAAACAATTGGCGGAGTTAGCCGAAAAAGGATTCATTAGACCAAGTTCTTCACCTTGGGGAGCCCCAGTCTTATTCGTGAAGAAGAAGGATGGATCGTTTCGTATGTGTATTGATTATAGAGAGTTGAATAAGTTAACGGTGAAGAATCGATACCCGTTACCTAGGATCGACGACTTGTTCGATCAACTTCAAGGATCGAGTGTGTATTCGAAGATCGATTTGAGATCAAGATATCATCAACTTCGAGTTCGCGAGGAAGATATTCCGAAAACGGCTTTCAGAACCCGTTACGGGCATTACGAGTTTCAGGTGATGCCGTTTGGGTTGACTAACGCACCAGCAATATTCATGGATCTCATGAATCGTGTGTGTAAGCCTTACTTGGATAAGTTCGTGGTTGTATTCATCGATGACATTCTGATTTATTCAAAGAGTGAGAAAGAGCATGAGGAGCATCTAAGACTCATTTTGGAATTGCTCAGGAAGGAGAAAATTTATGCCAAGTTTTTGAAATGCGAATTTTGGATTCCGACGGTACAATTTTTGGGTCATGTGATTGATAGACAAGGAGTCCATGTGGATCCTGCTAAGATTGAGGCGATAAAAGATTGGGCTGCACCTACAACCCCAACCGAAGTTCGTCAATTTTTGGGTTTAGCTGGTTATTACCGAAGGTTCATTGAGGGATTTTCGAAGATAGCTAAACCATTGACCAAATTGACTCAAAAGAGTGTTACGTATGAATGGGGAGATAAAGAAGAAGCGTTTCAATTGCTTAAGAAAATGTTGTGTAGTGCTCCTATCTTAGCGTTACCGGAAGGTAACGAGGATTTCGTCATCTATTGTGACGCCTCACATAAAGGTTTGGGAGCCGTGTTAATGCAACGAGAGAAGGTGATAGCTTATACTTCACGACAGCTCAAAAAGCATGAGAAAAACTACACTACCCATGATTTGGAGCTAGGTGCTGTAGTTTTCGCTTTAAGAATATGGAGACATTACTTGTACGGAACCAAGTGTGTTGTATTTACTGACCACAAAAGTCTACAACACATCTTGAGTCAAAAAGAGCTCAATATGAGACAGCGACGTTGGATTGAGTTGCTAAGCGATTATGATTGTGAAATTCGCTACCACCCTGGTAAAGCAAACGTCGTCGCTGATGCTCTTAGTCGAAAGGAAAGAGTACCACCGTTACGAGTTAGGTCATTGGGAATGACTATCGTATCGCCATTACCGTCTCAAATACTTGAAGCTCAAACGGAAGCGTTGAAAGCAGAAAATAGATCTGCCGAGAATATATTTGGGATGGCTGAGAATGAGAAAGGATTTGTTAAGCGATCTGATGGATTGTTATGTGTTAGAGATCGGATTTGGGTACCTTTGTATGGAGTAATTCGGGAGTTGATTATGCATGAGTCGCATAAGTCAAAGTACTCTATTCATCCTGGGTCCGACAAAATGTACCAGGATCTTAAGAAGATCTATTGGTGGCCAAATATGAAGGCATATATAGCATCGTACGTTAGTAAGTGCTTGACATGTGCTAAAGTTAAAGCTGAACACCAGAGACCGTCAAGATTACTAACGCAACCAGAACTTCCAGTCTGGAAATGGGAGCGGATTACTATGGACTTCATTACCAAATTACCGAGGACAGCTAGCGGTTGTGACGCTATCTGGGTAATTGTGGATCGTCTGACCAAGTCTGCTCATTTCTTAGCTATTAGTGAAGATGATAGTGTGGATAAGCTTGCGAGGTTATACGTGAAGGAAATTATTTCGCGACATGGAGTCCAGATATCTATTATTTCGGATCGTGATAGTCGTTTTACGTCAGCTTTGTGGCGATCACTTCAAACGGCTTTGGGGACGAGGCTTGATATGAGTACTGCATATCATCCCCAAACCGATGGTCAAAGTGAGAGGACCATTCAGACATTAGAGGATATGCTTCGTGCATGCATCATAGACTTTGGTAAAGGCTGGGAGAAGTATTTACCCCTTGCGGAGTTCTCCTATAATAACAGCTACCACACCAGTCTTAAAGCTGCACCATTCGAAGCTTTGTATGGCAGAAAGTGTCGTTCGCCTATTGGTTGGGCAGAAGTTGGAGATAGTCAACTTACAGGCCCTGAGCTTATTTTGGAAACTACCGAGAAAGTAACTCAGATTCGTGATCGGTTGCAAGCGGCTAGAGATAGGCAGAAGAGCTATGCCGATCAGAGACGTAAACCTTTAGAGTTCCAGGTTGGAGACAAAGTAATGTTGAAAGTCTCGCCTTGGAAAGGTGTAATACGTTTCGGGAAACGTGGTAAACTCAACCCACGCTACATTGGACCATTCTTGATCTTAGAAAGAATTGGGCCCGTGGCTTATAGGTTGGAATTACCATCCGAACTGAGCAAAGTTCACGACGTGTTTCACGTGTGTAATTTGAAGAAATGTCTTTCTGATGAAATGCCCGTCATTCCAACGAGGGACATTCGTGTTGATGAGAAACTGAATTTCGTGGAAGAACCGATTGAGATTTTAGATCGTGAAGTTAAACGACTCAAGCGAAGTCGCATTCTGCTCGTCAAGGTTCGTTGGAATTCCCGACATGGACCAGAGTTTACGTGGGAACGTGAGAACGAGTTCAGGAAGAGATATCCGAAGCTTTTCACTTCGTAGATGAATTTTTCCGAGTGAAACCCGGGACGGGTTTCCTTCTGAGACGGGGAGGATGTGACAACCAGTAGTTTAGGGAGCTATTTTAAAAACCCGCATTACAATTTAAGTTCGTTTATAATTTTTATTTGAAATTTTCATTTCACAACGAACTTGTAAGACCTATTTTATGGATATTTTAATTAATGACGTTATGGAATTCGTGAATTATGTTCATAATTCATTTTTGATTATATGATCGGTGATGTATATTTGAATTCTCACTTGGTACTACGTTGACTTTGGCACTAGGATTACCTAACGACAATTTTATGATTCGTCTTAACGAGTCCGATATATTTTTAATTATTTACGAGAGGTTCTCGAGTTATATTGAAGTTTTAAAATGAGTTCGGGTTCGGGCCACATGTTTTTACAACTACCCGCGTTACCCGCTCCACCGTAGTAATATTATTATTATTACTATTATTATTATTATTATTATTATTATTATTATTATTATTATTATTATTATTATTATTATTATTATTATTATTATTATTATTATTATTATTATTATTATTATTATTATTATTATTATTATTATTATTATTATTATTAACTTTTAAAAAAAAATATATATAAAAGTTAAAAAGGTGTGTGTTGGTCCGGTTATACACACACACAAACCCACTCACTCTTTATTCATTCTCTCTCTCTCAAACCCATCTTCCCCATCTCTTAACCTAGCCGCCGCCGACATTAAATCCGGCCACCACCGCCGTGTTACCGACCACCCAACAAAACTAATACCACCATTTTATTCCCCTCTTCCCCCTCTTTCTTTTGATATAAGATACTCACCCTAGAACCATCATTAACACCACCAAATCTCTATTTATCCATTCGAATTTGTTGTACTTTTCTAGATCCGAGCGTTTGGAGGACTAAGAAGGTGAGAAGAAGCTATTCATGGGTTTTGGGAGCCACGATTTGGCTTTTATCCGTGGCTACACGGATAACTTTGTGGAGAATCGAACTAATTTTTGAATGGAAATGATGTTTTTGTGATTAAAAGTTAGTTTGGTATCCGGGTTTCATGGTTTGGGTCGTGGTTGACTCGGAACCGAGAGCAAGCTCTCGGCTTATTTTTTTGATTCGAGCCTTTGGTGGCTTTGGTCCCTTGGTGATTGATTGTTTGGTTGTTTGGTTTGTCGAGGGTGTTATGTACCTCGATCCGAGCTAGCCGAGACCTTGTGGTCTCGGGGTTTCTTTGTTGCTCGTATGACTATGCCGAGACCCTCATGGGGGTTCTCGTTGAGTGTGGTTCGAGCCTTGGGCTCGTAGATATTATTGTGGTTCGACACTTGTGGGTCGCGGCTTTTAGCCGAGTATCACTTTGATGCCGAATTGACCATGGGGTCGAATGGATTACATGGTCACTTTGTTTTAGCTCTTGTGAGCTATATGATACTTGTGTGCTTGGTTCGAGTACTAGTGACTCGCGGTTCGGAGCCGAGACTCAAGTGAGTCGAGGGCTCAGGTCGGCTTGGTAAACCGACCCACACATTAACTTGGTTGATGTTATATACTTGTAATAATTGTGAACTTGATTATTTTGTTGTTGTGGTATTTCATTTATCGGCCGAATACTTTTGGTTGGGTCGAGACCGTGTTTGGTCTCGACATTGGATAATGTTATTGGTAATTGAGGAGTTGTTGACGAAAGTGATTGAGGACCGATTGTGAGACGGTCGTTAGATTGACGGAGATAGGTTAGTCGGGTGCCGTAGTCGGACCCTATTGTTGGAGCCCGTGGTTTGAGATTGTGATTGGACGGAGATTTGTTATTTATGACTTTTGCTTATTATTGGACTTGGACAATGAGCCGAGAGTCATGACTCGGACATATGACCATTTCGTATAACTCAATAACTATTAAAATTGAAACGGAAATAATAAAACTCGTAATAATAATTATTGATAATATGAACATTTATATGAAAGTATATACGTGAATAACGTATATATAACTATATAAACGCGTTTATTAATAATAATAATAACCACGAGTCGTATTATAAATAATACGATTAGATATATATTAGGCTACGAAAGTGGCGTAATATTATTAAACGTATTACTATTATAAAAATTGTGTTATAAAACGGGAAACTCCCGACAATTATGAAACGTTTAATAAAATGTCACTTTGGATATATAACGGATAAACTTATTGAGTTAGGCGAAGTTGTTGTCATTCGGGTCCAGGTAAGTTACTATTTGTGACGTTTGTGTTGTCACGGATATATGGTGACTAATATAGACGTTTTCTATAATTAAATAACCACCTAACCGTAAGGTTGAGCCGGGTTATTTGGCTATATAAAACGAACATATTAGTGGGCATCGTATCCTACGACGCCCATAGGTTGTAGTATATGTAAAGTGTAATAGATTGCGAGTGTATATATCGGGAAATCTGGCCAATTTGACGATATATATGAGGAATTTATTAAACTATGATATATAGTATATAGTAATTATGTGCTATGTGCTTTAGATTGGGTGTAATCTTGGAACGGTATGTTACGTAAATAAATATGAGGATTATCAAATCGACGGATTTGGTAAACTTTGGTGATTTATTTAAATGATATATTGGGCTAATATTAGACCTATAGTTTATTTATTTTTCTTTATGTGATCTTCTTAGTTTGTTTTGAGTCGACCCACCACCCGTATGGATACCAAACGCAAATACACCAAACTAATACGAAATGGATTTTCGAAAATAAAACGGATTCTCGTCCGGGTTTGGGAATATTATATATTTGAGGAAATGATTTCTGAAAGAGTTAATATTGTTAGGTCGTGCCAAGTCCGTAGTTGCTGTTTCGTGAGTTATCATACGTCTTATTGCTACCTACCTCGTCTTGCTATTTTCTGGACTTGAGGTGAGTCATAGCCCCACTTTTTACTCTTGAACTATGTTTTCAATGATTGGGGTGAGAAACGTGCAAATCATTTTACGTGGACTATTATCGCTTTTATATTATTTCTAAACTTGCTATGCGTATGGACTAGGATCTATTGTCAGCTTTAGTCATACCTTTTGTGTGTACTATTCAAGGTTGGCTTATTTGGTTATTTGGATTGTCAGCTTTAGTCACATATTTGTTGTGTGTACTATTCAAGGTTGGCTTATTTGGATTGTCAGCTTTAGTCACATAGTTTCGTGTGTACTATTCAAGGTTGACTTATTAGATACTATAGTGTGCACCTATAGGTTATTAATACTTCGGAGGTTATCCGAGTATTTATTGGTATTGCGGGGGTTACCCGAATATCTATGTTGTTACGGAAGGGTATCCGTGTGTTATGTTGAGAGCGGAGGGTATCCGCAGGCTTTTAGCGAATCCTTAGTCTAGCTAGCAAGCGTTTTGCGTATATGTCCACTATATTATTAGTTGAATTTAAACCTATGAACTCACCAGCGAAAGCTGACTTTTAGCACGTTTTCTCAGGTAATTAAGTGTTGAGGTGCATGCTTGGATTGGAAGGCTCGGCTAAGGCTCACGGTTTATGGATCTATCTTTCTAAACTCTGATAATTAAATTTGGACCTATTGTTATTTTATTTTGGGCCTGACTCTGAATGATGTTGGGATAAATGTAAACCTTAAAACCCCGTTTTGGTTGCGTTTTTACTATGTTTACTTTATCTCGTTCTATATTGTCTTGTGTTGGATACCAATCCCCGTAGCACCCCGAAAGCTTGTTGAGTCTTCCGCTGTATCAAATATTGGGGGTGTTACAGATTGGTATCAGAGCCAAGGTTATAGAGAACTAGGTAAATAAACGCCTAAACTATAACCGTATTTTTATAGAAAATGATCCTTGACCACCGCCCGCCAGCCCGCCAAGCCGAAGCATCTTCTATTATTTGAGGTATTATGAGATATTTGAGATGAATTGAGGTTTATGGATTTTAGTAATAAGATGACGTTCTCGAGGATTTATATGGTCTTTATGTTTTATAAACATTTTAGTAATGCGGTGTTTGAAATTCTTTTATTTAGATTATATATGAAATTATTTGATGAGTATATTTGGTACGGTTTTATGAGTTGTGATCTAAGTTGTTTCGAAACACTTACACCTACCCTACGCCGTTGTCACAGACTATGGCCTCCCATATGCCCGATGTCGTCGAGGACATTCTTACTGCACCAGTTTTACCTGCACAGTTCACTATGGCATCTGATGACCCTTACCAGATGGCCATGTCTTCAGCTACTGTATCACAGGCAGCTTCTACTTCAGCACTACCTGCTGCATCTACGCAGGGACCCTCATCTCCTCTAGGGCTCCCTGGTACATCGAGGCAGCTTACTCTTCACCAGGCTTTGGCTCGTGTGGCACCACGCTTTGCCCACCGAGCTACGGCACGCATGTCGGTACGCCCTACTCCATCACCTTTACAGATTGATGCTCCTTCTCTTCTGTCTGAGGCGTCACCCACATCACTGCGTCGTCGTCCTAGATCACCTACTACATCTTCACATGGTTCACCTAGTAGGAGACGACGAGTGATGAGGTACTCTTCCGATGAGGAGGAGGAGGAGTACGAGGGTGAGGATGAGGCTGATGACCCTGAGCGGGAGGATGACCCTCAGGAGGCTGAGCAGGGTGATGATGATGACCCTGAGGAGGAGGATGACCCTCAGGAGGATGAGATGCCTGATGATGATGATGAGTTAGTACCACCAGCTCAGGCTGAGGAGCCTGATTCACCTGTACACCCGATTGAGCCTGATTCACCTGATCATCCGTTCTTGTTTGAGTTGCCACCGGGTAGTCCCGTTGAGTCGGATGCATCTTCGGAGGTTTCTGCTGAGCATGCAGAGTTGGGTGAGGTTGGCAGGTTGTGGGCTCGGATTACTGAGCTTAGTGACAGAGTTGCACGTGTATCTGATCGACTTGAGAGAGTTATTGGAGAGTTTTTAGCAGATTTGAGAGTTGACTTGACTGTCGTTGTGGGCAGGACTACTGAGCTGAGGAGAGTTTTGATGGATGTCCACGAGCATATCGATAGTTTGCAGCGAGGATTTGTTACTGCTCGTGAGGCCGACCGCAAGCTTTGGCAAAGGAATGCCGAGCTAGAGAAGGAGGTGGCTGACCTCAAGAGAGACCGAGACACCCATAGCTTGGAGTTAGGATCGTTATGGAGGGATCTTGATGGCTTGAGGCAGGAGTTGAGGATTCTCCGTCAGCCACGTGGCTAGTTGTTTGGGTTATGTTATCTTTTGCTTTCTTAGCCGAGGAGTGTTCGGTTAGAAAAGCTAGTTATCATATTTTGATGTATTTTGTTCGGTATTCGTCTCTTTTTGGAACGATTAGTATGTTTTGTGTTATTCGTTAGTTGGAACGATATAGATCGCTATTGTATGGTTGATGGTTATTAGTATATGGTATTATGTGATTTTGGGTGTTATGGAAATTGAGTCCTTATTCGCTTATTTGTTGTTACGTGGTGTGTTGTTGCTATTCTTTCCATGACTTGATTCGTTGAGATGTTTTGTTGAGCATGTCGATAAATTCTATTGGAGACTCATGAGCTTGTGTGATGTTACAGATCAATGGCACCACGTCGAAACCCTGTTAGGTCTACCAGGACTGGTCCTGCTGTGACTACTCCTGCTCGCCGAGGTCGCCGACCTACTCGAAATGTTGAAACCCCTACTCCTGACAACCTAGACACCACTAACCGTAACAACAGGAATCAAAATGTTGATGTTCAGGGAGACAATGGTCATGTTCCACTTAATGTACCTACCGTGGATCAAGCAATGATCAACCAACTCGTGGAGCAAAGAGTTGCTAAACTACTAGCTGAGTCAAATCATTCCAACAATTCTGCTGGAACTTTTCCACCTGTTCGTGCTAATGGATGTCAATACAAGGAATTCAAGATTTGTGGACCCATTGAGTTTGGTGGAACTGAATGAGTGGTTTACTTAGTCAGATGGATTGAGAAGACTGAGTCAGTGTTTAATGTTAGTGGTTGTGCGGAGAATGCGAAGGTAAAGTTTGCTTCTTTTACTTTCAAGGATGAAGCTTTGACTTGGTGGAACAACTACCGAAATGCGGTTGGGAGTGATGTAGCGTATGCTATGACTTGGGAGCAATTTAAGTCCTTGCTGATTCAGACTTATTGCCCAAGGAATGAGGTCAAGAAGCTAGAGATTGAGTTTTGGAACCACAAGGTGAAAGGTAATGATATGGCGACTTACAATCGTCGTTACCAGGAGTTAGCCTTGTTGTGCCCTGATATGGTGAAAACCGAGACTCAAAAGATTGAGAGGTATACTGATGGATTGCCTGTAGCTACGAGGAATGATGTAATTTCTGCTAGGCCTGCAAACATCCATGAGGCAATCACAATTGCTCAACAACTTATGGATTCGTTGGAATTAGAAGAAGCTGATAAGGAGAAGAATGGAAAGAGAAAGAGAGACCGTCACTCTAAGAGTAATGATCACCGAAGCAAGAGACAAGCTAAGGCTTATGCTATTGGGAATGGAGATAAGAAGAATCAGAACAGTGATGCACCAAGTGTGATCGTTGCCATCAGCATCATACTGGATGGTGTAGTGTGAAATGCCAGAATTGCTCAAGGAAAGGACACACAGCTAGGGACTGTAGAGCTCGACCTCTTGCTATGGTTCAAGCTGCTCCTGAAATGAGAAACAAGGCAGATGTTACCTGTTATGGGTGTGGAAAGAAGGGACACTATAGGAATGAGTGTAGAGAATCGCGGAACCGTGGAAATCAAGGCTCGGGTGGTAATGGGTACAATTATGGAAACCGTGGAGCTGGAGGAAATCGTGGACGACAAGATAATGGGGACCAACGTGTGGAAGCTGGAGCTGCTCAGGGAAGAGTGTATGCACTCGGGAACGAGAGAGGAGAAGATCCGAACGTCGTTACTGGTACGTTCCTTCTCAATAATCGTTATGCTTCCATACTATTTGATACTGGTGCCGATAGGAGTTTTGTGTCCACTACGTTTGCACCCTTACTAGAGAAACCCCGATGGCCTTAGGAATTGGATATGATATTGAGTTAGCTAATGGAAACATAGAAAGGATTAATACTATCATTCGCGGTTGTACGTTAAATTTCTTGAACCACCCTTTCAACATAGATCTTCTACCCGTCACGTTAGGAAGTTTTGACGTTATCATTGGTACGGATTGGTTGTCGAAGTATCGTGCTCACATACTTTGCGACGAGAAGATCGTGCATGTACCATACGGAAAGGAAGTCCTAAATATATTAGGAGACCGAAAGGATTCTAGGAGCCCATCCCGATTAGCAGTGATTTCGTGCACTAAGTTACCGAAGCTAATGGAGAAGGGATGTTACCTTTTCTTAGCCCAAATTTCTGAGAAGGGAGAGACGAAGAAGAAGGAAAGGTACATTAGAGATGTGCCTATAGTTCGTGATTTTCCTGATGTGTTTCCCGATGATTTGCCGGGAATCCCGCCGACTAGACAAGTGGAGTTTCAGATTGAGTTGATACCTGGAGCTGCACCTGTAGCACGAGCACCTTATCGTCTTGCACCTACCGAACTGGAAGAGTTGTCGAAACAATTGGCGGAGTTAGCCGAAAAAGGATTCATTAGACCAAGTTCTTCACCTTGGGGAGCCCCAGTCTTATTCGTGAAGAAGAAGGATGGATCGTTTCGTATGTGTATTGATTATAGAGAGTTGAATAAGTTAACGGTGAAGAATCAATACCCGTTACCTAGGATCGACGACTTGTTCGATCAACTTCAAGGATCGAGTGTGTATTCGAAGATCGATTTGAGATCGAGATATCATCAACTTCGAGTTCGCGAGGAAGATATTCCGAAAACGGCTTTCAGAACCCGTTACGGGCATTACGAGTTTCAGGTGATGCCGTTTGGGTTGACTAACGCACCAGCAATATTCATGGATCTCATGAATCGTGTGTGTAAGCCTTACTTGGATAAGTTCGTGATTGTATTCATCGATGACATTCTGATTTATTCAAAGAGTGAGAAAGAGCATGAGGAGCATCTAAGACTCATTTTGGAATTGCTCAGGAAGGAGAAACTTTATGCCAAGTTTTCGAAATGCGAATTTTGGATTCCGACGGTACAATTTTTGGGTCATGTGATTGATAGACAAGGAGTCCATGTGGATCCTGCTAAGATTGAGGCGATAAAAGATTGGGCTGCACCTACAACCCCAACCGAAGTTCGTCAATTTTTGGGTTTAGCTGGTTATTACCGAAGGTTCATTGAGGGATTTTCGAAGATAGCTAAACCATTGACCAAATTGACTCAAAAGAGTGTTACGTATGAATGGGGAGATAAAGAAGAGGAAGCGTTTCAATTGCTTAAGAAAATGTTGTGTAGTGCTCCTATCTTAGTGATGCGTGGGAATCGCACCTTGCTTTACCTCTCGAGGGATCTCGCGAGGCTTACAACCCCCACCAGGCAGTGTACCTGATCGTTGTAGTATAGTATAGTGACAAGTACCGGGGGATTGATCGTTCAGCTTAGGAATAGTGTCGCTAGGATTAGAAAACCTAATTAATAGTTCTAGAGGTGAGAGATGATTATTTTTGTATTTTTATATTTTTATGAAAGCAAATAAAATCTCGGGTTTTGGAAGATTGGGCGGAATTAGTTGCTATTCAACTAACCCAAAGCTAAGATGCAATCAAAATAAAATAATAAAAATGAAAACAAACTAATTAAACTAAGGTTGTGAGCAGTAATTGGAGAAATTGTGTTTACTTAGACTTCACTACTCCCTAGATATCTTTTACATGTTAATTACTTGTTACACTTGTATGAATGACGGGTTGTATTCCTTAAAACCATTCGTGGAGTGGCATACATAACTCCCCAACTCTATGAGCTCTTATCTCCTCCTACACCATGACCCAGCACAACTATAGGGATTGTAAACAGTGGCTCATGCATTAAATACAACCAATAACGACCTAGTACGCCTCGGTTCATGTTTCTTAAGACGTTCAAGCATGTTACCATTTGGAGATCTGCCAGTTTTCTTAAGCCTAACATATAATATCATTCATTCAAAACAAGAATAGACAAGTAATCAACACATAATCAACATCTAGGTTTCATTAGATCTAAGCAAACACAAAAGAAATTTAGCCTAGCATAGTAGAATTAAGATAAGAACAAAAGATAGACAACCAACACATAGACATATTGATTGAATTAAGAGTATACTTATCTCAATTACAATGCAAGGTCTCAAGGGTTTGGAACCCTTGAAAAACCTGTAAAAGAGGCACCAAAATCGTCTTTAGGGTTTCACCAAAACTTCTCTCCTTTTAATGAAAAAAACTAGAAAACTATATATAGGAAAATCGTCCTGACGGCGTCAAGAGTAAAATCTGACGCCGTCAACTCGCCGCCATATACTTCCTCGGACGCCCTAGATCCAATCGTGACGGCCTATGTGACGCCGTCACCACCCTCGGTAAATTAATCTTGGTCACTTTGACGCCGTCATCTCTTCATCTGACGCCTTCACAACCTTCGGTAAATTATTCATCCTTTCTGACGCCGTCAAGAGTAAATCCTTGACGCCGTCACCTTGTAATTCCAGCTTGGATTTGGTACTTTGTTGTTTTCTTCACTTTATGCTCCAAAAACGTCCAAAATAGCCTCTTTTCCAGAATTCACTCTCCAAACACCTAAAATCACAAAAGGAACGATTTAGGGCAATATTTGATCAAATAAATTCGGATTCGGGCTTAAATGACCCCCTAAAAACGGATCATTTTTCGCCTCATCATATACCCTTACACTTGAGATTTGCTTGTCCTCAAGCAAATGAGCTTTTATTCTACTCAAAAGACAAGTTAGGGGTCATTTAACACTAATATAAAAGTAATTACAACAAATAATCGTTCCACTAAAGACCAATAGACAAGCACGGAGGTCATACACAAGCACCTCACAAATAGTGTTTAGATACTCACATCTCTCGGGTGTAATAAAGTAATATAACATTATGGAAATGGAAGATATCTCTCACTACCTGTCATAGCAAAATAGATTACCATAGGCTTGGGAAAGGATCAAACCTCCACCACATGGCGTAAGCACCTAGGATAAACTATCAAAGAGGTCTTTTTAAAGGGTTATAATGTTAGGTGTAGGGATATGAATTACACGGTTTTGTTGGATAAAGGGGATTTTACTGGTGGCGAGTTAACAATCTTAGTTAATTACATGTACAAGATGGCGTTGCTAAGCCAAGACTAGACTCGACTTAAGCTAATAAATGAAAAATAACTAAAAACATAAAATGAACATAGACTGAAAACGGGATGGTAGTCCGTATTTTTTTTTTTCTCTCTTTTTTTTTTTTTTTTTTTTTTTTTTTTTTTTTTTTTTTTTTTTTTTTTACACTCTTACCCTACCATCCAAAATAATACATCATAGGGGTTTGAGCATTCCCCTTACACTTGAATCTTTACATACTTTACATTAAACTATTCTAATGACTCGAATTAAGAAAATCAAAACACTTGGAGCACTTTTAAGATTAACGTACATATGGGGGTAATAAGTGTTGTTCTTCCCCATTACTCCATAAAATAAGTACTTACCCATGAGTCCCAATCGTCCCAAAACAATATGTACAAGGATATGACTCGACTTAGCAACCATGTAATCAATTAGAAAGTTAACTTAGGGTTTAACAAATAACAATAATGCACTAAAAATGAGCGCATACACGGAAGGCTAAGGCGATTTGGGTGTACATTTAAGTGGGGTGTAACAAATTCTTCCTTTAAGTAAAATGCTTAAAGTTAGAAACGAAAAGATAGGCTCGGAGGGGTGTACTAGGGGTATCGTGTACTAAAAATGAGTACAACGCTAAGGGTGTGGGAAAAATTAGTTGACTTAACTAGCCAAGTAATATGACTTAAATGGTCAAGTAATTATAATACGGGTTTAACACAAGGGTGATCCTAATGCCTCTTATCATGTAGTAAATCCTACTACACGAATGTAGTCTCACTAGCGGTCTCGGGATGCATCACTAACGCAAGTTCTAGAATCTAAATGCTACCGGTACACTCATAAGCACCAATAATAAATGCTTTTCCTATCAAAACTAAAGGCGAACCTCACATTTTTGGGTGGAAAATTTTTCTGAATATACGGTTATGTGCTAGTCATACAACCTCCTATCCATGAGACGCTTGCTATGGCTAAAGTTTCACTCCTAAATGTTGTAAAAAATTTTAAATTTGGCGCTAAAATTGCACTAACAAGTATTTCTCATAGTTTTATTACTCATCTATTATCAAACAAAACAAACTCAAGCGAAAGTGCATATGTAAGGTATCATCTTTTTACCCTCCCCTTACACTTAAGATGAACATTGTCCCCAATGTTCAAGTAAAGAATGTAAAAGTGAAAAAGTAAAGAGAATGAAATCAAATACTCCCCTGATTCGCTCGGTATGGATTATAGGTTGGCCAGGTTAGATCTTCCTCCAAGAAAATGAACAGTCAAAGCTTCCCTTCCAGAATATAAATCATCTCCTTGTCGAACATAACCTGTAAAACCTGAGAAAACAACTACAAAAACCCAAAGCATCAAGCCGAACAAAGATAACTCACAACTAGATGTAATTCCAGACTTAGGAAAAAAAAACAGAACAATTAAAGATATAATGCTTGTGGAATGAATGTTTGCAGATTTCCTGGAGATTATAAAACTTAATAATTCACAAAAACCATAAGACTCCGTTAGAAAAACAAAACTGGTAAAATTTCCAGATTTTTACACGTGACGCCGTCAAGAGTAAACTCGTGACGCCGTCAGAAGTGACCTGCAGAAATTCTTATGTTAAGTTTCCGGAAAATTTCTGGAAAAACTTCGTCCTACTTCCTGGAAAATCCTGCAAAACATCATTACGACTCGATACAAGCATTTGACTCTAACAAGTACTAATACACATGTCCATTTATTATTGTTGTGGTTCATGCTCAATTTTGTTCTTATAAACAAATTTGGATCTCCCTTACACTTATCTTTTGCAAAATACCTTTATATGCAATTAAGACGAAGTTAAAAACAAAATAAAGCATTTTCACAATTTACTTTGAAACATGAGCCACAAACAACAAAAATAAAACATGCATACGGAAACAAATAAAATCAAACAAACAAACAAACAAATAAATAAAAACACACAAAACATGGGTTGCCTCCCAAGAAGCGCTTGTTTTTGTTCGAGTCACGAGCCTGACTCTACCCTTATTTAACGGAAATAGAGGAGGTTCTCCCTACACTTAGGATTAAGTGTGGGTGAAAGTAGCGATACACACCCTTAGGGTGTGAATATGCCACGTGAGGT
Organism: Artemisia argyi; assembly: GCA_030686995.1. Lineage (NCBI taxonomy): Eukaryota > Viridiplantae > Streptophyta > Magnoliopsida > Asterales > Asteraceae > Artemisia > Artemisia argyi. Next base: position 204,295,111 of record CM060700.1, read on the forward strand.
GAAGGGGGTGAGTGAATGGCTTCCTTCATCCTAAAACTATCCGGATAATATTGGTTGATGGGTGGATCGGTTCCTCTTTTGTCTCCTAGAAATATATCTAAGGATGGAAAGGTGTGTAAAGATTGAGGTTCCGGTTCATCAACACTAGGAAATTCCCTAGAACTAGGAGTAAGGTTATCACTACAAGTGTTCAAACCTACATCCTCAAGTGGTGCCTGGTCCAAGGGTTCTACCTCCATTGGAATTCCTAAAGTTTCTTCTACTTCTTCCGGGTAAGTCACGGGCGGTGCGTATGCCTCAAATGATGGTTGAGTATTTTGTGGGCTTATGTTGTTCACCTCATCATTCCATGTATCAGGATCTAGCCCTAACATTCTCCCAAGTATCTCACGTGCTTCTCTAGGCATCTCAACTTCTATGTCCGAATCATATGGATCATCTTTAATATTTTGACTGCTATATACAAATTGCCCAAGAGATTCATCATCTGTTTCTTGAGATTCATCATCATCAATCATAGAACCTAGGTCTTTTTGATCAATGTGATCATGCTCGGCTAAATCCTCCTCAATTGTTTTCTTAGGTAGTGATAATAGCAAACCTAGTGCTTCATCCAACTTATGATTTGTTGCAATGGCTCTCTCCATAATTCCTTGGCAAACTAGGTCGCATTTCCTATTGGCCTCACTAAAACTAGATCTTAGATATGGAGGTTGTTCATAAGAATCTATCCTAGGTGAAGGCTCATATGATTCATAGGTGTCTCTAAATGAGGTATTTTGAACTCTTTGGTGTGTTAGCCGCTCAACCCTATCTTTTAATCTTAGAAGTCTAAGTGTAAGGTCCATTTGAAGCAAGTTACAAACAAAATCACAAAGAAAAGATAGACTACGAGAAAGCTACAAAATAAAAAGAAAAAATCTCACTTGATAGGAATCTAATGAGTAGACCTAATAAAAATCAAATTCAACCTAAACAATAACTATTCCCCGGGCTGCGGCGCCAAAAACTTGATGCGTGGGAATCGCACCTTGCTTTACCTCTCGAGGGATCTCGCGAGGCTTACAACCCCCACCAGGCAGTGTACCTGATCGTTGTAGTATAGTATAGTGACAAGTACCGGGGGATTGATCGTTCAGCTTAGGAATAGTGTCGCTAGGATTAGAAAACCTAATTAATAGTTCTAGAGGTGAGAGATGATTATTTTTGTATTTTTATATTTTTATGAAAGCAAATAAAATCTCGGGTTTTGGAAGATTGGGCGGAATTAGTTGCTATTCAACTAACCCAAAGCTAAGATGCAATCAAAATAAAATAATAAAAATGAAAACAAACTAATTAAACTAAGGTTGTGAGCAGTAATTGGAGAAATTGTGTTTACTTAGACTTCACTACTCCCTAGATATCTTTTACATGTTAATTACTTGTTACACTTGTATGAATGACGGGTTGTATTCCTTAATACCATTCGTGGAGTGGCATACATAACTTCCCAACTCTATGAGCTCTTATCTCCTCCTACACCATGACCCAGCACAACTATAGGGATTGTAAACAGTGGCTCATGCATTAAATATAACCAATAACGACCTAGTACGCCTCGGTTCATGTTTCTTAAGACGTTCAAGCATGTTACCATTTGGAGATCTGCCAGTTTTCTTAAGCCTAACATATAATATCATTCATTCAAAACAAGAATAGACAAGTAATCAACACATAATCAACATCTAGGTTTCATTAGATCTAAGCAAACACAAAGGAAATTTAGCCTAGCATAGTAGAATTAAGATAAGAACAAAAGATAGACAACCAACACATAGACATATTGATTGAATTAAGAGTATACTTATCTCAATTACAATGCAAGGTCTCAAGGGTTTGGAACCCTTGAAAAACCTGTAAAAGAGGCACCAAAATCGTCTTTAGGGTTTCACCAAAACTTCTCTCCTTTTAATGAAAAAAACTAGAAAACTATATATAGGAAAATCGTCCTGACGGCGTCAAGAGTAAAATCTGACGCCGTCAACTCGCCGCCATATACTTCCTCGGACGCCCTAGATCCAATCGTGACGGCCTATGTGACGCCGTCACACCCTCGGTAAATTAATCTTGGTCACTTTGACGCCGTCATCTCTTCATCTGACGCCTTCACAACCTTCGGTAAATTATTCATCCTTTCTGACGCCGTCAAGAGTAAATCCTTGACGCCGTCACCTTGTAATTCCAGCTTGGATTTGGTACTTTGTTGTTTTCTTCACTTTATGCTCCAAAAACGTCCAAAATAGCCTCTTTTCCAGAATTCACTCTCCAAACACCTAAAATCACAAAAGGAACGATTTAGGGCAATATTTGATCAAATAAATTCGGATTCGGGCTTAAATGACCCCCTAAAAACGGATCATTTTTCGCCTCATCACTTAGCGTTACCGGAAGGTAACGAGGATTTCGTCGTCTATTGTGACGCCTCACATAAAGGTTTGGGAGCCGTGTTAATGCAACGAGAGAAGGTGATAGCTTATGCTTCACGACAGCTCAAAAAGCATGAGAAAAACTACACTACCCATGATTTGGAGCTAGGTGCTGTAGTTTTCGCTTTAAGAATATGGAGACATTACTTGTACGGAACCAAGTGTGTTGTATTTACTGACCACAAAAGTCTACAACACATCTTGAATAAAAAAGAGCTCAATATGAGACAGCGACGTTGGATTGAGTTGCTAAGCGATTATGATTGTGAAATTCGCTACCACCCTGGTAAAGCAAACGTCGTCGCTGATGCTCTTAGTCGAAAGGAAAGAGTACCACCGTTACGAGTTAGGTCATTGGGAATGACTATCGTATCGCCATTACCGTCTCAAATACTTGAAGCTCAAACGGAAGCGTTGAAAGCAGAAAATAGATCTGCCGAGAATATATTTGGGATGGCTGAGAATGAGAAAGGATTTGTTAAGCGATCTGATGGATTGTTATGTGTTAGAGATCGGATTTGGGTACCTTTGTATGGAGTAATTCGGGAGTTGATTATGCATGAGTCGCATAAGTCAAAGTACTCTATTCATCCTGGGTCCGACAAAATGTACCAGGATCTTAAGAAGATCTATTGGTGGCCAAATATGAAGGCAGATATAGCATCGTACGTTAGTAAGTGCTTGACATGTGCTAAAGTTAAAGCTGAACACCAGAGACCGTCAGGATTACTAACGCAACCAGAACTTCCAGTCTGGAAATAGGAGCGGATTACTATGGACTTCATTACCAAATTACCGAGGACAGCTAGCGGTTGTGACGCTATCTGGGTAATTGTGGATCGTCTGACCAAGTCTGCTCATTTCTTAGCTATTAGTGAAGATGATAGTGTGGATAAGCTTGCGAGGTTATACGTGAAGGAAATTATTTCGCGACATGGAGTCCCGATATCTATTATTTCGGATCGTGATAGTCGTTTTACGTCAGCTTTGTGGCGATCACTTCAAACGGTTTTGGGGACCAGGCTTGATATGAGTACTGCATATCATCCCCAAACCGATGGTCAAAGTGAGAGGACCATTCAGACATTAGAGGATATGCTTCGTGCATGCATCATAGACTTTGGTAAAGGCTGGGAGAAGTATTTACCCCTTGCGGAGTTCTCCTATAATAACAGCTACCACACCAGTCTTAAAGCTGCACCATTCGAAGCTTTGTATGGCAGAAAGTGTCGTTCGCCTATTGGTTGGGCAGAAGTTGGAGATAGTCAACTTACAGGCCCTGAGCTTATTTTGGAAACTACCGAGAAAGTAACTCAGATTCGTGATCGGTTGCAAGCGGCTAGAGATAGGCAGAAGAGCTATGCCGATCAGAGACGTAAACCTTTAGAGTTCCAGGTTGGAGACAAAGTAATGCTGAAAGTCTCGCCTTGGAAAGGTGTAATACGTTTCGGGAAACGTGGTAAACTCAACCCACGCTACATTGGACCATTCTTGATCTTAGAAAGAATTGGGCCCGTGGCTTATAGGTTGGAATTACCATCCGAACTGAGCAAAGTTCACGACGTGTTTCACGTGAGTAATTTGAAGAAATGTCTTTCTGATGAAATGCCCGTCATTCCAACGAGGGACATTCGTGTTGATGAGAAACTGAATTTCGTGGAAGAACCGATTGAGATTTTAGATCGTGAAGTTAAACGACTCAAGCGAAGTCGCATTCCGCTCGTCAAGGTTCGTTGGAATTCCCGACATGGACCAGAGTTTACGTGGGAACGTGAGGACGAGTTCAGGAAGAGATATCCGAAGCTTTTCACTTCGTAGATGAATTTTTCCGAGTGAAACCCGGGACGGGTTTCCTTCTGAGACGGGGAGGATGTGACAACCAGCAGTTTAGGGAGCTATTTTAAAAACCCGCATTACAATTTAAGTTCGTTTATAATTTTTATTTGAAATTTTCATTTCACAACGAACTTGTAAGACCTATTTTATGGATATTTTAATTAATGACGTTATGGAATTCGTGAATTATGTTCATAATTCATTTTTGATTATATGATCGGTGATGTATATTTGAATTCTCACTTGGTACTACGTTGACTTTGGCACTAGGATTACCTAACGACAATTTTATGATTCGTCTTAACGAGTCCGATATATTTTTAATTATTTACGAGAGGTTCTCGAGTAATATTGAAGTTTTAAAATGAGTTCGGGTTCGGGCCACATGTTTTTACAACTACCCGCGTTACCCGCTCCACCGTAGTAATATTATTATTATTACTATTATTATTATTATTATTATTATTATTATTATTATTATTATTATTATTATTATTATTATTAACTTTTAAAAAAAATATATATATAAAAGTTAAAAAGGTGTGTGTTGGTCCGGTTATACACACACACAAACCCACTCACTCTTTATTCATTCTCTCTCTCTCAAACCCATCTTCCCCATCTCTTAACCTAGCCGCCGCCGACATTAAATCCGGCCACCACCGCCGTGTTACCGACCACCCAACAAAACTAATACCACCATTTTATTCCCCTCTTCCCCCTCTTTCTTTTGATATAAGATACTCACCCTAGAACCATCATTAACACCACCAAATCTCTATTTATCCATTCGAATTTGTTGTACTTTTCTAGATCCGAGCGTTTGGAGGACTAAGAAGGTGAGAAGAAGCTATTCATGGGTTTTGGGAGCCACGATTTGGCTTCACGGATAACTTTGTGGAGAATCGAACTAATTTTTGAATGGAAATGATGTTTTTGTGATTAAAAGTTAGTTTGGTATCCGGGTTTCATGGTTTGGGTCGTGGTTGACTCGGAACCGAGAGCAAGCTCTCGGCTTATTTTTTTGATTCGAGCTTTTGGTGGCTTTGGTCCCTTGGTGATTGATTGTTTGGTTGTTTGGTTTGTCGAGGGTGTTATGTACCTCGATCCGAGCTAGCCGAGACCTTGTGGTCTCGGGGTTTCTTTGTTGCTCGTATGACTATGCCGAGACCCTCATGGGGGTTCTCGTTGAGTGTGGTTCGAGCCTTGGGCTCGTAGATATTATTGTGGTTCGACCCTTGTGGGTCGCGGCTTTTAGCCGAGTATCACTTTGATGCCGAATTGACCATGGGGTCGAATGGATTACATGGTCACTTTGTTTTAGCTCTTGTGAGCTATATGATACTTGTGTGCTTGGTTCGAGTACTAGTGACTCGCGGTTCGGAGCCGAGACTCAAGTGAGTCGAGGGCTCAGGTCAGCTTGGTAAACCGACCGACACATTAACTTGGTTGATGTTATATACTTGTAATAATTGTCAACTTGATTATTTTGTTGTTGTGGTATTTCATTTATCGGCCGAATACTTTTGGTTGGGTCGAGACCGTGTTTGGTCTCGACATTGGATAATGTTATTGGTAATTGAGGAGTTGTTGACGAAAGTGATTGGGGACCGATTGTGAGACGGTCGTTAGATTGACGGAGATAGGTTAGTCGGGTGCCGTAGTCGGACCCTATTGTTGGAGCCCGTGGTTTGAGATTGTGATTGGACGGAGATTTGTTATTTATGACTTTTGCTTATTATTGGACTTGGACAATGAGCCGAGAGTCATGACTCGGACATATGACCATTTCGTATAACTCAATAACTATTAAAATTGAAACGGAAATAATAAAACTCGTAATAATAATTATTGATAATATGAACATTTATATGAAAGTATATACGTGAATAACGTATATATAACTATATAAACGCGTATATTAATAATAATAATAACCACGAGTCGTATTATAAATAATACGATTAGATATATATTAGGCTACGAAAGTGGCGTAATATTATTAAACGTATTACTATTATAAAAATTGTGTTATAAAACGGGAAACTCCCGACAATTATGAAACGTTTAATAAAATGTCACTTTGGATATATAACGGATAAACTTATTGAGTTAGGCGAAGTTGTTGTCATTCGGGTCCAGGTAAGTTACTATTTGTGACGTTTGTGTTGTCACGGATATATGGCGACTAATATAGACGTTTTCTATAATTAAATAACCACCTAACCGTAAGGTTGAGCCGGGTTATTTGGCTATATAAAACGAACATATTAGTGGGCATCGTATCCTACGATGCCCATAGGTTGTAGTATATGTAAAGTGTAATAGATTGCGAGTGTATATATCGGGAAATCTGGCCAATTTGACGATATATATGAGGAATTTATTAAACTATGATATATAGTATATAATAATTATGTGCTATGTGCTTTAGATTGGGTGTAATCTTGGAACGGTATGTTACGTAAATAAATATGAGGATTATCAAATCGACGGATTTGGTAAACTTTGGCGATTTATTTAAATGATATATTGGGCTAATATTAGACCTATAGTTTATTTATTTTTCTTTATGTGATCTTCTTAGTTTGTTTTGAGTCGACCCACCACCCGTATGGATACCAAACGCAAATACACCAAACTAATATGAAATGGATTTTCGGAAATAAAACGGATTCTCGTCCGGGTTTGGGAATATTATATATTTGAGGAAATGATTTCTGAAAGAGTTAATATTGTTAGGTCGTGCCAAGTCCGTAGTTGCTGTTTCGTGAGTTATCATACGTCTTATTGCTACCTACCTCGTCTTGCTATTTTCTGGACTTGAGGTGAGTCATAGCCCCACTTTTTACTCTTGAACTATGTTTTCAATGATTGGGGTGAGAAACGTGCAAATCATTTTACGTGGACTATTATCGCTTTTATATTATTTCTAAACTTGCTATGCGTATGGACTAGGATCTATTGTCAGCTTTAGTCATACTTTTTGTGTGTACTATTCAAGGTTGGCTTATTTGGTTATTTGGATTGTCAGCTTTAGTCACATATTTGTTGTGTGTACTATTCAAGGTTGGCTTATTTGGATTGTCAGCTTTAGTCACATAGTTTCGTGTGTACTATTCAAGGTTGACTTATTAGATACTATAGTGTGCACCTATAGGTTATTAATACTTCGGAGGTTATCAGAGTATTTATTGGTATTGCGAGGGTTACCCGAATATCTATGTTGTTACGGAAGGGTATCCGTGTGTTATGTTGAGAGCGGAGGGTATCCGCAGGCTTTTAGCGAATCCTTAGTCTAGCTAGCAAGCGTTTTGCGTATATGTCCACTATATTATTAGTTGAATTTAAACCTATGAACTCACCAGCGAAAGCTGACTTTTAGCACGTTTTCTCAGGTAATTAAGTGTTGAGGTGCATGCTTGGATTGGAAGGCTCGGCTAAGGCTCACGGTTTATGGATCTATCTTTCTAAACTCTGATAATTAAATTTGGACCTATTGTTATTTTATTTTGGGCCTGACTCTGAATGATGTTGGGATAAATGTAAACCTTAAAACCCCGTTTTGGTTGCGTTTTTACTATGTTTACTTTATCTCGTTCTATATTGTCTTGTGTTGGATACCAATCCCCGTAGCACCCCGAAAGCTTGTTGAGTCTTCCGCTGTATCAAATTTTGGGGGTGTTACAATATAACAGTAGACAACCCTAATAAACAAAGGGACAAAACTTTTAATATGCATAAAATGTATGGATGAATAAATAGATATTGACATCAATCCACTAATTCAATTAAGAAACATAAAAATTATCAAAAAGGCGAATGAGTTCTCAACTCTGTTATCTACAAATCTACAATTGGTCCCTGCTAATTATAATGACTTATTTGATTGCAAAAACCAATATCTTCTGCATCTAATGCATCTAACACTTCATATTCATCTTCATGGTAACTGAACAATTTCATTTATATTCCAACAAACACTTCATATTCACCTTCATTACTTCTTGCAATTAAACATGGTGCGGTTGTACATATTTGGATTCAATCTTGAAGTCTCACATTTATTATTTGTCCAACATTACATAAGGTACAATTAACAATTTAATATATGCATAAAGTCAAATCACAAAACTTTGATAATTCACTATCATTATTGGCAACTTAAGAATTCTTTTTCCTCATCCTCCATTTTAGTGAAACAAACAATCGCTGCGACCACAATATCATGATATTACTTAGGCTAATATTTTTGATTTCTCAACCACATATATATTTTTCTAAAAACTAATTTCTCACTCTTGAGGCGTCGAGTATGTATACACTCTGGATCAAGTAACTACAAAGATAAACCGCACTTAATAATTGATGGAAATATATAATGAACTTGATGCGTTAATTCGAAGGGTTATTTAAGCTCACTTTGTTAACTTTTTTATCTTGGACAAAAACAATATGAATTTCTGCATGCTCCAAGATAAAGTTTACCGCCCTGCCACTATTAAAAAAAAATCGATCTTTGAATCAAGATTTACAAATGGTTGAGTAAGAAATATAAAAGAAGGATGATAAAAATGAAGTTACCAATGGTATCATAGAGAGGTACACAAATCAAACTTTGTGCATTGCAAGCCAACTCATAGAATAAACCACGAAAATGATCATATTATGTATATATACACAGTAATAAACATGGGCTGACTAATCGAGTTAAAATTAAAATCGACCTCCATTGCTACAATCCACTGAGGGCACAACACAACAACTTACAGCTATACGGCTATACATTTAACAACATGTATTTCTCTTCTAATCGACTACTCATTGAAAATGACTAAAATGAGACCGAGGATATGAATTTGACCTTGTAAGAACCTACCAATAAATGGCATGCGTGCAACCATGCATTCAATGTTTGAAAGCATCATTCCCACACAACTCTTTATATAATGGTTTAGTATGATTTGCTTGTAAGTTGTAACTCATGGAAGGCAAAAAGATTGAGGGTTTATAATCTTTTGTTTTTCTTATATTAATGACATTCCCATAACTCCAACAACACTTGAACTTCAATAGTCACTCTTCATATTCTTACATTCAATTAGCCCATATTGAATGAAACATTTATTGTGAGCACTTTGCATTTATAAGACTACTTAAGCTTTTAGTATATAAGATCACCAACCCAAGAGGAATATTACTCTCTTGAGTTAATTACATAAATGGTCAATGTAATTTACAAACTTTTTCATTTTTCGTTCTAAAACTCCGAAAATTACACCGCCTATCCCTGTACTTAAAACTTTGTAAAAGATGAGTCCTTTTTTTTTTTTTTTTTTTTTTTTTTTGGAACAGCATTTAAAAATTTTATATAAAAAAAATGCTAGTAAGAAACTAGCAAGTACAAGACACACAAATCGAACCAACAGACAAAAGACAGAAAGGAACATAATAAGATTTAATGATACAAGACAAACACGCAAAATACCGAATTAGGGTATTTTAGTCATTTTATACGCCATCTTCAACCACTAAAAGCCCAACCATTTTCATCTTCCTTATGTGATTATTCTTAGGGTTAATTACATAAATCGTCCTTGTGGTTTGCTGATTTTTACAGATCTTGTCCCTTTTCTTTTTTTAAGCTGTTTTGGTCCCTATGTTTTTTAAGCGGGTCAATGGTGTTTCGATAGCTTTGGTGGCTAGGTCGGGAGTAGTCTCCTAAGGTGCGTGCTCTAGGTGGTTCGGGTGGGTTTTGGTGGTTTGGTTGAATGACGGGTTCTAGGATATTATCACCTTCCATAATGGTGGATGATATGGATTACAAACAAAGACACGAAGAAGAAGATAGACTAAAGAAATTCTATGAAAAAGAAAATAAAAATTTCACTAGATAGTAATCTAATGAGTAGACCTAATTAAACTAAAAATCAACCTAAGCAATAACTATTTCCCGGCAGCGGTGCCAAAAACTTGATGTGTGTTTTGCAACCTCGCAAAAGGTTTTACCTCTCAAGGGATTTGAGAGATTTTGCAATCCACCAGGCAGTGTACCTAACCGTTGTAGTGTAGTAAATGGTAGGTCTGGGGGATTGATCGTTTTTTCTAGGGGAATAGTGTCGTTAGGATTGAAGTGTATGTCAACTAGCTCTAAAGGTGAGGGATTATTCTTTTTTGTATTTTTATATTTTATAGAAAACAGTAAAATTTCAGGTATTGGAAGATTGGACGGAATTAGTTACTAGTCAAGTAACTCTACTAACTAAACTACAAACAATAAAATAAATAACAAGAAAAGTAAATGTGGTGAACTTCTATGTGAGACAAGTGTGTTTACTTAGATTTCACTACTCCCTAATTATCTCTTATTGATTTATTGAGTTGTCACAATTGTTTAGTTGAAGGATTGTATTCCTTAATACCAGTCGTGGGGGCGTGTACGTCCTTCCCCAACTCTATTAGTATCTATTTCTTCTTATGTTGACATATTTAGTATCCTATCATAGATTATCAACATCTACTCATGCATTAAATACAACCAATAAAACCGTAGTACACATCCGATTACGTTTCTTAAGACATTCAAGCTTGTTACCGTATAGGAGATTAGCTAGTTTTCTTAAGCCTAACGCGAGTCAATCAACCAAACAATGAATAACAAATCAACAATCAATAATTAATAACTAGGTTTCATTAGATCTAAGCAAGCACTAAGAAATCTAAGCTAACATGTTAATATAAAGAAAAGACAAACAATTAATCAAACAACACACAGACATATTGAATTATTAAAGGAAGAACTTATCTTTAACTGAACATGAAAGAAAAGAGGGTTTGAAACCCTAAAAATGCTGTAAAATTCGGACTAGGGTTTTTCTCCTAAGTTGTACTCTAAAGTTCCACACTTATGAATGAAAAAATCCAAAACTATATATAGAGATACAAAGGTGACGGCGTCAGGTTATAGGTCCTGATGCCGTCATCTCGCCGTCATTAGGGTTTTGTGATACCCAATCCAGCTGCTTGACGTCGTCACTTGTAATTTTCTCTGGGTCGTCTCTTGTAACACTAATACCAGACGTCCTACTTCCATTTACACGTGATGCCGTCACGTGTAATTCCACCAAAAGTTTTCTGGAGCGTCACTTGCAATTGTTTTCACCTCTTGAATCTTCAAGGGACGGCGTCACCTTGTAAAGCGTGACGTCGTCAGGTGTGTTTTCCAGCTTAGTATCTTGATTTTGTCGTTTTTTTCACTTTTGACTCAAAAAACGTCAAAAAGTCTCCATTTTTCAGAATTCTCGTCCCAAATACCTAAAATGAGAAAAGAAACGATTTGAGGTAATAATTTGACCATATATTTACGATTTAGAGCTTAAATGACCCCCTAAAAACGTATCAAATAAATCCTTATCATATATAAGAACGTTTTTGTAATAACGTATAAAAAAGAGTATATAAAAATGTATATAATTACGTATACAAAAACTTATAAAAAGACGTAAAAAGTATATAAAAATGTATATAAGAACATTTCTATAATAACGTATGTAAGAAATATATAAAAATGTATATAGAAGCATATTTAAAAAACGTATATAAAAATCGAAAAACATTAAATAAATCGAAGATTTTAAATTATAAACGTTTGTTAGTTTAAAGGATGGACACTGCAACGGTCGTTGGCTAAAAGGGCTAACATGTAACTGCTAACGAGATCCACTTAACGCTGGTTAAAACCAGGGACCAAAACTTACCCAAAGGTTTCTTACAGGATGGTATATCTGCACTTTCAAAATGGTTCGAAATGGTTGGGATGAAAGTTGTAATTTGGTCAAAGTTCAGGGATGATTTATGCAATATACTCACTTTTTAATGTAGGAAAAGGTCTTTTTTTTTTTTTTTTTTTTTTCGTTACCATGATTTCCCTGGTATGTGTTCTGTTTCATGAAAGGGAACCAACTTACAAACATCTCTCTAGAGCATGCCAAAGTTAACAATTACTACTATGGTTTTTTTTTACTAATAGAGTGAAAGAACAAAAATTTGCCGTCCTCTGAATTCCAAATATTAACAATGATCTTCAAATTGTAAACCAAATATTGTTGATAAAATGATCAAAATCAATTCCATTAAGGAAACATATGTAATATCTAGCAAGTTCATTTAAACCTTCTATTCCACATAAACAACTACCTTTATTATCATACAAAATCTTCACACTCAGCACATGAAATTATGATGCCATTTTCACTAACAATTGAGTTAAAGGAGAACAAATTACATTGACATGAAACACTAACACAATGCTTAACATATTCATCTAGGCTCTAAATCACTAAATGGACCTCAACACATTGACCTCATCATTTGACTTTCCCTTTGACTTTTAGATCATATCTATCTTTGACTTTTAGATAATATGAATTCAAGCTTCCAAAATATGATTCAAATCTTTCTTCCCAGAATGTTGCTTAAAGATCCATTTCCATACCTTACTATGCCCTTTACTACCTTTCTTAATCCCTCTTTCATTAACTGTAATCCTACATGATGATGATCCACCACCATGACCACCAACATCACAACCACCATATGCTTTTGACTTATCAGATAGATCAAGTTTCAAGTCAATAAAACTAGAATCATCATGCACTCTACTAAACTCACTCTCTTTTGGACCAAACCCATGTTCAAAATCCATAAAACCACCTCTATATCCACTTTTCCTAGGCTCACTTTCATTAAAATCTGAAATTTTAGCACTTGAATAAGCCATATCACTAACACTACCACCATCATAATCATAACCACCACCACCTCTAAAACTACAAAGTGACCTTGATCTTGACACATCCATTGGACAATCAGTTACCCATACTTCACTTCTTGCATCAAACAACCCTTCTTTATTTTCTTTACAACAATCTTTCTCTCTTTTTTTCTTAAAAAGTTTTCCAATTTTCCAAAAACCAGGACTTTTCTTCACCTCAACAACACAACTACTACTCCTCTTTAACAAAACCACATCTTCATTTTTCTTGCTACTTTTCATATGTGAAAAAAGTGTCTTTTGCTCATCATTTTCTATCAAAAATGATATCCTACCAACACTTCCAACATCCACAGTACAAGATGAGTTTCTATATGAAGAAACATCAGAGCAAGAACAAGAAGACAGCCTTTGCTCACCACAATCTGAACATACAAGCTTCATTAGTCTTTCTTTAAGACAATAAGCACATATTCCAACATGTGATGAAGATGGATGTCTTCTACATGGAACACCAGATGATGATGAGTATATGAAATTATAATCTTGGTAAAAATTGTTGTAGTCTTGATCTGGCTCAACAGACTTGCCTCTTTCCTTCATGGGTACTTTTTAGTTTTCACTATAATACTTCTATTTACTAAATTTGAGTATCTTTGGACTTTTGGCTGTGAAACTTGTGTTTGTGACTTTATAATGAATTTAAAGAGGGTTTTCAATAAAACACAAAATTTGAGAAGATTTTGGTGTTGGGGTGAAAAAGATATGAAAAAAGATATGTTGTGGTAATAGGTTGACAATATATGTAGGAGGGTGAAGCTCAAGGATGTTGAGTTATCATGGATATAGAAGATACTATAGATTTTGACTTATGAAGTCACTTATACTATGCATGTGTGAGAATGGGGTAGGGGTGGGGGTAGGGGGCATGTAATCTGAAAGAGGAAGGCATGTAAGAAAGAAATCAAGAAAACTTGAACTTTAAGTTAAGGTAGTGATGGAAATTCACTATTTTTTCTGCAGGCATAATTGAATTGGTGAAAAAGTGATTGTGACACATAGATGGAGTGAAAAAATGGAACAAGTAATCTCTACTAGTATTCCAATTCTGATCATCTAAATTGGCCTATTTTGTCCATACTTAATTAATAATGCAGCAAGGACTAAGGAGAGTACGTGAACTACCTTTGATCATCTAAAGGTTTTTGGATTTGTGTTTAAACTTAATTATTATGATATGAAAATGTGATACTCCCTCCGTCTCAAAATATAAGTCCATTTTGACATTTTCAAAGTCTTTCTGTTCTAACTTTGACATTAATTATTTTTTGACGTGTTATATAATACTTGATGAAAAATATATAAATGGACTTGTGTTTTAAATGCATTTGCATTGGTATATTTTTCATCAAGTATTATATAACATGAAAAAAAATAATTAAAGTCAAAGTTGAAATGAATAGACTTTGAAAATTCAGAAATGGACTTATATTTTGAGACGGAGGTAGTAGTAATTTACTTGTTTGGACTTTGGAGATATTTGTAATAACATGGTTTAAGCTATTTAGGTGTTTTATCAAGGTTAATATCTTAATTAGGCCGACCGAGTCTAGATTCAAAACTTTTTTGCACCCTTCTTATGTAGTTAAAACTCCTTTGGATATAGTTGTGTGGATATAGTTAATTCGGCAATCTAGGTTTTATTGGCCGATTAGCTTGATTACTTGTTATGTTTATTTTTCCCGCCCCGACCACGACATGAATTAGAAACTCAGTGAAAAAAATTATACTATAATCGTAATCAACATTTCCAAAATCTAAAATAACCACAATAGAGCTAAGTGTTCTAATATCATGTCACTCAAGATTTCGTGAGAACTACTTACATTAGCAAGTCTAGATAATTTTTAACACCATGACACAAACTAAAAGTTGAATGAATATCGTGCGAATGTGCGATGATTAAAGTTATATAGACCACATTACACTGTATGGGGTTTCTTCCATTCATATACCTATAAAGATGAGGATGAATTGAAATGACCAAACTTAAAGATACACACATGCATAGATATTGAGATGACATGATATGCGATGGAAAAAGGGATTTACTTGAGCGTGTTGATAATATGCCTAGCTTGTGGTTGATAATTCTATGGCGGTCACACACATGACATGAATGATTTGAGTTATGGGGTCTAAAAGTTGACATCAATTATTCTCTTCGATCTTTTGTGTGTGCTCGTCAATGTCACTCGATTGTTTGATGGTTTAATAGCAATATACACTGTGTAATAACTATAGAACAAACTGTAAATGTTTTCATGAACAGAAACTAGCCATTTATTTACTTTTTTAACCTCTGCCACATGTTAACCAAAAGAACCGATATGCATAGAGCTTGTAATAAAATATTCCGTAGCACTTTGTTCTATTTTATGAAGAATAAAACATGTGGTGACACTTGTTTTAGGTAATGGATCCACTTTTATCAAATTAAGAGCTGTTTTTAATAATTATGTCCCCTCCACATCTCCAATTCTTCCTCCCTTTGAATTCCATGAATCCACACAAGTTTTGCACAGAACACACTCTATTCAGAGAACCAAGCTTGTTTTGTTCTTAAATAACAAAAAGTTTGTGAAATAGTAATGGTTGTTCAGCTGAACTAAGTCATCCATTACGAACATATGATCGACAAGCAGTTCGAACTTGTTTTGTCATGCAAATATCACTAACCAATTCAACAAATGCAATTCATATAGCCAAAAATACAGATTACAGAATCGATACATCGTTAAAAAATAATTTCAGCTAGTGTTTGTAAGAAACTGCAAGTTATAAAAATTTACCGTTTATAATGTAAAATAAAGAATAGATAAAGGCCAAAATGTATTATAGTACCCTGAATTTGTCCAACCGGGTCTTCTAGTACCCCGAACTCTTAAAGGTGCAGAATAGTACCCTCAACTTTGAAAGGTGCAGAACACTTGGTTGAACACGCTCACATGAATTTCACGTGACTTTCATGTAATTAGTTTTTTTTAACCTGAACAATAAATAGACGTGGCTCATGTAGGATCTTAAACAATTGATCAAAGTTTGTGGAATAAATTCCATGCTCTTCTCTAACCCCGGTCCTCGGAGACCGCGACTTTAAGAGGATCTTAAACGATTGATAAAAGTTTGCTGAATTAAAAGGCTTCTATTAAAATATATGAGTATATGGAATTAGCATCTCACGAGCAGATTTTGCTTTGACAAATGAATGATAGAAACACCCATGTTATTTTTAATAAATTTGGCACACACTGTTATTTTTAATAAATTTGGCCCATACCTCAATCAAATCTCAGCGTCAAACTCACCTTTCACGAGAACAATTTGATTCACCGGTGGTTAATTGACGTCGTCTTTTTTGTCTTGTACTCCGCATTGCAGAGCCTTTGTAACGGGTAGTGAGGCGTTTCGTTTTTATCACTTATTTTACTTTTTTAGTAATGTATTTTTATTGTTATTGTTAAAAGAAATTAACGGAGAAAGTCACTTGAAAAGTGTGTGAGTGAGGTAAACTAGTCAGGGTACTAAGAAATCCGAGTTTCCAAGTTGAGGGTACTATTTTATACCCATAGAAGTCCAGGGTACTAGAAGACCCGGTTAGACAAATCTAAGGTACTAAAATGCATTTTGGCCATAGATAAACTGTGTTGTAACTTTTGGCTTGTAAACAATTTGAGTGTGGTTATTTGATTCATCCTACAACTATTTTAAATTGTATTAGCGAACTTAATATATATACTTATATTTTTTTATAACAAAGTTTCTTTTAAAAAGAGCAATGCTTATTATATTGTTAATTAAAAGATGATAATTACATGTTTGATTGAGCTAACATGCTTGGTCTCAAAGGTTAGTGGGAGCACCTACCAAAATCAATCTTTCTAATTATGATTATTATGACGTGTGCACTAGAAATATAAACGTTAATAATTTTAAAATCTAGTGGCATGGCTCCTCCCTCGTGTAGTTCCTCTTTTACATTATTTTTAAAGCTATGTCACGCATGAAAATAAAAATCTATATAGAATATAGTCGTTTTGTATTTTTATTCGTGTAGTATAGGGTAAAGTGTACGAAATAATGACACACAATCTCATTAATTTAGACTAATAATGACCTTTTGCTCTTATATGAATTGACAATCATCATACGTCCATACACAAAGAAATGAATATATGAATTTGACACATAAAAAAAATACTAATAATAAAATACGTATTAAATAATTAAATTTTGTTAACGACAACCTTTAAGAGTATGGTTAACAAGTTGATTTTATTTGTTTGTAAAAGCTGAAATCATCCCATCATAATCAAGTGTTTGTTTTTCGAGATTGAACTAACTTTATTCTGAATTGTCGACCAATCATAATTATTAATGTAATTAACTAAATCGTGTTAGCTACAACTCTGAAGGCTGTTATTAGCAAAACGCTAAGAATAAGGTGTACATTTAGTTCGATTTTTAATTTTCCTCTAAACAATGCAACAGATATTACCGAACTTTGATACAGACAACAATATCATATTTTTTTTAATTTTTCTAAAATGCAACATCATATTTTTTGGTGCTAGTCATATGTAGTTTATCCTATACACAGTTGTTATAGTCAAGGATGACAATCTTTAATATGCCAAAGAAAACACTAGTTAAACCTAATACGAGTTAAGTTAGTAACAAAATTGAATTGGGTAAGAGGGTTGCAAAGTCATGCCAGGCTAAACAAGTCTCACGCGAGTCACTTGCATGCGACTAGGCTTTGTTCAAGTTAATAATTACTACCAATTTGGGCTTGGTGATTTTAGGCCGATTAGTCTTATCAGGAGTTATTATATAATTATTGCAAAACTGTTAGCAGAAAGAGTAAAACGAGTGGTGGGGATTGTGGTGGGGGAAGCACAAAACGCATTTATAAAAGGAAGATTTATTCTTGATGGTGTTTTAATAGCAAATGAGACGATGGATTACTTGAAGAGAAAGAAAAGAAAGAGCTTAATCTTCAAAGTTGATTTCGAGAAGGCGTATGACAGCATCAATTGGAGGTTCTTAGATGATATAATGAAGAAAATGGGGTTTGGGATCAAATGGTGTAAATGGGTTGACTCATGCCTTAGGTCCTCGTCTATGTCCATTCTTGTTAACGCCTTAACGGTTCGCCATCAGAAGAATTTGGACTAGAAAGGGGCGTTAGGCAAGGTGACCCATTGTCACCTTTCCTTTTTATTCTGGCGGCGGAAGGGTTAAATGCAATAGTTAATGAAGCGGTGGAAAAAGGCATTTTTAGAGGAGCGGTGGTTGGAGAGGATAACGTCGTGGTCTCTCATCTTCAATACGCGAATGATACCATTTTCTTAGGTGAATGGAATAAAGAGAATGCCAAAGCTCTTATGTGTATTCTTAAATGCTTTGAGGAAGTATCCGGGCTAAGGGTTAATTATAACAAGAGTAAATTATATGGCATAGGAGTTAATGATGTGGAAATGATGGATATGGCGAGGTGGATGGGGTGTGATATAGGGGAATTTCCGTTTACACATTT
The DNA here is from genome assembly GCA_030686995.1 of Artemisia argyi. Classification (NCBI taxonomy): domain Eukaryota; kingdom Viridiplantae; phylum Streptophyta; class Magnoliopsida; order Asterales; family Asteraceae; genus Artemisia; species Artemisia argyi. Next base: position 204,313,787 of record CM060700.1, read on the forward strand.
GGGGTTACCAATAGGGGAGAACATGAGGAGGGTAAACGCTTGGAATCCCGTAGTGGAAAAATTCAAAAAGAGATTGGGGGATTGGAAAGCAAAAATGATGTCGTTCGGGGGTCGTCTAACATTGGTTAAAACGGTTCTTGGTAGCTTGCCTTTGTATTATTTTTCGATGTTCCGCGTGCCTTTGAGTGTCATAAAAAATCTCGAGAGAATTAGGGAAAAATTCTTTTGGGGAGGGTCGGGCGAGGGTAAAAAACTTTCGTGGGTCAAATGGGGTTCGGTTTTGTCTTGCTTGGGGAGGGAGGGCTTAATGTTGGGTCTTTACGGGCAAAAAATTTGGCATTGTTAGGTAAATGGTGGTGGAGGTTTAGGAAGGAAGGGGGAATTTATGGGTTAAGGTGATAAAAAGTATTCTTGATAATAGTGGGGGTTTAGGGGATGTTAGGGCAATGGGTGGAGAGGGGAATAGGGGTGGGGTGTGGAGCGATATAGTTAAAATAGGAGTAGAAATTGATGGGTTGGGGATTGAGTTTTCATCTTCTTATGTTGGGGTTGTGGGGGATGGGAGGGATATTAGGTTTTGGGTAGATCGATGGGTGGACAATCGAAGGCTTTGTGATCGATTTCCTAGGTTATATCATCTAGATAGGAGGAAGGAGGCTAGCGTGATGGAAAGAGGGAGGTGGGCATATAATAGTTGGGTATGGGTATGGGAATGGGATCGGGTTAGAAGTGTTAGAGGAAGAGTTACTAAGGAGTTTGAAGATCTTTTAGGCACTTTACAACATGTTTGTATTTCTAATGATTGTAGGGATCGATGGAGGTGGTCGCTTAGTGAAGATGGTGAGTTCACGGTTAAAGAGTTATCAAGAATGATTGAGGAAATGATTCTATGTTCGGATAATGGAGGTCAAGAAACATTTTGGAACAAGATGGTGCCTAAGAAAATAAACATCTTCGTGTGGAGGGCGTTAAGAGGTAGGCTTCCGGTTCGTGTGGAGCTTGATAGGAGAGGTGTCGATTTGGATTCGGTTCTTTGTCCGTGTTGTAATAATATTGTGGAAACATGCACTCATAGTTTGATTAAGTGTGATTTAGCTAAGAGTGTTTGGGAAAAAACGTTTAATTGGTGGAAGGTGGGGGGTGTTAATGCTTTCTCTATTGATGAATTCTTTTCATCAAACGGAAACGTTAATGTCCATATCTCCATAGCTCGTGTTTGGCAAGCGGTTATATGGACTACCGGGTACTTTATTTGGAAAGAAAGAAACGCACGTGTGTTTGATAATAAAATTTCAAGTACCAACAAGATTGTTCAAGATATTCAGTTGAAAAGCTACGAGTGGATCATTCGAAGATCAAATAAATACAAGGCGATAGAGTGGCATCAATGGTTGTGGGACCCTATAAACATTCGGCTACAGTGACTTTTTCTCCATCAGATTTGTGTTTGCGTACAGCTGCAACTAAGTTTTGTGCTACTGATATGTATTTGTGAGCAGATGCAACTCTTGTGCTACTGTTAAGTGGGTTTGTGGCTGCAAGTTTGTTTCAATTCCCCTTCAAGACCAATTTGGCTCGAAAGAATTTTAGATGTCTACCAATGTGGTTTTGGACAGCAACTGGACAATGGTGAGCATTAGTTCAAATGGGATTGTTATTTATTTATGCACTGGTAGGCTGTATATTTAGTTGTGAGCTTTGGTCTAAGTAATTGGTTATTTATTTATTTAGTGAGCTAGCTCATATGTGATAGGCATTTGATATGTGAAGATAGTGTGATGGTATTTTGTTGTATTATTGTTTTTATCTTTTACGTTTCGTCCTCTTTTAATTAGCTTGTTAATTGAGGTGAGACGCCATGTATTGTATCTTTGTTTTTTCTTTGTGGTTTTTATAAATTGTTGCCTTTCTAAAAAAAAAATTACTACCAATATTAGTATTTGACTTAAGAGTATGTGTGTAAATTTAAGTGTCTAATAAAAAAAGTTACAAACTCAAGTCCTGTCAAATATGAATCTCATAATGAATTCGGGAAAAATCTATATAACACATATAAAGAGAAAACACATTTGCTTAAAATTTAAAAACTTCAAAAATGAATAATGTTGTTGCATTAATATACCTTTATTTATAAAAGACAATATAATTTAGTAAATAATTAATTATTAAATACTTAATTACAATTTAAACAAAATTTTTTAATTACTTATTCCACAACCATACATACATAAAATAATTGCACACACAATTTATAGTTATTATACTTAGTCGCCGCTATACGCGGGTAATCGTTTATAAAGAATAAACACGTTTGTTTAATACTTAAAAACATTAAAAAAAAAAAGTAATGTTGTCATACTAAAATACATTTACTTATAAAAGTCAATGAAATATATTAAATAGTTAATTACATACAATTTAAACTACTAACTTTTTTCACTTTCATTTACTTCATACTCATATATACAAGATTGCAAACATAAATTTGTGCTACTATACAACGTCGTTGTTATGCATGGACAACCGTTTAATGTTATGTAAGTTGTGGATTTTTTTTTTTTTTTTTTTTTTTTTTTTTTTTTTTTTTTTTTTCTCTCAATTTTTTCATTTTTTTTTCCTAAAAAGTTTAGAGGTCTTCTCTAGCAAAGTGTTTGGACATTTTAGAGTGTATTTTTTATTTTTGAAAAATATGTTGATTTGGCAAAGTGGTGACATGTAATATTGTATTTAAAAGAAGAGATACTTCCACGTCTTTCTTTACTTTTATATTAGTTTCATATATACATAACATAACATAAAATGACAAAATATATCATGTACAGTTTTAAAGCATAAATATGATACTTTTAAGTTTTAAGAAAAGGATATGAAATTGTTCCTCAAAAGAAAAACATAACAAATTACTTTTTTGCACTTTTCTAAAATCAAGTTGTAAGTATAGTAGAAAAAATGATTTGAGGGTGGCTACTAGTTGAGTTCAAAAATTCAAACTTAACTAGATACACATTTAAAGATTTGTGAGAGAAATATAGCAAATGGGTGGGGAGAGGGACTATATATCTTCACAAGAGTTCAGAACTTCAACATAACTAGATATACATTAAAAGTTCGTGAGAGAAAGATAGTAAATGCTCATAAGGATAACTCGGTTAGGCATGTTATACCTTTGTTAAAGATTCGCCCTTTACGAAGCACCCAGACACAAAAACTGTCGATTTACTTTTTTGAAGAAATATAAATATAATCATTTTTTCCCCTTTACCGAAAAATAAAAATAAAATGTTTGACAAAAGTAATGATTGCAGTGAAATAGCTATGAGCAGTAGTTGTTTTTTTCTATAAATATGTGTGGTAAAATAGCAGTGTATCCTCATGTTGTAACGACGAGTATCATGCACTTAAAATTATTGACAAACAATGTTTTTTGATAATACACTTTCGTGACAATAACTTTATAGAAAACTATAATTTTAGGTTCTTATAACTTCAAACAATAACAAATTATGTTTAAAAGTTGATAGTGAATGTCGTTCTAAAAAAGAAAAAGAAAAGTAGATAGTAAACATAGACATGCCATTTAAGTTATTGTACTGTATAATTTATTGATTGTATTTTTACATTAAGTGATGCTTTAATTATTGCATTAATTTAAAGTATTAAAATATATATGTTATTGCATAAGTTAATTGTACAACATACATGTATAATTGTATTGCTTAGATGTTAAAAATTCATTGATATTTTAACAATTTCAAAATCGTGTTATATTTAGTGAGGGCGTGTTTGTTTCATTAAAATATTTTAAGTTTGAATCTGACTACCACATCTTACCAATAAGAGGTGGTTAGAAAGTCTAAATCTGAAAGAAATAATGTTGTTTGTTTTTGTATGATTGTCTGAATGATTTAAGTGCTCGTTTCTGCAATTTATTTAAGTAACTTATATAAATATGAAGCAAGACTTTTTATCATAAATATAATATAGTTAATAAACTATCAAATATATTATATTAACACGAGACTTCAATCTCTTATCGAGTAAGAGGCAGTAAGACAAGTCTCCCAATATTTTCTACTAAGAGGATTAACCCATTCTCTAAGGTGGGAGAGATTGTTGTTTTAGACACCGATGAAGACGAGGTTGTGAATACGTTTGATGAGTCCATGAACCTATCTGGTGGTATTTGGATGCGTTATATGACACGTATGGTATCAAGCTTCAAGGTCTTGGTAGAAAGTAATTTTGTTTTCATAGGAGTCTAATGGTCTCTTTTGAGTAGTGGTTTTTTCTTGTTTAAAGAATTTGAAGTATCTTGTTATGTAAGTTTTTCCGCCTATGCAACGGACTGAGATATGGGATTCACCCATATCCTTTGTACTTAAAATTTTTTTAGAGTAATATATTTACTGGGTCTTTTGACCTTTTACCCAAAAAAAGACAAGTCTCCCACCTCTGACTGAGTAAGATATTATATGTGTAACTGGGCCTGACGCAAAAGAAAAAAAAACAAACAAGCAAAAACATCTGCCCACCTCTTACTGGTAAAAGTAAAAAGACTAGTAATATTTTTTTTAAAGGGGCAATTACATCTATCTCCTTACTAAAGTTTAATATTACATCAATATCCTTCACACTTTTATAATTACGTCAATATTCTTCTCAAACTTTTGTAATTACATCAATATCCTTATCACTTTTATAATTACGTCAATATCCTTCTCAAACTTCTGTAATTACATCAATATCCTTCTCAAACTTTTAAATTCTCGTATATATCACAAAATCAACATGTTTTTTCATTACTAAAGGCTAAAAAGTATATATGAACAAATAAATAAATATGAACAATATGTTCTTTCAAATACATATATATCCAAACTTTTATAATTCGTCATCGTGTTCTTTCATCAATCGAAGCCAAAAAAATATATACAAACTATATAATTATGATGAATATCAGTAAAATAATATTTCTGAATTTAAAATTAATATAATACAAATTTAATTGATTTCTAGATATATATGAAAAGTTAAAAGTTCGAGCAATATATTGATATAATTACAAAAGTTTTAGAAGAACACTGATGTAATAAAAATGAGAAGGATATTTATGTAAAACAAACACACCCTAAATGTGTAAGATTTTATAAGAATTCCATCTTTAAAAAGTTTCAAATACTTTATAAAAAGTAAACATAAATCACATCTATCTTTGACTCGACTCGTTTACACCTCTAGCTATGACGCTATGCGCCAAAGATACCCATAGTTCGTGTTTGTTTATATATACGGGTCAACCCAGAGTCATCAATTTACGACCCATCCCAACCCGAATAATCAAAATCCAATTATCAACAACGGAAAGCCACCCAAAATATTTCCCCAAATTTACCGTTTTACTTCCTCTTCTGTTGCGCCGATAAACTTCCACTTCCTATGTGAAATTATCGCTTACTTTGTAGGTAACTAACCAATGCTTTATATTTTTTATTGTAACAAGAATATATGATCTATTTTGTCAAAATGTGAATTTGTTTTAATGCGTTGGTTAGTAATTTAGTTATAGAAGTTGAAATTTGAGGTTGAGTTATTGATTAATGCGTAATGGAGTGATTTTTATTAAGAGCTTATAAACTTTGGAATTATTGTAGCAGATAAGCAGTTTACTCTTAAGTGCTTCTTTTTCAAGTAAGATAAGATATGTAGTTTCATCCAAACACTTGAAAACGGAATCCCAAACACCCTCTTTAGGTTACTTGGGGAGGGCGAGCATTTGACTTATATGTACCTAGCCTAACCAGGTATCTCGGTAACCGTTTCCGAACCCTTTCCCCGGCCACCCCTAGTACGTTTACCTAGGGAGGCTTTAACTTGAGACCTCCTGTAAGGACATCAGGGATGGTGGTTAGACACCATTGTAGTCTCTTACCACTTAACATTTATATATTCGAGCTGGATAGCTCGAAAGCTCAATGCCTATCGATGTATTTGTCTTAGCCCATTTAACGAATATGGGGAAATGTATAAGGCATATGCTTAATTGTTTAAGGGTGTGTTTAGTTTGAGGATATGGGAATGGGGAATGACTTTCGTTTTCAATAAAATTGTTTGGTTTATGGGTTTTATTTTCGGGAATGGGTATGAAATCCACAAAAGTAGGCATTCTCTAAACCGTCCAATGGCGATGGGTTTAGAAACCCATTCCCCTACCTATACCCATAGTAATTCCCTAATACAAACCAAACGCCCCGTAAGTTTATGTGATGCTCATGAATCATTAGTGGAAGCAACTCTTTGTGCTGACTGAACGTATTAGAAGATATAGTTTGGCTCATTATATGAAATTTTCCACACTGACATACTTGTATAGACAAGATAGACACACAGGTGATTCTCTGAGCGTAAGTCCGAACCAAATTGATTGGATTGAATTTGCAGTAGCGTGCCTTAACTCTATTTTTAGACAATTTCGGTATCATTACATGTAAATGAGTGAATGTTAATCTGTTTTTCATTTTGGGCTCCAACATGATATCTAATGAACAATAGGAACTAAGACATCCTTACCTAATGTTACTGTGACTACATGTAATTTTTACTTGTTATTATTTATGAGTTTATTCCTGGTGCACCAACCAACCTATATCTGCACTTTACGAAAATGGTCGCTGTTGTTCCTTTGTCTTTAAACAAGTTATTGATATTTCTTTCATTTTTGCACATGCACTTCAGAATGAAGATATATACTAGTTCTCTTTTATATAAGCTATTTTTTATTTTATTTTGTTTGCTGTTTCTTGTTGTAGCCTTTTGTTGCAATAAGTTAAATAGAATTGCCGGTGGAAAACATGCTTGCTTCAACAACCATGAACATGTTCAAAGTTCATGATTGTTATCGTATCCAATCCTTAAATTCCCATATTTCCCAGAATACCCTTCACACATCTCCTACAACGTATCATAAATCCAAGCTCTGTCGTATCTCACCAACCTCAATTCTTTCTTCTGATCCCCAAATTCCCACATTTAGGGCCAATCTAAAGCGCAGAAAAGTTAGGGTCTCAGATATTGGAGCTCCATTATGGACACAACAAAATGACGAAGAAGAATATGCTCGCTCTTCTGAGGATTTGACAATGAATGGAGATGTTTATCAGAAGACCTTGAGATTAGTGGAATGTTCTATGTTTGCTGCTCTTGGTGGTTTAACCTACATCTTAAGCAGCTCGCTTGCTATTGAGGTACTTTTTTGACTCAGATTTTCTTGTTATACCTGGTTTTCTCGATGCAACTCATGTCATGTTAGTCCATTTGTTTATTTCAACTTGTTTAGTTGCTTACTGGGAATGCTAACAATGTGTGGTACTAACAGAACTACTTTGGTTGTTTCTTTGCATTGCCTATAGTATTCTCATCAATGAGATGGGATATTGTTGCTGGCAGAAAGACTATGGTATGTAATAATTCATCGTTTCTTATTCCTGAAATTAGTATCAGTGAAGTGTTGCATCTTTATAATTTATATTTCCAATTCTTTTCATATTTTTTTGTAGGTGGCGACTGCCGTATTGTTGCTCGTCTTGGCTGGTCCGATAAAAGCTATAACTTATCTGGTAAGCCAATGTTCTTCTTGCAGTCAAGTTATCTTTACTGCTGAATATGCACCAGAAATACTAATAATATCTCTTGCGTCTCATCAGCTAATGCACGGGTTTCTTGGTCTTGCTATGGGCTCTTTGTGGAGGTATGTAATTGGTTCATTGATATTCCTCTTATGTCATCTATTCCTTGTTTGCTTTTCAATCATTAGTCTAAATTGACCACCCTTTAATACATTAACTTTTGTTACAGGTCAAAAGCAAGTTGGGGAGTTTCCATATTTGTAAGTGCACTAGTAAGTCTTCTTCTCTCCCTCAGATCTGAATCCACTTTAATTCATCTTACAAGAGGACCAATTTCAGTGAAATGAATTGTAAAACTATGCAGGTTCGAGCTGTGGGCGCAGTCGGATATGTTATCATCTACTCATTCTTAATCAGAGAAAACATCCTTGCTTTGGTGACTTTACACTCTTTATATCTGGATTTACTTTGGTATCATTAACAAATCACTGAATTCCAACGTTTGTTTGAATTGGTCATGTTTATCATGTAGATAACTATTAACATTCACGCCTCTGCCACATTTATTCTTTCATCATTTGGCTTCTTGGCAATTCCATCTATGAATGTAATATATGCCATTTTTGGGACCTTGGTTCGTCTCATTACCCTCTCAATTACTCTGTGTATCTGTTACTTATTTATACTGCTCAAAACTCCATATTAGGTTTTAATCTCTGGTCTTTTTGGCAGGTTTTACTCAATTGCTCTTTCTTTGTGTTCCTGCTTCATCTTCTATATGCTCTCTTCTTTACAAGACTCGGAATGAAGGCTTCCCTGAGATTACCGAATTGGTTTGCTAAAGCCATTTGACTGATTAGCCTACACCATTTATTTCTTATGAAATATAACTGTACTCCCATGAAAAAGTTGATCTGCTGGTTGTTTTCATTTTGTTTTTGTTATAAGTTAACAGCCAGTTCTTTGGCAACCACCATAGTATAGGTTACATAATGTAATTGCACATACTTAAAATTCTTTCATTAACTGGTTCACCATACTTTCATTAAGTGGTTCACCATACTTTGGGACTTGGAAAGAGTGATATACCTACAGCTTCTTAGCAAAGCGTCTGTAACACGACTATTTATGTAGGGGTTATTCTGAGGAAATAATGACCCCATTAAGTTTGGAAAAAATTGCCATGAAAAACTATATAAACCATCCTGCTGGCTGCTTAAGACTTTCAAGTTGACATACGCTAGCGTTTGTTCAAAATAAAAACGGTATAGTGTCTATCTTATGGGATTATTAGATTGGAGGTAAGTTCATTTATACATAAAAAAGAGTTGGAGACTGAGGGATTTGGCCTAAACCACAGGACGAACAATGTAATTTACTCTGAATAAAATTATGTTATTCACTGTTTATGGTTTATGTTAAGGAAAAATGACTCCATTTTAATTGGTAAGAGGATATTAATACCAAAATCTGATGAATGCACCAAGACAAATACAACCTTCCAAACCACTTAAAACTTCATAATGATATATAAAAAAACTCCAACATCAAGAGCGTTTACCTAAAATATGAGAAAAGAACAATAACGATGCCCGTTGTTGCAAGTTGCAACTACAAATCCTGATACGTTTTGAGTACCATAGATGACGATCGTCAATCACAACGGTCACAAAGAGATCTAAAGTGATTTAAAGCCAATTACATCTTCAAGGCATCTAGTTACACATGACGAACAATGATTTTTACCAGCGGTGATGCATGTGTGGAGTGTAAGAGGACTTTACACATCTTCAAATCTTCATCTTTAGCAACCTTATTGTTAAGGAATATCCTCACCTTCTTCAACACAGGTGATTCTGCCAAAATAATCTTCACAAAATCCAACTCATGCTTCAAGTTGCCAGAATTTCGAATCTCCAATTCATTCAGATGCTCCAATCGAATATCCGAATAATCATCCAGTGTAATGGAGTTTAACTTGTTTTTTATATAATCTGGACACCAGATCTACAGGAAATGGCGACGTATTTGTGTCAGTTTATTTTGAAATATAAATAAAAAAGAAGGGGCTACTTATGCTATTTACTGTTACCTTAAGTTTCTCCAAGTTCGGGGAGCATCTAGTGAGAAGAACAAGTATATGTAACTCATCTTTGTTGATGAAACAGATATCCTTTATACACAAGTATTTGAGGTGGACTAGCAAGGCGGGAAGCTCTCGTGGAAATGCTACTTTAGCAAAACACTTGAACATAGGCCAATACAAAAGATTAGCAAAGTTTTTAGTTTTTAATTTTTATATTTGAAGTGAAACAATTATCTATCATTCGATAAAAATATTACCTTGATGACCGATATCGAAATAGTCAGATTTTCAATTACAGGTAAACACTTAAAGAACTGAGCAAAGGCGAAATCGTAATTATGGACAAAAATTTCCTGGGATATGACCTACCACGACATACGATAAATATTCAGACTAATAGTTTTGAAATTCTGAGAGGATTGATATTTCAGTTAGAACATAGAGCATACCAAAGTAAAGTTCTTGAGCAACGGAGACTTGAATATCAGATGTAGAAGCGTCTCCATATGGATGAATTCATCCTCCAAGTATAAACTAGTAAGGCTACAACATATATTGGATACTGATCGATAGTTTACAAAACAGTCTTGGAGATGCAGGTCAGTTAAATGAGACATAGAGAGGACATATGAGGGTACCATATAGTGGCAATATTTCATCTGAAGCGTAAGTTTATTGAGAGTATTTATCCTCGGCAAATTACTTATTATTTGGTGTATTTCAACCAAAATCTCATTTGCACAATTGAAGAGGGTGAACTCCTGTATTGGACCCTTGTGCTGTAACAGAACTTGGTATATAGCATTACACCTCTTTTGCATGTGTTTCCTTTCACTTGGTTTTTTCAACATATCTTTCATATTAAACACAAGATTAGGAATTTTGGTCCAAGTGTACCTCCAATTCCTCGCAAGGATACTTGTCCTTACCGCATCTTGAATAGGTACAAGACATAGGATGGTTTCTATTATGTATTGTGGTAGGGTACTGATCATATCCGAAGACAAACGTTGAGCTTTCATCTCAAGCCACTCTTGTTGGACAAATACCAATTATTGCTGCAAAAACCAGTTTAAGATGAAGTGTGAGTCTAATATATGTGAATGCATGGCACATAAAGGGATTACTAGGGGGATGTCCGGGATTGCTTCTTTTGTTCCATCCCAGATTCCAAATTACTTTTGCTTATTTTTAGAGGAAAGAAGAGTTACTGATAAGCAGTTAATTCAATGTTTAGTTTAAGATGAAATTATAATAAATCCTTTTTGTTGGAATATGTGAATCATAACAATAATATAAACACATAAATATCATAGAGTACGCAACGGAAAAGATCAAATACAAATAATAAATTAACCGAATACAAAAGGATGCGTACCTTTATGATTTCTAGCAATAACAAGAAATCAATGAACAAGAACTATAAACCCTAATTGGGTTTATTGGGGATCGACTAAGGAGTTAGTCGAATGGGCAATCACCACTTTGTTAGCAAAAGTATGCTAACACTTCGTTCTCGAATACACGTACTATTAGTGTTTCAATTAGAAAAGCTAGGTTCTTGATTCACGAGCAAGCACTACTAGTGAGCCTTAGTTGATCACAAGGGATCTTCTATAGCTCAAAGAAAAGAGAGAAAGAATGTGAATTGGCTTGCTTAATGAACCAAGAGATGATTTGAATGAATACATGAGGCATGTATTTATACTAATCTAGTAGCTTGGAGCAGATTATTCAATTCAAACCCTAAAGGGCATGGATCGGCCGAACATGGGTCACACAAGCCCAACCCACAACTTTCTTGAACTCTATTTCTAGTTTAGTCCTTTAACTTTCATCTAACGGACGTTAGGTACCGTTAAGTGTCCATTTCGTGAATTTAATAATTAATCGTCACTAAAACTATAATTATTAATTAATTGAAACTCATACGTAAAGTGTGCAATCCCGAAGTCTCGAGTTCGAGTCCGGTCATAATATATTAATTTATAATCCGTTAAAACTAATACTTTTTACTATTATTATTAAAAAAAAAATGTAAATGAATTTAAATAAAATTTGCCAACAAATAATTATTTTTTCTAGAATCATTGATATATATTTATTTTTTAATACAAAATAAGCAAATCAGACACTATTTAATATCTAAGCAGGACATAAGTGCTTATTTTTAAGCAGAAACAAGCAATCCAAAACAACCTCTTATAACATTATTATAAGCATACAAACTTTAGTATGGGGCTGCTAATCAATTTGGAAACATGTAAGTCATTGAATTATGAGGGTGTTTAGGATTGCTTATTTAAGTGCTTAAATAAAGAGTTGCAGAAAATAGAATAACCTGGAGAAGAAATAGATACCATAAACAAGTTAAATGCCCCTGTTAACTTGATAATACCCAATTATCTAATTTTATATAACTAACATTTTGGATAAAGATGCATAACCAGCCAGTTAAAGGCCCAGCATTTCCGCAAGGCCCACACCGTAAGTGATCTCAAAATGTCAGGCTACAGAAGGCCCATTATTATACCGGTTATGCGCTTAACCTCAATCATACTATATTATAAATTAAGTATTACATATTTCAATGCTAAAAGTACAAGTGATTCAAAACAATTAGACATTTAATACAATAAATGAGATATAATCAGACATGTACAAGTTTAAAATTAATGACTTAAAATTGAATTATGTACATTAAATACAATTAATTAAATAGTTAGTAAATACAATTAATACACTTATTAAAACACCCCTTACATAAGAAATACAAATTATTAAGCATATTGTACAACCAACTTAAACACAATTCCTGCATTAAATGTCACTAATACAAATAATAAAGCATATTATACAAATTTTAAGCCCGAACGGGCAATGGGCCAAATGGGCTCGAGCCCGAACGGGCACGGGTCAAACGGGCTCGAGCCCGAACGGACACGAGCTATACGAAATTTTTGATATCCGTAAATTTATTGTAAAAAAAATATAATAAACTAAAATATGTTCACATATTGTACAAACCAAGCAAACTACTAAACAAAAACATAAAATAAATAATAAATAAAATAATACAAACTAAGCAAAATTTTATCAAACTTTTGCCATAAAAAACTAATCAGTAAAGCTATTGCCAAAAAACGTACAAATAAAATAAATTATTAACCGAAAAAATTAAATTACAGGGTGCCCGCAGCTGCATCGCGCGGGGACCCTGCTAGTAGTTAGTCAATGCAATTACTCAGTTCGATTTTCGGTTTTATATATTAATTGTTTTCGATTTTTCTTGGTTCAGTTCGGTTCAGGCCAAAACCAAGAAAACACCTAAATCGTCTAAACCGAACCAACCGACAGTTCAGTTTGATTTCTGTTTGACTCGGTTCACTTTGGTTCAGTCCTCGGTTCATGTTTTCTTCACAATCGGTTTTTGACCCGATGCTCAGCCCTACTTTTCACTATGTTTTCAACTCTCTTTCGAATTTTATAGTAGCAATGTTCTTATTTTGTGTGTGATATTTAGACGGGTATTGGTTAAAATCTAATCTAAGAAAAAGGCCTGATTATGTAAAGGTTTTGATCAAAGACTTGATAAAGTCGTGATCACAGGTAAAAATGTCGGACCGTTGATCTCTAAATATTCAAAATATTTATGAAGGTTTAATTCCCAAATTATTAGGCACTGAGACACTGAGAGGATTCAGATTTTGGTGATCCAAACAAAAAAAAATTACGACGCGCTCTGGCATATGGGTGAAAAGGATTTGTTCAAGTTAATTTGCTTTAAGTACATAACATGTGCTTCAAGTAGGATTCGATTAAATCTTCCATGGCTGATTTTCGGGAAACGGATTTAGCGACATCCTACGACAATGATATGCTTTATGAAAAGATCAAAATCATCAAATCACAAGATCTACAAATACATGATAGCATGCTTTGAGACACCGCAATTTCCAAAATTGACAATGCATGAACACTTTCTTTAGTCAAGAATGCGACTAAAATACTATGCGGGTTGTTAAAAATGTGGACTCTTTGGTTGGGGCTAATAACTGGAAAGGGGATTATGGTTTATAAAGACATGTCTGACAAGACACAGGGTCCCTTGTTACCTCCTACCAAGCAAACCATAGCTACAGCAACACAAATAATGAAAAGAGGCCTAGAGATGTATTTTGCTTGACTCTAACCATCAGGTACATTTTGGGTACAGCCAATAATGAAAATCTAAAGATTTAACCAAAGAAACTAATCACTGGTAGACAGGTAGAACCCTAACATCAGTAGATTTGCAATCATCGATCTCAACAGTAATTTCCAAAAAAGTTAAGTGATATGAAAGTAATTGCGTCTACAAGACAGCAATTTACACTATGACTAATATCAACCGTTACAACGCTCAACAATGATGTCTACCATCGGTGATACGTGCGGGGAGCGTAAGAGGACTTTACATGTCTTCAACTCCTCATCCTTAGTAACCTGCTTGCAAAGGGTTATCCTCACCTTCTTCAGCACCGGTGATTTGGCCAAGATAAGCTTCACTAACTCCAAATTGAGTTTCGAGTTGCCAAAATCATCATACGCAAATTCATTCAGGTGCTCCAACCAAATATCAGAATAATCCTCCAGTGTAACGGAGTCTATCTCAGATGCCTTATAAAAGGGCAATGTAATCAACACGAGGGGTATTTATAGTGTCATTGTATTATGAGATGAGAATAAAAGGATACGAAATAGATTTACGTTATTTACCTGTAGCTCTAAGATCTCCAAGTTCGGAGAGATTCTCATCAAGAGCACAAGATAACGCGTCCAAAATTTGTCTTTGACAGACATATGCTCTAAACAAATGTACTTCAGGTGGACTAACGTAGTTGGAAGCTCTCGTGGAACAACACCTTCAAAAAAATCCTTGAACCATAGAACGAAACAAAGATCAATAAGCTAAGTTTTTTATTTCTTTCATACCAGTTGAATCAATTATATATCAATTGGGAAAGAAATATAACCTCAATGCCCCAAATGGAAATAGTCAACCATTCAACCACATGTAAACAGTCAAGTAGCTCAATAAGGGTGGCACCGTAATCGTTGTAATCAAAGATATCACAATCTTCTGAAAACTGAAGCAATTTACAATATTTAAAGTAACGGAAGTGCGTGAGTAAAAATATATATCAGTAAGAGCTTACCAGACTGAAGCTTTTCAGCAATGGACAATTGGATATGAGATGTCTAAGTGTTTTCTTAGAGATGTTTACATTCTTCAAGCATAATGTGGTAAGGCTAGGAAATCCATTAAATCTTGGTTCATGGTCGATCTTTAAGAACGTGAGAGATAGGTTCGTTAAGTGATGCAACGAGAAGATAGATGAGGGTAACTTATACTCATTCTGCAACTCAAGCGTTAATTTCATGACAGTATTTTGCCTTGACAAATAAGCTAGAATTTGGTCAATCTCAATACAGCTATCAACAGTGAATACGGCAAGGGTGAACTCAAGTATAGGACCTTGGTGCGCTAATAAAATTTGATATATAGCATAGAAAATTTTGCACATTAAGTTCATGTTCTTCCTCAAACTAGGTGTTTTATAGTTTTCCTCCATAACAGACAGCTGATTCTCATCAGTAGATACTACCAAGGTATCCTCATCAAACACAAGTTTGGGTATTTTGGTCCAAATGTACCTCCATTCTTTCGAAAGGACACTTGTCCTTGCCGCCTCTTGAATCGGCAGAAGACATAGAATGCTTTCTATAATGGTTGGAGGTAGGCTGCTAATCCTATCCACAGACAAACATTGAGCTTTCATCTCACGATATTCTTGATGAACCAATAACGCTGCAAAAAATCAATTCACGGTTAAGTGTAAGTTTAACAGATGACTACATATTAGTTCCAAGCGTGTATAGACAGAACCAGGTTTTAAAGGGGCCGGGTGCAATTTTTTTTCTTTCTAACTGTAATATAACGGCACACATTTTTTGGACCGGGTTCAATCAAGAAAAATCAGAGTTTTTTTTACGAAAATTATCATTTCAAAAAATAATTTCATCGGTGTCCCTTGAAACTGCGGGACATCCCAGTTCCATAACTGCAGCATATACATCCACAAAATTAGGTAATCTAATAATGCTACTAGCCAAAGAAACTTTATAGTTGATTCGGGTAAATTACAAAACCCAAGTCCAAACACCCCATTTGAAATTCATATGTCATAATATAGTACATCTCATCTGGATACTTATTAATCAAAGTGAAAAATAATTACCTTAAGACATAATTTAATCATTCACTAAATCCAAAGCAAAATCAAACAAACACACAAGAGCAATCAATATCAACAAATCGATTCAAAAACAGAAAATTGTAACTTGTTTCTAATGAATAAAAATGTAAAAGCCTAAAATCGATTATTACCTTAGTAAATTTCTAATGCTCTAAACTGAAACCCCAACATTTGTTTATGAGAAAACCCTTTGTCTCAAAAGAAAGAAAAGGTATCAAGCTTTTGCCTATTGACATATCAGCCCCTTAACTTTTTTTTTTTTTTTTTTTTCTTTTTTTTACCTATTGCATTGTAATGTTATGACAGCTATATCCACAAATATTGTTTTCATAAGAATTAGTTTTGCAATTCAAAAAGGACTAGCGGCGCAACTTGTTGCCCGTTTGCCTTCCACCTCTATGTACCAAATTGGAAAAAAAAAAAAAAAATCATATTAGGCCTCGTTTGATATGTGGGATTTGATTGAGTTTTGGATTTAATAAATGCAAATCAAATGTTTGGTTGTGTTTATAGGTTTTAAAATTGGGACTCAACCTCAATGGTCCCACATTTTTTTAAAGTAGGGGAGGGGTAGGGTTTGATAACATTTATGTTTTTTGTGAGCCTAACTTACAACTCTACTCTCATTTATCTCTAAATTTATTTTTAATAATAATATTCTTTATTACAAAAATATTATATAAAATAATTAATACTTTAAATATTATTTTATCTCTCATACATCAAATCCAAATTCAAATCCTAATCTACGACTTTACATTCAAATCCAAATTATAATCTAAACCAATCTACAAACCAAACGGACCCTTAGTTGGAGTACATATTTTTTTTATCGAGTGAACTGTAAAATGCGTTTATCTAAAAGGTAAATGCTCTTTGTCACAAGTTATTAACATACATTATCCATGAGAGGTACAAAGTCAGGATCTAAGCTAGATCCTAGCTTGATGCCAAACTTAACGTATGAATACATTTATCGGGTTAAAACCCTTTACTAGAAAAACACTTAATGCATGAATCATTTGCTAAGACACTTTTTGGATAACTCATGTTAACAGTTTACGATATGTATCAAATAGACAAACCACACATTTTTTTTCTAGTTTGATCTTTTTTTTATTAAGATACTTTTATATTGTGATTGACCTTTGATTAAAAAAAAAGTTATATATAATATTATAATCTGACTATTAAGCAAGTGCTTATTACTTTTGCTTATTTTGTTCTTCCTTATACTAAATGACAGATTATTTAATAGATGAGGGGCTTATATTGCAAATAAGAGTTTTGCGCAGGAAGTGTAAAGTTTAGGAAGTCAAGGAGCGGAAACAGAGAGATTCGGGCTTATATATACGATACTTACTTGTATATAATCTTTTATATAATAAAACAAAACTTCAAGTGAGAACTTTCGTATCTAATTTTTTTTTTCTTATTAGGTAATTTAATTATTAGTTTTTAATTTATAAATTCGTTTTGTTAATATACTTACACAAGTAGAAGAAAAATTCAAAAAATATATATAATAAGCAACTAACAATAATATTAAACTTTTTAAATAATTATATTTAATAACAAAAAACTATAATTAAAAATCCTAAATCAAACAAAACAAAACAAAGATTAAATTTTTTATTTTAATAAATAAAATAATAATAATAATAATAATAATAATAAATGCACATACGCGGGGTATTATAACTAGTGTCCAGCGACAATCAATTATTTATTGGCCGGTTTGAGAACTTAATTTTAAAAGTGATATTTTTGTTAGTCAATAAAAGTCAATGTTGGCTTTAATTTGTCAAAATCAACTAATTTTGTCTAACAAAATAAAGACAAAAATACATCGTTGGTCCCTGACTTTTCACAAAATATCGCATGACACCCTAACTTTTAAAAAACGTCGTCAGGCGTCCAAACCTTGTGTATTTCAGGCCGATTGCGTCCCTTGACAAGTTTCGGCTCGGTCAACGCATGTTTTTTTGTTATAATATGAGGGGTATAATAGTCCAATCACGTTATAACCAATCCTACAAACCTGAGTTAACCCAACAGTTAACATTAGAGATGATTCATGAAGTTTACTTTGCAACTTGAGCTTACCTTCTCTGATACGCTAGCTCATTTTGCGTGCGAATCAATAAACCCACCCACCAAAACCCCTATGCTTACCATAATTACATAGACCTATTGAAAAACCAAATCCAAATAGAAAAAACCTCATTTACTGAAAATCCAAGACGAAATCCAAGCCTTCATTTTTCATAATTCGCCATGTCTTTTGGACGAAATGTTATGAGTGACATGCCAGATTATATTAGCAACATGTCGGATAACGTTATCACCAATATTTTGAACCGTTTGCCACTCAAAGAGGCGGTGATGACATCCAGTTTAGCGAAAAACTAGAGGTTTAAGTGGACGTTGCTCACCGATGTCATACTTGATGATAATTTCTTTTATTTTTTGACAATAAGTTTGAAGGGATGCATGTTACTAGATTGCTGCTTCAGCTCAAAGGTCCCATAAGAAGGTTTGTCTTCTCTGTAGAGCTTAAACCCTTGTCTAGACAAGATTACTTCAATTATGAAGAGATTCATACTTGGCTGTTGTTGTTGGGTCAGCGAGGAATTGAGGAGCTCCTTATACATAACTGGTCCTTCAAACCAGCTATCTTGCCAACCCAAATGTACACTCGTTTGGAGTTGAAACATCTGGAACTTCATTGGTGTACGTTACCTAGTTTGGTTTCCTTTGAAGGTTTCCCAAATCTATTGACCTTAGAATTGTTATCCGTCAAATTTCTGACCGATACAATTTGGGACTTTATTGCTGGTTGTCCTTTACTTGGATCTCTTAAAATCAATCGTACTAATACAAAAGAGATGAGACTATTGGATATTGCACAACTTGGGAATTTGAAGAAGTTGTATTTATCATTCGGTCTTTTGAACTAGTTCACCACAATCACAACTTACAATATATCTCAGCTTAGAAGTCTTCCCAAACTTGAGTCCCTTACATTGGATTTTCAGGAGTGCAAGGTAAGACCAATTTGAGTTTCACACTTCAAATGCAATCTTTAAAAATTCTGAAAATTCTACCTGTTGTAGTTATTGGCAGAAGGTAGCTCATGGATGAATGTACCAGTGGCATTTGTATCCCTCAATAATCTAAATCTATCCAGAGTCGATTTTGGGAACAATGCAATGGTAGCATTCATCATTCAAATGATTGGTGGAGCTCCAAGATTGCAAATGCTAGAAACATCGTCATACTAAAATATATTTACTTATAAAAGTCAATGAAATATATTAAATAGTTGATTATAATTTAAACCATCAACTTTTTTCATTTTCACTTTACTTCACACCCATATATACATAAAAGATTGCTCACATAAATTTATGCTAATGGGTTCTTCGTTATGCGCGGGCAACCTTTTAGTGTTATATATTTTTTATTTTTGAAAAATATGTTGATTTCGCAAAGTGGTGACATGTAATCTTGTATTTAAAAGAAGAAATACTTTCACATATTTATTTACTTTTATGATTAATTTTATGTATACATAATATACAATGACATAATATATCATGTACAGTTTTAAAGCATGCAATAAGTAAATATGATCTTTTTAAGTTTTAAGAAGAGGATTTGAAATTGTCCCTAAAATAACATAACAAATTACTTTTTTGCACCTTTCTAAAATCTAAGTTGTAAGTAGAGTGGAAAAATCACTACAAGAATCAGGAGAACAGGCGACGAGCGCAATGCCGATGACTCAATGTCGTCGGCACCATACGCTAAACGACAAAAAATTGGCTTGACCCAGACAAGGCTGCGTTGAATTTTTAATCTAGAATTATACCGACGTCATGTCGTCGGTACAATAACAACATGTTTGACTATTGATAACCCTGGTGAAAAAAAAGGCGGGAATTTGACCGCCAAAACACGTGCCGACGTCATGTCGTCGGTGATATATAAATACACAAATAATTGTGGTTAGCGTGGGATTAACCAATGATTAATAATTAATAGCCCCCTAGTTTAAAAACGCCAACGACATGACGTCGGCAACAATTTGAGTCAAAATTTTGGTTTTTTCCTTTAGTGAATTATAGCGAATAATTGGGCGGGGTTTTTTCCCGCCTTAACGACGCCGACGACATGACGTCGGCACTTATTTTAACCGCGTGTACATTATAACCAATAATTGGGCGGGAATTTTTCCGCGTTTTTTTCCCGTCGACATGTCGACGGGAATATCTCTCCCAAAATTCAGGCTATATATAACCTAACAAATATATTCCCGTCTCATTTTTTACCTATATACATTCTCACAAAATCATTTCCGTCTCATTTTACACATCTACATATACATTTTCACAAAATTATTTCTGTCTCATTTTACACATCTCACAAATAATTCAATCGTCAATTCTTACAAGACACACATGACTTGGCATGGTTGCACAGTTGAAGAGGAGTACTCAAAAATCTTGTCACACGAGCTCCTCTTTAATGAAGTTATGTTAACTTTTGGTCATTCAGTTTATGAGGAATATGGTGATTTTAAGGATGCTGAACCGTGGATGAGAGACAAGATTATCGAATGGTGTAGGAAAAAGCCGTACTACAAAGAGAACATGGACGAGCTAGATGCTGCTGAAGCTCAAGCTGCTGCTGAAGCTCAAGTTGTTGCTGTTGGAGGTGACGACGAAGCTGAAAGTACGTTGGAAACAAAAGTTGATAATCTGGGAAATAGGATCACAAATCTTAAAGCTACGTTTGCACATATCAAGGAAATGAGAGCAAGGAAGGGAAAAGATGGTGCGAGTTCGAGTAAAGCGGGAAGTAGCCGCAAAAAAAAATAAACGGGTTGTTTCGTTTGATCTGTTGTTTTAGTTGTCGAGTTGTTTAGTTTGAGTTGTTTCGTTTGGTTGTCGAGTTGTTTAGTTTGAGTTGTTTCGTTTGGTTGTCGAGTTGTTTAGTTTGAGTTGTTTCCTTTGGTTGTTAAGTTGTTTAGTTTGGTTGTCGAGTTGTTTAGTTTGAGTCTGTATGAAAATGCATGTGGTTAAGAACTCTTGCTTGTTTTAAATAAACAGTTTGCCTTTGTGTTTGATAATTATTGCTCCTTCAGTTCTAATTATTGCTCCACAACAACAACATTTTATTAAACAACAACAACAACAACAACAACAACAACAACAACATTTTATTAAACATCAAAAACATCAACAACAACAGCAAACAACATCAAGAACAACGATAACAGTACTACATATGAAATTTATCCATGTCACCTACAAGGTCACGGAGTATTGCATCCGACTGACATGCGTGGTCGTGGTTGGGATACGTTGCCATGTCAAGTTTTGCCTCCAGCACCCTTAATTTTGTCTCTAGTACCTGTTTTTGTGCCTCCAACACCTGTTTTTGTGCCTCCAACACCTGTTTTTGTGCCTCCAGCAAGTTTATTCTAAGATTTTTTTCATGACAGTTTGAGCACCTTTTTGGAGCAGATCCAGAACCGCTTGATGTTGAAGCTCCCAGAGAACCGATCATCATTTTGGCGAGTCGCTCCTCCTTCCATAAAAAAAAATTACATCCATGGTCTTCTGTCCCAGGCTGTTAAAGAGTAAAAACTATTATTTTTAACAACTAATTAACCAAATTATTTAAAGAAAAAATATGTAATTGTTCACCTGCGAGAAAGGACACGCATAGTATAGTTTACCACGGGAGTAAGATTTACACGATTCTCGCAGAATCACATCTCCTCGTTCACAAGGACAAGGAAAAGCTTCAAATTCTGCCATCTTCTTCACCATGATAACAATGTATGTTTGTGGTTGTGAGGTTGAGTGGTTGTGAGTGGTGGAATCGTGACCGGGGTGGCCCGATCTACAAGTTGAGGTGATAAAAGGTGGTGGCCGGGAAAAGATTCCGATGGCCGGAAACTGATGGTGTCG
The DNA here is from genome assembly GCA_030686995.1 of Artemisia argyi. Lineage (NCBI taxonomy): Eukaryota > Viridiplantae > Streptophyta > Magnoliopsida > Asterales > Asteraceae > Artemisia > Artemisia argyi. Next base: position 204,335,775 of record CM060700.1, read on the forward strand.
CCGGAAAACGAAAACTGCTAGAGTGTGTGAGAGAGAGATAGTAAGATGAGTGTGTGTGTGTGTGTGTGTGTGTGTTTATATTGTGAGGATGAGTTGTTAGGTAGGGAAAACCATGCTCGTTCGTTTAACATCTCGTGTATAACCATTGCATCTTGATTTGTTCGTTTAACATCTCTTGTATAACCATAGTCGTTCGTTTAACATCCCGTGTCAAAAAGAAAAACAACAAAAAACCAAATTTAAAATTAGTGATAGCTTCTATTTAATAGATTCTATTTTTTTTTTTTTAATTTTCCTTTTAGCTTATTAATAAGCAATTTCATCATTTTCATAATTTTCTTAATTTCCTGTCACCTTAAAGTATTTTCAATAATTTTCTTATATCAATAATATCTGACGGTTTATCCCCAATCACATCTCGAATCGTTCGTTTAACATCTCATGTAGAACCATAGAATCTCGACTCGTCTGTCTAACATCTCGTGTATAACCATAGCATCTCGACTCGTTCGTTTAACATCTCGTGTATAACCATACCATCTCGGGTCGTTCGTTTAACATCTCATGTACAACCATAGCATCTCGACTCGTGCGATATTGTACTCCTCCTCCTCCTCCTCCGACACCACTACCACCTCCTCCTCCGGCGATTATCAACACCACCACACCACACCACCTCCTCCTCCTCCTCCTCCGGCGATTATCAACACCACGTACACCACCACACCACACCGCAGCTCAGATCGTTCGTTCATTTAACATCTCATGTATAACCATTGCATCTCAGATCGTTCGTTCTACATCTCATGTAGAACCGTAACATCTCGGCTCATTCGTTAAACATCTCGTGTATAACCATAACATCTCGGCTCATTCGTTAAACATCTCGTGTATAACCATAACATCTCGGCTCGTTCGTTAAACATCTCGTGTATAACCATAACATCTCGGCTCGTTCGTTAATCATCTCGTGTATAACCATAACATCTCGTGTACAACCATAACATCTCGGCTTGTTCGTTAAACATCTCGTGTATAACCATAACATCTCGTGTACAACCATAACATCTCGGCTTGTTCGTTAAACATCTCGTGTAAAACCATAACATTTCGTGTACAACCATAACATCTCGGCTTGTTCGTTAAACATCTCGTGTAAAACCATAACATCTCGGATCATTCATTTAACATCTCGTGTACAACCATAACATCTCGGCTCGTTCGTTAAACATCTAGTGTAGAACCGTAACATCTCGGCTCGTTATTCTTTATTTTATAAAACTATTTTTATTTTTATTTTTATTTTTATTTTATAAAAGAATTTATAATAAATAAAAAATTTAACTACTTATTTTTTATTTTATAAAACTATTTTTATTTTTATTTTAATTTTATAAAAGTATTTATAATAAATAAAAAATTTAACTACTTATTTTTTTATTTTATAAAACTATTTCTTATAATTTCGCCAAAATTTCATACATCCAGCCAAACTAGAAACGACAAATTTCTTTACATTCCCGACGACATGATGTCGGGAACATTAAAAGATATAACAAAAATAGATCTGGTCAACACTTAGAAAAAAAAACGTATAACTTTTTCTTCTCAATAATTGAAGATACGCCGGTGATTCACTACCTCCGACACCACTACCACCTCCGACACCACTACCACTACTCCACCACTACCACATCTCCACCATCACTACACCCCACCACCTCCGACACCACAGCTCCACCTCCGACACCACCACAGCTCCACTCAACCCCTCCTCCTCCTCCTCCTCTCAAGTTTAATTCACTCCTCAACCCCTCCTTTGTTTAATTCTTCTTCTTCCCCACTTCTTTTTCTTCTACAAAACAGCCGAGACACCACAACAGGTAATTTTGATTTTTATTAATTTTGTTTTTTGTTAATTTTGTTTAATCTTAGAGGTAATTTTGATTTTTATTAATTTTGTTTTTTGTTAATTTTGTTGTCCCTTTTTTATTTTTTTTTTTAACTTTTGGTATCCCGACGACATGTCACCGACAACAGTTTTTTAATAACTTTTTATATATTAATATGCTCTCATTTAATATAGCCCGAGCCCGAGCCCGAGACCGCAGCCCGAGACCACAGCCAGGAGCCCGAGACTGCAGCCCGAGACCACAGCCAAGAGCCCGAGACTGCCGAGACAGTATGTTGTTATATATGTTTGTGTTAAATGTTGCGTGAAATGTTTGTGAAATGTTGTGTTTAAAAATCAGTTGGTGTAGGATAGAAGTAGGGCGCGTTAGCTGCTAAATGTTTGTGAAATGTTGCGTGAAATGTTGCGTTTAAAAATCAGTTGGTGTAGGATAGAAGTAGGGCGCGTTAGCTGCTAAATGTTTGTGAAATGTTGTGTGAAATGTTCCGCTTATTTTCTGCACAAATAGGGCTTTAAGTGACACTTAGTTATGATACAAAACAAATGGATGGGCATGAACTTCTCGAGCATTTTAGAGTATTATTGCTAAATATGTTGATTAGGTAATAGAAACATAAATATACATTCTATTTAGAATGTCCTATTTGAATTTCATGTAAACGTGAAAATCATTTATAAATCTATTGCAATAGAGTCTGATTTTTCGTTAAAGAATTGAATGCTCTTGTTTGGAGTTAAGTGGTTCGACTTAAGCAACAAAAACCGTAGAGTCCAACGTTTTACCACTAGAAACAACATGACACAAATTTTGGCATGTAGCTATGCGTTCGAAGATCAACCTTACATTCTCGCAACACAAGCAAAACAAGTCTTCTACCTTGAAGATCCTGCCAGACGACCACTCCATTGGAAGGTCGTCCAAGAAGTAAATCACAACACAATCTGGGATGTCATCGTGGTAGAAGACGATGATGATGTGATACATGGCAACAACTCATCCGATCTCCAACTGTCTGCTAATTTGAATGATTTGGAACCTGGAACCTTAAATATCGATGGTGAATCAACGTTAGTTGAGGCACCACCACCACCAATCATTCCTGTTGATGACGACGATGATTTTATTGATGATGAAGACGACGATCCTTATGATTTAGCATATTCTGATAATGAAGTCGCAAACAATTCTGATGATGAAGTTGAAGTTGCGACTAATGTTGTTTATGATAGTGATTTTGATTGTGCAGATTGATCTTAAAATGTAACTTGTAAAACGACACTTATTTTAATGAAATTGTTATGGATTGTTTAAAAGTGTATATTTCTTTTGAATGTGTATGTATTTGAATGTGTGCATGCTTATGTTAATTTGTTCCCGAATTTCTATATGTTACTCAACTTGTACTTTTACAGATGGCAGCAGCAGTTGCACGGAGTCATGGTGGTAACGGTGCCGATGATCCACTACCTTCCCCTACCCGTCAGATTAAGGGCGGGAACCGTGCTAGTGGTAAGAATGTCTAGATTACATATATATATATATATATATATATATATATATATATATATATATATATATATATATATATATATATATATATATATATATATATACACATACACACATATTATGTATATATATAGATATATGTGTATATATATATATATATATATATATATATATATATATATATATATATATATATATACATATATCTATATAAGTTACTTTATGACGTTTTCACTCACTCCAATTGAAGGATCAGGGCGACCCCGCCGAGGAGGTCGGGCCAGGGGGGGAGGCAGGGGTAGGGGAGGTCAGAATGGCGGTAGGCAACGACCACGCGAAGAAAATAAGAATGTGAAGCTCAAGGCTGCCGTGAGACTTCGTGGCCTACAGTCTATTGACTTTGAGATTGGTGATAAGGGGACTTACACTCATGTGGGCCCGAACCAAGCATGGTTTGGCAATTACGTCGGCGAGCTCATTCGACAGCTGCCGCTACAATATGACTCCTGGTACGATATAGAACCGGAGCTGACGGCTAACTTCCTTCCAAGCGTCGGGGTCAGTTATTTCATTTTCCTCTTATATATATTGTTATGTTACCGTGTTTATTTATTTAAATGTGCATATTTATTTAAATTTGTTTATTTATTTATATCTCTATATTTAATTATTTGAATGTGTACATTTATTAACATTTATTTATTTATTTATTTATATCTTTATATTAATTTTAACTATATTTGATTGCAACGTATGTTCGATTTGGAGCGCCACCACACCAGACCGGAGTGGGAGACCATTCGGTCGGCGCTCACAGCATATTTCGCCACCCGATACCGTGACAATAAATATGATCTGAAACGCGATTACTTTACGAGAAAGGGTGGGGCTGCGAGAGTGGACGAGATCAGAAGAAATCCTCCTCCGAACTTGGAGCCGGCTGAGTGGAACAAGTATGTCGACCAGTACATGACGGAGAAGGCCCAGACACGATCGGCTGTGAACAAAGAGAATAGAAAGAAGAACAAGATTCTCAGCCGCCACGGTTCGAAATCATTTGCCGCATCTCGACACGAATATGTAAGACACATTTTATTTTTATAAGATTATTTAATTTTAATAATATATTAATTAAAAGTATTTATACTAAATAAAATATATATGGTGTTTGATTAGTCATTTTAATTTGTTTCATCCAATATGCATGTGTATATATTTATACAGTTCGAGAACAGCGAGGACCACCAGTATCCGTCCATGTTCGATACCTATCTTGACACCCACTTCAAGAATGGTGTTTGGTTGCAGGACGAGGCTCGTGCTCGGTTTGTAAGTATCGTTATTTATTTATTTATTTATTTATTTATTTATTTATTTTTTCCAAACACGCACTTAGTGATTTATTGAAACATAATCTAGTAATTAACCCGACTAATATATTAATTTTCTCATTTTTTTTCAACTACACAGGAAGAGATGGTCCGACTACGGGAGCCTAGATCCGATATGCCGGCAGACGAGCCGTGCCTCACGGAGGAGGAGATATTTGCTCGGGTAATCGGGGGCAAGCAGCGTGGCCATATACCCGGCGTCGGCAAGGTGGTACCCTTCTTGAAGAGGCCACGGGTAGACTTGCCGCCTCCAGCTCCACCAGGTATTTAAAGTTGGATAATCTTATGTATTGAAATGACCGTTTTTAAATTTTGATTATTTCGTTTATAGGTATTTAAAGTTGGATAATCTTATGTATTGAAATGACCGTTTTTAAATTTTGATTATTTCGTTTATAGGTACGTCCGAGCTTGACAGGAAGCTTGCTGAAGCTCAGGAGAAGATTGATGAATTTAAAACGATAGTGGATGAAGCTAAGAAAGAGAAGGAGAAAGAAAGAAAGAAAGCCAAGAAAACCGAGAAGCAGCTTGAGTTGTTGACACGTTTTGTCTCGACAAACCCAACATGGGAGGCGTTTATTAGCCAGAGTGGTTCTCGTCATGCAGCTGGAGGCGGCGCAGGCACTCCCGCAAAGGGCTCAGGCAGCGAGAGTGGCTCTGGCAGCGAGAGTGGATCTGGCAGCGGGAGTGGCTCTCGCAGCGGGAGTTCTGATGATGATAAGGATGACGACGAGGGGCTGTATGACGACGATGGGCTGTAGAGGTATTATTTTGTGTTGTTTTGTCTTTGGAACTATGTCCGGACGACCCCAATCTTATTATCTTTGAACACTTAGGATATTGCAACATTTGTAGATATAGTAGCTACGTTTAGCGATTATAACACCCGTTTTGTAAACTTTATGATGTATTTTGAGGGTGTTATAAAGTTTATGGCCGTTTTGTAAAGTTTATTAATTGTTTAGTGGTTATATATAACCGTTTTAGCCGTTATAAACTTTATAGTCGTTTTAGCCATTGTTTTGTGTTGGAATGTGTTGTTATGAGAGCAGGACATGAAACTGGAATTGGTAGATTTTTGCTGCACAAGTTTGCGGCAAAAATCTGGGCAGGGCAGCTGCGCAGGCTGCTGTGCAGCTGCAGTATAACTTCTTGCCGACTACATGTCGTCGGCAATATAATAATTAACTATTTTCAAATGGTGCCGACTACACGGCGTCGGCATAATAACGCAAATGGTGACTAATTTCAAACGGTACCGACTATATGATGTCGGCAATATAACACACATATTAACTATTTTCAAACCGTGCCGACTACAAGTCGTCGGCATAATAACGCACGTGGTGACTAATTTCAAACGGTACCGACTATATGTCCTCGGCACCATTTACAAAAAATTTGACTTTCGTTGACTAAATTAAGTTAATCTAATTAATGCGTTAAATAATTATTACATTACCGACGACCTGACGTCGGTAACAAAATGTCGGACACCCCCATTCGTTTGACCAAAAATCGTGTGGGTCCCGCACTGTCGTCGGCGTTATTCGTCGGTAGGGACGTTGCCGACGCGGCTCTGTCGACTAGTTGTTGCCAACGACATGACGTCGAGAAGGTATGTTGCCGACGTCATGATGTCGGCACGGTTAAAAAAAAGTCGACGCCGGAGGTTGCCTTTGTACTAGTGAATTGATTTGAGGGTGGCTACCAAGTTGAGTTCAAAACTTCAAACTTAACTAGATACACATTAAAGGTTCGTGAGAGAAATACAGCAAATGGAGGGGGGGGGGGGGGGGGGGACTATATATCTTTACAAGAGTTCAAAATTTCAAACTTAACTAGATACACATTAAAGGTTCGTGAGAGAAAGATAGTAAATGCTCATAAAGATAACTTGGTTAAACATCATATATCTTTGTTAAAGATTCTCCTTTTACGAAGCACCTAAACACGAAAACTTTGTCAATTTACGTTTTTTGAAGAAATATAAATATAATCATTTTTTTCCTTTTCTGAAAAATACAATGTTTGACAAAAGTTACGGTAGTAGTGAACAATAACTGAGGGTTTTTTTTTTTTTTTTTTTTTTTTTTTTTTTTTTTAATTTTTAAATATGTTTGGTAAAATAGCAGTGTACCTGTACGTTGCGACGACGAATACCCTGTATTAAAATTATTGATAAACAATGATTTTTGATAATACATTTTTCGTGACAATAACTTTATGAAAGACAAGTAAATACTGAATGCCGTTTTTTTTTTTTTTTTTTTTTTTTTTTTTTTTTAATATTTTTTTTAAAGTGTAGATAGTGAACATAAACATGCCATTTTATTTATTGTACCATGTGGTTTATTTATTGTATTTTTGCATTAACTGATATTTTAATGATTACATTAATTGTAAGTATTAAATATAAATATTACTAGTACATAAGTTAATTGTACAACATAAATGTACAGCTGTATTGCTTATGTTACAAATTTATTGATATTTTAACAATTTAATCTTGTTATATGTAGCAAGTTTGTAAACTTCTATATTTAAAAAGTCCCAATTTTATAAGGATTAATAAAGATAAAGATAACTATAACGGCAATCATGCTGGGTAAAACATCATATAGATGTTCAACACTTTTAAATGTTACTCCATAAAACGTTTAAAGAAACATTTTTAAAAAATGAAAGTGATTATTATAATTTTTTTTCATCAAATGAACATAAAACCTAGGTAGGACGAGTATTTGACTCATATGTATGCGGCCTAACCAGGTATCTCGGTAACCGTTTCCGAAGGGGAGGTTTTAACCCGAGACCTCTTGCAAGGACATCAGAGATGGTGGTGGTTACTGGTTAGACACCCTCGTAGTATCTTACCACTTAACATTTATATATTTCGAGATGGATAACTCGAAAGCTCAATGCTTGTCGATGTATTTGTCTAAGCCCATTTAACGAATATGGGGAAATGTATAAGGCATGTCATTAATTGTTTAAGTCTATGTGATGCTCATAAATCATTAGTGGAAGCAACTCTTTGTGTTGACTGAAGCAACTCTTTGTTAGAAGATATAGTTTTGCTCATTATATGAAATTTTCCACACTGACATACTTGTATAGACAAGATAGACACACAGGTGCTTCTCTGAGCGTAAGTCCGAACCAAATTGATTGGATTGAATTTGCAGTAGCGTGCCTTAACTCTATTTTTAGACAATTTGGGTAGCATTACATGTAAATGAGTAGATGTTAATATGTTTTTCACTTTGGGCTCCAATATGATCTAATGAACAATAGGAACTAAGATATCCTTATCTAATGTTACTGTTAACACATGTAATTTGCTTTCGGACACAGTTTTTTTACTTGTTATTATTTATGAATTTAATCCTGGTGGACCAACCAACTTATATCTGTGCTTTACGAAAATGGTCGCTGTTGTTCGTTTGTCTTTAAACAGGTTATTGATATTTCTTTCATTTTTTACCAGTTCTCTTTTATATATGTTATTTTTTATTTTATTTTGTTTGTTGTTTCTTGTTGTAGCCTTTTGTTGCAATAAGTTATAATAGAACTTCCGCTGGAAAAAAATGCTTGCTTCAACAACCATGAACATGTTCAAAGTTCATGGTTGTTATGGTCTCCAATCCTTACATTCCCATATTTCACAGAATACCCTTCACACATCTCCTACAACATATCATAAATCCAAGCTCTGTCGTATCTCACCAACCTCAATTCTTTCTTCGTATCCTCAAATTCCCACATTTAGGACCAATCTAAAGCACAGAAAAGTTAGGGTCTCAGATATTGGAACTCCATTATGGACACAACAAACTGACGAAGAAGAATATGCTCGCTCTTCTGAGGATTTGACAATGAATGGAGATGTTTATCAGAAGACCTTGAGATTAGTGGAATGTTCTATGTTTGCTGCTCTTGGTGGTTTAACCTACATCTTAAGCAGCTCGCTTGCTATTGAGGTATTTTTTTGACTCAGATTTTCTTGTTTTACCTGGTTTTCTCGATGCAACTCATGTCATGTTAGTCGATTTGTTTATTTCAACTTGTTTAGTTGCTTACTTGGAATGCTAACAATGTGTGGTACTAACAGAACTACTTTGGTTGTTTCTTTGCATTGCCTATAGTATTCTCATCAATGAGATGGGATATTGTTGCTGGCAGAAAGACTATGGTATGTAATAATTCATCGTTTTTTATCCCTGAAATTAGTGTCAGTAGTACTGTTGCAGCTTTATGATTTCTACTTCCAATTCTTTTCATTTTTTTTGTAGGTGGCGACTGCCGTATTGTTGCTCGTCTTGGCTGGTCCGATAAAAGCTATAACTTATCTGGTAAGCCAATGTTCTTCTTGCAGTCAAGTTATCTTTACGGCTGAATATGCACCAGAAATACTATAATATCTCTTGCATCTCATCAGCTAATGCATGGGTTTCTTGGTCTTGCTATGGGCTCTTTGTGGAGGTATGTAATTGGTTCATTTATGTGGAAAACTAGAAGGGGGGGGGGGGGGGGGGTTGAATAGTTTTACGTCCTTTTTAAATTTATTTCCAAAATATTTTGTTGGTTATAAAAACTTTCGATTCGATCTTAAGTGAGTTCAAGCAACAACCAATATAAGCAAGTCTAAACTAATATTGAAAGTATTGAAATGTAATGAAGAAAGGATAGAGTTAGAAAGATCAAACCACAACACGTGAATTTATAGTGGTTCGGCTACAAGGACACCTTCCTTGCCCTACTCCACTCCCCGAGTACCACACTCGAGAGTTTTCTTCACTATGTCAACAAACTCCTTATGGTGGAGAAACCTTACACACCTTGGCTTACACAAGTTAACGACACTAAGCTAAATGTCGAGTTCTAATCGTAGCTAGAACCAATCTCACACCAAATATCACACCACGTGATCTTCACACCTTAATCACACCTTCACACCTTCTTCAAGACTTCACACCGTCTTCACACCTTGTCAATCTTCACACCTTCTTCTATGCACAACTAAGTCACTACTACTAAACTAGTTTACAACACACCAAGATTCTACAATCAACAAATATACACAACACCTTTACAAATATCTATCACTAGTACAATATGAAACTAGCTATACACAACACCACTACAATAAGATGTATGTAGAGAAGTGTTCTTCTTCTTGCACTTGAATGGATGAAGCTTTGGATCACTTGGAAACAAAGACTTATGAAATATATGATCAAAGGATTTTAGATCTAGAAAAGAAGATTGGATCAGAAAGTTTATAGTGCAAAAAGGTGAGAAAAATATGTGGAATGATCCAATATTTATAGGGCCAGATTTTACTGTTCGGGAGCGTGCCGGTCCCCTTAATTGTAGGCCGGTCCCCTTAATGATTAAGGGGGCCGCCTAGTAAAATTAAGGGGGCCGCCCTCCTGAACGTTCCAAAAGTTTTTCTGGATAAAATTTGCCCTTTTTGGTTGGAAATTTGAAATCATATTTTTGTGGTTTAATAAAGCTTTACCAAAAATGATTTACAAATATATATAAAATGTTAAAATCATTTTATATAATGTTATGTATTAATATAAAATTTCCTTTGATCATGTAATGCATAAGTTACTAAGTTTATGCATACCTTGAGTGATATAAGATGTAGAGGTAAATATTTGTCACCAAATACTTGTTTATGTCTTATTCTTGACTTAATTTGATTTAAGTTTTGTGATTATCAAAACATAGGTTTATTGAGAAATATTAATAACATTCACAAACATTATTTATATCAACAATCTCCCCCTTTTTGATGATTACAAAACTTAAACTCATTAACTCAAAAATTAGTTTTTAAACAAGTTTTAGTGATTTTATATGTACTTCTCCCCCTTTTTGTAACATCAAAAAGGTTATGCCGACAAGTTTTCATTCGTGAAAATTTTGACGGGTAGAAACTCCCCCTTGATGTGTATTCCCCTCGTTTGGGGGCACCAAGAGAACGAGCTATGGAATGCTTGCAAAACAAAAATATTAGAAGCACAAGTATATACATGTACACAAATATAGGGTGATGAGAAAAGAAAGAAACATTCATATTAGAGCAATAGTTGTGTTAAGACACAACAATACGAGTACATAAGCTAACAACATAATAGCAAATACATAAGGCAATTAATCATGAAAGATACATCATCATGCAAAAGTACATGGACTTCATAGAGCTTGCAAGCAAAAGGGGTGGCAAAGACTTTATTTATTAAGCATATCAAATGCTTAATTTGGAGAGCATGATGGTGATGGTGGAGGAGTGGATGAGAATTGTGGTGGAGGAATTATAGGAGAGGATGGTGGAGTTGGAGGTGGTGGTGGGTTGGTAAGCAAATGTTCAATATATGAAAACATATATTGAATTTCATCTTTAAGGCCAAAGATGATGGTTCGGTTGTGGATACAACAAAGGCAAGTATCACCATGTGATTCAAGCATCCTCCAAGGTACGGGATTGGCAAAGTATGGTGGTGTAATTTGTGGAGATGAGAGTTGAGTGTCAAGTGGTGTTATTGGTGAAAGTGAGATTGTAAGATGGGTGGATATAGGTTCTTGTGTGGGAAGTGGTGATGATACTTGTGGTGACTAGTGTGAATTGATGTAGTCATTGATTGATGAGGTTGAGGGTAAGGAAGATGAGGAAGTTCCATGAGTGGAAGGTGTTTTGGATGGTGCATTAGGTGCACTTGGAGAGGAGCATTTTGGTGGAGGTGATGGGGTTATGTTGTCTTCATTTGTTAAGTCAATGAAGAGTTGTTTTGGAGGAATGACCACAAGTTTTTGTTTCTTGGAGGTTTTGGAGTTTGAGGTGCTTGGAGGAGTCATGATGATATGATGAATGATGAGATGAAGAATGGTGATAATGGAGGGAATTTATAGTATGGAAATGGGTGATTTAGGTAAATGTTTGAAATGGTTGAAAGAGATTCTAAAATCAGTTGGGTCAAAATGGGAAATGGCAGCTGAAACTAGAGAAAGGATTCACAAGATGCAAAAGAATACAGTAAACCCAGTTCCAGATGGCCGGTCCCCTTAATTGTATGCCGGCCCCCTTAATCATTAAGGGGACCGCCTAGGGAATTAAGGGGGCCGCCCATCTGGTGTTTTCCCAGACGACCAGAAACCCAAAATTTGCAGAATTTGGCCATTTTTCAAGTTTGTTTTTCCAGCAAGCTCTATTAGAAGCATATACACTAGGAATGATGATATATAAACATATATGTATAACCAAATTTTGCATGCAAATTAACATATTATAATCCATATTTGAAAAGAAGCATAGCATAGCATGATAATTATTCAAAGACTAAAAATTATTCAAGAGATAAACATGAGCTAACACAAGTACTTCCGAACACGTCGGACAAATATCAAGCCATACATATGTCAAATAGAAACAAATAATACCAAGTAGCAATACATCAATAGTTCCTACTTCTTTTTCTTCCCAAGCATCTTCCTAAACATCTTTCCCATAGATTTGAAGCCTCCTCGCATCTCTTCATGCATTTGTTGTTGTTGATTGATGATGGAGGTTTGGCGAGTGAAGAGAAGTTCATCGGTACGTTCGTGAGGAAGAGGAACTGAATATTCGGAGTAATCAAGATCAGGAAGATCATCAACAAAGGTCGTGGGGGATGGAGTACTAACACGCGAGGTGTCTTCCTCCTCATCATCATCGTCATCACGATGAGATGTAGAACCACGAGGCCTAGAATACAAAGGAACACGAGATTTTCCTTTGTCACTACGAGGACGGCGAGTACGAACACGAGTAAGTTGGTTCAAAGTAGGAAGGATATGAACGTAGTAGTCTCTTTGAAGATGTGGGTAATGTTCCATCACATAACGATAAAGTCGTGTGATAAACATACCGTAAGGAAGATTGGCATTAGGGGTGTTTTTGGCGGACATGATTCGATGAACAAAAAGATAAGCCAAATTGTATTGCTCTTCACCAATAACACAGTAAAGCATGTGGGCAATGCTCGCCGTGACATGATCACGGTGACCACCCGTACCAAACGCATTCTCGCGAATGAGTTCTTCCCACTTCTTCATGTTGGGGCTTAGCTCTTTGAGGAGGATTTGATTAGCATGAATGTCGACATTCTTTGATTTGATTACTCGACTAGTCGTACGACGTTCTAGTTCAAGCATTCGACGAATGTCTTCAGGACTAGGAATCTCAGAATAGTAGGGGCCATCCTGAGGACGATTTCTTTCAAGAGTGGAAAGATCCCATTCATTTGAGAAAACAGCTTGGCCGTTGAATGGGATTCTAAGAATTTGCCCAAATTGAGCAAGAGTAAGAGTGATGAATTGATTTTGAATCATGAAGGAAATGAGGAGATGACCATAGGGATCGGTTTGCACCTTCACTTGGCTATAGAAGTCGAGGATAAAACAAGGAATGATAGGTTCGTTGATTTGGAAAAGACATTCAAAACGAATATTGGTGAACATTCGTTCGGTTTTATCATTTTCATAGAAAGATGGATCGACAATTCGTCCTTCGTGAATGTTTCTATTTTCAATAGGACGATAGAAACATGCAACTGAAGGAGACATGCCGGGAGTAGAAGAGACAATTGGAATGTATTGTTTGGTTTTGGAGACATCACCAACCGTGGTCTTAGGCATTTTCACCTAAACAATATAACAACAAAAATAAAATTAATATAAAAACAACTATCATGCATATGTTATATATTTATATAATTATATGCACTATATGTGGAACGAAATTCTACTTCGACACAAAAAAAATATTCAATGAAGTAGTTTCATGATGTTCCTTTTATTTTGATTTTAAACTCGTTTAGAATATATAATATCGAAGAGTATGATATCATAATTCATTTCGAAATAAGGCTAGATATATATTAGATTATATATCTTCCATTCCATAAGAGTTTGACACAACATAAGTTTGTCTAAAAGATTAAAATGCGAATTTTAGTTTTCAAAAATATCATTTTTGAGATAAACCAAACGCTTCCTTACTAGATAAAAACATCCTAAAACATCAGTATATATATTGATTATATATCTTGATGACGTCTATTGATTTTAGTAGTATTAACAAGTTTTATGAACAAGTTTTAAGTTTCAAATAACTACATATAGTTATAGTTTGTTCATGAACCAAACGCCCATGTTGTCTTCATGAACCATTTTCTAATAAATTGAAAAGTATGTTTTGGTTGTTTAGGACGTTAAAACAATGTAATGTAGTAAGTTTTAAGTGGTTTTTAAGAGTTATATCAACAATGTGCCTTTTGAAAAATAAAATTCGACTAGGGTTTATGGGCGATTAATGATTTTGACCAGATGATATGTTATACTAATTTTGAGTTGCAAAACATCATCCTAATCATATGGGGAGCATTTGGTAGTTCAATTTCTAGCTTCAATAACACTTAAAATCGAATTAAAATGAATTTTAATAAAATGCATAATTATTGATTAGACACCAAATCGAATGAAATGTGATGAAATGCATGTTGGAAAACTTACAAAAGATGTTGTTATATGTTTGGTTGATGTTTGCCCCTTGCGAAATAACCCCGGATTGGTGATTTGGTGAAGGATTTTGGTGGTTTTGGAGGTTTAGTTTCGTTCACAGCAGTATAGGGGAAGAGGTGAGTGAGTAAATGGAGTGTTTGGAAATGGAATTAAGAAGGAAAATGATTTTGGAAGTGTCAGATGGCCGGTCCCCTTAAACATTAAGGGGACCGCCCTCGATAACAAGCCGGTCCCCTTAATCATTAAGGGGGCCGCCTTTGAAACTTTCTAAATTTCGCGGAATTCGTTTCTGGAACAAAAATATTTATACGTATATAATTAGATTTATAATATATCAAAAATACGTAAACGTCTATTGGCACGATGATAAAATTCTTAACAATTTTTAATTACCGTTTCGATAATTAAAATATACCTTTGACAATTTTTGGATAAAATGATCAAAGTGTTAAGTTAATGAAGGGTTTGAGGTGTGTTCGGGAATATGTGAATAAGTGTATATATATATATATATATATATATATATATATATATATATATATATATATATATATATATATATATATATATATATATATATATATATATATATTGTTTATATATAAGTATAAATGTGATTGAAAGATGGGTTGATGAGTGAGATTTGAAGGATAGTAGCGGAGATAGGATATAGTTGGCGAGAGGAGTTTGTTTCATCCATAGTGTTCGCGTGCGAATGCGTTCTTGCATTATAAAAGTCCACTTGACTCATATCCCTTCATCATCATGAGTCTCCTAAAAGAGGACTTACTAGAATAACGTGAGGGGGGAAAGAAAGGGTTCGATAAAGAACGATTTCTTGGAGTTCTAGAAAGTCAACAAATGACGTATCTAGGTTATGTACAAGTGAATATATATATGTATAAATATATTTAATATATTACGTATAATAGTATATATATGTATATATAAATATATATGTGATTCTAACAAATAGAAGACAATAACAAATTATATCTAAATAATTGACGAAATCAAACAATGCATATTTATCTAAGCATGGCAATGAGTTGTGCAAGCATGGCGTACCCGGTGGTCTTCAAAAGAAATCTTCAACATCATCAAGATGAAATATAGACTTTGAAAAAGTCTATGTTGAGAGAAAAACCAAGATTGCCTCAAGGAATGTTCGTCTAGCTATTTGATCTCCATTGTCCTTTTGGTCCAAAGTTGTTTGGTCCAAACATGTTTAACATTTGAATCGGTTGCATGAAAGGTGGTAGAATGCCCCAAGGATTGTAGCTTTGTTGGTAGTTCCACATTTGATTACTATTGTTATTATAGTTTTGTCTATTTTGATTTCTTCTTGGTTGAGGTGTTTTAGACCTAGGATGAGAATTATTTGGTTTTCTAGGTGGTGGAGTTTTAGATCTTATTTTGGGTTTAGAAGATCCTACTTCGGTCTTTAAAGACGGTTTATAAAAATCTTTAATTTCTTCATCGTTGGCAAGAGGTATTTTCTTATCATTAATAAGTATATACTTAGGATTAGATTTTAAAGGTTTTTGTTTGTTGAGTTCACTTTCAAATTTTACATTTTTAATCTCGCTTGTTGAAGCCTCATTTGAATTAAATCCTAAGCCGGTTTTGTCTCCGGATGTTCTTTGAATACTTATTATTTTACTAAGTGATTGACTACTATTTTCAAATTTGTCAAGTTTGCGAATTTCTTCCCTAAGTATTTCGTTTTCACCTTTAAGCTCTTGACATGATTTACATTCTTCAAAAATTTCTTTACCTTTTTCTAGTTGATGTATTTTAATTTTTAGTTCAAGTACTTCACTTTCTAATTGATTGTTAATGTATTTTAGTGATTTGTTTTTGGCCATTACTAGTTGTCCTAATTTGCATAGTTTAATATATTCATTATCTAGATCTTTTTCATCTAATGATATACTTTCATCACTAAAGTATTCGGTTTCGGAACGTACCTCATTTGGTGTATTCGCCATGAGACATTTTTCTTCCTTTGTCGTTTCATTCTCATCATCATCACTATCACTCCAAGCACCTCCAACAAATGCTCTTTGATTTTGATCTCTTGTCATCATTGGACATTTTCCAATAAGGTGATTTGGATCTCCACACTTGAAACACTTTCTTTCAATCTTGTTGTTCTTGTCATCTTTACTCTTTTGAAATGTTTTCTTTTCATCATACGGTTGTCTTACGAATCTTCCTCGCCTTTTGAAGAATTTCTTGAAATCTCTTACGGCCATGGCGTATTCTTTGTCATCACTTTCGGAAGATGAGCTATCTTCGATACTAGATTCCTTTCTAGCTTTCAAGGCGATTGACTTGCTTTGCTCTCGTTTTTCCTTGACCATTTCGGAGTCCTTCTTAATGATGACTTCGTAGACTTTTAGATTTCCAATTAATTCGTCAAGTTGCAAAGTTGACAAATTCTTCGATTCTTCAATAGCCGTCACTTTAGCTCGCCATTTTGGATGAAGAGCCCTAAGAAACTTCCTAACAAAATTCTTACTAGAAAAATTCTCATCAAGTACTTTTAAACTTGTGATGATAGTGTTAAATCTAGCAAAAGCATTGTCAATTGATTCCTCTTCCGGAATCGTGAATTGCTCGTATTGTTGAACAAGTAGATCTATCTTATTATCTTTGACTTGACTATTACCTTGGTGAGTTATTAGTAAAGAGTTCCAAATTTCTTTTGCGGTTTCACACATAAAGATCCTTTCGTACTCTTTACGTGGTAGCGCATTGTAAATAACCATTTTTGCTTCATTATTTTTAGCAAGTTTTCTTTTTAAATCATCATTTTGTTTTTCAAAAGGTACGATTTCATCTTTCTTAGTTTCCGGGTTATTTTGAACAGGTAAAAAATCACCATTAGTAATAACATGCCAAAGATCTAGATCTTTTGACTTCACATAAGTTTCGAATCGATTTTTCCAATATAAAAATCCATCACTTTCAAATAGTGGTGGTCTTTGCATAGATTGCCCTTCTAAATATTTTTCAGATTCCATAGATCGTTACAAGTTTTAAAATACAATATATTTTAAAGATCTTGCTAGACGTGGCTCTGATACCAATTGTGGAAAACTAGAAGGGGGGGTTGAATAGTTTTACGTCCTTTTTAAATTTATTTCCAAAATATTTTGTTGGTTATAAAAACTTTCGATTCGATCTTAAGTGAGTTCAAGCAACAACCAATATAAGCAAGTCTAAACTAATATTGAAAGTATTGAAATGTAATGAAGAAAGGATAGAGTTAGAAAGATCAAACCACAACACGTGAATTTATAGTGGTTCGGCTACAAGGACACCTTCCTTGCCCTACTCCACTCCCCGAGTACCACACTCGAGAGTTTTCTTCACTATGTCAACAAACTCCTTATGGTGGAGAAACCTTACACACCTTGGCTTACACAAGTTAACGACACTAAGCTAAATGTCGAGTTCTAATCGTAGCTAGAACCAATCTCACACCAAATATCACACCACGTGATCTTCACACCTTCACACCTTCTTCAAGACTTCACACCGTCTTCACACCTTGTCAATCTTCACACCTTCTTCTATGCACAACTAAGTCACTACTACTAAACTAGTTTACAACACACCAAGATTCTACAATCAACAAATATACACAACACCTTTACAAATATCTATCACTAGTACAATATGAAACTAGCTATACACAACACCACTACAATAAGATGTATGTAGAGAAGTGTTCTTCTTCTTGCACTTGAATGGATGAAGCTTTGGATCACTTGGAAACAAAGACTTATGAAATATATGATCAAAGGATTTTAGATCTAGAAAAGAAGATTGGATCAGAAAGTTTATAGTGCAAAAAGGTGAGAAAAATATGTGGAATGATCCAATATTTATAGGGCCAGATTTTACTATTCGGGAGAGTGCCGGTCCCCTTAATTGTAGGCCGGTCCCCTTAATGATTAAGGGGGCCGCCTAGTAAAATTAAAGGGGCCGCCCGCCTGAACGTTCCAAAAGTTTTTCTGGATAAAATTTGCCCTTTTTGGTTGGAAATTTGAAATCATATTTTTGTGGTTTAATAAAGCTTTACCAAAAATGATTTACAAATATATATAAAATGTTAAAATCATTTTATATAATGTTATGTATTAATATAAAATTTCCTTTGATCATGTAATGCATAAGTTACTAAGTTTATGCATACCTTGAGTGATATAAGATGTAGAGGTAAATATTTGTCACCAAATACTTGTTTATGTCTTATTCTTGACTTAATTTGATTTAAGTTTTGTGATTATCAAAACATAGGTTTATTGAGAAATATTAATAACATTCACAAACATTATTTATATCAACAATTTATATTCCTCTTATGTCATCTATTCCTTGTTTGCTTTTCAATCATTTCTAAATTGACCACCCTTTAATACTCTTAACTTCTGTTACAGGTCAAAAGCAAGTTGGGGAGTTTCCATATTTGTAAGTGCACTAGTAAGTCGTCTTCTCTCTCAGATCTGAAACCACTTTAATTCATCTTACAAGAGGACCAATTTCAGTGAAATGAATTGTAAAACTATGCAGGTTCGAGCTGTGGGCGCAGTCGGATATGTTATCATCTACTCATTCTTAATCAGAGAAAACATCCTTGCTTTGGTAACTTTACACTCTTTATATCTGGATTTACTTTGGTATCATTAACAAATCACTGAATTCCAACATTTGTTTGAATTGATCATGTTTATCATGTAGATAACTATTAACATTCACGCCTCTGCCACATTTATTCTTTCATCATTTGGCTTCTTGGCAATTCCATCTATGAATGTAATATATGTTGTTTTTGGAACTTTGGTTCGTCTCATTACCCTCTCAATTATCTGTTACTTATTTATACTGCTCAAACTCCATAATGGGTTTTAATCTCTGGTCTTTTTGGCAGGTTTTACTCAATTGCTCTTTCTTTGTGTTCCTGCTTCATCTTCTATATGCTCTCTTCTTTACAAGGCTCGGAATGAAGGCTTCCCTGAGATTACCAAATTGGTTTGCTAAAGCCATTTGACTGATTAGCCGACGCCATTTATTCTTACGAGATATAACTGTACTCCCATGAGAAAGTTGATCCGCTGGTTATTTTTGTTTTTGCTTCTGTTGTAAGTTAACAGCCAGTTCTTTGGCAACCATGAAAGTATAGGTTACATAATGTACTTGCACAGTTGCACATACTTAAATTCTTTCATTAACTGGTTCACCATACTTTAGGACTTGGAGAGAGTGATATAACTAGAGCTTCTTAGCAGAGCGTCTATAACACGACTATTTATTTAGGGGCTGTTCTGAGGAAAAAATGACCCCATTTAATTTGGAAAAAAAAAATGCCAAGAAAAACTATATTAAACCATCCTGACCATTTAAGACTTTCAAATTGACATAGACTAGCGTTTGTTCAAAATAAAAAAGGTAATGGTGTCTCTGTGTGTCATATGGGATTATTAGATGGGAGGTAAGTTCATTTAAAGATAAAAAATAGTTGGAGACCGAGGGATTTGGCTTAAACCACAGGACGAACGGCTTAATTTACTCATAATTTTTAAAATTACGTTATTCACTGTTTATGGTTTATGTTAAGGAAAAATGACTCCATTTTAATTGGTATTAATACCAAAATCTAATGACTACACCAAGACAAATACAACCTTTCAAACCACTTAAAACTTCAAATCCTGATACGTTTTGAGTACACCAATTGTCTGGAAGCCAGCAACAAAAATTGTTCAAAAGAATAACTTAACAAAACAGTCACAGATAAGCATTTAGCAGCTAAACAACTCTAGATGATGATAGTCAATCACATAGGTCACTGAGTGATCTAAAGTGATTTAAAGCCAATTACATCTTCAAGGCATCTAGTACGCATGACGAACAATGATTTTTACCAGCGGTGATGCATGTGTGGAGCTTAAGAGGACTTTATGCATCTTCAAATCTTCATTGTTAGCAACCTTATTGTTAAGGAATATCCTCACCTTCTTCAATACGGGTGATTCTGCCAAAATAATCTTCACAAAATCCAACTCATGCTTCAAGTTGCCAGAATTTCGAATCTCCAATTCATTCAGATGCTCCAATCGAATGTCCAAATAATCATCCAGTGTAATGGAGTTTAACTTGTTTTTTATATAATCTGGACACTGGATCTACAGGAAATGGCGACGTATTTGTGTCAGCGTATTGTGAACTATAAAATTAAAAAGAAGGGGCTACTTATGCTAATTACCGTTACCTTAAGTTTCTCCAAGTTTGGGGAGCATCTAGTGAGAAGAACAAGTATATGTAACTGATCTTTGTTGATGAAACAGATATCCTTTATACACAAGTATTTGAGGTGGACTAGCGAGGCTGGAAGCTCTCGTGGTAATGTTACTTTAGCAAAACACTTGCACATAGGCCAATACAAAAGATTAGCAAAGTTTTTAGTTTTTATATTCAAAGTGAAACAATTTTCTATCATGCGATAAAACTATTACCTTGATGACTGATATCGAAATAGTCAGATTTTCAATTACAGGTAAACACTTGAAGAACTCAGTAAAGGCGAAATCGTAATTATGAACAAAAATTTCCTGGGATATGACCTGCCACGACATACGATAAATATTCAGACCAATTTTTGAAATTCTGAGAAGATTGATATTTCAGATGGAACATAGAGCATACCAAAGTAAAGTTCTTGAGCAACGGAGACATGAATATCAGATGTAGAAGCGTCTCCATATGGATGAATTCATCCTCCAAGTATAAACTAGTAAGGCTACAACATATATTGGATACTGATCGATAGTTTAGAAAACAGTCTTGGAGATGCAGGTCAGTTAAATGAGGCATCGAGAGGACATATGAGGGTACCATATAGTGGCAATATTTCATCTGAAGCGTAAGTTTCTTGAGAGTATTTATCCTCGGCAAATTACTTATTATTTGGTCTATTTCAACCCAAATCTCATTTGCACTCATGAAAAGGGTGAACTCCTGTATTGGACCCTTGTGCTGTAACAGAACTTGGTATATAGCATTACACCTCTTTTGCACGTGTTTCCTTTCACTTGGTTTTTTCAACATATCTTTCATATTAAACACAAGTTTAGGAATTTTGGTCCAAGTGTACCTCCAATTCCTCGCAAGGATACTTGTCCTTACCGCATCTTGAATAGGTACAAGACATAGGATGGTTTCTATTATGTATTGCGGTAGGGTACTGATCACATCCGAAGACAAACGTTGAGCTTTCATCTCAAGCCACTCTTGTTGGACAAATACCAATTATTGCTGCAAAAACCAGTTTAAGATGAAGTGTGAGTCTAATATTAATATATGTGAATGCATGGCACATAAAGGGATTACTAGGTGGATGTCCTGGATTGCTTCTTTTGTTCCATCCCAGATTCCAAATTACTTTTGCTTATTTTTGAGAGGAAAGAAGGAGTTACTGATAAGCAGTTAATTCAATGTTTAGTTTAAGATGAAATTATAATAAATCCTTTTTACTATTAATATTAAAAAAAAAATGTAAATGAATTTAAATAAAATTTGCCAACAAATAATTATTTTTTCTAGAATCATTGATATATATTTATTTTTTAATACAAAATAAGCAAATCAGACACTATTTAATATCTAAGCAGGACATAAGTGCTTATTTTTAAGCAGAAACAAGCAATCCAAAACAACCTCTTATAACATTATTATAAGCATACATACTTTAGTATGGGGCTGCTAATCAATTTGGAAACATGTAAGTCATTTAATTATGAGGGTATTTAGGATTGCTTATTTAAGTGCTTAAATAAAGAGTTGCAGAAAATAGAAAAACCTGGAGAAGAAATAGATACCATAAACAAGTTAAATGCCCCTGTTAACTTGATAATACCCAATTATCTAATTTAATATAACTAACATTTTGGATAAAGATGCATAACCAGTTAAAGGCCCAGCATTTCCGCAAGGCCCATACCGTAAGTGATCTCAAAATGTCAAGCTACAGCAGGCCCATTATTATACCAGTTATGCGCTTAACCTCAATAGTTAGATATTTATTGTTTTCGATTTCGCTTGGTTCAGTTCGGTTCAGGCCAAAACCAAGAAAACACCTAAATATTCTAAACCGAACCAACCGACGGTTCCATTTGATTTCTGTTTGACTCGGTTCACTTTGGTTCAGTCCTCGGTTCATGTTTTCTTCACAATCTGTTTTCGGTTCGGTTTTGACCCGATGCTCAGCCCTACTTTTCACTATGTTTTCAACTCTCTTTTGAATTTTATAGTAGCAATGTTCTTATATTGTGTGTGATATTTGGACGGGTACTGGTTAGTGGTTGAAATATAATCTAAGAAAGGCCGATTATGTAAGGGTTTTGATCAAAGACTTGATAAAGTCGTGATCACAGGTGAAAATGTCGGACCATTGATCTCTAAATATTCAAAATATTTATGAAGGTTTAATTCCCAAATTATTAGGCACTGAGAGGATTCAGATTTTGGTGATTCAAACAAAAAATTTACGACGCGCTCTGGCATCTAGGCGAATAGGATTTGATCAAGTTAATTTTCTTTAAATTGGTACAAAACATGTGCTTCAAGTAGGATTCTATTAAATCTTCTATGGCTGATTTTCGGGAAACGGATTCAGCGACATCCTACGACAATGATATGCTTTATGAAGAGATCAAAATCATTAAATCACAAGATCTACAAATTGAGACACCGCAATTTCCAAAATTGACAATGCATGAACACTTTCTTTAGTCAAGAATGCGGCTAAATACTAGGCGGGTTGTTAAAAATGTGGACTCTTTGGTTGGGGCTAATAACTGGAAAGGGGATTATGGTTTATAAAGACATGTCTGACATGACACAGGGTCCCTTGTTACCTCCTACCAAGCAAACCATAGCTACAGCAACACAAATAATGAAAAGAGGCCTAGAGATGTATTTTGCTTGACTCTAACCATCAGGTACATCTTGGGTACAGCCAACAATGAAAATCTAAAGATTTAACCAAAGAAACTAATCACAGATAGACAGGTAGAACCCTAACATCAGTAGATTTGCAATCATCGATCTCAACAGTAATTTCCAAAAAGTTAAGTGATATGAAAGTAATTGCGTCTACAAGACAGCAATTTACACTATGACTAATATCAACCGTTACAACGCTCAACAATGATGTCTACCATCGGTGATACGTGCGGGGAGCGTAAGAGGACTTTACATATCTTCAACTCCTCATCCTTAGTAACCTGCTTGCAAAGGGTTATCCTCACCTTCTTCAGCACCGGTGATTTGGCTAAGATAAGCTTCACTAACTCCAAATTGAGTTTCGAGTTGCCAAAATCATCATACGCAAATTCATTCAGGTGCTCCAACCAAATATCAGAATAATCCTCCAGTGTAACGGAGTCTATCTCAGATGCCTTATAAAAGGGCAATGTAATCAATACGAGGGGTATTTATTGTGTCATTGTATTATGACATGAGAATAAACGGATACGAAATAGATTTACGTTATTTACCTGTAGCTCTAAGATCTCCAAGTTCGGAGAGCTTCTCATCAAGAGCACAAGATAACGCGTCCAAAATTTCTCTTTGACAGACATATGCTCTAAACAAATGTACTTGAGGTGGACTAACGTAGTTGGAAGCTCTCGTGGAACAACACCTTCAAAAAAATCCTTGAACCATAGAACGAAACAAAGATCAATAAGCTAAGTTTTTTATTTCTTTCATACCAGTTGAATCAATTATATATCAATTGGGAAAGAAATATAACCTCAATGCCCCAAATGGAAATAGTCAACCGTTCAACCACATGTAAACAGTCAAGTAGCTCAATAAGGGTGGCACCGTAATCGTTGTAATCAAAGATATCACAATCTTCTGAAAACTGAAGCAATTTACAACATTTAAAGTAACGGAAGTGCGTGAGTAAAAATATATATCAGTAAGAGCTTACCAGACTAAAGCTTTTCAGCAATGGACAATTGGATATGAGATGTCTAAGTGTTTTCTTAGAGATGTTTACGTTCTTCAAGCATAATGTGGTAAGGCTAGGAAATCCATTAAATCTTGGTTCATGGTCAATCTTTAAGAACCTGAGAGATAGGTTTGTTAAGTGATGCAACGAGAAGATAGACGAGGGTAACTTATACTCATTCTGCAACTCAAGCGTTAATTTCATGACAGTATTTTGCCTTGACAAATAAGCTAGAATCTGGTCAATCTCAATACAGCTATCAACAGCAAATACAGCAAGGGTGAACTCAAGTATAGGACCTTGGTGCGCTAACAAAATTTGATATATAGCATAGAAAAATTTGCACATTAAGTTCAAGTCCTTCCTCAAACTAGGTGTTTTATAGTTTTCCTCCATAACAGACAGCTGATTCTCATCAGTAGATACTACCAAGGTATCCTCATCAAACACAAGTTTGGGTATTTTGGTCCAAATGTACCTCCATTCTTTCGAAAGGACACTTGTCCTTGCCGCCTCTTGAATCGGCAGAAGACATAGAATGCTTTCTATAATGGTTGGAGGTAGGCTGCTAATCCTATCCATAGACAAACATTGAGCTTTCATCTCACGATATTCTTGATGAACCAATAACGCTGCAAAAAATCAAATTACGGTTAAGTGTAAGTTTAACAGATGACTACATATTAGTTCCAAGCGTATTGACAGAACCAGGTTTCGAAAGCTGTAATATAACGGCACACATTTTTTGGACCGGGTTCAAATGTTCAATCAAGAAAAATCAGAGTTTTTTTTTACGAAAATTATCATTTCAAAAAATAATTTCATCGGGGTCCCTTTACACTGCGGGATACCGACCCCAGTTCCATCAATGCGGCGTATACATCCACAAAATTAGGTAATCTAATAATGCTACTAGCCAAATAGCCAAAGAAACTTTATAGTTGATTCAGGTAAATTACAAAACCAAAGTCCAAACACCCCATTTGAAATTCATATGTCATAATATAGTACATTTCATATGATGTACATAGTTTGGATGATTAATATATAGAGTTCACCTTTTGCAACAAAAAAAAAAAATATAGTACATTTCATCTGGATACTTATTAATCAAAGTGAAAAATAATTACCTTAAGACATAATTTAATCATTCACTAAATCCAAAGCAAAATCAAACAAACACACAAGAGCAATCAATATAACCAAATCGATTGAAAAACAGAAAAATTGTAACTTGTTCTAATGAATAAAAATGTAAAAGCCTAAAATCGATTATTACCTTAGTAAATCTCTAATGCTCTAACTGAAACCCCAACATTTGTTTATGAGAAACCCTTTGTTTCAATATTTCAATTAAGAGAAAGCTTGATGTTCAAAAAAAAAAAAATTAAGAGAAAGCTATCAAGCTTTTGCCTATTGACATATCAGCCTCTTAACAATATTTTTTTTCATTTTCTTTTTGTGCCTATTGCATTGTATCCACAAATGTTGTTTTCAAAAGAATTGGTTTTGCAATCCAAAAAGGACTAGCGGCGTAACTTGTTGCCCGCTTGCCTTCCACCTCTATGTACCAAATTGGAATAATAAAAAAATCATATTAGTTGGAGTACATATTTTTTTTATCGAGTGAACTGTAAAATGTGTTTATCTAAAAGGTAAACA
Organism: Artemisia argyi; assembly: GCA_030686995.1. Lineage (NCBI taxonomy): Eukaryota > Viridiplantae > Streptophyta > Magnoliopsida > Asterales > Asteraceae > Artemisia > Artemisia argyi. The sequence goes on from CM060700.1 coordinate 204,361,853, forward strand.
CTCTTTGTTACAAGTTATTAACATACATTATCCGTGAGAGGTACAAAGTCAGGATCTGAGCTTAGCTTGATGCCAGACTTAACACACGAATACGTTTACCGGGTTAAAACCCTTAAAAAAAAAAAAAAAAAAAAAAAAAAAAAAAAAAAAAAAAAAAAACACTTTATGCATGAATCATTTGCAAGACACTTTTTGGATAGGAACAATTCCATATATACCCAAAACTAGCTTATAGACCCGTGGAATCCACGGGATTTTAGAGGGTATTTGATTAAGAAAAGGTAAGTACTAAGAAAGAACAACGAACGTAAACACTATGAAATTTTCTTGTAACGGAATAATAAGTTATAAGTGACTGATATTATAAAATACAATGCTTGTAAATATCTGTGTAATAAACGTTCATTGCCTCGTGATCTCCAATATGTTTATCTTCAGAAGCTAATGTATATAGTGACTATTCTAACACTTCAACAAAAGGTCCATTACGTGAACACCTAATAATTTTAAAAAATATGTAAATAAAAGAAGTTTGGGATTTATAATAAGTGTAAATAAGAAAAATGCCACAAAACATGTAATATGTATATTGTACATATATATTGACCGTTTAAAGAAGTTCTTTATATACCACATTTATAGTAGTTTTTGATAGGATACCATCCGCATCTGAAACAACAACCTTAAAACCTTTTTTTGTTTTTGACACCTGAAAGAGCCACATATAGCTGTCCATGTGTGAAAACAGGACGTAGCAGATTATGACTTGTGAAAGCGATTGCCCTTGGCTCTTATTTATTGTCATGGCGAATGACACCGAAATAGGATATTATTTACTCACGATTTTTAGAGGTAAACGTTTATCAAACGGAGTTATTCTCAACCTTGATATGATAACCTTATGCCAAAAAACTCTCCTTTATAAGAAGCTAATTAGAACTTTTGTTTCCAACAACTTAAATTTAGTAAACACCCTCTAAGATTTATTTAGCTATCTACATCTATTGAACTTGTGAAGTTAAAGATACACGTCAAATGATACGATATAAGTTATACATAATGAACCTTTCAATTGACCATATAAAGTCAATGTGTGCCTTATCTTGACTACATATTATTTTTCTTAGTTTAAGTAATGAATTCAATAAACATAGCTTAAAGTTAAAACACATAAAATAAAACGACCACTTTTATTTATTTTATAGAGAGCAAATGATAAGGTCTACGTAATCTACTCCCTTATCCACTTCACAAAACACTACCAAATTCCACTTTATCGACTTGATGACCTCTTTTCATTTCCAAAAACCTGATATAGACCGACTTGATGAATGTTAATACTAAAACTGGTTACAAATATCTGGGAACATTGAAGGAATTTTAGTAGACTACATATGCTCGATAATCTTGAACTGCATCCTCTTACGGTTAAAATAGTAGATGCATCCTCATGTCTTTCTCCTTTAAATTGTAGCAGAGTTACTGTAGCACTTGTGTTGCGAAATATGTTTTGCAACATTAATAAAAATGAATGTAAACATATCTGTTGAATATAGTTCTTGAACTGTCAATTGAAGTAGTTATTGCTTTAACATTTGACCAAATGAACTATATAATCAGTTGACCAACGTGGTCAGGCAAATAATTAATAGTAGTGATAAGCATATACATATTGGGCTACCAATAATGATACCTAAACATTAGATAGGTGACGCCATTATGACGCCATTACGACTTCCACAAACAATGTACAACCTTTTGTCAATAACAACCACAACATACTACAATGATAGAGAAAAAAGACATAAATAAAACACAAAAACAGTTATATAGCAAAATACATAAAAAGTCATCTAATTCAGGTTTTCGTGATGTTCATCGCCTAGCGGGAGAGCAATCCATTGGTCAGAGTTCAGAGTAACACTAAAAAGTATGAATATGGTGTATCTTAATATCGCAATTTCGTCGTATATAAAATGGGAAAAATCTTTAATAATGTACCATACTTGTCAAAAAAATGACTTTCGCGTACTGTACAAAAAAATATCTTTTTCTCTCCCTTAAACTCAACTATTCAGTCCTTTTTGATGTACTGAACTTTCACTTTGATGTACTTTCGTGACATTTTTGCCCCTGGATTAATAATAATTTGAGGGGTAAAAATGTCAAAAGTACATCAAAAAGGCCAAAGAATGAAAGTTCAGTACACATATAAGGAAAAAAAAATTGTTCGCTACACGAAAGTCATTTTTTTGGCAAGTATGGTACATTTTTAAAAATTTTTCCCTATATAAAATATATAGTAATTCAATACAGAGAAAAAAATCAAAGGGTGAAATGAGCGGCACATAGATATACATACCCTGATCCTCCTCATCATATCAGTTTTTCTTGAGCTGAATTGGAAAACGTCTCTTTCAAAAATGATTTTTGACCTTCGCACCTTCGTAACAATCACATACTCAGCAAATTATAGGGATTGGAGTAATCTAACAACACCAGCGTAAGTAAGTTTTAAGTGAGCCTTGATCTCACAATAACTTAACTTTTTTGAAGCATTGAATAGTAGAAGAGCTGCTGCTTGGTGTGTTCCTAGAATGAGCTCAATGATTTTCTCATCAAATTTACCCGTCACTGCAGCAGAACAGAGAGTAGATGAAAAGGACATAATATGATCTTCGTTACCAACTGTAACAACATTACGTTGGAGCAAGTTAATTGTAAGAAATATGCTTATAAAATCTGTTTCAAACACTAATAAGCTTGTTACATATATATACATGTACCTGGAGGTGGGTCGCTACCGATTTCCATTTGTAATTGCTGATTAATATCTACCAAAATAGTAAAATAGAAACAATTAGTGTAACTCAAAGTAAATTTTTATCATATATACGACAACCTTAAAACCTGAAAATAAATTAGGGAACCTACTTTCATAAATAGGATTATTGAATCTATTGTTAACATGTTAAGCAAATATAAATTCTTTTGATCTCCAGCCCATACCTGCAATAATATCGCATCAAGAAAACATCAATATAAGCCAAATGTAGCTTTTAAATGTTGTATAAGCAAAGAATTCTATAACTACTAACAACTTTAATAAGAGATCATCCCGCATTATTCAAATTTTGTAGCGAAAAAGGCGAATTCATTAGATCATAACATGACAATTAAAGGGTTCATGTATGAAATAATATACACATTTCATACATGTAAAGTTGCCATTCATAAGGAAGACCATAGCTGCAACCCTTAATGTTGATCATTTTATAAAAAAGATGTAAACAACCAAGATTCATACCTATCATTTTTTTTTTCACCTCATCATTTTTTACCACTTCATACTGCAAAAAAATAAATAAATAAAAATCATAATAACAATTTACAACACAGAAAAAAATCCTAAATCTCATAACCCTCAAAATTAAACATAGTAGGTAAATCAAAAGTTGAAATTACATTTATCAGAATAAACGTGGTTAACGTCAATAGATGAAGTTTAATCACCTAACTTGTCAAAACAATTTCACCAATTAACTTCACCTTAATCACAATAAGCATTGAAAAAAAACAGGAAAACAAAACTTTTTAATCACCTCACACATACCTAAAATCTTAGCCCACAAAATCTATCCATCTTCCCTTTTATAAATTGAAACCAAAGAATCAAATAGAATCCCTGAAGCATGTTAACATTTTATATGGTCAAATCGGTTACTGAGTAGCTTTTCGATTAGTAATATAATAACTTAATGAAATTCAACTTAATGAAATTTTCATTGCTAGAAACTCAGCAGATAAAAAACTTTATTACTGAAATATTATCTATAAAGAACCCAAAAAGAAGGTGTACAGGCAAACACATAGAATTAAGATAAAAGCTTACTGTTAGAGGTGCCGATAAAAGTTTATTAGTAAATAAACTAACGTGATAAAAATCTTACTTGATGAAGCCTCTTTCATGTCGTAATAGTTGTTTCTGCTCATCAATATCATGTTTTTGTTCTACCCGTCTTTAGCATATAAATTTGGAGCAGGCCGGTTTTTGAGTTATATTATAAGGCATGTGAATATTCTGTTATAACTCATGTTTATTCACTTGTGACATGAGTTGAGTGCCTATTAAATTGAAAAAATTGCTCAGCTTGATGTTTTGTACACTATAAGAGTATTTATCGATTATCCATTTAAAAAACCATAATTTACGAAACTGAATTTGTTAAATACTTGGATCAAAGGGGTATAAGCTATTACCACCAGAGTTTGAGTTTGCTTGCATATGGCCTCACATGGATTATTTGATCTCGTATCCATAGTAAGCATATTCGGGATATCTTATGCAAACGATTCATAGTTCTTTACAACATGGTTCTATAATTATGATACAGATATAAATCACTTTCTTTTCTTTTTTTTTTGTTCTTCAATGCATAGTTCTTGATACAAAGGTTATGTGTACACTAATTGCCCCGTAACATTAGTAATTAACAACAAAGAAAGCTTTGAGAATATAAAAATTAACGTAAAACATGTGGTTAATGTAGCTGATTAGTTTCTTCATCCATGATTTTAAAAAATTGGTATGGCCACATCTACTTAAGCTTAACAGCTGATATCAATCAATTTTAAATGATATTATTGGATGTAACTGATATAACGGACATGGTATTACAGGATTAGAATTAAATCCATTTTAAGTTAGGGAGGCACACGTCATGGAGGCACCAAACTCATAAGAACATTAACAATTCAGTTATAAAAAAATTTGGACCCGCTTACTTTTATAAGCTTGTTTATTTACCCGTCTCGACAGTTAATAACTTCATCAAATGGTCGACAACTACCTTTCTGCCAGTCTCACATATAAGCTCTACTTATATTTTTTTTACTGCATGCCTTTTTTTTTTTTTTTTTTTTTTTTTTTTTTTTTTTTTTTTTTTTTTGTAATCTGATTAACACTAAGATGTAAATAAACAGGTCTATGTTTTTCTGGTTTTGTTGGGCTATTCAAACACTAAAACTGATCACGAAATACTTATGTGTATTGAAATTTTGGGATATTCAACTATTAAAGCTGATCACGAAATACTTAGGTGTATTGAAATTTTAGTATGTGAGATGAGGTTCATCTACTATAATATATTCTGGTTCAATTTAAGAACATAAAGTCATCCATTTTAGTTAGTGAGTTGACTGTCATTGTAGCATGTACCTGATCTTTCTTCTTAAGCATATTCCTGTAGTGTCAGCTAATTGGTTTTGAGTCCCTGTTCAAGAAAATAAATTACAAATTTGTATAAGTTTGGGCTAGATAGATGGAACTTATATGCAATAATATTGGCAAATAATAAAAGAGGAGAATGTGACCATTTGTTGGTATTGCGACGTATTATAGACATTAAAATATGTAGAATCATCATAACTTGCAGACCTTAAAACTTATTGCACGTGAATATCAGCCTATGACGTGAGCTGGATTTCACTACCATTGCAACCAATTTAACTTTATAAGTTTAACAATGCAAATATATAGCTATTCCAAAACATTAAAAATGAATAATCATTCAATAGTGTTTGGATCATAAGAGATGACAATATCTAATATGGCTAAAAAATATAGAACCAAACTCTGTAATTAACTCCTATCTTGTTTACTTAAGGATAACTAAAGTTTCAAATCAATTGAAGAGAAAAGGTGTACCTGAAAACACCAAGGATTGGTAATCCCTTCAGTAAAGCAGTACTTCTCTACACCAGGAGGACAAGTTCAGCATCATCACTCACCTATCATAAAATAATTTACATCATCTCGTTAAGATAAAGTTAAGTGTAACAAATTATCAAATATGATGCACAAGATAAAGTTAAGTGTAACTTATACGGGTACATACCAGTAGCACGGTTTTAATTAAAGCCCATGTACGACCATCCGACATACAACAACTCCATAGCTAAATAGCTATCAGCTCAACTACTCGACTCACATCAATTTTCAAGTGTAGAATTTGCTATCTCAATATTCTGTATGTCGTACACCTTGTCTTTCAATCAAATGTTTGATGTAGCTATAATATTGTTGCGCGCTGCCTTCGTACAAACAACCTGTTGTAGCTCCAATGTCACCATTACTTGAAAGTTTACTAATGTGTTGAAATTTCAGCTCCATAATGTGGTAAGAAAATCTATATATTAAAGGATGCTTAAAGTCCATATCTTTATAGCAATAGCTAACACATTAAAAAAATGACTTGAACTTTCATTAACAAACTTCATAACCATATCTTCCATATCAATTTTATACTTGTACTTTTCGAGCTTCAAACTAAGAGCCATGGACCCAAAAAACCCTTTATTTATCCTCATACATGAACACAAACAATAACGAAGATTTTAAACAAAAGTAATCATGGAATTAAGCGTACCCATTCATTTGAATGTGAAGCAAATTTCTTTTTAGCATCTTTTTAGTACATGAATGGTCGACACTACTTATCTAAACCACCAAACACAAATCCCATAATCAAACTCAACCCATATAACAAAATTATTAGAAAATCTATTTTTTTAAACCTATTAAATTAAACACAACCCCATCATCAAATGGCTTGGTAAGGAGTATATTATGCAACTTTGCTATAATATAAAAAACATCTCACCTTTATCATTCTACAACGTTGCGGTTTTAGCCTTCGAAGCTTCAACCTCAGGATCCACTAAACTTCCTGGTTAAACAAATCAAAACAAAATAATCATAACCCAAAGCTAATTCAATTTACATTTAAAATCATCTTTTTTTAAACGTCATTCTTTATTTATCTTACGCCTAACAAATCATCTCAGTCAACATAACATAAGGATTCGTGGATGTAATCCCATCAACACATAACTTCAAATACAACTAACAGCAAATCTTATAAAAATTAACAATCAAATGTACAATCAGCAATAACTAAACTAAAAAAAGTTATAAAACATAATTTTCCCAATTTTTTTTCTAGGGTTGGGTTTGTAAATTTTCTAGGGTTTATGATAAAAACACATAATTATAAACCAAATCGAAACAAATAATTATAAACCAAATCGATTCAATAAAAAAAAAAAAAAAAAAAAAAAAAAAAAAAAAAAAAAAAAAAACTTACCGGCATTATTGGGTTGAATTCCAGATCATCCATGGCAGTTGATGACCACTTATTCACCTTTAAAAATTTACAAATCGTTAATGCAAAGTCAGAGGATTTTTTGTTTATTACTGAACTGTGAATTCGAATAAATCAAGACACAAATCTAACCTTGTTTGCATATTGGAATGGGAGCGTATAGAAGAAATTGCAATTGAATTGGTGTTTTTGGATCTGTGTTATGAATTGAATAGAAGAAAATGTTTTGGGGTATTAATTGGTGATTTTGAATTAGTGATTAATGAGGAAGCGTATAGAAGAAGCCTGGTGATTAATGCTCTTGAATACCTTACAAAAATAATTCAGAACCGTGGTTTTTAAAGCTGTGCTTTGTAGGTGTTGTACATTTTTGAAGCATTAATGATTTATTGACCAATAGGAGAGAAGACACATCATCACATTAATTATTTTTTCTGCTTCATTGGCTTGTAAATTATTCACGTTTATTATATAAAATAGATAGACTTCATAATTTCATATTTACCCAAATGACAAGTTTTCAATGCATGAATACAATGCTTTTAAAGCATGTGTTGGGAAAATATGGGATTATGATGTTTGTTTTGGGTATATATGGAATTGCCCCTTTTGGATAACTCATGTTAACAGTTTGCGATATGCATCGAATTGACAAACCACACAATTTGTTTTTCTAGTTTGATCTTTTTTTATTCGGATACTTTTATATTGTGATTGACCTTTGATAAAATAAGTTATATATAATATTATAATCTGACTATTAAGCAAGTGCTTATTACTTTTGCTTATTTTGTTCTTCCTTATACTAATGACAGATTATTTAATAGATGAGGGGCTTATATTGCAATTAAGAGTTTTGCACTGGGAGTGTAAAGTTTAGAAGTCAAGGAGCGAAAGCAAAGAGAGAGATTCAGGCTTATACATACAATACTTAGGGCCCGTTTTGTTTATAACTTTTGGATTTAAGGAATAGTTTTATTACAAAAATTAAATATTTGGTTCAAGTTTTGAGAATCGAAGTGAGCCCGGTAATGATAAATTGATTCATGCCATATGTGGTGTCTTTTGTAAATAATTGACCCCACATTTATATTTAACTCACAATCCACACACAAATTAATTATTAAAAAATAAAACTACCCCACTTTCTTTTTAATAAATCATTTATCAACTATTAAAATAAAGTTTTTAATAAAATATCATTTTTTTTCTTACCTCATTTCCTTTCATTTTAAACCAAATCCAAATCCGATTCCAAATCCTTTTACAAACCAAACGAGCCCTTACTTTTATATAATGAGAAAAATGTCCAACGACAATCCATTCTTTATTGGCCGGTTTGAGAGCTTAGTTTTAAAATTGAGTATTTTTGTTAGTCAATAAAAGTCAATGTTTGCTTTAATTTGTTCAAAATCAACTAATTATGTCTAACAAAATAAATAGGTCGATAAAAAAAAACGATAACAAAAAAGGAGGTAATTAATAAAACTTTAGTTGTTGAATTATAAATAAACTATATAAAGTTAAGTGGAACTTATCAGTTTTCATATATTCTAATAACTTTATAAAATAAACAAATAACCCTTTGACTTTATAACCCTTACAGTTTATATATATTTTAAAAAAACAACATATATGCTATTATTTATAGATATTATTATTAGTATAGATTAATTTCATGTATATGCACATGATTATTATCAAAATAAAAGCACGAGTTATCGTGATATTTAAATAAGTACACGAGATTGTACATATACGAACAACTCATGTTATTCCTCTTTATAAGTTTAATTAAGAATCCGCGAACAATAACGGCTCACATTATTCCCTTTAATAAGTTTAACCCGTGCGTACACGAGTTTAATTTAAAAAACGTCCAAAATGATTATTATCAGGAATCTAAATATCAAAATGTAAGTACGGGTTACTGTGACGTGAAATTAAGTATACGAGATTATACTTATAACCTGTGTTGCAAAAATTGGTTGCCTGATTAATCGCTAGGCGGGGATTAACCGCCTCGATTTTCACAAATCGGCCTTATTGATCGGTTTGGTAAAAAATCGGTCAATATATAGATTAGTCGGATAAAAATCGACCAATGGGACATAAACCGGCAAAATCAGACAAAAAACGGATAAATCGGCCAACTCGGTTACAGATATAAATCGGGCAAATCAGGCATAAATCGGTCGAATGGGAAAAAAAATCATCCAAATCAGAAAATATCAGCTAAATCGGGCATATAGTTTCTAAATTTTATAATTTTATATATAAAAAGTTTAATCCGATTAACTCCCGATTAATCCCCGCCTAACCGATTAATCGCTAGGCGGTACCCCGGCCGCCCAACTACTCCCTAGTGATTTTTGCAACCTTGGTTATAACAACGGCTCATGTAATTCATATTTAAAGTTTAAATAAGGATATTAGGAAAATCATTTTCTAAAAAAACTTTATCATTTAACTTCATTAAGGGTCGTTACATGCTATTAAAGACACATATTGTGTACAACTTGACATTAATAGTTAGATTTAAACAATAACATTATCTTGAATACCACGTCAGTTAAACAGAGTTAATCCTCCAACAACAAAATTTATATAAAATATTAATCGATATTAATTCGAAATCAAAAAGTTTATGTAAACCCCCGATCATAATTATAAGGTTTACTTATTTCACAATTACAAACCATTAAATGCTATTAAATTCTTCTATGCTCATATATTAAAATAATTTTTAAAACAACTTTTATTCACACGTAAACCTTTTGCGTGCACAGAACTTATAATCAGTCATTCTTTCCCACTCAATCTCATCTTAAACCCTAAACTCTAAACCCTAAACCCTACACCTTTTGATTCATATTAATATTTTGTGATTTATTTGGTTGAAATCGTATTAATAACAATCCACTTTCTAATCGTTTGAATGGTGATTATTTTAATCCTACCGACTAGTTTGTTATTGATTTTGTGGTTGATTGTTGGTTGTTTTCTTAAATCTGATACTTGTTTTTTAAACGGTAATTTTAACTATCTCACAACATTAACACCACAAATCTATCTAACATGTTCTAAGCAGGACTTGAAGACACAACCATTTGGTTGAGAGTTTCTCACACCACATGGGGTACCATTGAGACACAAGCCAATTGGTAAATCTGATACATACATACATACATACATACATATATGATGAGTGTGTAAATACTCATTATTTTTAGTCAATATAAACTGCGAAAACGTTTGAAAACACCCATAAATGCATCAAAATACAGAAAATATCCCAAAGATCGTGTTTTATATGTTTTAGATGCAAAATGATTAAAAACAGACGAAAAATGAATAAAGTTTGCATAATTGGCAGTTTCAGTCCCCTAACTTTCAAAAGTTGTCAAAACTAGTCCCTAAGCGTTTATTTTGAAAGGAAAGTCAAACCAAGTCTTTAAAAAATAAAAATTTACCAAATAATGATCTTTGGGTAAAAAGCTTTCAAAAATAAATAAGTTTAGTCCCTGAAGTGAAAAGTTTAGAGATTGTACAATTTTGGTCATTGGACTTTGGAATTCGGCAAAAATAATCCCCGGATGTTTTGTTTTGAAGAAAAATCATCAAAGAACCTTGTGGAATTACAAGTTGTCAAATTTGATCCTTGGATGGTAGTTCAAAGGTTTGGCAAAATTGGTTTTTTAGTTTTGTGATATTACAAATTTGGTCCTTGTGCTACTTATATACTAAACGGATCCTTTGTATTATTACAAACCCAACACCTTTTTTTAAACCCATCACATAACAAAACTTATCCTAAGCCCAATCCCTTAACCTGTTACACCTCAAGCCCACCTCCAAACCCAAACAAACACCCCACGTTTTATTATCCCTTCCACACCCAGAATTAATAAATACGCCTCCCACTCATCTTCATCCCCAACCCTCACTTTACCCAGATAATCACCCCGTACCTACCTCTCCATTACACGCCAAACAAATCACCATCCTCAACCTCCTCAAAAGCATATCCTACTATCTCCCCTAACCTTCACATGATACCACCCCCTTCACGTGATACCCCCCATTCCACATCATCAATCCTCACCTTTTATTGATCCTACGGCTCAACTTGACTCCATAAGCACCAAGCTTCATCCAACGGTAGAGAATGAAGAGAAGAAACACAAGAAGACCAAACCCTAGAAGAGTAATATAAATAGAAAACTTTGTAAGCCCATGGAGGCAGTCTTTAATTAGGAATTAGTGGGTAGTAGTAGATTAAGTAGGTAGTTTGAGTAGTAGGTTTTAATTTAAATTTCCAGCATTTAGTTTCAAGCCGTTTGTAATTTTTTTCTCTGTCAATGAAAGTTTAAGATTTTCAAACTACTTATCTTTACTGTTACTTCTGCTTATTTACATTACTTCTTTGCTTATTAGATGTTTTCAGACTAGGTGCAAGTTTCTGTTTCATTTCCGTTGGTTCAAATCAGTACCAAAAGCGATGTTTGGATTAAGGCATATTTTCAAGCAAAAGTTGTTTTTGACCAAATTTCCCAATTTCAATCAGTTTTAAGTGCATATTAGTTGTAGTTTGGAAAAAGAGATTGACATTTTTAATCATCTTTAGAGTTTCTTAGTTAATGTTCAAAAAAATATCTGGTCATAACCGTTTCACAACAGTAGTTATAGTGGATCTAAGTTTAGGCCATTGTTAGTTGTTAGGAATGCTTTAGACTAGTCCAAATAGGATTATACAACTGGTTCTTGACTCTCTTGAGTCAAAAATTTGCATTTTGACCATTTAAGTTTTCTGCATCAGTTAATAATCTGTCTCAACTAGCCGTTTGCAATTCAATATTTAGTTTAGTAAAAGCATAGGATTTAGGTTCCAATTGTAATCATACAAGTAGTTAGTAAGTTAGACTTAATGTAGTTGAGCTAATTTTGAGATTTTGTTGTTATTTAGTAGTTTAAGCAGCCCTTTGTACTCATTTATTCTGCTGCAATTGCAGCCCTCAAAACTCCAATAGTTTTTTTTTTTTTTTTTTTTTTTTTTTTTTTTTTTTTTTTTTTTATCTTGAATTTAGCTGAGATTAAGTAGGATTTAAGTTGCAAATCTGGTTGTATTAGTTATTTGTAGGTTATGCTTCACTAGTTTAAGCTTATTTTTGTGTTTGAAGTCTTTTGATAGCTGATCATTAGCCCACTGCTTCATCCCAACACCCTTTATTCCACTAATTTTCATTTGCTCACCACTTTGCAAATAGGTCTTAAGATTAGTTCATGGCTTATTTCCCAGCTTGTGTTCATGCTAGTGTTTTTATTTTATTTTTATGAATTTTCTTTACAAGTTTTTACCAGCCTCAAAGTTGCCCCATCATGCCTGCAGCCCCAACTTTTCATTTCAAGAATTAATTAAGTTAGGATTAGAATTATAGGTTAATTCTTTTGTTTTCCAAACATTTGATAGTATAGGTTTTTTTAACTTGTAGCTTACCTTTGTATGTTAGCTCATTTAGTGGCTTGCATAAATAGCTTTGTGGGATGTTTGATCTCATTTGGCTGATGTATTAACTGTCCAAGTAGCCTACTTTAATGCTCCTTTAATTTCTGCCTATCTATTAGAGTTCTGGGCCTGGTTTATAAGCTGTTTGATATCTGAGTTTGGTAGCTTTTTGATGGTTTTTGATTAGCCTAAAGTTGGTCTCCCAGGCAACTCATGCATCAGTTAGTAGTGTAGGCTTTGTATTTTTAAGAGAGAACTGCAAAATACATCCCTGTGGTTTACAAGTTTTGCCATCTTACATCCCTGTCAGAAACTTTTGGCAAGATACATCCCCCGTTAGGCAAACGTTTACAATGAGGACTAACGGTGCAATTTTTTTCTCCGTAATCTCTTAACGAGACAGAAAATATTACACCGTTAGCCTTCGTTAGCCAAACGTTTGCACCGTTAGTCCTCATTTTGAGTTTTTTTTCGTTTTATCTGTTTTTGTCAAATTTTTTTCCGTTTTTTATACATTTTATCAGTTATTTTTACGTTTTCATCCGTTTTGTTTACGTTTTATCCGTTTTTTTGTCTGTTTTTGTTTTTCTTTTTTTATACGTTTTATCGGTTTTTTTACCTTTTTATCCGTTTTTTGTTATTTTTTTTCTTCCGTTTTTATACGTTTTATCCGTTTTTTTACGTTTTTATCCGTTTCTTGTACGTTTTATCTGTTTTTTGTCAGTTTTTTTCCCTTTTTTGTACGTTTTATCAGTTTTTTTACGTTTTTACCCGTTTTTTGTACGTTTTATCCATTTTTGTCAATTTTTTCCCTTTTTTGTACGTTTTATCAGTTTTTTACGGTTTTATCCGTTTTTTGTACATTTTATCCGTTTTTGTCAGTTTTTTCCATTTTTTATACGTTTTATCAGTTTTTTTTACGTTTTTATTCGTTTTTTGTGTCAGTTTTCCCCTTTTTTGTACGTTTTATCAGTAAACTTACGTTTTTATCCTTTTTTTGTACGTTTTATCCGTGTTTTGTCACTTTAATCAGTTTTTTACGTTTCTATATGTTTTTTGTATAATTTAACCATTTTTGGTTAGTTTTTTCCATTTTTTATACGTTTTATCAATTTTTTTACGTTTTTATCCGTCTTTTGTACGTTTTATCCGTTTTTTGTCAAGTTTTCCCTTTTTTTGTATGTTTTATCAGTTTTTTTTACGTTTTTATCCATTTTTTGAACATTTAATCTGTTTTTTGTACGTTTTATTTATTTTTTTACGTTTTATTCATTTTTTATACGTTTTATCGATTTTTATCCATTTTTTGTAAGTTTTATCTGTTTTTTGTATGTTTTACCCATTTTTTGTCAGTTTTCCCTTTTTTATGTTTTATCGCATTAAATGTACAAAAAACGGATAAAAACGTAAAAAAAACTGATAAACATACAAAAAAAGGAAAAACTGACAAAAAAAGGATAAAACATACAAACAATGGATAAAAACGTAAAAAATCAGAATAAAAACCGACAAAAAACGGATTAAATGTACAAAAAACTGATAAAAACATACAAAAAAGGGAAAAAAACTGACAAAAAATGGATAAAACGTAAAAAAAAATATAAAAAACTGATAAAACATACAAAAAAGAGAAAAAAACCGACACAAAACGGACAAAACATACAAGAAACGGATAAAAACGTAAAAAAAAACCGATAAAGAAAAAGGGAGGAAGAGGGATTCGAACCCTCAACCACCTGCTCCACACAATACATTCCCGCCATCTGTACTAGACATTGTTTCATGTTATATTTTGTTTTACTTGTTATTTATAATAGACTAGTTGTAGTAGCTTATTAATTTTCAGCTTTTAGCCTTGCTTTTTATCTGCTTAATTGAACTGCTTATTCTTCTTTTTTATTTTTCCTAGGTCCTTTCTAGTATAATAGGTTTACCATAATTTTCCTAGATTTATTTAGATAGTCTTACTATTAATTAAGCATTAATTTAGTTTAAGTTGTTTTTAAATCGTAGTAATTTATTTAAAAATAATAATAAAAAAGCTAAAAAATATTTTTCTTTTTCTTAAATTTTTCTTTCATCATTAGAATCGTAGAAAAATGATTTTCATACCCGTAGGATTAGCGTGGCTTTAAATTCACGTTTTATTTTGCGCACTCACATTTTTTTTAATTAACTTTCGCGCTTTTAAAATTAGTTTACGTTTTAAGATTCCATAGCTTCCTATTATCATTCCCGTTGATTTTTAGGTAGATTTTAAGCTTTATTTAGCATTTCTTATTTGTATTCGTGTTTTAGTTTCGTTTATTTTATTCTTCGTACGTTATTTTAATTTCTCGTAGTTTCACAATACCAAATAATCTCTCAACATCCTTACAAGCATTTTAATCTCGAATCTCACATGATATTGCCCATTCACACCTCGTTGGGACACGACCCGGGTAATCACTTACCCGGTATCACATATATATATTGTATTCACGAGTTTTCGCAAATCTTCCTTTTCCTAAAGGTTGATTAGTGAATTCGACTCACGTCTACCTTGTATATTTTTGATACGCACTCAAAAACGCATTATCAAAATGGCACCGCTGCCGGGGAATTAGTGTTGTGACAATATCGTTATGATTTCAACGATTAGTGACTTGTAGAACTGATGAGTGCTCAAACACTCATCATTTTTGGTCTAATCTGAACTACAAAACATACAAAAACACTCAGAAATGCATCAAATTACTAAAAATATTTCAAAATTGTGTTTTATATGTTTTAGATGCAAAATGAGCAAAAATAGATGAAAAACGTACAAAGTGTGCATAATTGGCAGTTTCAGTCCCCCGACTTTCAAAAATTAACAAAACTAGTACCTATGCATTTATTTTGAAATAAAAGTCAACCCAAGTCCCTAAAAAATCAAAAGTTATCAAAAACGGACCTTTGGTGAAATGTTTGAGAAAATTACAAAAATGGCCCCTCAAGTTTCAAATTAGGCAGTTTTAGTCCCTGGGAATTTTAAAGTTGAAAATATCTTTTGTGGCCCCTTATATTGTTGGAATGTGGCAAAATTGATCCTTGAAAATATCTTTGGAAATTTGGCAGGTTTGGTCCTTAATTTTCAGAAATGGCAAATGTGGTCCTTGTACTTTTAAATTACAAACCATACGTACACCCTTAATATTTATACAAACCAAACAATACCCTTACCACATAAACCCCAGCCCATCCAATTCCCAACCCCTTGGCCCAATCTCCCTATTAGCCCAATCCAAACACAAAACAAATAAAAATCACCCACCCCGTTATTTTTATTAACCCCAGGGTCAACCCTAGTCAAACCCTTCCCCACCTTCTCACACCCGTGACCCCCCTCATCTCCTAACCTGCAATATCCCTGCCACACAAACACCATCATCACCTCTACACCCCTGCTACCCTGCCTCACTCAACCCCTATTACTACTTTCCACCACAAGACTCCAAATCCCACACCCCTGCCACGTGATAAGTTCCAAGTGGATTATATATGCTTTCCCGCCAATTATGAAAGCAAGGGCCAAGATTCAAGTGAACTCATCCAACGGCCTAAATAAGAAGTGGGAAAAGTACCCAAGGCATGGTGGAAGCATATAAGTAAAGAAGAAAAGAGAAAGAAAGGAGAGTCAGCTAGATAGTAGTTAATAGTGGGAAATTTTAGTGTAAAATAGTTTAATTAGGTTTTAGTTTATTTAAGTTTATCAATCTAATGTTGTAATTTGCATTTTCAGTTAATGAAAAATTTCAAAGTTTGGAAATTACCTTTCTAAATTGATGCTTTAGCTTATTTGTACTCTGCTTTATTTAACTGCTTATCCTCATGCTTATTTTCTGTCTCTATTGATTTTGCTTGTCTAGTAGCAGCTTAGTATAGGTTAATATTACTTAATCTCTTAGTATTGTAGTTTTAGTAGTGTTAAAAAAGCCATTGCATGTTTTATAGGAGTGATTGGGTGAGTGGCTTCAATTTGGTATAAAATGGTTTTGGTTCAAATTCTCAGATGCATTCAGGTTTATTTTCAGTTCATGAAGTGGTTTTGAGTTTAGTTTTAGCATATCCAATTAGTCCCTTAGCTAATTCACTGATCTTCCAAGTTGCTTGATTTCTTTTATTAGTCTAATTAGTCTATTTGTGAATTAGTCGATTGGAAGTGTTTAGACTGTGATAGTTGTTTTAACATAGCTCATTGTACTTTTCCTTTAAGTTTTGAGTCTAAAGTTTGTTAGTCAAGGGTTGATTTTTACCCATTTTACATCCACAGTTCAGCAGCCTTGTCCATTGGCTACTTTTTCATGAGCTCACAATAAGCTCATAAAAGCTTGTGAGGGTCTGAAAATTAGTATACGGCTTATCTTCCAGCTCACCTTTATGCCTTTATTTTTGTTTTATTTTTGTGAAGTTATCTTATTGCTTATTCAGGCCCCCCAAAATAGCTCAGCAGACCTGCAGCCTGCTGTCCAAACCTCTACATCATCTACCAAATAAGCTTTCAAACAAGCTCATGCATAGCTTAAATATTGGTATACTTAAAGTTTTCTATATTATTCAGATGTGTGAATGCTTATTTTGTTAAATAGCACTTGTTTGTACTGCTTATTTTGGTGTTGCTATGTGGGGGTGAAGGCTGCTTTCACCATAACAGTTTTTGCATCTCTTTAGTCTATTCAGTAGCTTATGTGCTTATTTAGACTAGCTTCTTAATCTATGCTGCTATCTGCTGTCTATTATTGGCTACTTGTGTTAGTATGAGCCAATCCAGTGTATATGTAGCTTAATTCACCATTTAGCTTGGTTAGTGTATCAAATCTGTTTTATAAGTGGTGTTTGGTTCTGCTTGTAACTGAGGGTAGCAGAAGGAGTATGGCTATTTAAATCTCATATTCTAGTCACATTAGGTTAGCTTTAGTTAAAATAAGCCTAAAATCAGTAGGTCAATTCACTAATAGTCAAAATAGGATTTAAAATTTGCATACTGCCAGATTTGATAAGCTGATTTAGATAAGCAATCATATATTAGTTTAATGTAGCATAATTCAGTTTAAAATTAGCTTATCATAACACTTAGGAGTAGAATTAAGCATTTAAACTTGAGATTAGTCAACTGGAAGTGCATAGAAAAAAAGTCAATTTTCTTAGCTTGGTGTGTCCACTGGCTGCTGATCTTGCACTTAATTAGGGTAGCAATTGGATGTTTAGGATAGGGCTTTTTGTTTTTCTAGGTTCTCAGCATTGTAGGCTAGCTTTTGCCCCCTTTTGGTCTTATTTATAAGCTTATTGGGACTGCTTATTTGTAGCTGCAAGTTGGGGAGTTGCACATAGGTCTGCTGATTAGATATAGGGCCGCAATGGTATCCCTTTGCTTTTAATCTGAGTTGTATTGATCATTTGAGTTCCATTTTGCCTCTACTTGCTGGTTCCATTTAGTTTTTGCCTTAGCTTAATCTGTAGTGCTTATTTGCTTATTCATAATTGCTTATTAGAACTGTTTTGCCTCATATCTGTGTTTTTGTGAGCTTTTTGATCTCATTTCTGCTCCATTGAACTTATCTGAGTCTTAGAATCAATTGGTGAAAGTTAGGTCAAGATTGGTCAACATTTGCTTATTAATAAGCATTTCAAATAAGCTGTTTTAAGCTCATAAGCACTTCCAGTGCTTATTTTTCTATTTTCAAATTTTTCTTAGGTTTATAATATTATTTTCGAATTTCCCTGAATTTTTCATATTTTTCTGAGTTCATTTGCTATTTTTCTTATTTAATTTTAGTTTTTAATCAATTTTTATTCGTTCTTAATTACCAAAAATTCCAAAAAAAATCAGAAAAAGCCTGAAAAAATCCAAAAATATTTTAGATAATTATTTTAAGTTATTTTAGATTTTTCCAAGTCAAGTTTGTATTTTTCTCACTTATATTTGCATTTTATTTTATTTTAAATCATTTTAAATAGTAATTAATTAATAATAATTAGATAAAAAGTAGGAAAAATATATTTTTAATTTTAAAATTACTTTTATATTATTTTAGAATTTTTAGAATTAAATTTTCATTTTTCTAGCTTAGTTTCATAATTAGTGTAATTTAAATATAATTAATTAGTAATTAAATAGTAATTAATTAAATAGTGTAAAAATTATTTTTCTTTTACTAAAAATTTTCTTTTATCATTAGGTTCATAAAAATATAATTTTCATGTCCGTAGGGTTAGCGTAGCTAAAATTTCACTTTTTATTTCGCGCACTCGCGTTTATTTTAATTTTAACTCGCGTTTTATTTAAATAACTTTTACGTTTTTAAATTTAGGTTACGTTTGTAAAAGTAGTTTGTTAAATTAAGAAAAACCAAAAACATAAATAAAGTGATAGCATCTATTTAAGCCGTTTGGCTTATTTTTCCGCTTACGTATAAGCAATTTCTGATTTTAAGTTTTCAGTTTACGTTTTAGGTTAATTAGGTTTCACGTCATTGTTAATATAGTTTGTTTAAGTCGTTTTCACTCGTATTTCCTTAGTGTAATCATTCAAACCCTTATATACCATTTCCCGTCCAAATTCACCCGATCACAAACCGTTTTTTTTTATACCATCCACACCTCGTCGGGACATAACGACCCGGGGAAGCCACTATACTTCAACGGAGATTGATTCTAAGCTGTTTGACTTTTACGGTTGACCATTCACAAGTGGTTGACCAATAATCGTCTGACGGTTTAGCACCAATCAAGAACCTTCATCAAGAAGTTATCGTTTTCAAAAACTTATAAAATATAAAAATATTTTCCTTTTCTTTTGTATATATATCTATCATATAAAAAAAACAAAAAGATTTTCCGTTTTTCTTGTTAAATAAAATAAGCATAAAACACACCGTCGAGAACCAAGGCAGAACACCTACCAACTGGGGGTGTGAACATTAATAAGTTCCCAAACAAAAGATTAAACTTGCCATTGTCTCCTTGTGAATTGGTGTACCTTTTTCAAAGAAGCCATTTACATTGTGATTATTGGTTTAAGTTCACCATTGTCTTTTTGAGTTGGTCTCGTTCTAATTGATGTGTTTTTCGAAAAACCCAAAAATATTTTTCCTTACCTTCTATCCGTTTGATTCTACCTTCTTATACGGTTAAAGGTTTGTCAAACCATCAAGAATTGATCCTAACCTTTCAGGATTTACGGTTAAAGGTTTGTCAAGCAAACGTACAGAGCATAGAGTAGTGACTAAAAAGAACGACTTGCCTAATCTTCACGTTTATCAAGAACAAAAACCAGAGACCAAAACGGAAGTGGTGGAAATTCCTAGCTCTCAGAGCACACCACTTGTCCCACCTCTGACTTTTATTCCTTGTGCCGGTTGTGGTGAGCCGCTTTTCGGGTTGCCATGTCGTTGGTGTACATGTGAACGATGTGGTAATGATATTCAAAACGGAAGTTGTATGTTTTGTGGTTCGAGTAATTCATTCGCTTACGATTCTAATCCGAGCTTTTGCAATGAGCGACAAAACAATTTCATTTCATATGAGCATAATCCGTGTTATCAAAATTGCAATGCCGTATCGTTTCAAACTGCACCAACTTCACAACAATACGGTTGTGAGTATTGTGGAGGTCCGCATTTTAGCAACGATTGTCAAACTAGGAATCCTTTTCCTAGTGACAACAATTATCACGACCAACCTCCACAATACCAAACTTTTGAAACACAACCTCAACCATTTCCTAAAGAACTTTTGCAGAATGTTTTAAATACTTTAAATGATCTTAAGAATTTGGTTAACAAACCTGCTCCGGAAGAACCTCGTCCGAAGTCTTACAAAGAAATACTAGTTGAAGAAGCAGAAGAAGCAGCTAGAGTAAGATTTTGAATGCGTAAAACTATCATCTACGATGACGATGATGAAGATGCCCTTGATATTTGTCAAGGCTCACCAAATTCATCAGTTGTGGTTCCTTCCATGAAAGATCAGTTTGTTGTTATCACACCCAAAGTTCACACTCACTCTCTAAACATAGGGGATGAGCATCTTAGCACTGTTCCTGATAAGGAATCGGACGAATTCATAAAGTCTAGTGTTGAGAGCCTTGTCCCAATCCCATGAGAGTCACAGGGAACTTTTGATCATATGTGTGATTCACCTTCCCCTCTTGAGTGTCCAAAAGATCAATTTGAGACTTTCTCCGATTGTAGCGAAGATTGTGCATCTTATGGAGACATCGAGTATGTTGAGGCATCAGTTCCATATTCTGATGCTGATCATCTTCTTGAGGAGTTCGCCGATGAACTCACTCACATCAATCCACTTCCAACGGGAAGTGACGATGATCTCATTGACTTTGAAGCCGATCTAGGAGAAATCGAAAGTCTCTTATATCATGATCAGTCACTCACTTCTTATCCCAACAGTCCAATAGAGAATATTGATCACCTTGTTCCCGAAACATTTAATACGACTCTCACCAATCCTTTGTTTGAATTCGTCTCTGAATTCACTTTGATTTCTGATAATCCAATCTTTGGTACTCAGATTGAGGATTGTGATGAGTCTACTCCGGAACATGAGTTCACAGATTTACATCTTGTGATTGATTCTCTTCGCGAGGAGTTCTCCGGTGAACTCACTCATATCATATCTCCACCGGAGTATGATAACTTCCACTTTGATCCAGACACACCCGGGATATGTCTTGATCATGTGAGCTTAAATGATGAGATTCATAATCTAGAAATTATGGATTCTCCTATGGGTGATGGCGAGTTAATCACAATTTTCATCTCGACTTTCTTCCTTTTCTTCACCTATCCCGTGACGTCTTCTCTTCTTCACTCCTTCAGGAGTGAGGATACCGTCTTTGACCCCAGCATTTTTGATGAGTGTGTAAATACTCATCATTTTTATCGTATCTGAACTGCCAAAACATCCAAAAACACTCAGAAATGCATCAAAATGCAGAAATTATTCCAGGAATTGTGTTTTATATGTTTTAGATGCAAAATGTTTAAAAACAAATGAAAAACGAGCAAAGTTTGCATAATTGGCAGTTTCAGTCCCTCATGTTTCATAAATTAACAAAACTAGTCCTTGAAGGTTTAAAATAAAAGAAAAGTCAACCCAAGTCCTTTGGAATTCAAAAATTGTCAAAACAAGTCCTTGGGTGAAAAGTTTGAGAAAATTACACAACTGGTCCCTCAGGTTTCAAAATTGGCAAATTTAGTCCTCGGGTATTTTAAAATTGGAAATTATCATACTTTACCCTTGTACTATTCATTTATGGCATGTATGGTCCTTTTGATAACTTTTGGGAATGTTACAACTCAGCCCTTAAAAAAAAAAATCAGAAAATACGTTTTTGGTCCCTATGTTTATTATTACAACCAACCAGGGCCCTTATGATATAAATAAACCAAACAAACAAACCCAAAACACAAAACATAAAACCAAACCCTCTTGGCCCAACATCCTACCCGGCCCACTAAACCTAAACTAATACCACCCAAGTCAAACACTCACCATGGTGAAACCCTGCCTCCTTCACCCCCTCCCCCCCGTGACTTCTACACCCTGCAACCCTACTCCAACACCATCATCACAACCTTCTCTGCTACTCACCCACCCTACACCCTTTCCACCACTAAACTCCAAACCCTGTTACCCTGCCACAATAAAACAGACAAGTTATCAGTCCACTAGCAAAATACTTTTTCCCGCCCAAAAAATGATAAACGGCTCAGATTATTTCAACTAATCCAAGGGCTCACAACAAAGTGGGAAAAGCTGAAGTGGTCTCAGTAACCCTAAATGGTGACTATAAAAGAAGGAAGAAAGAGGCAGAGAAGGAGTTAGCTTATTTTAGTTAATTATGTAGTATAGATTAGTATAATGTTAGTGTAATCTTGGCTTATCTAAGTTCTAGTTTATAGTTATTTATCTTTAAGCTTCTTAAATTCAGGCATTGTATCTGTACCTTTCAATTTTATAAAAAGTTCCAAGTTTTTTATACTTTGTTTCAAACTGCTTATTGTGCTTATTGTTTATGTTCTGCTTAACAACTCCTTAGTTACTGCTTATCCATCCTAATATGCTTATCTAGCTCAGTTTGTAGTTTTCAATTATTTTTAATTTTTAGCTTATATGTGTTGATTTTAGTCATAAACTGCTTATTAGGGTTAGCTTATTCTAAATTGCTTAATTTGTGCTTGTATCTGCTTATCAAGTAACTTTAGGCCTAGTGTGAAACCTTTGCTCAAAAGATTTTGGTTAAAACCTACATTTATAATTTTAAAATCCATTTTCTCAATCCTAAAAGGGTGTTTGGATCATTATGGTTTGCTGATGTAGGGTATGTTTCAGAGGGTGTTAATGGTTTATGTTAATACAAATATCGCCTAAAAACGTTATTTATATTTTACGATCTTTGCTAAGTTTTGTTAATGACAAAGTATGAACTTTAGCTAGGAGTAAATCATCACTTTAAGTGTTTAAGTCTTGTTTAAACTAAGGTTTACATCTCTTTTAAACAAAACATTGTTTTTATTTCTTAAATTGGAAAGTGTCTTGTCACATCACATTTATTTCTTAATATAGTAAGGTCACGTCACATTTAGGGCAAGCTTTGTCAATATACATTTATGGTATGAAGTGTGTTTGACTTACTAAGTGGTTGCTTGCAAGTTTAGTGTTTAACTTGATATTATGAGATGTGTCATTGTTTGGTTTGCAAGGAGTAATGAGATGTGACCTTGTTTGGTTTGGAAGATTTATTGCAAAAACCAACTGCAGCCCTGGCGGTACCCTGGGGATACATGGGCGGAACCCTTTTGAGGGGTCCGGCTGCAGAAAGGTTTGCTATAAATACCAAACCATTTGTTAGTTTTAGGTCACCCCTTTAGGATATATTTTTCACATACTCTCTCAACTAACTCGGTAACCTTTTGATTTGTGTGATTCTCTTATGTAGCAAGGGACTTCACAAGATCATTCAAGAAGTTACAAGCTTCAACTCTAAAGTTGCAAGTCTTGGTAGCTTGGTCATTTATAAGCTTTGGTAGTTTATACTTCATGTGTGTCATGTATATAGAAGTAAGTGGTTAGTATTTTAGGCCTCAAAATACGTAGTGTGTCGGGAGTTGTTGTACCCTTGTAAAAGAACTAACGGGAGTGGTTGTACCCTTGGTAAAGAACTCGACATCTAGCTTAGTGTCGGTAAAAGTGTAAGCGACGATGGAAGTGGTTGTACCCGTGTAAAAGAACTCGACATCTAGCTTAGTGTTGGTAAAAGTTTAAGCGACGTTGTAAAGGTTTTCTTCGCCGGTGAAAGGAGCTTGTTGATTAGTGCTTATAACTTTCGAGTTGGAAACTCGGGGCGTGGATGTAGGGCAAGGAAAAAGAGTCCTTGTAGCCGAACCACGATAAACAATCGTGTTGTGGATTGATCGTTTCTTTCTTTATCTTTGCTTATTACATGTTGTTCTTTAGTTAGAATAGCTAGTTACATATAAAGCTTTTCAAAGAACTAAACAAGTAAAGATGTGTTTATATCTTCAAACAAAAGTAAAGCTTTTCAAAGAACTAAACAAGCAAAGTTAGGATCATCACATGCAAAGCTTTTCAAAGTATGAAACTAGTAAAGTTAGAATTGTTATTCACATGAAAAGCTTTTCAAAGAATCAAACATATAACATTGTGTTTATATCTTTAAGCAATCGTAAAAGTGTTTAAAGATATTCAAGTTAAAAAGGAATTAAAAAGCGGGTAAACTATTCCCCTTCTAGTTTTCCACAGTTTAGACTATACACTTAGGCTAATATTAGAATAAAACAAGCTCAAAACAGTTGGTCATTTTTATAAAAGTCAAAATCTTTGTTTCAGATCAATAGATTGTCCACTGTTAGGAATATGGTTCCATAAACTTGCATAATGGTTCATTAGTGGTAATCATAGCTTAATTTCATTTCCATTTAGCATAATATAACTTAATCAGTCAATTAGGAGCAATCAAAATTCAATATAGTCAACTTAGTTCTTAGCTTTAAAAAGTCAAAATTGCATAGGTCACTCAGAAATCTGTTTTTGCCAAGATTTTTAATTCATTTAATTTTCAATAAAATCTTTTGATCTCTTTTGGAATTTAATCTTTGGCAGCTTGTCTACTAAATCCTTATTTTCATTAAATTTTAGAAATTTTTCTAGGTAGCTTAATAGTTGCTCAAAGTGAGCCTGTTTGACCTATGCCTGCCCTGCACCAAGGGAGCTTAGGATTTTGCATAAGTTTTCATAAGCCCCTACAACATGCATTAGTGAGCTTTAGACTTAGTTTTTTTGTGTTTTGGAAACCTCAATGCACCATCTCTTTATGCTAGTGCTTATTTGCCATCTCTTTATGCTAGTGCTTATTTGTCATCTTAGTGTTTGTCTAACTGCTTATCTTGGCTTTCCATTTGACCCAACCAACCAAGTCACACTGATTGGTCAGTGTGACCAGCTCATCTTCACAAGCTAAAAGTGAGCTTGTTGGTGGGACCCATTGTGAGTCCTTGGGTTCCTGGGTAGTTCTCAAGTTCAGGTATTCGAGTCCATGCTTATTTTTGGCTTTTCAGCTTATTAGATAAGCTTAACTTAGCCCTGCTACTTACTCATTTCATTAGAACCCTGATCCATCAGTGCTTATAAGCCATTTTCACAAGGCCACTGTTTGCTATTCTGTGGGTCCCACCTTGTGAAACTCAGCCATTTGGAAAGCTCATAAGCCCACATTTCTGTTTCCCTTTTGCTTAGTTCCATTGTGCTTTTGTCTTTTGCAGCTTATTTATACCTTAGGTTCAGTTGTTCAGCTTATTATTAGCTTTTTCCGTTTCAAATAAACCTTTTCTAGCTTATTTTGTTAACTGTTGGGGCTATAAGCTTTTTCTGAGCTTATTCTGCAATTTTAGCAAGTTTCCTTTTATTAAAGTTTGCTAAAAATGATGTTAAAGTAGTTGTGTAGCAAGAACAAGCAAAAAGAAAAATAGAAAAAAAGAAATGTGCCACAACCCAGGGTTGAACCTATGACCTCTTGGGTTGACTTGTCAACACCAGACCAAAGTCATGCACCATCTGGGCTAATGGTTTGTTAGTGTAATTGTTTCCCTTAGTCATTTATATACAAGTCCAAGTTCATTTTAGCTTAATTAGTCATTTAGCTTAATTTTCCAGCTTATTTATAAGCATTTCCAACTTTTTATATTTTTCTTAGCTTATTAATAGTATAAAGTATTTTTAGAAAAAGTTTTATAATTATTACTCTTTATTTAGTATTTTTAATAAATCAAAATAGTTTAATTAGTTAATAAATAGTTTTTAATTAATAATAATTAATTAAATAGTTATAAAAATTATTTTCTTTTTTTCTAAAATTTTCTTCTATCATTAGGTTCGTAAAAATATAATTTTCATGTCCGTAGGGTTTGCGTAGCTTAAAATTCACGTTTTATTTTGTGCACTCGCGTTTTATTTAAATAACTTTTACGTTTTTAAATTCAGGTTACGTTAGTAAAAATATTTTGTAAAATAAAGAAAAACCAAAAATAAAAAAAGATAGCTTCTATTTAAGCCCTTTTGGCTCATTTTTCTGCTTATCTTTAAGCAAACTCTAATTTTAAATTTTTAGATTACGTTTTAGGTTAACTAGGTTTCACGTTATTGTTAATATAGTTTATTTAAATCATTCTCATTTGTATTTCCTTAGTGTAATCATTCAAACCCATATATACCCTTTCCCGTCCAAATTCACCCGATCACAAACCCGTTTTGATTACCATCACACCTCGTCGGGACATAACGACCTGGGGAAAACCCTATACTTCCACGGAGCATTGGGATAAGCTGTTTTTGACTTGTTGACCTTGGTCAATAATATCTGACGGTATAGCCCCAATCATTTTCATGTATCATTCTTTTGAGCCGGGTACTTATCTCATCGGTGTGGAACTTTCACGTGCTTCAAATGTTTGTCCAAATATCTTGAATGAAAGTCCGATGGAGATTGTTTCTTCCACATCATGCTTCCCCAAGAACAAATGAATTCGGGGTCGAGTCAAGCTAGCGACTCGGTAAACAAAAATAGTAGCATGCTTATAGGGTTTTCACCCTATGTGTGGGGGTGTTACCCCTGCAGTGGTTACAAATACAGTGAAAAAAATGGTGTTTCCACATTTAGCTTGTAATGTTGCCCTTTTACGTTCAAAGAGTCGGCATAATAGCCGTGACTTTGAATATTGAGGAAAATATTCAATTCTAAGTGTGTGTGTGTGTGTGGGGGGGGGGGGGGGTATTCTAGCGAATTTTATCACATTTTACCTTCTAGTACCCCCGTTTTTGGCAAATATTTTAAATTTTTTTTCACTTGAGCTTCAAAATTTTTGTGGTTATCAGTCCGCCATGTCTAAACCGACAAAAGGATTGGCTAATCCAGGAGCAAACGGCTCTTGTTAAAGATATATCAAATCCGTTGACGGCTTACAATTTGCCCAAAATTGTATGGTATCTCAACTCGCCATATCCTAAAAAGTGAAAGAGTTGGCTAGCCCGCAAGATTATGGCTTGTGGTAAAGGCAGTGGAAAACCATAATTGGTAATCAACTCACCAAGATGTTGACTGTGTCCATCAAGAGTTGGCTAGTCCAGAAGCAAACGGCTTCTGGTAAAGACAAATCAAATCCGTTTACAGCTGGTGGTTTGCTCAAAATCATATGGTTATCAGATGGACCATAGTTCTTACTTTGAACCGAAACATTTGGCAACTCTAGAAGTAATGGCTTTTGGTAAAGAGACTTCAAATCCATTAATTTTCACAAAAGATTGCTAGTGACTAGCAATAATTTAGTGTGGGGGATTGATGAGTGTGTAAATACTCATCATTTTTAGTCAATATAAACTGCGAAAACGTTTGAAAACACTCAGAAACGCATCAAAATATAGAAAATATCCCAAAGATTGTGTTTTATATGTTTTAGATGCAAAATGATTAAAAATAGACGAAAAACGAATAAAGTTTGAATAATTGGCAGTTTCAGTCCCCCCAACTTTCAAAAGTTGTCAAAACTAGTCCCTAAGCGTTTATTTTGAAAGGAAAGTCAAACCAAGCCTTTAAAAAATAAAAATTTACCAAATAATGATCTTTGGGTAAAAAGCTTTCAAAAATAAACAAGTTTAGTCCCTGAAGTGAAAAGTTTGGAGATTGTACAATTTTGGTCCCTGGACTTTGGAATTCGGCAAAAATAATCCCCGGATGTTTTGTTTTGAAGAAAAATCATCAAAGAACCTTGTGGAATTACAAGTTGTCAAATTGATCCTTGGATGGGAGTTCAAAGGTTTGGCAGAATTAGTTTTTCAGTTTTGTGATTTTACAAATTTGGTCCTTGTGCTACTTATATACTAAACGGATCCTTTGTATTATCGCAAACCCAACACCTTTTTTTAAACCCATCCCATAACAAAACTTATCCTAAGCCCAATCCCTTAACCTGTTACACCTCAAGCCCACCTCCAAACCCAAACAAACACCCCACGTTTTATTATCCCTTCCACACCCAGAATTAATAAATACGCCTCCCACTCATCTTCATCCCCAACCCTCACTTTACCCAGATGATCACCCCATACCTACCTCTCCATTACACGCCAAACAAATCACCATCCCCAACCTCCTCAAAAGCATATCCCACTATCTCCCCCAACCTTCACATGATACCACCCCTTCACGTGATACCCCCATTCCACATCATCAATCCTCACCTTTTATTGATCTTACGGCTCAACTTGACTCCATAAGCACCAAGCTTCATCCAACGGCAAAGAATGAAGAAAAGAAACACAAGAAGACCAAACCCTAGAAGAGTAATATGAATAGAAAACTTTGCAAGCCCATGGAGGCAGTCTTTAATTAGGAAATTAGTGGGTAGTAGTAGATTAAGTAGGTAGTTTGAGTAGTAGGTTTTAATTTAATTTTCCAGCGTTTAGTTTCAAGCCGTTTGTAATTTTTTTCTCAGTCAATGAAAGTTTAAGATTTTCAAACTACTTATCTTTACTGTTACTTCTGCTTATTTACATTACTTCTTTTCTTATTAGATGCTTAATCATCTTTAGAGTTTCTTAGTTAATGTTCAAAAAAATATCTGGTCATAACCGTTTCACAACAGTGGTTATAGTGGATCTAAGTTTAGGCCATTGTTAGTTGTTATGAATGCTTTAGACTAGTCCAAATAGGATTATACAACTGGTTCTTGACTCTCTTGAGTCAAAAAATTGCATTTTGACCATTTAAGTTTTCTGCATCAGTTAATAATCCGGCTCAACTAGCCGTTTGCAATTCAATATTTAGTTTAGTAAAAGCATAGGATTTAGGTTCCAATTTTAATCATACAAGTAGTTAGTAAGTTAGACTTAATGTAGTTGAGCTAATTTTGAGATTTTGTTGTTATTTAGTAGTTTAAGCAGCCCTTTGTACTCATTTAGTCTGTTGCAATTGCAGCCCTCAAAACTCCAATAGTTTTTTTTTATCTTGAATTTAGCTGAGATTAAGTAGGATTTAAGTTGCAAATCTGGTTGTATTAGTTATTTGTAGGTTATGCTTCACTAGTTTAAGCTTATTTTTGTGTTTGAAGTCCTTTTGATAGCTGATCATTAGCCCGCTGCTTCATCCCAACACCCTTTATTCCACTATTTTCCATTTGCTCACCACTTTGCAAATAGGTCTTAAGATTAGTTCATGGCTTATTTCCCAGCTTGTGTTCATGCTAGTGTTTTTATTTTATTTTTATGAATTTTCTTTACAAGTTTTTACCAGCCTCAAAGTTGCCCCATCAGGCCTGCAGCCCCAACTTTTCATTTCAAGAATTAATTAAGTTAGGATTAGAATTATAGGTTAATTCTTTTGTTTTTCAAACATTTGATAGTACTATAAGGGTACCCGCGCAATGCGACGGCGGGTACCCGGTGACTATTTTGTGGAGAGTAAATGTTTTTCATTTTAAATTTCCTTATCTAGCATGTTCCAAATAGTATAAAGTATTAGAAATATGTTTTTCAAAAGTAGAACGTCTATTTTTCAAATATTTTACATTAATTTTCTACTTTTCCTTTAATAGTAATGTTTTTTGTCTTAAAATTTTAAGACTTCCTTTTGTAGTAAGTCTCAAATGCTTTATAATGTAGTATAGATAGGTTTTGTAACTTGTAGCTTACCTTTGTATGTTAGCTCATTTAGTGGCTTGCATAAGTAGCTTTGTGGGATGTTTGATCTCCTTTGGCTGATGTATTAACTATCCAAGTAGCCTACTTTAATGCTCCTTTAATTTCGGCCTATCTATTAGAGTTCTGGGCCTCGTTTATAAGCTGTTTGAAATCTGAGTTTGGTAGCTTTTTGATGGTTTTTGATCAGCCTAAAGTTGGTCTCCTAGGCAACTCATGCATCAGTTAGTAGTGTAGGCTTTGTATTTTTAAGCTTAATTTAGTTTTTCATGACCATATGATAGTTATATTGTACCTGCTAATATGCCCCTTTGACTACCTTTGCTGTAACCTCTGGTGCTCTTTTATGCTGCTGCGTTTTGGGCTTCAGATCAGACTTGGGCTAATATGCCCCTTTGACTACCTTTGTTGTAACCTCTGGTGCTCTTTTATGCTGCTGCGTTTTGGGCTTCAGATCAGACTTGGGCCAGGCTTCAGCTGGACTGGATTTTGTGCTGCAGCTGGGCTTCAACCTTGGCCTGCTGAGCTGCTGTGTGAAATAAAGAAAAAGGGAGGAAGAGGGATTCGAACCCTCAACCACCTGCTCCACACAATACATTCCCACCATCTGTACTAGACATTGTTTCATGTTATATTTTGTTTTACTTGTTATTTATAATAGACTAGTTGTAGTAGGTTATTAATTTCCAGCTTTTAGCCTTGCTTTTTATCTGCTTAATTGAACTGCTTATTCTTCTTTTTTATTTTTCCTAGGTCCTTTCTAGTATAATAGGTTTACCATAATTTTCCCAGATTTATTTAGATAGTCTTACTATTAATTAAGCATTAATTTAGTTTAAGTTGTTTTTAAATCGTAGTAATTTATTAAAAAAAAATAATAAAAAAGCTAAAAAATATTTTTCTTTTTCTTAAAATTTTCTTTTATCATTAGAATCGTAGAAAAATGATTTTCATACCCGTAGGATTAGCGTGGCTTTAAATTCACGTTTTATTTTGCGCACTCGCATTTTTTTTAATTAACTTTCGCGCTTTTAAAATTAGTTTACGTTTTAAGATTCCCTAGCTTCCTATTATCATTCCCATAGATTTTTAGGTATATTTTAAGTTTTATTTAGCATTTCTTATTTGTATTCGTGTTTTAGTTTCGTTTATTTTATTCTTCGTACGTTATTTTAATTTCTCGTAGTTTCACAATACCAAATAATCTCTCAACATCCTTACAAGCATTTTAATCTCGAATCTCACACGATATTGCCCATTCACACCTCGTTGGGGCACGACCCGGGTAATCACTTACCTGGTATCACATATATATATTGTATTCACGAGTTTTCACAAGTCTTCCTTTTCCTAAAGGTTGATTAGTGAATTCCACTCACGTCTACCTTGTATATTTTTGATACGCACTCAAAAACGCATTATCAATATATATATATATATATATATATATATATATATATATATATATATATATATATATATATACACACACACACACATAGGTTAGGGTTCTAGATTAAAGTATAATTAGATAGAAAAGTGAGGAAAAAGTTATATAGTATATTTTGATAACAATCGAAAATTCAAGGTAAAAATTTAAAAAACGAACAAAATAGACGACTTATCATCACCACCACCACCGTCGCCATCATCTTCTATCATGCAACCACAGTCACACCGCCAACCAAACATCTCCTACAACATATCATAAATCCAAGCTCTGTCGTATCTCACCAACCTCAATTCTTTCTTCGTATCCCCAAATTCCCACATTTAGGACCAATCTAAAGCACAGAAAAGTTAGGGTCTCAGATATTGGAGCTCCGTTATGGACACAACAAATTGACGAAGAAGAATATGCTCGCTCTTCTGAGGATTTTACAATGAATGGAGTTGTTTATCAAAAGACCTTGAGATTAGTGGAATGTTCTATGTTTGCTGCTCTTAGTGGTTTAACCTACATCTTAAGCAGCTCGCTTGCTATTGAAGTACTTTTTTTACTCAGATTTTCTTGTTATACCTGGTTTTCTCGATGCAACTCATGTCATGTTAGTCCATTTGTTTATTTCAACTTGTTTAGTTGCTTACTTGGAATGCTAACAATGTGTGGTACTAACAGAACTACTTTGGTTGTTTCTTTGCATTGCCTATAGTATTCTCATTAATGAGATGGGATATTGTTGCTGGCAGAAAGACTATGGTATGTAATAATTCATCGTTTCTTATCCCTGAAATTAGTAACAGTGAAGTGTCGCATCTTTATAATTTATATTTCCAATTCTTTTCATATTTTTTTGTAGGTGGCGACTGCGGTATTGTTGCTCGTTTTGGCTGGTCCGATCAAAGCTATAACTTATCTGGTAAGCTAATGTTCTTCTTGCAGTCAAGTTATCTTTACGGCTGAATATCCACCATAAATACTAATAATATCTCTTGCTTCTCATCAGCTAATGCATGGGTTTCTTGGTCTTGCTATGGGCTCTTTGTGGAGGTATGTAATTGGTTCATTTATATTCCTCTTATGTCATCTATTCCTTGTTTGCTTTTCAATCATTAGTGTTAGATAATGTAAACCTCGTAGTAGATACGTTTTATTGATACGATATATATAGAGGCAATACATAATGAAACCCTAATGGATCCATCCCCACATACCGAGCTTGGGCCTTATTTATCATCTAATACTCCCCCGCAGTCCTAGCGGCGAAATCGCGAAAGCTCGGGCTGGAGTAATAAACTAGAAAACAAAAGAAAACATCAACATAATAAAAAATATAACTTTAGTCGACTCGTAACAAAACCGTACCAACGGTCGACTTTAGTCGACTGGTGCCAACGGTTGGCTAAGTCGACTGGTAACAACACCGTACCAACGGTCGAATTTAGGGAATGGCACCAACGGTCAACTAAAGTTGACTGGTAATAAAGCCGTACGAACAATCGACTAATAATCAAACATAAAACAACAATAAGTTTTTTTTTTATTTTTTTATTTTTTATTTTTTTTTTAAACTACCAATCTTTGTCACTATCTTTATACCAGCAACCTTCAATGATTCCACCAATTCCAAGACTTCATAGCTTGAGATAATTGACTAACACAAGTATTTTGTTGACCTTTTTATAAGTGTCACCATCGCTAGCAAGAGAAGATAACTCCAACACACAAGGACTTTGAGTGGCTACTCCACGTAGCACTTGAACAAAATTTTAACCGATCAATAAACAATTGGTTTTACCAATTGGTAATTAATGATGTGCTACAAATATTGAAACAAAAATCACACGTGAAAAGCTAATATAGAGTCTTGTGAAAACAATTAAATATGAATCACTTTGACAATTGAGTAAACGGAAGCAAACTGTGAAACTTGACGGCAGGAAAAATTTTTTTAGGATAGGCGTGTTTTTGTGATTAGGGTTTGACGGGGGTGGCGGCTTGATGACCGATTAGGTCTCAAGATCATACCTGCTCATGATACCATGTTAGATAATGTAACCCCGTAGGAGATACGTTTTATTGATACGATATATATAGAGGCAATACATAATGAAACCCTAATGGATCCAACCCCACATACCGGGCTTGGGCCTTATTTACCATCTATTAATTAGTCTAAATTGACCACCCTTTAATACATTAACTTTTGTTACAGGTCAAAAGCAAGTTGGGGAGTTTCGAGCTGTGGGCACAGTCGGATATGTTATCATCTACTCATTCTTAATCAGAGAAAATATCCTTGCTTTGGTAACTTTACACTCTTTATATCTGGATTTACTTTGGTATCATTAACAAATCACTGAATTCCAACGTTTGTTTGAATTGATCATGTTTATCATGTAGATAACTATTAACATTCACGCCTCTGCCACATTTATTCTTTCATCATTTGGCTTCTTGGCAATTCCATCTATGAATGTTTTTCCTAATAAAACAAAACCCCTAGTGGGGACTTTTTCATTTCAAAAAAATCAAATCATTCCTTATTAAGTAATAAATTTTTTATTTTACTTTTTATTTAAAGATTTTTAATAAAAAGAGCCTTAAATATTTCTTAATTTAACCAAAAAAAGTTGTAAATTCGTTTTAGGTGAAAAGTGAGTGAAAAGTTATATGTGTCAAAAGTATGAAAAAAGAAACTTTAAAAAGGTGGGGTGAATCTACAATATCTTCAGGGCTCTAAACAAAAAATTTGAAAAACAAAACTGCAAACCAACACAGCGAGTCCCTTCAATTCCTGGATTTCATCATATATCAACACAAAAAATGAAAATATTAATTTTTTTAAAACTCGGCCGATCATGGGTTATTCATGCTTATTGTTAGCTTCACAAATGAGGTACAATACATTAATTTTTTAAATTGGTGTTTGAGATTAGATTTTTATGTTTGCTTGTATAAAGGTTGTGATTTTAATTGATTTTGTAAGTGTTTTTTTCAAACTTTTACTATTCGTAGCTCAACTAATCATGGGTTTAGATTCTGAAAGGATTTGTACTTTTTCTGTTAATTTTGTTTCAGTTTGGCGGAAAAAATTAGGGTTTGGATTTAGGGTTTAGCTAGTGTACTTATTACTATTTTTCTAATCCCTCATGGACAAAAACATCCTAAGGAGTTCATGGGGAATTGGGGGTTGTTATATTTAATTGTATTTGTATAATTTCAGGAATGGAGCATATAAAATCTCCATTCAGAGGAATTGCAAATGATGTTAGAGGAAGAGTATTCTGGTATAAACAAAATTTCTGGAAAAACTTCGTCCTACTTCCTGGAAAATCCTGCAAAACTTCATTATGACTCGATACAAGCATTTGACTCTAACAAATACGAATATACACGTTCACTTAATATTGTGGAGAATCATGATCGGTTTTGTTTCTTAAAAACATATTTGGGGTTTCTCCTTACACTTATCTTTTGCATAAATACCTTTGGATGAAGTTAAGACTGAGCCAAACAACAAAATAAAGTATTTTCACTATTTTAGTTTTGAAACATGATCTACCAACAATAAAAATAAAGCATGTATACGGAAACAAATAACATCAAACAAATAAAAGCAAACAAAACATGGGTTGCCTCCCAAGAAGCGCTTGTTTTTGTTTGAGTCACGAGCCTGACTCTACCCTTATTTAATGGAAATAGGGGAGGTTTTCCCTACATTTAGGATTAA
Organism: Artemisia argyi; assembly: GCA_030686995.1. Taxonomy (NCBI): domain Eukaryota; kingdom Viridiplantae; phylum Streptophyta; class Magnoliopsida; order Asterales; family Asteraceae; genus Artemisia; species Artemisia argyi. The sequence goes on from CM060700.1 coordinate 204,396,946, forward strand.
GTGCGGGTGGAAGTAGCGATACACACCCTTAGGGTGGAAATATGCCTCGTGAGGAAAGTGTGGTGGATGAATTATATGCTCAAAGGGGTGTGCTCCTATCATCATAACCTTACCAAATTCAATCGGGTTAATGGGTGGATTAAGATTTTCTCCTAGAAAGGGATCATTTTCTAGCAACTTCAAGAGACTACTAGTTGGGGATCCATCTTGACCTAATAAACCCGGTTTAAACCTATAATGTTTCTTGTGATCAATCATAAATGGGTGATGTAAGTATGTAAGGTCATTTTCCATTCCTATATTGGCTTCCTCTCTACAAGGCTTAGAGTCCACAACCTTTATCCTAAGACTACCCGGACTACATGGGTTGATGGGTGGGTCGATTCCTCTTTTGTCTCCTAGATGTATATCTAAGGATGGAAAGTTGTGTGAAGATTGAGGTTCCGGTTCATCAACACTAGGTAATTCCCTACAACTAAGAGTAAGGTTATCACTACAAGTATTCAAACCTATATCCTCTAGTGGTGTTTGATACAAAGGTTCTACCTCTATTGGGGCTCCTATAGTCTCTTCTACTTCTTCCGGGTAAGTCACGGGTGGTGTGTATTCCTCAAGTGATGGTGGGAGTTGTGGGGTACTTTGTAGGTTTGTGTTATTTACCTCATCCTTCCTTTTCTCAACATCACCTATATCCTCATCACGTGTTTTAGTAGAATCTAACCTAAACATGTTCCTAAGTATCTCAAATCCTTCTCTAGCCATTTCAAGTTCTAAGTCTGATTCATAAGAATCTTCCTCAATAACTTGATTACAATGTTCAATTTGCCTAAAGGATTCATCTTTTTGCTCAATATGATCATGTTCGGCTAAATCTTCCTTAATTGTTTCCTCAAGTTGTGATGTATACAAACCCATCAATTCATTGAACTCATGGTTCACGGTTAGGAGGCTTTCCTCAAAATTTTTCCAATAGGTCTTACTAAAAGGAATTGATCCTAACAAAGATTGTTTAATATTGGCCACACATGCGCATAACTCATCAAACCTATCAAACTTTACACCCATCTCCTCTTGTATATAGCTAAGATCACTTAAAAATTCATTGGAACAACAGGAAGCAAATCTATCCGAGTAAACTAATTGTTCCTCTATTGTTAATGATCTAAATGGAATCTCATCCGCCATGAAGACAAATGAAAATGGTTTTACAAAAAAAGGGCACAAAGAAAAAGATAGACTAAAGAAATCCTATAAAAATAAAAATAAAAATCTCACTAGAAAGGATTCTAGTAAGTAGACCTAATAAAAAGAGATTCTAACCTAGACAATAACTATACCCCGGCAGCGGCACCAAAAACTTGATGCGTGGGGTTTGCACCAGGCTTTACCTCTCGAGGGATCTCGAGAAGCTTACAACCCCCACCAGGCAGTGTACCTGATCGATGTAGTATAGTATAATGACAAGTACCGGGGGATTGATCGTTCAGCTAGGAATAGTGTCGTTAGGATTAGAAAACCTAAAGACTAGGTCTAGAGATGAGGGATGATTCTTTTTTGTATTTTTTATATTTTTATGAAAGCAAGTAAAATTCTCGGTTTTGAAGGAGTTGGCGGAATTAGTTGCTAGTCAACTAACCCAATACTAAAGATGCAATCAAAATAAAATACTAAAAATAAAAATAAACTAATTATACTAAAGTTGTGAGCAATATGTGGGAGAAATGTGTTTACTTAGATTTCACTACTCCTTAGATATTTTTTACACGTTAATTACTTGTTATAGTTGCGTGGATGACGGATTGTATTCCTTAATACCATTCATGGGGTGGCGTACTTACTTCCCCAATCCTATGAGCGCCTACTTCACTCCTATGTCGAGCCGGCTAAGAAGCTCCTAACATGGGATCATTAGAATTTACTCATGCATTAAATACATCCAATAAAACCTAGTACACATCGGTTCATGTTTCCTAAGACATTCAAGCATGTTACACAATGGAGATCTGCCAGTTTTCTTAAGCCTAACATTGAAATCATTCATCCAATACAACCATAAACAAGTAATCAACACATAATTAACATCTAGGTTTCATTAGATCTAAGCAAACAAAAGATAAATCTAGCCTAGCATGTTGAAATCAAGACAAGAACAAGATATAGTCAACCAACACATAGACATATTGATTGAATTAAGAGAAGACTTATCTCAATAGAACATGGAAGGATTCAAGGGGTGAAAACCCTTGAAAACACTGTAAAATATGACCTAGGGTTTACAAAGTTCGGCCCTAGTTTCTCCACACAAGTTCCTCTCTTTTATGAATGAAAAATAGAAAACTATATATAGAGTTTGATAGGTGATGGCGTCAAGAACAAATGTCTGACGCCGTCATCTCGCTGCCAAATAGTTCCTCGGACTGCCTAGATCTGGGTCTGACGTCGTCATGTATTCTCCTTATGCAGGCCGTCACAAAATTTACTCTTGACGCCCTTGTTGCGATGCTGTCAGGTTTGCACTGGGTTGTCACCACTTTTACTCTTGACGCCGTCATGGTCTTCCTCTTGACGCCGTCAAGTCCTGTTCTCAGCATGGAAAATTATGTCTTTGGCATTTTCTTCACTTTTATGCTCCAAAAACGTCCGAATTGCTTCCTTTTCCAGAATTCACTCCCAAAGTACCTAAAATCACAAAAGGAACTATTTAGGGCAGTATTTGATCAAATAAATTCAATTCCGGGCTTAAATGACCCCCTAAAAGTGGTTCATTTTTTGCCTAATCAAAAGTTACCAAGGAAACATCTGCTCAAGGAATATGGGCGAAGTTAACTAGTCTGTATATGACTAAGTCCTTAGCAAATAGATAGTATCTGAATAAGAAGCTGTACACATACTATATGAGTCCAGGTAAGAAACTGGGTGATCATATAGATGAGTTTAAAGTTGATACTTGACTTGGTGAATATTGATATCGAGATTGAGGATGAAGATCAGGCACTTATGTTACTTACGTCGTTGCCATCGTCTTATGAAAACTTTGTAGGGACATTGTTATATGGGAGGGAATCCTTGACAATGGAGGATGTTCTTGCGGCTTTGAATTCAAGGGAGTTGAAGAAAAGAAGTGAAGGCACAAAGGAAGAAACTGGTGATGGGTTATACGTAAAGGGAGGGTCAGATCATTCAAGGAAAGCTCATTCTGGTGGAAGTTCGCGGTTCAAGTCAAGGGGTGGAACTGGTAAACTCAAGTGCTTCATATGTCATTCAGAGGGTCATCTGAAGAGAGACTGTCCAAAGAAGAAGTCAAGTGGGTTCGTCAGGAAGGGTAAGCATGATCAGGATTCTGATTCTTCTGATGACGAGGGTAACGCCTACTTTGGAGAAGCCTTGGCTGTGGTCGGGAATGATGAGATGACTGAATTGGTAATGGATTAAGGTGGATCTTATCATATGACACCTAGGAGGGATTTCTTGTATGACTTCAAGGATTTTGATGGTGGTTCGGTTCAGTTAGGTGATAACAGGACATGCACTATCAGAGGGACAGGAAAAGTGAAGATACAGTTGCATGATGGTTCAAGCTTTATACTGGAAAAGGTCAGGTATGTTCCAGGGTTAAGAAAAAGCTTGATTTCATTGGGTACTCTTGAAAAAGAGGGTTATACTGTGAATATGCAGATGGGTAAAGTCAAGGTGATCAAAGGTTGTCGGGTTATGATGATTGGGATCAGGAAAGAGAACTGTGTGTATACTCTTGAAGCAAAAGTGACAACTTTTGGGGTACAAAAGCATGGAGGTTCAAAACAAGTTGGATTCAAAAAACTTGGTCATAAACAAGTTGGGTTCAAACAACTTGGTCATAAACAAGTTGGTCTCAAACAACTTGGTCATAAACAAGTTGGGTTCAAACAACTTGGTCCTGGTGTTAAAACAGAAGTCCATGGAGTACAGGTTGATGAACGTGTTTGGTTTGAGGTGGAACTGCAGGGAGCTCAAGGGAATCGTGAAGCTGAGGTTGTTCAGGTTAGTAACGATGATGCTGCAGTGGCTCAAAGAAAGTTGGAGGACAAGCAACTTGGAGAAAAGACAAACACGGGCTGCTTGGTAAATGAGCAGGAAAAAGTACACCTTGGTATAAAGGTGGGGGCGGACATTACGGTAACCGGGGTCAAGAGGGTGCAGAGGGTAATGCTTCTGAAAAGAAGAAAGTGAAGGAGTCTAAGAAATCTAAACTTGGGAATTTACTAAAGTACAAGGCCTGGTTCTCAAGGCGGTCCCCGGTTCGAGGTTCCAACATTAGATGAAGATGTTGAGTATCGTTAATGCCTAAGTATTACTCCTAAGGTGGAAATTGTTATGTGTTAGTTGCAATACTTAGGAGGGTTAAATGTGACTTAGACAATAATAAGGGGATTAATTGTATTTAGTTTAAATAAAGTTTAGGATTGTACTTAGATTAGGAAACTAGTTACTTGGCTTGCAAGCTAAGGTTTCTACCCCTCATCTCTATAAATAGAGATGAGGGGGGATGCTAGTTATTCATTCTTCTTCCTCAAATTGTAAGCTTTATTGGTTGATTAATAAATGGGTGTTTGAGGGCATAACGTGTGCATATATTCTTGGTTCTTTTGCAGTCTATCGTGTTGCTACTTGTGCTCGATACAACTCGCGATCTAGCGTTTCGCGATCGAACTTCGGGTTTGTTGTCGAGGTATTATCCAACAATGAGAATATGAAAATCTATTGTGTTGTGCATTATATGTTTCCTTTTGTTGACTATGATGTAAAATATGAACTGATACAAACAGGAGTTAATTTTCTATCTTTTATAATGATGTTGTTAGGAAGATAATGCTATTTTCAGTTATGTCTTATTATCAATGGTGTGTACTATTATAGTATGATCTAATTGTTTGTATTAATTCTTTTCTTTAGTTGATTCAGGCTTCACGACCAGTGACGAAATTTACCGATGAGTTTAATTTTAGTGCGATGAATGAGAAATTTAACAAGGATGAAGTCTGGGGTACCTTAGGAAAAAGTAACAGGTTAAGTTCAAAGGAAAAAGCTGAAAATGCTACTAATGAGGATGAACCAGAAGAGGAAAATGATTCCAATTTACCCAATGCCGATGGTGAGAATAACAATGAAAAATTGCATATAGTTGCAATCTAAAAGTTGCTACTTCTCTTTTTCCTGATAATTTTAATGTATATTTTACCTATTTGGCAATTATTGTCTGTAATATGTTTTATTATTTGTCTTGCAATCAACAGCCTGTTTATAGTAAGGATGGCTTTTGTGATTCGTTATCATCCAATGCTCTTGATCGTCAATCAAATTATGGACGGACTAGATTCTCTAAACAGATGAAACTAGATACAGAGGTGAGATCATCTACGCAAGGTTATCTTGGTATTTGGTTTTGTTGTCTTCCTTTTTATCCATGCTCATGTAATCATGTGTAATGTTGCTCTACTGTTGCAGACATTTGCAGAATTTTCTAGGTACAGAAGAGGTAGTAGGGGTGGGCGTGTGCCCTACCATGGTAGAGGGCGGTCTCGAGGTGGCGGTTATTATGGAAGAGGTGGAGGATATGGGTATTTGGGGAGGGGTCGTGGAGGGACAAATCAAAATCAAAATGCGACCAATGATTATTAACGCATTAATGGTGTTTTGACAAATGTTGCACTACATACCAAATCGGAAAGATAAGGTGGACTTTTTCATTTCTTTTTCTTTCTTTTTTTTTTCTTCTTTTTAGAGAGATAAAGATAGATTACTGTTTGTTCCCGGCTTCCTTGTGGTATGATATTATGTTTGTAGACTAGAATTTGTAGACTACACAAAGTTGTGATTTGAAGATTAGAAATATGCTGATTTGTTGACTATGAATAGTTTCAGTTTTTCTTTTGAATATGGGAACATCGGAACGTTCTTTGTTACCAAGAGCCATTGTTTCATGCAGATTTGGCAATTTACATTTTACAAAAGGTCACTTGTCATTCTAGGTGAAAGATTTCTGTTTACAGAACTGGAAATCCACTTCTTTGTATACTGTAACTAATTATTTTTATTAAATACTATAATTTTTTGTCATCCGCTAGACTGAAACAACTGGATTAGTGCTTGGCTGAAGTTTTAATTATGTTGCTTGGCTCAATCGTGTGAATTTTTTTTAGGTAAAATGGCATTTGATCTTCCATGGATGCTTTCAACAAGTTGGGAATCACTAAATTTTCAACCTTCCTGTTATTCAACTTCTACGTAATATAAAGTAAGGTACAAATTTCATAATTTTTTCGACTATCATTGGATTTTCTTTTCCTTTCACAGCAATGTGTTTGTTGGACCTCTATACAGGGAAGTATGAATCGGATGAAGTCTTTACTCGAGCATGTTCAAAGTTCTGACGGATCTCTAAATTAGGAATCAAGTCACGCTTTATAGCACCGGTTTGCCTCTAATCTAACTCTAATCATCTTCAACATTCAAACTTCCCTTTAGTTCATTTTGGTGTTAAGAATGGGTCTGACAGAGCTAAGCGAAAGGTGAAGTTTTTTTCTCGAGCATGTTCAAAGGCATCAACAAGTTCCATTGATGGTATTAAGTTATCCTCTTATCAACTAGCTGCAATATAAAGTTTGATTTTCCGTCTAATTAGCAGGTATCGAGTTATCCGCTTATCCCAAAGGTTTCATGTTCTTTGACTGCTTCTCACCATGTGTTTATCTTAATGTTCATGTGTTTTGACTTTTTAGGTTTATTTAAATCTCATGTTTCAAACACAAACCATTTTTTCAATAGAATGGAGTTGAGAAGTATCCATTCAGTCGTTAATGTGTAGCTGCCATTTTTATGAGATAGACAAAGCAATATTTTACTAATCTAAAATAATCTCATTGCAGGCAAAAGCTCCTTGCGTTCTTTGATGCAAATGGCACAAACATCATATGTTAGAATTCATGAGCTTATATTAAGACTCTTTGGTCAGAAATACAACAGATGAGCTGGTTCAAGATGGTTTAATAAGTAGTTGCTTACAGGGGTTTAGATTGTAGCTGTTGATGGGTAGTGATGCTCAGTTCTAAGTAAATTCTTGGACACATGCGTTTTTTATCGGGCTGCAAATCTGCAATGTTGGTATAAATTGCGAATGGATTGATTGTCTGATACATGTGTGTACACATCTCCACTGAAACACCTCACAATAAATTTTCTTGCATTTCTAAATTTACATGTTTACAAGACGTGTTCACCACGAGAATAACTAGCTCGAAAGGTGTACCTTGAACATGACCGGGAATGACCTTAATAGGATTATGGACATACAAATACTAAGATTTGTCAAACCCAATACCTTGCTTAATTTCATTATATACCAGTTGCATTAGAAGATTACTTGCGTTCTGTTAAAATATTTTGTTATACCGTGAAAAAGACTAGAAGTTAAAATTATAAGTTGCGAATATGCAACTTCAAACTTCATTCTCATCTTATTTAAGTCGAAACTGCTTACATTTAAGACAATTTTAATCTGTAGTATTACATGATAAAAATTTTATGCCAAAACCCCGTGCGTGCAAGTTGCAACTACAAATCCTGATACGTTTAGAGTACCCTAGATGATGATCGTCAATCACAACGGTCACAGAGATCTAAAGTGATTTAAAGCCAATTACATCTTCAAGGCATCTAGTTACACATGACGAACAATGATTTTTACCTGTGGTGATGCATGTGTGGAGTGTAAGAGGACTTTACACATCTTCAAATCTTCATCTTTAGCAACCTTATTGTTAAGGAATATCCTCACCTTCTTCAACACTGGTGATGCTGCCAAAATAATCTTCACAAAATCCAACTCATGCTTCAAGTTGCCGGAATTTCGAATCTCCAATTCATTCAGATGCTCCAATCGAATGTCCGAATAATCATCCAGTGTAATGGAGTTTAACTTGTTTTTTACATAATCTGGACACCAGATCTACAGGATATGGCGACGTATTTGTGTCAGCTTATTTTGAAATATAAATAAAAAAGAAGGGGCTACTTGTGCTATTTACCGTTACCTTAAGTTTCTCCAAGTTCGGGGAGCATCTAGTGAGAAGAACAAGTATATGCAACTCATCTTTGTTGATGAAACATATATCCTTTATACACAAGTATTTGAGGTGGACTAGCGAGGCTGGAAGCTCTCGTGGTAATGTTACTTTAGCAAAACACTTGCACATAGGCCAATACAAAAGATTAGCAAAGTTTTTAGTTTTTAATTTTTATATTCAAAGTGAAACAATTTTCTATCATGCGATAAAACTATTACCTTGATGACTGATATCGAAATAGTCAGATTTTCAATTACAGGTAAACACTTGAAGAACTCAGCAAAGGCGAAATCGTAATTATGAACAAAAATTTCCTGGGATATGATCTGTCACGACATACGATAAATATTCAGGCTAAGTTTTGAAATTCTGAGAAGATTGATATTTCAGATGGAACATAGAGCATACCAAAGTAAAGTTCTTGAGCAACGGAGACTTGAATATCAGATGTAGAAGCGTCTCCATATGGATGAATTCATCCTCCGTGTATAAACTAGTAAGGCTACAACATATATTGGATACTGATTGATAGTTTAGAAAACAGTCTTGGAGATGCAGGTCAGTTAAATGAGGCATCGAGAGGACATATGAGGGTACTATATAGTGGCAATATTTCATCTGAAGCGTAAGTTTATTGAGAGTATTTATTCTCGGCAAATTACTTATTATTTGGTGTATTTCAACCCAAATCTCATTTGCACAATTGAAGAGGGTGAACTCCTGTATTGGACCCTTGTGCTGTAACAGAACTTGGTATATAGCATTACACCTCTTTTGCATGTGTTTCCTTTCACTTGGTTTTTTCAACATATCTTTCAGATTAAACATAAGTTTAGGAATTTTGGTCCAAGTGTACCTCCAATTCCTCGCAAGGATACTTGTCCTTACCGCATCTTGAATAGGTACAAGACATAGGATGGTTTCTATTATGTATTGCGGTAGGGTACTGATCATATCCGAAGACAAACGTTGAGCTTTCATCTCAAGCCACTCTTGTTGGACAAATACCAATTATTGCTGCAAAAACCAGTTTAAGATGAAGTGTGAGTCTAATATATGTGAATGCATGGCACATAAAGGGATTACTAGGGGGATGTCCGGGATTGCTTCTTTTGTTCCATCCCAGATTACAAATTACTTTTGCTTATTTTTGAGAGGAAAGAAGGAGTTACTGATAAGCAGTTAATTCAATGTTTAGTTTAAGATGAAATTATAATAAATCCTTTTTACTATTATTATTAAAAAAAATGTAAATGAATTTAAATAAAATTTGCCAACAAATAATTATTTTTTCTAGAATCATTGATATATATTTATTTTTTAATACAAAATAAGCAAATCAGACACTATTTAATATCTAAGCAGGACATGAGTGCTTATTTTTAAGCAGAAACAAGCAATCCAAAACAACCTCTTATAACATTATTATAAGCATACATACTTTAGTATGGGGCTGCTAATCAATTTGGAAACATGTAAGTCATTGAATTATGAGGGTGTTTAGGATTGCTTATTTAAGTGCTTAAATAAAGAGTTGCAGAAAATAGAAAAACCTGGAGAAGAAATAGATACATAAACAAGTTAAATGCCCCTGTTAACTTGATAATACCCAATTATCTAATTTAATATAACTAACATTTTGGATAAAGATGCATAACCAGTTAAAGGCCCAGCATTTCCGCAAGGCCCATACCGTAAGTGATCTCAAAATGTCAAGCTACAGCAGGCCCATTATTATACCGGTTATGCGCTTAACCTCAATAGTTAGTCAATGCAATTACTCAGTTCGATTTTCGGTTTAATATATTTATTGTTTTCGATTTTGCTTGGTTCAGTTCGGTTCAGGCCAAAACCAAGAAAACACCTAAATCGTCTAAACCGAACCAACCGACGGTTCCATTTGATTTCTGTTTGACTCGGTTCACTTTGGTTCAGTCCTCGGTTCATGTTTTCTTCACAATCGGTTTTCGGTTTTCGGTTCGGTTTTGACCCGATGCTCAGCCCTACTTTTCACTATGTTTTCAACTCTCTTTTGAATTTTATAGTAGCAATGTTCTTATTTTGTGTGTGATATTTGGACGGGTACTGGTTAAAATCTAATCTAAGAAAGGACGATTATGTAAGGGTTTTGATCAAAGACTTGATAAAGTCGTGATCACAGGTAAAAATTTCGGACCATTGATCTCTAAATATTCAAAATATTTATGAAGGTTTAATTACCAAATTATTAGGCACTGAGAGGATTCAGATTTTGGTGATTCAGACAAAAAATTTACGACACGCTCTGGCCTCTAGGTGAATAGGATTTGATCAAGTTAATTTGCTTTAAATTGGTACAAAACATGTGCTTCAAGTAGGATTCTATTAGATCTTCCATGGCTGACTTTCGGGAAACGGATTCAGCGACATCCTATGTTAATGATATGCTTTATGAAGAGATCAAAATCATCAAATCACAAAGATCTACAAATACATGATAGCATGCTTTGAGACACCAAAATTTCTGTAATTGACAAAGCATGAACACTTTCTTTAGTCAAGAATGCGGCTAAATACTAGGCGGTTTGTTAAAAATGTGGACTCTTTGGTTGGGGCTAATAATGGTTTGTTAAAAATGTGGACTCTTAAGTTACCGAAATGCAACGTCTTAGACGGCAACGCATAATAATGTTGTTGCTAAAAATAGCGACATAAATAGCGATTCAAAACTGAGATGTTGCTATAAACAAACAAAAATAGCGACTTAAATAGTGTCATATTACACCAAATGTGACATAGATAGCGACATAAATAGCGTCAGGGGTGGACCAATTGCGACACACGTAGCAACCCAAATAGCGATAGGTGGCACAAATAGCGACTTAGTTAGGGACACAAAGAGATGTGACGCTATTTTAAATAGCGACTTATGAAAGGAAGTCGCTATAATTGTCTCTATACGCAGCGACTTGTCTCATATGTCACAAAATTTAGCGACTTCCTCGTAGCGACTTTTAGTGTCGCGTAACTAAATGTGTCGCTGAGCCAAAATAAGTCGCTAAAAGCGTCGCTAAACATGTGACTAAATGGATGTTTTCTTGTAGTGCTTGTTACCTCCTACCAAGCAAACCATAGCTACAGCAACACAAATAATGAAAAGAGGCCTAGAGATGTATTTTGCTTGACTCTAACCAACAGGTACATTTTGGGTACAGCCAACAATGAAAATCTAAAGATTTAACCAAAGAAACTAATCACAGATAGACAGGTAGAACCCTAACATCAGTAGATTTGCAATCATCGATCTCAACAGTAATTTCCAAAAAAGTTAAGTGATATGAAAGTAATTGCGTCTACAAGACAGCAATTTACACTATGACTAATATCAAACGTTACAACGCTCAACAATGATGTCTACCATCGGTGATACGTGCGGGGAGCGTAAGAGGACTTTACATATCTTCAACTCCTCATCCTTAGTAACCTGCTTGCAAAGGGTTATCCTCACCTTCTTCAGCACCGGTGATTTGGCCAAGATAAGCTTCACTAACTCCAAATTGAGTTTCGAGTTGCCAAAATCATCATACGCAAATTCATTCAGGTGCTCCAACCAAATATCAGAATAATCCTCCAGTGTAACGGAGTCTATCTCAGATGCCTTATAAAAGGGCAATGTAATCAATACGAGGGGTATTTATTGTGTCATTGTATTATAACATGAGAATAAACGGATACGAAATAGATTTACGTTATTTACCTGTAGCTCTAAGATCTCCAAGTTCGGAGAGCTTCTCATCAAGAGCACAAGATAACGTGTCCAAAATTTGTCTTTGACAGACATATGCTCTAAACAAATGTACTTGAGGTGGACTAACGTAGTTGGAAGCTCTCGTGGAACAACACCTTCTAAAAAATCCTTGAACCATAGAACGAAACAAAGATCAATAAGCTAAGTTTTTTATTTCTTTCATACCAGTTGAATCAATTATATATCAATTGGGAAAGAAATATAACCTGAATGCCCCAAATGGAAATAGTCAACCGTTCAACCACATGTAAACAGTCAAGTAGCTCAATAAGGGTGGCACCGTAATCGTTGTAATCAAAGATATCAGAATCTTCTGAAAACTGAAGCAATTTACAATATTTAAAGTAACAGAAGTGCGTGAGTAAAAATATATATATCAGTAAGAGCTTACCAGACTAAAGCTTTTCAGCAATGGACAATTGGATATGAGATGTCTAAGTGTTTTCTTAGAGATGTTTACATTCTTCAAGCATAATGTGGTAAGGCTAGGAAATCCATTAAATCTTCGTTCATGGTCGATCTTTAAGAACGTGAGAGATAGGTTCGTTAAGTGATGCAACGAGAAGATAGATGAGGGTAACTTATACTCATTCTGCAACTCAAGCGTTAATTTCATGACAGTATTTTGCCTTGACAAATAAGCTAGAATCTGGTCAATCTCAATACAGCTATCAACTGCGAATACAGCAAGGGTGAACTCAAGTATAGGACCTTGGTGCGCTAATAAAATTTGATATATAGCATAGAAAAATTTGCACATTAAGTTCATGTCCTTCCTCAAACTAGGTGTTTTATAGTTTTCCTCCATAACAGACAGCTGATTCTCATTGGTAGATACTACCAAGGTATCCTCATCAAACACAAGTTTGGGTATTTTGGTCCAAATGTACCTCCATTCTTTTGAAAGGACACTGGTCCTTGCCGCCTCTTGAATCGGCAGAAGACATAGAATGCTTTCTATTATGGTTGGAGGTAGGCTGCTAATCCTATCCATAGACAAACATTGAGCTTTCATCTCATGATATTCTTGATGAACCAATAACGCTGCAAAAAATCAATTCACGATTAAGTGTAAGTTCAACACATGACTACATATCAGTTCTAAGTGTATTAACGTAACCAGGTTTTAAAGGACCACCGGGTGAACAAAAATAATTAGCTGTAATATAACTGCACACATTTTTTGGACCGGGTTCAATCAAGAAAAATTGGAGTTTTTTTTACAAAAATTAACATTTCAAAAAATAATTTCATCGGGGTCCCTTGACACCGCCTGATACCCCTTGTTCACTGCGGTGTATATATCCACAAAATTTGGTAATCTAATACAAAACAAGTCTGATATTGCAACCAGCCTACTAGTCAAAGAAAAGTTTATGGTTTGGACTTTGGTTCGGGTAAAAAATTACAAAACCAAAGTCCAAACACCCATTTGAAATTCATATGTCATAATAAAGTACATTTCATCCGGATACTATTAATCCAAGTGAAAATGATCACCTTAAGACAGTTTCATAGCAAATAGCAATCAACATCAACAAATCGATTCAAAAATAGAAAAAATTGTAACCTGTTTCTAATGAATAAAAAGATAGAAACTTAAAATCCATTATTACCTTTTAGTAAATCTCTAACGCTCTAACTGAAACCCTAACATTTGTTTATGAGACACCCTTTGTTTCAATGTTTCAATTAAGAGAAAGCTATCAAGCTTTTGCCTATTGACATATCAGCCCCTTAACAATATTTTTTTTTCATTTTCTTTTTGTGCCTATTGCATTGTATCCACAAATGTTGTTTTCAAAAGAATTGGTTTTGCAATCCAAAAAGGACTAGCGGCGCAACTTGTTGCCCGCTTGCCTTCCACCTCTATGTACCAAATTGGAATAATAAAAAAATCATATTAGTTGGAGTACAAATTTTTAAATCGAGTGAACTGTAAAATGTGTTTATCTAAAAGGTAAACGCTCTTTGTTACAAGTTATTAACATACATCATCCGTGAGAGGTACAAAGTCAGGATTTAAGCTTAGCTTGATGCCAAACTTAACACATGAATACGTTTACCGGGTTAAAACCCTTTACCAAAAAAAAAAAAAAAAACTTTATGCATGAATCATTTGCAAGACACTTTTTGGATAGGAATAATTCCATATATACCCAAAATAGACTTCATAATTTCATATTTACCCAAATGACAAGTTTTCAATGCATGAATACAATGCTTTTAAAGCATGTGTTGGGGAAATATGGAATTATGATGTTTGTTTTGGGTATATACGGAATTGCCCCTTTTGGATAACTCATGTTAACAGTTTGCGATATGCATCGAATTGACAAACCACACAATTTTTTTTTTTTTTTTTTTCTAGTTTGATATTTTTTTATTAGGATACTTTTATATTGTGATTGACCTTTGATAAAATAAGTTGTGAAAAATTAGAAGGGGGGTTGAATAGTTTTGCGTCTTTTTCGTTTAATAAAAGTTTGCTTTTAAAGAATTGATGTTAATTGTAAAAACCTTTGAAGCTAAAGTATAGATACAAATTAATTCATATACATCATATAGACACTACTTATTTAAAGTGTTGAATAGAATATATCTCACTTAAATATAAGTTTGTATTTATATATGTATATGTGTTTTAATAAGTGTATATACTTATATTTTACTACTGTACAATTAATGTTGTAAATGGAACCTAGTTTGATCTTTATGTGAAATCAATATATGCACAACACACAATTATAACAATATACGAAAAGCTAATAAGTAAGCAAGCAAAGAGTGAGAGATGGACGGATCAAACCGAAAGACAAAGGATTTATAGTGGTTCAGCTACAAGGACACCTTCCTTGCCCTACTCCACTCCCCGAGCACCGAACTCGAGAGTTTTCTTCACTAAGTTAATAACCTCCCTTATGGAAGAGAAAACCGTACACATCAAAGGCTTACACCAATTTACGACACAAAGCAAAATGTCGAGTTCTAATCGTAGCTAGAACCAATCTCACACCAAATATCACACCACACCTTCTTCACACCTTTTCACTTCTTCTATACTTCTTCACACCATAAGTATCTTCACGCCTTCACAAATACTTCACAACTTTAATGTCTTGCAACTTAACAACTTTAAGGCACTAAGGTCTTCACAACTTCAAGTCACTAATATCTTCACAACTTCAAGCCACTAATGTCTTCACAACTTCAATCTCCTAAAGTCTTTGATTCGTGAAAAACACAATATCAATATTATAGTATAGATGTAAGCTCAAGAAATCCGCAAAGAAATACGGATAATCCGAGGTCGTATTCCGTGTGACGGGTGAATGGAATTCCGAATTTCCGATTCGGAAAACGTGTCGTGAAAAGTGGTAAAAAGTGATGTGAATGAGATTACACTAATGAAATAGTAAATGAAGCACAAATAATCAACTAAACACATAAATCAAATAAGGCAACTAGAAACGTAACGTAGAATCGAAAACGTAAACTTAAACGTAAAATAAACGTTAACGTACGAAATAAAACGCGACTTTTAAGCTACGCTACTCCTACGGACTTGAAAATAATTTTCAAAAATTAAAAATGATAAAAGAAAATTTTGAGAAAAAGAAAAATATTTTTTTGACTTTTTATGGATTTATTATGAATTAAAAACTAATTTAACTAATTAAAAATTAAAAGAAAATGTAAATAAATGGAGAAAAATGCAAAATAAATTTCTAAAATTTTAAAATAACTAAAAAATAATTTTCTAATATTTTTTTGTATTTTTCTGCTGTTTTTCTGATTTTTTTGGATTTTTCAGTAATTAAAAAGTAATTAAAAATGATTAAAAATGAAAATTAAATAAGAAAAATAGCAAATGAACTTGGAAAAATCTGAAAATTTCAGGAAAATTCTAAAATACTATTCTGAATCTAGGAAAAATATAAAAATTTGAAAATAAGCACTGGAAGTGCTGATTAGACCAAAACTGCTTATTGAAAAGTGCTTATTTATAAGCAAAACTTGCTCAAACTGACCAAAACTTTTACCAATTTATTTTTGAACTTAAATAAGCTCAGATAAACAGAGATTAACCAGAATGAGGCTCAGAAACACATGTATGGGCACAATTAGATCAAATAAGCAATATGGAATAAGCTATAAGCTGAAACAGATAAGCAGAGACCAAAAACCAATAGGAACAGCAACAATGAGTATAGATAAGCTCAGAGAAACAATCAAACCATACTTATGATCACTACCTCCAATTTGCAGCCCTATTTGATAATTCAGAAACTAATTTCAACCTCCCAACTTGATGAGATGAATAAGCAGTATGAATAAGCTGATAAGTGTGAGCTTATGGGTACTAATTACTGTCTAGCTACCAGAGATCACAAAACCACCTTAAAAATGGAACTCTAATCCAATTAGGACCTTCAAATCAACCTAGGAATATTGGTTGTCACTGAATGTGCAGGGCACTTATGTGCTGGAACAGGTCACTTCAATAAGCTTTTTAGATAAGCAAATGACTTACAAACCTAAAAATTATTTTTGAAACTTGTAAACCTACTACCAAATATTGCACAACCACTTTTGAAAAGTATTTTGAATCAATTTTGAGAACTATGCAAGCTGATGAAAAGTTGACCAAAACAGACAATCCAAAAAATTTTTGACTTTATGATGAACACAAAACTTTGACCAATTTGATTTTTGATTGCACTTTACTGACTACTGAATTGATGTTAAGCTATTTAACTTATTGCTAAAAGTTGCTGCTACTAGTTTACTATAATCTATAAGCTAACTTAATCCTAAATCCTTCTATCACTTAACTGTTTTGAGATTAACTAGTGTTTTGACTATTTTAACTAATAAGCTATAGATATTATGCTATTCTAACTCTAGTTATATCCTAAGTGACCTGTTAAAACCAAAATTAACCTCTGAAAATTACTTACTACTAGCAAATTATAACTATCCAAACACTCCTTAATTATCCTGTCAACAACTAGAAAACACCACAGATCCAACCAAATTAACTCCAAACTTCAACCTATGAACATACAATGATTCATTAACTATAAACCAAAGCAGAAAACAGATCTCAGATGCAATAGCTACTCAGAAATTAGATCAACAGATATGTCACAGAAATGATGAACTAGTGACTATAAATCAACAATCCAATAATCAAACAGTCAACCAGATGAAACAACTACTATATCCAACTATTATAGCACAAGCACAAGCTATATCAACCAATAAGAACAACTCAATACAGATTTATACTACTATAAGCTTAATAGATGAAACAATGATGAATTGAGATTGAACTTACAAACTTAAATCCCCCTCAGCATGAAAAGAGGGGGTTCACTAAGCTTGCCTGTCTTTAGACAGGCCAATGGCTTCTTATGGCTGCCTTGTACACCAAATAAGTAGTGCTTATTCAAATAAGCACTACAGTTGACCAGAGTTGACTTTCTTAGCTTATGAGAGATTTGAGTGTTTGGTGCCAAAGTGAGCTTCAAAAAAGCTATAATAAGCTGATATGAAACTGATTAAAATAAAAAAAACAAGCTTATTGAAGCTTGTTGAGTTAAGCACTTGATGATTTTTTTTTTTTTTTTTATATTTTTTTATTTTTTTTTTATTATTATTTTTTTTTCCTTTTAATGTAAACTTTAAACAACAAGAAGTAAATAAGCTGAAAAAGGTAAGACTGAATTAAAACAAAGCAATAATAAAAGAGAAGCAATAAGTTGAAACAGATTAAGTAATAAGCAGTAAATAAGGTAAATAAATTGCAAGACAAGGAATTAAGAAAACTAAAATTTCATTAAACAAAAATTCATTACAAAAAATAATAACAGCATAACATTAAGTAAAAATGGCACACCCTAACTATGAAATGGAGGGGGTATATATAGGAGAGGTGAGAGCTGCTAGGGTATGTCCAGGTCATCAATCCGCGTTACTTTGTGTTTCTTTGAGTCCCTTGATAGCCATTGATCACGCTCTAGATGCTTCCAATCATTTTGGACCCTTGATTGATTGATTGATGTGATGTCCATCCTCCGTGTGTTTTCTTATTGGCCCACGTGTCATTCTCTGCCATCCCTGACATGTGACTGTCATGTGACAGTTCTTCTAGAAGTCTAATCATTGGTAATTGTTGCAATCGTGGGGTAATTGGGGCGTGGTAAAAATTAGGGTTCTAGGTGAATAGTGTTTTTTCTCGGTTTGTGGTAAAAAGAGGCGCGGGTATTTTAAAAAGGTATTAATTAGGGGTTGGGTCGGGTTTATGTAGTAGGCCGGGTAGAATAAAAGGGAGGTTGGGCTTTGTTTCTTTTTGGGCCAAGTGGTATTGTGGATCCGGTTGTGTTTATTGGTTTAGGAGTAGTATTAATCACAAGGACCAAAGCTGTAAATCTAAAAATCCAGGGACCAAATCTGTAATTTACCAAAAGTGTAATCCAAGGGTATTTGTTGCCATTCTAAGATTCATGGAGGACCACTTGATGATTTTTCTTTACATTATCTTTGAGGGACCATTAATGCCAAACTCTGAAAGTTGAGGGACTAATGTTGTAATTTCTTCAAACTTTCACCAGGGACTAAACATGCAACTTTATGAATTCCTGAGGACTCCTATTGACAATTTGAACTTTCTTTGATCATTTTGCTTCCCCGGCTCCGGCTTTTGACCTTTTTCCAATCTCGTGCTCGTTTTTGTCGATTTTGCTTTGTTTTCGTTCATTTTTCTCATATCCGTACCTGCACATACACAAATACAAAAACATGCATTCTCTTGGCATTTTTGGTTAGTATTTGGTGTTTTTGGTCTGAAATAAGGTCTAAAAAGGATGAGTGAATAAGCACTCCTCAAAATCCCCCAGACTAAGGTATTGCCGTGCCCTCACGCAATGTAATCACCTCACGCTTAAAAGATAAATAATTTTCAAAACCTCTCTTTACTGATGTTGTAAAGTAGAAATGATGTTCAAGAGAGATAGTAAAATCATTTATTCTCAAAAACGCTCCGTTTTCCGATTTTCATGAATAACAACTACAACTACTATTTTTGTACTTTTCATATAAGTGACGGTTTGCATTGACTTTCATTATCAATTCTTATCTGTTGATAACTTTCAGGGTCTACGAGTAGAAACACTTCTCACAGAGAAGAGACCATACGGATAAAAATCGTCATCCTTGATTTTTCACAAGCTCCCAAACTAAGCGTAAAATCGAAATCATTGTTTATCAGAAGTTAGATGCTAACACTGCCCACAAAAGTTACTTGTGTATTACCTCTTGTCCCCCGGTCCTAAGTTTTGTATCTAAAGATTTTAATTTGTGAGAAATGAATTGCTTCATATTTTCTCGTTTCGATATTTGTTAGTCCGATAGTGATACCTAAGTTAAAACGATAAGTAGTTATTCATTTTCTCTTAAGAACCACTGCAATAGAAATTTGGTCCATTTCAAGGAATTAGGGGTACATACAATATCAAGGATATAAGTTGCAGAGTACAATCACGTGCACCTCATGTGACTGATTACTAATCACTGATCACATGCACCTCACGCGCCAACAACTTATTGATACATATATAGCTCTTATTCGATACAACTTCAACTTTCATTTTTCTTACTTTTTTCACTTTTTTTCTTTCTTTCTTGATTTTTTTTCTCATAACATCAATGGAAGCTTATTGGGTAGCTCCAAAACCACATAGATAATCAACTTTTGACTTTTGATTTTTTCACTTTTCGCTCTTATTTTTGATGTTCCTTGATATGTACCCAACTTCTAAAGCAAAAATTCTCTTAAGAAAACAAAGAACTAAATATTATTCAAACCGAAATACCACTAATTAACCTAGAACATCTATTTATATATCTGTGACGTATCTGATGGGAACAAGGAGGCCACAAGTACCTCTCGTGGGTTTTTTAAATCCCAGTAATGCGATCCGTGTATAGCACGAAACTTCTAAATAAACTCTATCATTCCTCGATATCCGCAAATTTAAAATCCCAAATAATGAGATCCGCGGATGCTTAGCCATAATCTTTTGATTATTTTGGTTAAGGGAGACGAGCTAGGGCTCAACACGCCCGGTCAAGTCGGAACATTTATTTCTACTCTCGCCGGTAGGAAAGTCAAAACAAGGTGTCAAAACTTATTATTCATATCATATATATTTTTTCATTTTTTTTTTCATCTTTTTTATTTTTATTTTATTTTATTTTATTTTATTTTTTTTATTTTTTTTGAGATTATAAAGCGGTGACAAAAATTAAAATTTTTGGTGGAAAACGGAGTTGCGTAAGTTAACAGCTCAGACGATGGTACAGGTCAAATCGAATCGAAGATTCACCCCCCCAGACTAAAGTGAAACATTGTCCTCAATGTTTTAAGGGGTACGGGTAATCCTACGTAAAATCTAAGGCCGTTTATTAAGTATGCCAAGAGATAAACGTTAGTCGATAAGATTTAGGATATGGTGAATTTCCGAAAGAGCAGCGAAGGATGAGACTCGAGTGAGAGAGAACGACAAACCACGAGCACGAGAGTCCTCAAGCTTCGGGGAAATTCCTGAACATTCATAAACAACCACGAAAACACGAGTTTGGAAAGGGTCGCCCCCCTCACGTCACGTTATTAGAAAATAGAAAATATAGAAAATGAAAATGGATAAGCATGGGGTGCCTCCCACGAAGCGCTTGTTTTTGTTCACCGAGTCACATGAGCTTGACTCGATCCCCGAATTTAATCGTCCTTGGGGAAAGTCTGGAGATCCGGGACAACCATGGGTGGTATGTCCCCTCCGAAGTAATGTTTAACACGATGACCATTCACCTTAAAATTGGGACCATTAGGTTGAGCAAGTTCAACGGTTCCATAAGGAAATACTTGGGTAATGGTGAATGGTCCAGACCAACGGGTTTTTAACTTGCCCGAGAAAATCTTTAACCGAGAATTGAAAAGAAGGACTCGGTTACCAACATTGAAGACGCGATCTTTAATTTTAGCATCGTGAATCCTCTTTGTCTTCTCTTTGTAGATCAAAGAATTCTCATAGGCCTGATCACGAAGCTCGACTAATTCATTCAATTGAACTTTTCGGTGATCACCCGCGGTTTGAAGGTCAAAATTAGCATGTTTCAAGGCCCAGTAGGCCTTGTGCTCAAGTTCAAAGGGCAAATGGCAGGCCTTCCTGTAAACCAGCTTGTAAGGAGTGCACCCGATGGGTGTTTTGTAAGCTGTACGGAAGGCCCAAAGTGCATCATCTAATGTATCGGCCCATGAAGCACGATGTTCACCTACGGTCCTTTCTAAAATACGTTTCAAGCCACGATTGGAAACCTCAACTTGACCACTCGTTTGTGGATGATATGCCGTAGAAAGACGATGTGTGACACCATATTTGAGCATAACTTTAGTGAATTGGTCATTACAGAAATGGGTCCCACGATCGCTTATAATAGCACGAGGTGCACCAAATCGGGCGAAGAGACTTTTGAGAAATTTCACTACAACTCGGGCGTCATTGGTGGGTAGCGCCTTCGCTTCGACCCATTTAGACAAATAGTCGACGGCCACGAGTATATATTTGTTACCACGAGAAGACGGGAATGGACCCATGAAATCAATACCCCAGACGTCAAAAATTTCACAGACTTGGATAGCATTTTGAGGCATTTCGTCCTTCTGAGTAATTTTTCCTTGACGCTGGCAAGAATCACATGATTTAACCAACTCATGAGCATCCCGGTAAATCGTCGGCCAGTAGAAGCCGGAATCAAAAACTTTCTTAGCGGTGAAGTTGGCACCATGATGTCCCCCCGTGGGTCCATTGTGGCATGCCATAAGAGTGTCAGCGGCTTCCGTGCCGTGAACGCACCGCCGGATCACTTGATCCGCACATATCTTAAACAAATAGGGATCGTCCCAGAAATAATGCTTAACATCTTTGAAGAATTTTTTCTTCTGCTGGAACGACATTCCTTTCCGGATAAAATTCCCCGCATGGTAATTCGCAAAGTCGGCGAACCATGGGGTACTAGAATCACCATGTGATAAACTCCCCAGTGTCTCGAGAGGAAAAGCTTCGTTAATCTCCTTTTTCTCGAAAACACTTTGGTGGGGATTCTCTAAGCGTGATAGGTGATCAGCAGCAAGGTTCTCCGCTCCCTTTTTATCGCAAATTTCAACTTTGAATTCTTGAAGGAGGAGAACCCACCGCATCAAGCGTGGCTTAGCGTCTTGCTTTGCCATAAGATACTTAAGAGCCGAATGATCCGTATACACTATGCATTTCTTCAAAAGCAAATAAGATCGAAACTTTTCAAAAGCGTAAATGACGGCTAACATTTCTTTCTCAGTAGTCGTATAATGGTATTGAGCGTCGGTCATTGTTTTACTAGCATAGTGTATCGGCTGAAAATGTTTTGACTTGCGTTGCCCCAGGACTGCACCAATGGCATAATCGCTAGCATCGCACATTAGCTCGAAGGGCAAGTCCCAGTCGGGGGCAATTAAGATGGGAGCCTCCGTTAACTTCTTTTTAAGAACATTAAATGCTTCGATGCATTCATTCGAGAAGATAAACGGAGCATCTTTTTCAAGTAAGTGGGTCAGAGGCCGGGCTATCTTAGAAAAGTCTTGAATGAAACGTCGGTAAAAGCCGGCATGACCTAAAAAACTTCTAATTCCTTTAACGGTCGTGGGATGAGGTAATTTTGCAATCACGTCGACTTTAGCTCTATCAACCTCAATCCCAGATTTCGAAATCTTGTGGCCGAGGACAATGCCCTCTTTGACCATGAAATGGCACTTCTCCCAATTTAGAACCAAGTTGGTGTCTTCACACCGTTTCAGCATATTTTCTAAATGGGAGAGGCACGAAGTGAAAGAATCTCCATAGACCGAGAAATCATCCATGAAAACTTCCATGGTTTTCTCGATCATATCCGAGAATATCGACATCATACACCTTTGGAACGTGCCTGGAGCATTGCATAAGCCAAAAGGCATACGACGATAGGCAAACGTACCATAAGGGCAAGTAAAGGTAGTCTTTTCCTGGTCCGGAGGGTCAATAGGTATTTGAAAATAGCTGGAAAATCCATCAAGAAAACAATAGAACTCATTTCCCGCTAGGCGTTCTAGCATTTGATCCATAAATGGAAGTGGGAAATGGTCCTTACGAGTCGCATCATTCAATTTACGATAATCAATACAAACTCTCCATCCGGTAACAAGACGTGTCAGAATCAATTCATTATCTTCATTTGTAACGACGGTCATTCCCCCTTTCTTCGGTACGCAGTGGACCGGGCTAACCCAAGAGCTATCCGAGATTGGATAAATCATTCCGGCATCGAGGAGTTTGATAACTTCCTTTTTGATAACCTCATGAATTTTCAGGTTAACCCGTCGTTGTTGCTGAACGGTCGGTTTGAAATTATCTTCAAGTAAGATCTTATGCGTGCAAAAACGAGGGTCGATACCCTTAATATCAGAAATTTGCCAAGCGATGGCACTCTTATGCTTCTTGAGCACATCTAAGAGACGTTTCTTTTCCTCATCTTTAAGATCCTTAGAAATAATGACGGGAAGTTTATCGGTTCCTTCCAAAAATGCGTATTCGAGATGAGGAGGTAAATCCTTGAGCTCGGGCTCCGGAGGATTCTCAGTAGACGGCTTAACTTCTTTAACGTCGGCCATTTTAAGGTCAAGCGGAGGGAGGGACGGGTTGGGATCTTCATTTAACAATTTCTCAATCAAAAGTACATCCCCCTCCGGGTCACAATCAGAATGATCAATTTCCGGTGAAATCGAATCATTAGCAAGAAAGGCCTCGATCTCTTCCAAGATGAAATCACTTCCCTCAAACGGAGTAAGGGAAGGGGAAGGATCGGAAATTATCGGCTCAGAAGAATGAGCGGGATTGCCACTCGAAGCATGTTCGGTAAAACCAAGTAACTCTTGTGCGTACTCCTCCGTAACTTCGTCGATAAGGTCGATTCGGTTAACGGAATATTTGTCAAACTCGGAGGAGTACCTCGCGGTTTGATCCAAGTTAAAAGTTATGGCTTCGGTACCAACGCGTAGGGTAATTTCTTCATCGAAAACATCAATCAAAGCACGGCCGGTCCTTAGGAAACCTCTTCCGAGAATGAGAGGTACCCGCGGATCGGCATCGAAATCAACAATGACAAAATCGGCAGGAAAATGAAATTTTCCAACATTAACAAAGACATCCTCGGCTATTCCCATCGGGCGGGAAGTATTTCGGTCGGCAAGCTCGAGGGTCATACAAGTCGGAGTCAAATTGGGTAAAGACAATTTCTTCCAAATTGATAACGGCATGAGGTTAATGCTAGCACCAAGATCGGCCAAGGCGAAGCATTGAACCATCCCAGGAAAATTACACAGAATGAGAAATCGACCGGGGTCTTCAAGCTTTTCGGGAAGCTTTTTGAGGATAACTGCCGAGCAATTCTCATTCATCTGGGTTCGAGATTTTTCAAACAATTTTTCCTTATTATTCAAAAGACCTTTTAGCATTGAAGCAAATTTAGGCATCAAAAGTATAGCATCCGCGAGAGTTATATCAAAATGTAGCTCTTGAAAAACTTGGTAAAACTTTTCCATCTGAATTTTATCTCTCTCACGGTGCTTTTGTTCGTTTAAGCGTGACGGATAAGGCAAATTAACTTTCACGGGACTTTCAGTTTCATTAACAACTTTATCTTTTCCTTTAGACGTCGGGACCACCGGAGGTTGGATGTTCTCGGTCCTTCCATTATTACTAGGAATTTCCGTATCCGTTGTCGCCTCGGTTTCACGGACGACTACCTTGGGAGACGAAGAAGAAGAAGGGGTAGTCGGAGCCGTTGGTCCATCGATAACAATACCACTCCTAGTCGTGATCGCCTTAGCATCGCCCCTCGGGTTAGCGATCGTGTTGCTTGGAAGAGTACCCGAGCCCGAGGGTCGATCATTTAAAGATTTCTTCAATTCGGCCATTTGATTAATTAACATTTTATTCATTTCCTCTTGACTTTTCATAAACTGCTTAAGTAATTCATCCGAAGAAGACTGATTCACAACTGGATTTTGAAAATTTTGACCACGATTGTTGTTATTGAAACCTTGATTCTGAAAATTTTGATTTCCATGATTATAATTCCCATGATTAACATTTTGAAAATTTCCATGAAAATTCCCTTGATTCGGGCCTTGATTATAATTTTCCCGATTTTGATTTTGAAAACCATTGTTTATCCGATTTTGATTAGCATTGTGATTAAATTGATGATTTCGGTTTTGCACATTTTGATTAACTTGATTAACCGGATTGACTTGATTCGGTTGATTGAAACCGGGTGGTCCAACATAATGGTTCGAACGGTAGCTAAGAAGATTTCGGTCACCCTGTGGTTGGTATCCGTTACCGCCCATATTGTAAGTTCCCGAAGCAGCATACACATTCTCGTGAGTGTAGCCACCGGTGGCTAGGCACTCAAAATACGAATGAGGACCACCACAAGTCTCACAAACATTGTTCACCATATTGACTTGATGGTTCTTGACTTGATTTTGATTCTGAGACATTTGGTGCATTCGTAAAACAGCAGTCGACAAATCATCGAGTTTCTTAGTAATTGCGGCTATTTCAGAATTAGACGTAGAAGAATTATGAGCAACGGTTGTTCTTGACTCATTCCTCTCGGCAGAGGAATCCCAGTAATTGTAATGAGCAGTCATGTTCTCAATAAGTTCGTAGCAATCTTCAGGACGTCGTTTCATAAAAGTTCCACCCGCAGCTGCATTGATCGTGTCCCGATGTCGCAAAGTCAAACCATTGTAAAACGTATCGATAATCGTAACAAGAAGCATGTTATGGTTTGGACACCGATCAATAGCAAGCTTATAGCGTTCCCAAGCTTCGAATAAAGATTCGTCGGGAAGCTGACGGAAATTGCTAATATCGTTTCGAAGTTTCGTCACCATCGATGGTGGAAAATATTTCGCCAAGAACTTCGATACCATTTCTTCGAAAGTATGAATCGAGTTCTTGGGAAGACGATCAAACCAAGCTGTGGCATGATGTGTAAGAGAATAGGGGAAGAGAGAAAGACGAAGGGCGTCATCGGAGACCCCATGTTGTTTCATACTTTGGGTGACGGTTAAAAATTTGTCGAGATGCTTGTTAGCATCGTCACCCAGTAAACCGTGAAATTGGCCCGAATTCTGGACTTGTTGAATCATATGGTGCTTAAGTCCAAAATCCGTAGCCTCAATATTGAGAGGGGCAATCGGACCGCCTCTACCGTGCATTGTCGGTTGACACAGCTCCTCCATCGTTCGGAGATCGGGAGCTGGTGCATTTTGAACAACACCCACCGGAGGGTGTTGATTGTTGTGGTTGTTTTGTTCCATTTCCGTGATGTTAGGGAAACGAACTTTGTGTGTGTGACGTATCAAACTCTCGGGGTTCGATAATGGAGAAATAAGTCGTTTAGAAGATGAACGGGTGTTCATACACCACAAAAACTCAAATTTTGAAAAATAAAAGGAAAATCAAATTTGAAAAGGAAAATCTTTTTGTATTTTTTTTTTACTAGACGAGTACCCGTGCATAGCAACGAGATTTTATAGCGACAAATAGTTTATTGATAAAAAAAAAGTTTATAGGTTATAAACGAAAAATAATGTTTTGAAACCCGGTTCGACCCTGGTGGTTCAACCGGTTGAACCGTTCTGGTCGAAAAATAGGTCGATTTAAACCGGGTCAACTTGCTAGGTTGGGTCGAAAACGGGTCAAATTAAACCGGGTCAATCCGCCGGGTTTGAAGCGTCCCGGGTCAACCCGATTTGTGTTTTAATTGGTTATATTTAATTTGGTAGATATGTTTTTTAATTGGTTGTACAATGTAAATAAATCATTGTACTTTTAAGTAATGGATAATGTTTTGAAACCCGGTTCGACCCAGGTAGTTAAATCGGTTGAACCGCTCCGGTCGAAAAATGGGTCGATTTAAACCGGGTCAACTTGCTAGGTTGGGTCGAAAACGAGTCAAATTACCATGTCAACCCGGTTTGTGTTTTAATTGGTTGTATTTAATTTGATAGATATGTTTTTAATTGGTTGTACAATGTGAATAAATTATTGTACTTTTAAGTAATGGGGTGTTTTAATTAGAGTATTAATTACATTAATTTTCTCTCACATTTGACTTTCAATACTCAACTTTCAAGACTCAATTTTTCAAGTTTGACCATTTTTCCATTATAGATAGTATAGATAAAGCAAAACTTAAACTTTTGTTTTTCTTTTTCAAATGTTACGTTAATCGTAAACCGTTTCCCTTAATCTACTCGCGACGGAACGGGAGAGAAGAATGGATCTCTCTTCAGCTTGCAATTTAATGTCAAAGCTTCCGTATTTTCCGCTTATTCGGTTGTAGAATCAAAGTAATCCGATTAGCAATTAATTTCACGCGTAGTTATATTGGGAGACTTATTTGGTTTACAACGCCCTTTCTTTCGATCGAGTCGAGGCTGTAACTTTATTATTTTTTTGGTATTTTTGTGAAAACACTTTAGGAAAAGTGTTTTTGATTTTTCGATATTTATATAATATATACAAAATAGAGGAAGGCTTATCAAAACACAATTTTTCAAAAACGAATATTCAAAAATTCACTTCAACCTTCCCCGGCAACGGCGCCAAAATTGATTCGTGAAAAACACAATATCAATATTATAGTATAGATGTAAGCTCAAGAAATCCGCAAAGAAATACGGATAATCCGAGGTCGTATTCCGTGTGAAGGGTGAATGGAATTCCGAATTTCCGATTCGGAAAACGTGTCGTGAAAAGTGGTAAAAAGTGATGTGAATGAGATTACACTAATGAAATAGTAAATGAAGCACAAATAATCAACTAAACACGTAAATCAAATAAGGCAACTAGAAACGTAACGTAGAATCGAAAACGTAAACTTAAACGTAAAATAAACGTTAACGTACGAAATAAAACGCGACTTTTAAGCTACGCTACTCCTACGGACTTGAAAATAATTTTCAAAAATTAAAAATGATAAAAGAAAATTTTGAGAAAAAGAAAAATATTTTTTTGACTTTTTATGGATTTATTATGAATTAAAAACTAATTTAACTAATTAAAAATTAAAAGAAAATGTAAATAAATGGAGAAAAATGCAAAATAAATTTCTAAAATTTTAAAATAACTAAAAAATAATTTTCTAATATTTTTTTGTATTTTTCTGGTGTTTTTCTGATTTTTTTGGATTTTTCAGTAATTAAAAAGTAATTAAAAATGATTAAAAATGAAAATTAAATAAGAAAAATAGCAAATGAACTTGGAAAAATCTGAAAATTTCAGGAAAATTCTAAAATACTATTCTGAATCTAGGAAAAATATAAAAATTTGAAAATAAGCACTGGAAGTGCTGATTAGACCAAAACTGCTTATTGAAAAGTGCTTATTTATAAGCAAAACTTGCTCAAACTGACCAAAACTTTTACCAATTTATTTTTGAACTTAAATAAGCTCAGATAAACAGAGATTAACCAGAATGAGGCTCAGAAACACAAGTATGGGCACAATTAGATCAAATAAGCAATATGGAATAAGCTATAAGCTGAAACAGATAAGCAGAGACCAAAAACCAATAGGAACAGCAACAATGAGTATAGATAAGCTCAGAGAAACAATCAAACCATACTTATGATCACTACCTCCAATTTGCAGCCCTATTTGATAATTCAGAAACTAGTTTCAACCTCCCAACTTGATGAGATGAATAAGCAGTATGAATAAGCTGATGAGTGTGAGCTTATGGGTACTAATTACTGTCTAGCTACCAGAGATCACAAAACCACCTTAAAAATGGAACTCTAATCCAATTAAGACCTTCAAATCAACCTAGGAATATTGGTTGTCACTGAATGTGCAGGGCACTTGTGTGCTGGAACAGGTCACTTCAATAAGCTTTTTAGATAAGCAAATGACTTACAAACCTAAAAATTATTTTTGAAACTTGTAAACCTACTACCAAATATTGCACAACCACTTTTGAAAAGTATTTTGAATCAATTTTGAGAACTATGCAAGCTGATGAAAAGTTGACCAAAACAGACAATCCAAAAACTTTTTGACTTTATGATGAACACAAAACTTTGACCAATTTGATTTTTGATTGCACTTTACTGACTACTGAATTGATGTTAAGCTATTTAACTTATTGCTAAAAGTTGCTGCTACTAGTTTACTATAATCTATAAGCTAACTTAATCCTAAATCCTTCTATCACTTAACTGTTTTGAGATTAACTAGTGTTTTGACTATTTTAACTAATAAGCTATAGATATTATGCTATTCTAACTCTAGTTATATCCTAAGTGACCTGTTAAAACCAAAATTAACCTCTGAAAATTACTTACTACTAGCAAATTATAACTATCCAAACACTCCTTAATTATCCTGTCAACAACTAGAAAACACCACAGATCCAACCAAATTAACTCCAAACTTCAACCTATGAACATACAATGATTCATTAACTATAAACCAAAGCAGAAAACAGATCTCAGATGCAATAGGTACTCAGAAATTAGATCCACAGATATGTCACAGAAATGATGAACTAGTGACTATAAATCAACAATCCAATAATCAAACAGTCAAACAGATGAAACAACTACTATATACAACTATTATAGCACAAGCACAAGCTATATCAACCAATAAGAACAACTCAATACAGATCTATACTACTATAAGCTTAATAGATGAAACAATGATGAATTGAGATTGAACTTACAAACTTAAATCCCCCTCAGCATGAAAAGAGGGGGTTCACTAAGCTTGCCTGTCTTTAGACAGGCCAATGGCTTCTTATGGCTGCCTTGTACACCAAATAAGTAGTGCTTATTCAAATAAGCACTACAGTTGACCAGAGTTGACTTTCTTAGCTTATGAGAGATTTGAGTGTTTGGTGCCAAAGTGAGCTTCACAAAAGCTATAATAAGCTGATATGAAACTGATTAAAAAAAAAAAAACAAGCTTATTGAAGCTTGTTGAGTTAAGCACTTGATGATTTTTTTTTTTTATATTTTTTTATTTTATTTTATTTTACTTTATTTTTTTTTTATTATTTTTTTTTTTCTTTTAATGTAAACTTTAAACAACAAGAAGTAAATAAGCTGAAAAAGGTAAGACTGAATTAAAACAAAGCAATAATAAAAGAGAAGCAATAAGTTGAAACAGATTAAGTAATAAGCAGTAAATAAGGTAAATAAATTGCAAGACAAGGAATTAAGAAAACTAAAATTTCATTAAACAAAAATTCATTACAAAAAATAATAACAGCATAACATTAAGTAAAAATGGCACACCCTAACTATGAAATGGAGGGGGTATATATAGGAGAGGTGAGAGCTGCTAGGGTATGTCCAGGTCATCAATCCGCGTTACTTTGTGTTTCTTTGAGTCCCTTGATAGCCATTGATCACGCTCTAGATGCTTCCAATCATTTTGGACCCTTGATTGATTGATTGATGTGATGTCCATCCTCCGTGTGTTTTCTTATTGGCCCACGTGTCATTCTCTGCCATCCCTGACATGTGACTGTCATGTGACAGTTCTTCTAGAAGTCTAATCATTGGTAATTGTTGCAATCGTGGGGTAATTGGGGCGTGGTAAAAATTAGGGTTCTAGGTGAATAGTGTTTTTTCTCGGTTTGTGGTAAAAAGAGGCGCAGGTATTTTAAAAAGGTATTAATTAGGGGTTGGGTCGGGTTTATGTAGCAGGCCGGGTAGAATAAAAGGGAGGTTGGGCTTTGTTTCTTTTTGGGCCAAGTGGTATTGTGGATCCGGTTGTGTTTATTGGTTTAGGAGTAGTATTAATCACAAGGACCAAAGCTGTAAATCTAAAAATCCAGGGACCAAATCTGTAATTTACCAAAAGTGTAATCCAAGGGTATTTGTTGCCATTCTAAGATTCATGGAGGACCACTTGATGATTTTTCTTTACATTATCTTTGAGGGACCATTAATGCCAAACTCTGATAGTTGAGGGACTAATGTTGTAATTTCTTCAAACTTTCACCAGGGACTAAACATGCAACTTTATGAATTCCTGAGGACTCCTATTGACAATTTGAACTTTCTTTGATCATTTTGCTTCCCCGGCTCCGGCTTTTGACCTTTTTCCAATCTCGTGCTCGTTTTTGTCGATTTTGCTTTGTTTTCGTTCATTTTTCTCATATCCGTACCTGCACATACACAAATACAAAAACATGCATTCTCTTGGCATTTTTGGTTAGTATTTGGTGTTTTTGGTCTGAAATAAGGTCTAAAAAGGATGAGTGAATAAGCACTCATCAGTCTTCTAGTCTTCTCCACTTGGAAGCTTCAATTTCTTCACTACTAGTCACTATTGCTACTATCTCCTATCACCACTACTATCCAACACTACTTCTTCACTTCAAGTTCGACTTCATACTTACAACAATTCTAGATTTTATAACACAATCTAGCTAACTAATACATACACCTTATTCACCAAAATATGAAGGATTAACAAGATGAAATAAACAAACAACTTAGATAGCAAGATGATACTAAGTTGTAATACTTTTAATAGAAGTATTCTTCTCTTTGCACTCGAGTGTTGAGGCTTGAATTACTTTGAAACAAAGATCAATATATAATGGATCAAAGGATTTTTAGAGGATGGAAATGGATGTTTAGATCAGAAAGTTTTTAGTGCAAAAAGGTGAGAAAAATATGTGGAAGATCCAGTATTTAAAGGGCCAGAAAATACTGTTCTGGAGCGTGCCGGTCCCATTAATGAAAGAGAGATGGTAGATATTTATGATCTAAAAGCAATAAGATAAAAAGGAACAAAGTAAATCATCTATGGATACAAGATAGACATGTATATATATATATATATATATATATATATATATATATATATATATATATATATATATATATATATATATATATATATATATATATATATATATATATATATATATACAAAGGACATCATGATATTAGGTTACTAGCAAGTCTTAACTATGATACATCTATTAATGTAACTAGTAAGATCATATAGCTTAAATGGTAAGTATTCTACTATAGATCATAGAAGGTCTTCAATATGAATGAAGACTAAGGAAAATGATAATAGACTAAACAACAAGAGGGTTAATAAACCTAATATCATATGTGCATATATTAGTATTAAAGATCTAAAAGCATGGCAACTTATAAATTAAATCACATTCATATACTTATTAAAGCACACTTTAATATAATGTAATATTTGCAAGTTTTTTAAAAGAAAACTTTCCTCAGGTCCAACTTTTCTTTAAGAGTGGGCATGAGAATAATGGAAGACATCTTAAATGTTTGCCCAAAACATGTCGAAGTAGCAAAGTAAAATACTAACGCAAGAGAAATCAAGGAAGCTTGATCCGAAATGCTTAATCGATCACACCAATCATCACAAGTCGTGAAAACTAAGAAAAGTAGTGCTTTGAAGCCTTCGTCTTGAAATAGTAACGGACACACCATAAAACCAATACTCCAAGAATGAAGAACACAATGTCGAGACAATAAATGACCGCAACAACGTCATAGGCAGATCATGTGCAGAAAGTGAAACATAGTGATAGGAACCAATAGCCATCAAAAGTAATAGAGCGAGGTGAGCAAACCAAAACGTAATAGACTCTTCGTTTGTTAATTACCTAATCATGATAAAGAGCTTGGTACCCAGATTCTCATGGGTCCGAGTTGGTTAGTTGAGAACATCCATTGCATTTAAATGCACATGTTGAGGATGTCATCGAGAAGTACAAGAATTCATTAATAGTTTGTTTTAATCAACAAACAATGACTTTCTTGACTAGAGTAATAAATAATGAGTGTAAGTAGTATTAGTTCTAAATTTATTCACTAGGTTTAACAAATTTTATTTGTTTTGATACACTTGTTGAAGGACCATTTACGGTAAATCCTAAGCCAGTTTTATCATAAAATGGATTTTGAATGTTAAGTAAATATTTTAAAGATCTAGAGCTATTTTCAAATTTTGCTAATATTTTTGCTTTTTCATTTTCCATTTTAATTTCATGTTTATAGTCTTGACAATATTTACATTTAAGATCAATTTCAATATTGCTTTCAAGTCTAGACATTTTATCTTATAAAATTATTTCCTTTTCAAAATTATTTTCAATGAATATTGAATATTTATTTTTAGGAATAATTTTTGAGTCAATGTTGCAAAAATTTTTGGAGTTGTTTTCCAATTTTGAAAATTCTAATATAAATTGATCATAGCAAAAATGTTCGGTTTCAGATTGTACCTTTGATTGATGCTAAACCACCAACTTATATTGACCAAAGAATGGTAAACAAAGTCAAATAGCTTAGATCAATGCTCCGGGTAATATAAGGTATCACCGGGTCGTTAAATCCCGTTGAGGTGTGAATTGTAACTTTAGCGTGTTTTGTGATCGGGTGTTTATTCACAGAAAGGGTTTGTTGTGAGAATTATTTGAAGATTATTAACAGAAATAGCTTAGGAAAGCTATTTGAATGATTACGTGAATTGAGGTTCAGAAGGAATCACTTAAATCTTGAAAACCGTACGTTTGCTGAAAACGCGAACAAACGTACGAAGAATAAAAGTGAAAGAAGTGATCTGAAAAGGCTACTGGTATGAAAATTAACTTTTTACAAACCTAATGATGAGAGAAAGTTTTTGGAAATTTTAAACTAATTTTTACACTAATTTTATAATTACTATTAATTAAATACTAATTTTCTAATTACTTTTATATAACTAAATTAATCCTAAATTATAAATAAATATGAAATTAACTTGGAAAAATAAAAATTAAACTTGGAAAAATCTAAAATACTATAAAACTATTTTTAGAAATGAAAATATATTTTTAAGACTATTTAATTAATTTTTACTAATTATTAACTAATTATTAATTACTTTTTAATTATTTAAATTAACCTAAATTCTAATTAATTATTAAAATATACTAGAAAATTGAAAATAAATTTTGGAAAAATTAAAAATAACTAAAAACTAATTTTAAAATTTAATTTATATTTTTCTGATTTTTTAATTAATTATTATTAAATATTAACTATTTAATAATTACTAAAAACTATTTTTAATTAAGAAAAATACTAAATGATGCAAGAAAAATCTGAAAAAATTACAAAAATTATTTTTACACACCAGAAGCCTAGGAAAATTATAAAAATGAGAATTGCTTAATAATAAGCTGAAGAATAAGCCAATTGGCTTAAATAGAAGCTATCACTTCTATTAAGTTTGGCTTATTTGAGATTTTCTTTTTCCAAACTGCTTATTACAAGTTTATAAGGAACTTTTGTGAAGTGGGTTTGACTGTGGTAAAGGAAATAAGCACTTCAAGTGCTTAAACCTATGACAGTTGACTTTTCTAAGAGTAGAAATAAGCTCAATTGAGCTAATGTGGGGTCCACTTTGGTGAAAACAGATGCAAATAAGTATAATGAACAAGTTAAAACAGATATCACACAAATAAGCTAACACAATAAGCCACAAACTCAGAATAAGCACTTTGCTTATTGAGATTCTGAGTCAGATTAGGGACAGACTTGAGAGGTCAAAAAAAGGAGGGTCCACAGGTCTTGAAGTCAAACAAATGGTCAATACTACTTCCCTGGTAGGAGGGGGTTGTATGGAACAAAAATGGAGGTGTGGGACCCACTGGGTTAGCCACAAACTATCACCAAAGGTGGTGGGTGAGCTGAGTGGTCTGTGCACAGGGCACTGGGTTGCCCTGCAGGTCACTTCAAGGGGCAATTTAGTCCATCTAAAAAAATCACAAAAATATACCAATCATGAAATTCAAAAGTTCAGCTGATAGAGTAAACACATAACAAGTTTCAGATCCCAATTCTCAACACACAAATCATGAAAATTCACCCAAGTTTTACAAAAATCTGATATTGCAATTTTGACTTTATTAGCAAAACTAGTAATTTGACTTTTGGGAACTTTGAGTGCAGATTTAGTGATCAAATATGTTATGATAACCTATATGAAGACCAAATTAAGTAAAAACACCCACTTATGATAAGGTGTGATAGGTTTTGGACTTAAAAACTCACCACAGTTAACTGTGGTGATCACTTCCTTGTGATTTTGACTTTTGTTGTGTCTTTGAACAAAATAATGATTTCCCTGACCTTAATTCCACCCAACAAACTTAATGAAACACAGAGATGCTCAAATAAACAAGCATAACCATACAAACAGCCTACAACCAAACACTCCTTTAAAAACAATTGTTGATGAAATTTTGATTCAAACAAGCATACAAGGCAACCTACTGATTACAACTATTATATTAAGCAATGAACAAGTAATTGAAACAATAATAAAGAACTAAACTACTAAGGAGAGTAAAAATTAAAAAACAAGGCTTACATAAGCCGTCCAAGCTAAGCTGTTAAGTAACACAGATCCACAAATACCAATCCTATGTGACTCCCACAAGTCTCTAACCCTTTGCAATCCAGAAATTCATCCAAATCCAAAGCTGCTTCCACCTTTATCCATTTTTTTATTTTATTTTTATTTATTTCACATTTTTAACTATTTAATGAAACTTTGATTCTTAGTAAACTAGAAACTTGTTAAACCTTTAAAAACCTTTCTAAATGAGTGACTAAGGGTTTATGATTAGCTGAGAACCACTTGTAGTACCAAAATGAGTATTTAGAATTCTTGACTTAGACTTGAAAATTGAAAATGACATACAAACTTTAAAACAGAACTTTTATTGATAAAAAAGGATTACAATACATAAAATAAACTGAAAATACTAAAACTAAAGTTATTACCCACCACCATGCTCCAAGATGAGCTACAATATATATATCGAGGTAAAAAACTAAAGCCTAAGTCTTCCACATGGCACCTTTTTGAATTCTGGGAGTCCCAATAGTTTAGTGCTGAACTCTTGACCAAATCCCATGCGTTCAATTATACTAAGATCAATCCAAACCCTTGATTTGGATTTTGGCGCCAAAAGGGGTCGGGGCAAGATTGAGTGGTACTGGTGGGTGTTGGTGAGGGAATTTATTATGGTGGGTTAAGTTGGTGAAGAGTATTAATTGTGGGGGGGCTATGGTGAGAAAAAGTGAGGAGGAGGGGGGCAAGGCGCCCTGGTTTTGCGCAGGGATGTTGGGGAAGAAGGAGGGGTTGACCGGTCTTTTGACCGAGGGGGGGTTTTTTATTTAAAAAGGAAAATGGGCTAAAGGGTTGGGCCTGGGTGATGGAGTTGGATTGGGATGTTGTGTGGATCAGGTTTAGTTTGGGCTTGGGTTTATATAATAACAAAGGGTCCGTTTGGTATCATAACACACAAGGACCAAAATTGTAATTCCACAAAACTTTGAGGACTGAAATTGCACACTTTCCAAGGCTATCCAAAGGACCAATGTTGCCAAGCTTATAATTTCCAAGGACCAAATTTGCATTTTTCCACTTTTGATTTTTTCAAAATTCCCAAGGACCTATTTTGCCATTTTTGGATTTTTCAGGGACCAAACTTGTAATTTTGGAAAACTTGTTACCCAAGTGTAATATTTTGTGAAATTTGACTTTCAAAACCTTGGGTTGACTTTTTCTTTCAAAATAAATGCATAGGGACTAATTTTGACAAGTTTTGAAACTTGGGGGACTGAAACTGCCAATATTGCAAACTTTGTACGTTTTTCTTTGTTTTTGCATATTTTGCATTTAAAACACATAAAACACAATCCCTGGGATAATTTAAGTATTTTGATATCTTTTTGATTGTTTTTGTATGTTTTGGCAGTTTAAATACGTCAAAAGCGATGAGTGTTTGAGCACTCATCAACCTTATTAGTAGTTGTATAATCTTCACATGCTATATGTTGATCAATTCCATCGTCCATGTCGCTCCATGTTTTACTTGTAGTTTCGCTTAGATCGAGAGGCATGTAGTCCTTGCCATCATTACTTGTATTCCCATTTGTTTGAATATTCTCACAAGCCGTATTATCATCGTCTTCTTTGTACTTGTTGCACCATGATTTATTAACATTCTTTCTTCGGATTTGGCTCATGTATTCTTCGTTATTGATACCTTCAATGATCACATTTGAACTAGTAGTACATGTATTAATTTCAACTAAATATTTGTCTATTAAATTTTCTAGAGTAACTATTTCTTGTGCAATATCAAGTTTATCATCTTTGGTTTTACATTTCTCTTGGTGAAACTTTAAAAGATATTTCAAATATCATTTGCCGTTTTATAAAGAAATAATCTTTCATATTCAACTCTTTGTAGAGTTTTGAAGATAAGTAATTTGGCTTTAGTATTTTTATCAATTTTGGTTTGAAGATTATTATATTGATTTTCAAAATTCATTTTGGTTGGTTTAAGATCACCAATTGAAATGATATGCCAAAGATCAATATCTATTGATTTCACATAATTTTTAAATTTATTTTTCTATTCAAGAAAATGATCATTTTCAAATAATAGTGGTTGTTGCGTAAATTCCCTTTCTAAATATTTTTCAAATTTCATAGATCGTTACAAGTTTTAAAATACAATCTATTTTAAAAATCTTGCTAGACGTGGCTCTTGATACCAATTGTGGAAAACTAGAAGGGGGGGGGGTTGAATAGTTTTGCGTCTTTTTCGTTTAATAAAAGTTTGCTTTTAAAGAATTTATGCTAATTGTAACAACCTTTGAAGCTAAAGTATAGATACAAATTAATTCACATACATCACATAGACACTACTTATTTAAAGTGTTGAATAGAATATATCTCACTTAAATATAAGTTTGTATTTATATATGTATATGTGTTTTAATAAGTGTATATACTTATATTTTACTAATGTACAATTAATGTTGTAAATGGAACCTAGTTTGATCTTTATGTGAAATCAATATATGCCCAACACACAATTATAACAATATACGAAAAGCTAATAAGTAAGCAAGCAAAGAGTGAGAGATGGAAGGATCAAACCGAGAGACAAAGGATTTATAGTGGTTCGGCTACAAGGACACCTTCCTTGCCCTACTCCACTCCCCGAGCACCAAACTCGAGAGTTTTCTTCACTAAGTTAATAACCTCGCTTATGGTGGAGAAAACCGTACACACCAAAGGCTTACACCAATTTACGACACAAAGCAAAATGTCGAGTTCTAATCGTAGCTAGAACCAATCTCACACCAAATATCACACCACACCTTCTTCACACCTTTTCACTTCTTCTATACTTCTTCACACCACAAGTATCTTCACGCCTTCACAAATACTTCACAACTTCAATGTCTTGCAACTTAACAACTTTAAGGCACTAAGGTCTTCACAACTTCAAGTCACTAATGTCTTCACAACTTCAAGCCACTAATGTCTTCACAACTTCAATCTACTAAAGTCTTCTAGTCTTCTCCACTTGGAAGCTTCAATTTCTTCACTACTAGTCACTATTGCTATTATCTCCTATCACCACTACTATCCAACACTACTTCTTCACTTCAAGTTCGACTTCATACTTACAACAATTCTAGATTTTATAACACAATCTAGCTAACTAATACATACACCTTATTCACCAAAATATGAAGGATTAACAAGATGAAATAAACAAACAACTTAGATAGCAAGATGATACTAAGTTGTAATACTTCTAATAGAATTATTCTTCTCTTTGCACTTAAGTGTTGAGGCTTGAATCACTTTGAAACAAAGATCAATGTATAATGGATCAAAGGATTTTTAGAGGATGGAAATGAATGTTTAGATCACAAAGTTTTTAGTGCAAAAAGGTGAGAAAAATATGTGGAATGATCCAGTATTTAAAGGGTCAGAAAATACTGTTCTGGAGCGTGCCGTTCCCCTTAATTAGTGGGCGGTCCCCTTAATGATTAAGGGGGCCGCCTAGTAAAATTAAGGGGGCCGCCCTCCTGAACGTTGTATTTTCTTGTCCTTTTGTGAGGGAAATTTTTCTGGATTAGATTTGCCATTTTTGGTTGAAAATTTGAATTCATAACTTTGTAATAAATTAAACATATTCTTTTAATGCCAAAAATGTTTTACAAAAGATATAAAATGTTTTATGACATTTTATAAATAT
The DNA here is from genome assembly GCA_030686995.1 of Artemisia argyi. Taxonomy (NCBI): domain Eukaryota; kingdom Viridiplantae; phylum Streptophyta; class Magnoliopsida; order Asterales; family Asteraceae; genus Artemisia; species Artemisia argyi. The sequence goes on from CM060700.1 coordinate 204,436,105, forward strand.
CTAGTGATTAACAAAAGGGTTACTTTGATCTTATAATACATTAGACACTTTATTTATTCATACCTTAAGTGATTAGATGGTAAAGATGAGTATTTACTACTAAATACTTGTTTATGTCATAATCTTTGGTTTGATGAGTTTTCATTTTGTGATTATCAAAACATAGAGATATCGAAAGATATGAATAACGTTTTTAGTCATTTATTTATATCAACATAAGTTATATATAATATTATAATCTGACTATTAAGCAAGTGCTTATTACTTTTGCTTATTTTGTTCTTCCTTATACTAATGAAAGATTATTGAATAGATGAGGGGCTTATATTGCAATTAAGAGTTTTGCGCTGGGAATGTAAAGTTTAGAAGTCAAGGAGCGAAAGCAGAGAGAGAGAGAGATTCGGGCTTATACATACAGTACTTAGGGCCCATTTTGTTTATAACTTTTGGATTTAAGGAATAGTTTTATTACAAAAATTAAATATTTGGTTCAAGTTTTTGAGAATCGAAGTGAGCCGGTAATGATAGATTGATTCATGCCATATGTGGTGTCTTTTATAAATAATTGACCCCACATTTATATTTAACTCACAATCCACACACTAATTAATTATTAAAAAAGAAAACTACCCCACTTTCTTTTTAATAAATCATTTATCAACTATTAAAATAAAGTTTTTAATAAAATATCATTTTTTTTCCCTTACCCCATTTTCTTTCAATCTAAACCAAATCCATATCCGATTCCAAATCCTTTTACAAACCAAACGAGCCCTTACTTTCATATAATGAGAAAAATGTCCAACGACAATCCATTCTTTATTGGCCGGTTTGAGAGCTTAATTTTAAAATTGAGTATTTTTGTTAGTCAATAAAAGTCAATGTTTGCTTTAATTTGGTCAAAATCAACTAATTTTGTCTAACAAAATAAGTAGCTCGATAAAAAAAAGAAAAAAAAAGAGAAAGAAAAACGATAACAAAAAAGAAAAACGATAACAAAAAAGGAGGTAATTAATAAAACTTTAGTTGATGAATTATAAATAAATTATATAAAGTTAAGTGAAACTTATCAGTTTTCATATATTCTAATAACTTTATAAAATAAACAAATAACCCGTTGACTTTATAACCCTTACAGTTTATATATATTTTAAAAAAACAACATATATGCTATTATTTATAGATATTATTATCAGTATAGATTAATTTCATGTATATGCACATGATTATTATCAAAATAAAAGCACGAGTTATCGTGATATTTAAATAAGTACACGAGATTGTACATATACGAACAACTCATGTTAATCAACTTTATAAGTTTAATTAAGAATCTGCGAACAATAACGGCTCATATTATTCCCTTTAATAAGTTTAACCCGTGCGTACACAAGTTTAATTTAAAAAACGTCCAAAATGATTAATATCAGGAATCTAAATATCAAAATGTAAGCACGGGTTACTGTGACGTGAAATTAAGTATACGAGATTATACTTATAACCTGTGTTGCAAAAATCGGTTGCCTGATTAATCGCTAGGCGGGGATTAACCGCCTCGATTTTCACAAATCGGCCTTATTGATCGGTTTGGTAAAAAATCGGTCAATATATAGATTAGTCGGATAAAAATCGACCAATGGGACATAAACCGGCAAAATCAGACAAAAAACAGATAAATTGGCCAACTCGGTTACGGATATAAATCGGCCAAATCAGGCATAAATCGGTCAAATGGGAAAAAAATCATCCAAATCAGAAAATATCAGCTAAATCGGGCATATAGTTTCTAAATTTTACAATTTTATATATAAAAAGTTTAATCCGATTAACTCCCGATTAATCCCTGCCTAACCGATTAATCGCTAGGCGGTACCCGGCCGCCCAACTACTCCCTAGTGATTTTTGCAACCTTGGTTATAACAACGGCTCATGTAATTCATATTTAAAGTTTAAATAAGGACATCAGGAAAATCATTTTCTAAAAAAACTTTATCATTTAACTTCATTAAGGGTCGTTACATGCTATTAAAGACACATATTGTGTACAAGTTGACATTAATAGTTAGATTTAAACAATAACATTATCTTGAATACCACGTCAGTTAAACAGAGTTAATCCTCCAACAACAAAATTTATATAAAATATTAATCGATATTAATTCGAAATCAAAATGTTTATGTAAACCCCCGATCATAATTATAAGGTTTACTTATTTCACAATTACAAACCAGTAAATGCTATTAAATTCTTCTATGCTCATATATTAAAATAAATTTTAAAACAAATTTGATTCATATGTAAACCTTTTGCGTGCACAGAACTTATAATCAGTCATTCTTTCCCACTCAATCTCATCTTATTGATTATCTTGATCTTTGATTCATATTAATATTTTGTGTATTCATTTGGTTGAAATCGTATTAATAACAATCCACTTTCTAATCATTTGAATGGTGATTATTTTAATCCTACCGACTAGTTTGTTATTGATTTTGTGGTTGATTTCTTAAATCTGATACTTGTTTTTTAAACGGTAATTTTAACTATCTCACAACATTAACACCACAAATCTATCTAACATGTTCTAAGCAGGACTTGAAGATACAACCATTTGGTTGGGAGTTTCTCATACCACATGGGGTACCATTGAGACACAAGCCAATTGGTAAATCTGATACATACATACATACATACATACATACATACATACATACATACATACATACATATATATATATATATATATATATATATATATATATATATATATATATATATATATATATATATATATATATATAGATCAGATAAGATCAATCTTAAAGTTGTAAAAATAAGATCCAACTAAAATTTGACAAATGACACTCTTGTTAAAATGAGATTAATTTTTTTTATTGAGTAGAACTAAAATTGTGAAAGTTCCGATGGTTTTCTTTTTTAAAATGACGAAAACAAGGTGATACACTTTGATACGACATTTAATGTATCAGGTTAGGATGATACACTTTGATTCGACATGTAAATTTATAGTTGTGTATCACTAATCTAAACTCATGTATCATTTGGTTATTAGTTGCTAAAATGTTAATTCATATTAATACTTTATTTTTTGTATATTATTGCTAATATGGTTATCTATAAAATGGTTTTGGTGGTTGTTTATACTAGATCTTATTTTTACTACTTTAAGTTTGATCTCACATTAACTATATATATATATATATATATATATATATATATATATATATATATATATATATATATATATATATATATATGCACATATATATATATATATCTATATATATATATATATATGTATACATATACATATATATGTACATATATATATATATATATATATATATATATATATATATATATATATATATATATATATATATATATATATAGTGAAGCGTTCAAATGAGAAGCCTAAATTTTGTGAGAACGCGAGAAGCAATTCTAGCCACTTATTTTATCCTCCTTTAACATTAATCTGATGGCTAATGTTAGTTAATCAACTTTTTAAAAATTTCTTAAAAAATTTTAAAAAAAATTTCGAAAATTTTCATAAAAATTTCGGAAAAAAAAATTTCGAAAAAATTTTTTCAAATTTTTTTTTATTTCGAAAAAAAATTTTCGGGAAATTTTTTTTTAAAAATTTTCGATTTTTTTTTCAAAAATTTTTTTTTCGAAAAAACTAATTTTCAAAAAAAAAAATTTTGAATATTTTTTTAGAAAAATTTTTTTTCGAAAAAAAAAATTTCCAAAATTTTTTTTCGAAAACATTTTTTCTTAAAAATTTTTTTTTAGAAATTTTTTTTTTCGAAAAATTTTTTTTCAGAAAAAAATTATTTTGAATTTTTTTTTTCGAAAAAAAAAAATCCCGAATTATTTATTCGAAAAATTCGAAAAAAAAAATTTTAAAATTTTTTTTTCTGAAAATTTTTTTTCGTCACATGTGAAAAAAATTTGGGAATTTTCACGATTTTTTTTTGTCACGTGTGAAAAAAAATTCGTCACATGTGAAAAAAAAAATTCGTCGAATGCAAATTTTTTTTTCGTCACATGTGAAAAAAAAATTCCGTCACATGTGAAAAAAATTTTTCGACACACGTGAAAAAAATTTAAAAATTTTCACGAAATTTTTTTTGTCATGTGTGAAAAAAAATTCGTCACATGTGAAAAAAAAAATTCCGTCACATGTGCAAAAAAATTTTGAAATTTTCACGAAATTTTTTTTGTCACGTGTGAAAAAAAAATTCGTCACATGTGAAAAAAAAATTCGTCGCATGTAAATTTTTTTTTCGTCACATGTGAAAAAAATAATTTCGAAAATTTTTCAAAAAAATTTTTGAAAATTTTTCAAAAAAATTTTTGAAAATTTTTTGAAATTTTTTTGAAATTTTTTCGAAAATTTTTTGAAATTTTTCAAAAAAAATGGTTAGCTAATAATAGCTATTAGATCAAAGTTCAAAGATGATAAAATGAGTGGCTAGGATTAGTTCTCGCGTTCTCACAAAAATTAGATTTCTCACATGAATAGCCCCTATATATATATATATATATATATATATATATATATATATATATATATATATATATATATATATATACACACACACACACATAGGGTATGGTTCTAGATTAAAGTATAATTAGATAGAAAAGCGAGGAAAAAGTTATATAGTAGATTTTGATAACAATCGAAAATTCAAGGTAAAAATTTAAAAAACGAACAAAATAGACGACTTATCGTCACCACCACCACCGTCACCATCATCTTCCATCATGCAACCATAGTCACATCGCCAACCAAACATCTCCTACAACATATCATAAATCCAAGCTCTATCGTATCTCACCAACCTCAATTCTTTCTTCGTATCCCCAAATTCCCACATTTAGGACCAATCTAAAGCACAGAAAAGTTAGGGTCTCAGATATTGGAGCTCCGTTATGGACACAACAAGCTGACGAAGAAGAATATGCTCGCTCTTCTGAGGATTTGACAATGAATGGAGATGTTTATCAGAAGACCTTGAGATTAGTGGAATGTTCTATGTTTGCTGCTCTTGGTGGTTTAACCTACATCTTAAGCAGCTCGCTTGCTATTGAGGTACTTTTTTGACTTAGATTTTCTTGTTATACCTGGTTTTCTTGATGTAACTCATGTCATGTTAGTCCATTTGTTTATTTCAACTTGTTTAGTTGCTTACTTGGAATGCTAACAATGTGTGGTACTAACAGAACTACTTTGGTTGTTTCTTTGCATTGCATATAGTATTCTCATCAATGAGATGGGATATTGTTGCTGGCAGAAAGACTATGGTATGTAATAATTCATCGTTTCTTATCCCTGAAATTAGTAACAGTGAAGTGTCGCATCTTTATAATTTATATTTCCAATTCTTTTCATATTTTTTTTGTAGGTGGCGACTGCGGTATTGTTGCTCGTCTTGGCTGGTCCGATAAAAGCTATAACTTATCTGGTAAGCTAATGTTCTTCTTGCAGTCAAGTTATCTTTACGGCTGAATATCCACCATAAATACTAATAATATCTCTTGCTTCTCATCAGCTAATGCATGGGTTTCTTGGTCTTGCTATGGGCTCTTTGTGGAGGTATGTAATTGGTTCATTTATATTCCTCTTATGTCATCTATTCCTTGTTTGCTTTTCAGTCATTAGTGTTAGATAATGTAAACCCCGTAGTAGATACGTTTTATTGATACGATATATATAGAGGCAATACATAATGAAACCCTAATGGATCCAACCCCACATACCGGGCTTGGGCCTTATTTATCATCTAATACTCCCCCGCAGTCCGAGCGGCGAAATCGCAAAAGCTCGGACTAGAGTAATAAACTAGAAAACAAAAGAAAACATCAACATAATAAAAAATATAACTTTAGGGAATGGAACCAACGGTCAACTTTAGTCGACTGGTAATAAAGCCGTACGAACAATCTACTAATAAAAAACATAAAACAACAATAACTTTTTTTTAAAAAAATAATAAAACTACCAATCTTTGTCACCATCTTTATTCCAGCAACCTTCAAAGATTCCACCAATTCCGAGACTTCATAGCTTGAGATAATTGACTAACACAAGTATTTTGTTGACCTTTTTATAAGTGCCACCATCGCTAGCAAGAGAAGATAACTCCAACACACAAGGACTTTGAGTGGCTACTCCACGTAGCACTTGAACAAAATTTTAACCGATCAATAAACAATTGGTTTTACTAATTGGTAATTAATGATGTGCTACAAATATTGAAACAAATACCACACGTGAAAAGCTAATATAGAGTCTTGTGAAAACAATTAAATATGAATCACTTTGACAATTGAGTAAACGGAAGCAAACTGTGAAACTTGACGGCAGGAAAATTTTTTTTTAGGATAGGCGTGTTTTTGTGATTAGGGTTTGACGGGGTGGCGGCTTGATGACCGATTAGGTCTAAAGATCATACATGCTCATGATAGCATGTTAGATAATGTAAACCCCGTAGGAGATACGTTTTATTGATACGATATATATAGAGGCAATACATAATGAAACCCTAATGGACCCAACCCTACATACCGGGCTTGGGCCTTATTTATCATCTAATAATTAGTCTAAATTGACCACCCTTTAATACATTAACTTTTGTTACAGGTCAAAAGCAAGTTGGGGAGTTTCGAGCTGTGGGCGCAGTCGGATATGTTATCATCTACTCATTCTTAATCAGAGAAAATATCCTTGCTTTGGTAACTTTACACTCTTTGTATCTGGATTTACTTTGGTATCATTAACAAATCACTCAATTCCAACATTTGTTTGAATTGATCATGTTTATCATGTAGATAACTATTAACATTCACGCCTCTGCCACATTTATTCTTTCATCATTTGGCTACTTGGCAATTCCATATATGAATCTTTTTCATAATAAAACAAAATCCCTAGTGGGGACTTGTTCATTTTAAAAAAATCAAATCATTCCTAATTAAGTAATAAAATTTTTATTTTACTTTTTATTTAAAGATTTTTAATTAAAAGAGCCTTAAATATTTCTTGATTTAACCAAAAAAAGTTGTAAATTCGTTGTAGGTGAAAAGTGAGTGAAAAGTTATATGTGTCAAAAGTATGAAAAAGAAAACTTTAAAAAGGTGGGGTGAATCTACAATATCTTCAGGGTTCTAAACAAAAAATTTGAAAAACAAAACTGTAAACCAATACAGCGAGTCCCTTCAATTCCTGGATTTCATCATATAGCAACACAAAAAATGAAAAGATTAATTTTTTTAAAACTCGGCCGATCATGGGTTATTCATGCTTATTCTTAGCTTCACAAATGAGGTACAATACATTAATTTTTTAAATTGGTGTTTGAGATTAGATTTTTATGCTTGCTTATAAAAAGGTTGTGATTTTAATGGATTTTGTAAGTGTTTTTTTCAAACTTTTACTCTTCGTAGCTCAACTAATCATGGGTTTAGATTCTGAAAGGATTTGTACTTTTTCTGTTAACTTTGTTTCAGTTTGGGGGAAAAAATTAGGGTTTGGATTTAGGGTTTAGCTGGTGTACTTATTACTATTTTTCTAATCCCTCATGGACAAAAACATCCTAAGGAGTTCATGGGGAATTGGGGGTTGTTTTGTTTAATTGTATTTGTATATTTTCAGGAATGGAGCATATAAAATCTCCATTAAGAGGAATTGCAAATGATGTTAGAAGAAGAGCATTGTGGTATAAACAAGATTGGAAAGCCGGTATCAGCTTCGGAATTAGGTAATTTTCATCGTGTCAATCGTTTTGTGGTTTTGATAGTATATGTGATTATGTGTTTGAGATGAAAATCTCTTATATAATATGAAGGTTTGTATGTGTGCTTTAGTTTTCAGTTCCTGTATCATTTAGTAACTCTCGTTGTCCAATACACATATATGGTAACGATATTTATATTTATGGATATTTTATTATTAGTTTTAAATCTTACAGAATGGCGACTACCTAATGTTTTATCAAATTTCACGAAAATGTCAAAGAAGTTACACCAGCTCATACCTTGGGACAAGGCCGACCCTATTGAGGTTAGGGTCTATCAAAAATGGACGACCAGCTACCCGCCTAACCGAACACTGTTAGGATATAGCTACATGTTATTTGATAGGGAGGTTAGTTTTATCACCTACATAAACTACAACCCAAATATCATAGAATACATTATATGAAAGTTTTTGACATAAGTCTTTGTGCTTAAAATTTTGAACCTTTAAATCTCTATAATATTTATAAAAAATATCCAACTCATTACCGTATTTTCTATGTAAACTACTGGAAGCAATATGGATTCATGGTAGACTTAGTTTAAGTTGGGTTGCAAGCATTCATTTAGTGATTTATACAATATCATAAAGATGATTAAGTCAAAATAAAAATCCAAGAAATTTTAGAAAGAGATATTAGTGAAAACTTAGCCCTTCCTGTTATCACGGGGTTGCCCTGTAATGAGATGACTGCATCACAAGGGAAGATTATTCAGAAGTCATCCACTGAAATCACTCCAAGTGTTTGCGAAGGGCCAAAGAAATCAGATGTAGGAAATCAAATTAACATATTTTGTATTCTAATTGTTAATTTTGAGGCAAGTTATTGATAAGATGGTAAATGGCGCAACCAAGTACAAACTTGAGGACCAAGAATTCAGTAAGTAAAAAGTTCGATTCTTGATGAAAAAGGATCAAATCTTGATTGTTTTTATGGGTTTTTTTTTGTAGGTTTGCTAAAGCCGGAAAGTTGAAGCTAAAATCACGAAGTCGGTTGAATCTAAGAGGTTTGTGTTAACATTTGTATTTGTTCTTATCGGAATATGTCGTAGATGTAGCAAAATGAACAGGTCAGGTGGGTAGGGTAGTGGGTTCGGGTCAAAATGGGTATTTCTTTAGTATTAGTTTGTATATAGATGGTCAAACTTGCCATCTCTACTGCAAGTCATCTTTTGCTATCATAAGTCTGCTATATTCTTGGCACATAGAACTTGATTGCATTTGTTCTTACAATACCTCTTGCTATGACAGATTGGTGACAGATTCTCACTCGTGGGATTATGCCGAGGTTTTGGTTTTAGGGTTTTCCTTGAAAGGCGCGGCCAAGTTGTATGTACTCTCTCTCTATATCACCATTCCTTAGGGACTATCAACTTAGAACTTGAAATAAAATTATTTAGCGATATATAATTTATACATATAAAGTAAGTTACTTATGTTATTCATTTGAATTTCGGTGTAGGCACCACGAAGACTAAGCTAGCCTTTCAGATTGGGAAGGAATTGAAAAGGTAATCCATGTCTCATTTTTAAGTACCTTCCTTCTATACTTTGGAAGAAAACAATTTATGTTGGATCATATTTATATCTAAAAACTATTTCTGATAAAATAATGTTTGAGTCACATTACAATGATACATTGTGGGATCATATATAATCATTTAAGTGTGAACATTTTTTATTACAACTATTTATCTTTCTTTTACTTCTTTTTTCTAAAATCCAATTGGCTTCTTCTTGGTTATTCTTTTTTATCCCTTGGTAAACTCTATTATTTTGCTCATTATGCACCCTATGTATTAGATGTAGAGATTTGAGCATTGAAATAGCTCTCGCCATTTGTCAATTTTAGTTTAGCTGTTTTTTTGAAGTTTGGTTGTTTTACCCTTGGAAATACCATATAACTCACATCGTTACAACTTTTAAAATAAATGAATTGGAAATTATTACTTTTACTAATATGCACTGCGTATTTGTAATTTACGGGTATACTTAGAATTAAATTTCTTTAGAATTGGCTTTGGTTTCTGTCAAGCCCCCAATATCTAAATATTATTCCTGTGTAGTCCCATGACAAACACTAAATTGACCCATTAGCCTATATGCACAACAATAAATAAGTACCCCGTATAAATTTATACCCGGAAACTAAACCATCTTGAAAATATTGCTACTAATAAAAATAATTTAAATGGTTGGAACATGCGAAGGTCTTCAATAAGAGTTTGATATGAACCGAGTCGATAATGAGGTAAAATAACAATAAAGATAGGTGATCAACTTTCGAGAGGCCGATCTCTCTCCCAATAACTAATTCATTAATAATATTTCTCCATGATCCGAATTACAACCTTCATACTCTATTTATAATAAAAGACATTCTAATATTATTTTTGTAGAACAAGATACTAATCCTTACTTTAAATAAACACTATCTAGTACTTAAATAGTAATTATATTTATCTAATTAATAAAATACTAATAATAATTATAATAATAGAATTAATATGATAGTCTGGGGTCGTATCAATACTCCCGCCCCCAAAAACACCTTGTCCTCAAGGTGTTGCTCCAAAATGTCACATCGAGTAATTCCAGGATCCCATGTTCTTCTTTGAGCAGGAATCGGTTCTTGTTTCAATCAAAGATTATTCCAAAGATGTCCAAGACATATCTCACATTACAACTTCAATATAATCTGCCATGTGAACATCTTACGATGTTCTGCTTGATTTTGCTTGATTTTTCTTTTCAGCGGAAAAGAACTTTGCTCATCAGGTGCAACAACAATAGGTGTAACAGTAACAGGTGTAACAGCAAACTCCTTCTTATTAATCATCCCATCTGATTCAAGCACCATAAGAGGCTCATCTTCTACTGCCATAATTCGTCTCGTAATATGAGCTTCTTCCACAGTTAAAACGTCCGGAAATCTTCGCTTCTTATTTCGATTGTGGCAGCTTGTGTTGGATGCTTTATAGATTCGTCATAAGAACATGCAACCACCAGGTTTTCTTCCGGTGTTGATTCATCATCACAATCTTCAGTGACAAAGATTTGTGAATTAGGATTTGATAATATGTCTTCGGATGCTTCTTGAACTCTATTAAGATCACGCCACTTCTCCCATTCTTCAACCTCCTTAGCGCAGCCCATTGAAATCGCCAACTTCTTCAATAGATCCATAATCTCTTCATGCTTACGGGCTGATTCAGCTCTCATAGCCTCCATTCTTTTCTGGAAGTTACTCATGGCTAGTCTGATGAGTAGTACTCCGGGATGAACAGTAAATTCGGTGAACAGTAATTGATAAACAATAACTTTTTTTTTTTTTTTTTTTTTTTTTTGTGGAACCCTAGAATCGAATGGCTCTGATACCAATTGATATGAACCGAGTCGATAATGAGGTAAAATAACAATAAAGATAGGTGATCAACTTTCGAGAGGCCGATCTCTCTCCCAATAACTAATTCATTAATAATATTTCTCCATGATCCGAATTACAACCTTCATACTCTATTTATAATAAAAGACATTCTAATATTATTCTTGTAGAACAAGATACTAATCCTTACTTTAAATAAACACTATCTAGTACTTAAATAGTAATTATATTTATCTAATTAATAAAATACTAATAATAACTATAATAATAGAATTAATATGATAGTCTGGGGTCGTATCAGAGTTCAATCGTGTGATCTTTGCTACGGATTTAGAAGTGATGAAAATTTTTCTACAATCTTTAAATCGGCTTACCTTCAAAGTTGTATAATTGAATCATCGGGACCCTTCTACAGGTGCATTACTCAATTCTGCTAAAAATAAGGTGTAGAACCGCATAACTAATAACATATAAGAAGAATTATATGGACTATATGAGAATATGAAAATCTATTGTGTTGTGCATTATCTGTTTCCTTTTGTTGACTATGATGTAAAATATGAACTGATACAAACAGGAGTTAATTTTCTATCTTTTATAATGATGTTGTTAGGAAGATAATGCTATTTTCAGTTATGTCTTATTATCAATGGTGTGTACTATTATAGTATGATCTAATTGTTTATATTAATTCTTTTCTTTAGTTGATTCAGGCTTCACGACCAGTGACGAAATTTACCGATGAGTTTAATTTTAGTGCGATGAATGAGAAATTTAACAAGGATGAAGTCTGGGGTACCTTAGGAAAAAGTAACAGGTTAAGTTCAAAGGAAAAAGCTGAAAATGCTACTAATGAGTATGAACCAGAAGAGGAAAATGATTCCAATTTACCCAATGCCGATGGTGAGAATAACAATGAAAAATTGCATATAGTTGCAATCTAAAAGTTGCTACTTCTCTTTTTCCTGATAATTTTAATGTATATTTTACCTATTTGGCAATTATTGTCTGTAATATGTTTTATTAATTGTCTTGCAATCAACAGCCTGTTTATAGTAAGGATGGCTTTTATGATTCGTTATCATCCAATGCTCTTGATTGTCAATCAAATTATGGACGGACTAGATTCTCTAAACAGATGAAAGTAGATACAGAGGTGAGATCATCTACGCAAGGTTATCTTGGTATTTGGTTTTGTTGTCTTCCTTTTTATCCATGCTCATGTAATCATGTGTAATGTTGCTCTACTGTTGCAGACATTTGCAGAATTTTCTAGGTACAGAGGAGGTAGTAGGGGTGGGCGTGTGCCCTACCATGGTAGAGGGCGGTCTCGAGGTGGTGGTTATTATGGAAGAGGTGGAGGATATGGGTATTCGGGGAGGGGTCGTGGAGGGACAAATCAAAATCAAAATGCGACCAATGATTATTAACGCATTAATGGTGTTTTGACAAATGTTGCACTACATACCAAATCGGAAAGATAAGGTGGACTTTTTCATTTCTTTTTCTTTCTTTTTTTTTTTTTTTTTTTTTTTTTTTTTTCTTCTTTTTAGAGAGATAAAGATATATTACTGTTTGTTCCCAGCTTCCTTGTGGTATGATATTATGTTTGTAGATTAGAATTTGTAGACTACACAAAGTTGTGATTTGAAGATTAGAAATATGCTGATTTGTTGACTATGAATAGTTTCAGTTTTTCTTTAGAATATGGGAACATCGGAACGTTCTTTGTTACCAAGAGCCATTGTTTCATGCAGATTTGGCAATTTACATTTTACAAAAGGTCACTTGTCATTCTAGGTGAAAGATTTCTGTTTACAGAACTGGAAATCCACTTCTTTGTATACTGTAACTAATTATTTTTATTAAATACTATAATTTTTTGTCATCCGCTAGACTGAAACAACTGGATTAGTGCTTGGCTGAAGTTTTAATTATGTTGCTTGGCTCAATCGTGTGAATTTTTTTTAGGTAAAATGGCATTTGATCTTCCATGGATGCTTTCAACAAGTTGGGAATCACTAAATTTTCAACCTTCCTGTTATTCAACTTCTACTTAATATAAAGTAAGGTACAAATTTCATAATTTTTTCGACTATCATTGGATTTTCTTTTCCTTTCACAGCAATGTGTTTGTTGGACCTCTATACAGGGAAGTATAAATCGGATGAAGTCTTTACTCGAGCATGTTCAAAGTTCTGACGGATCTCTAAATTAGGAATCAAGTCACGCTTTATAGCACCGGTTTGCCTCTAATCTAACTCTAATCATCTTCAACATTCAAACTTCCCTTTAGTTCATTTTGGTGTTAAGAATGGGTCTGACAGAGCTAAGCGAAAGGTGAAGTTTTTTTCTCGAGCATGTTCAAAGGCATCAACAAGTCCCATTGATGGTATTAAGTTATCCTCTTATCAACTAGCTGCAATATAAAGTATGATTTTCCGTCTAATTAGCAGGTATCGAGTTATCCTCTTATCCCAAAGGTTTCATGTTCTTTGACTGCTTCTCACCATGTGTTTATCTTAATGTTCATGTGTTTTGACTTTTTAGGTTTATTTAAATCTCATGTTTCAAACACAAACCATTTTTTCAATAGAATGGAGTTGAGAAGTATCCATTCAGTCGTTAATGTGTAGCTGCCATTTTTATGAGATAGACAAAGCAATATTTTACTAATCTAAAATAATCTCATTGCAGGCAAAAGCTCCTTGCGTTCTTTGATGCAAATGGCACAAACATCATATGTTAGAATTCATGAGCTTATATTAAGACTCTTTGGTCAGAAATACAACAGATGAGCTGGTTCAAGATGGTTTAATAAGTAGTGGCTTAGAGGGGTTTAGATTGTAGCTGTTGATGGGTAGTGATGCTCAGTTCTAAGTAAATTCTTGGACACATGCGTTTTTTATCGGGCTGCAAATCTGCAATGTTGGTATAAATTGCGAATGGATTGATTGTCTGATACATGTGTGTACATCTCCACTGAAACACCTCACAATAAATTTTCTTGCATTTCTAAATTTACATGTTTACAAGACGTGTTCACCACGAGAATAACTAGCTCGAAAGGTGTACCTTGAACATGACCGGGAATGACCTTAATAGGATTATGGACATACAAATACTAAGATTTGTCAAACCCAATACCATGCTTAATTTCATTATATACCAGTTGCATTAGAAGATTACTTGCGTTCTGTTAAAATATTTTGTTATACCGTGAAAAAGACTAGAAGTAAAAATTATAAGTTGCGAATAAGCAACTTCAAACTTCATTCTCATCTTATTTAAGTCGAAACTGCTTACATTTAAGACAATTTTAATGTAGTATTACATGATAAAAAATTTATGCCAAAACCCCGTGCGTGCAAGTTGCAACTACAAATCCTGATACGTTTAGAGTACCCTAGATGATGATCGTCAATCACAACGGTCACAGAGATCTAAAGTGATTTAAAGCCAATTACATCTTCAAGGCATCTAGTTACACATGACGAACAATGATTTTTACCTGTGGTGATGCATGTGTGGAGTGTAAGAGGACTTTACACATCTTCAAATCTTCATCTTTAGCAACCTTATTGTTAAGGAATATCCTCACCTTCTTCAACACTGGTGATGCTGCCAAAATAATCTTCACAAAATCCAACTCATGCTTCAAGTTGCCGGAATTTCGAATCTCCAATTCATTCAGATGCTCCAATCGAATGTCCGAATAATCATCCAGTGTAATGGAGTTTAACTTGTTTTTTACATAATCTGGACACCAGATCTACAGGATATGGCGACGTATTTGTGTCAGCTTATTTTGAAATATAAATAAAAAAGAAGGGGCTACTTGTGCTATTTACCGTTACCTTAAGTTTCTCCAAGTTCGGGGAGCATCTAGTGAGAAGAACAAGTATATGCAACTCATCTTTGTTGATGAAACATATATCCTTTATACACAAGTATTTGAGGTGGACTAGCGAGGCTGGAAGCTCTCGTGGTAATGTTACTTTAGCAAAACACTTGCACATAGGCCAATACAAAAGATTAGCAAAGTTTTTAGTTTTTAATTTTTATATTCAAAGTGAAACAATTTTCTATCATGCGATAAAACTATTACCTTGATGACTGATATCGAAATAGTCAGATTTTCAATTACAGGTAAACACTTGAAGAACTCAGCAAAGGCGAAATCGTAATTATGAACAAAAATTTCCTGGGATATGATCTGTCACGACATACGATAAATATTCAGGCTAAGTTTTGAAATTCTGAGAAGATTGATATTTCAGATGGAACATAGAGCATACCAAAGTAAAGTTCTTGAGCAACGGAGACTTGAATATCAGATGTAGAAGCGTCTCCATATGGATGAATTCATCCTCCATGTATAAACTAGTAAGGCTACAACATATATTGGATACTGATTGATAGTTTAGAAAACAGTCTTGGAGATGCAGGTCAGTTAAATGAGGCATCGAGAGGACATATGAGGGTACTATATAGTGGCAATATTTCATCTGAAGCTTAAGTTTATTGAGAGTATTTATCCTCGGCAAATTACTTATTATTTGGTGTATTTCAACCCAAATCTCATTTGCACAATTGAAGAGGGTGAACTCCTGTATTGGACCCTTGTGCTGTAACAGAACTTGGTATATAGCATTACACCTCTTTTGCATGTGTTTCCTTTCACTTGGTTTTTTCAACATATCTTTCAGATTAAACACAAGTTTAGGAATTTTGGTCCAAGTGTACCTCCAATTCCTCGCAAGGATACTTGTCCTTACCGCATCTTGAATAGGTACAAGACATAGGATGGTTTCTATTATGTATTGCGGTAGGGTACTGATCATATCCGAAGACAAACGTGAGCTTTCATCTCAAGCCACTCTTGTTGGACAAATACCAATTATTGCTGCAAAAACCAGTTTAAGATGAAGTGTGAGTCTAATATATGTGAATGCATGGCACATAAAGGGATTACTAGGGGGATGTCCGGGATTGCTTCTTTTGTTCCATCCCAGATTCCAAATTACTTTTGCTTATTTTTGAGAGGAAAGAAGGAGTTACTGATAAGCAGTTAATTCAATGTTTAGTTTAAGATGAAATTATAATAAATCCTTTTTACTACTATTATTAAAAAAAAATGTAAACGAATTTAAATAAAATTTGCCAACAAATAATTATTTTTTCTAGAATCATTGATATATATTTATTTTTTAATACAAAATAAGCAAATCAGACACTATTTAATATCTAAGCAGGACATGAGTGCTTATTTTTAAGCAGAAACAAGCAATCCAAAACAACCTCTTATAACATTATTATAAGCATACATACTTTAGTATGGGGCTGCTAATCAATTTGGAAACATGTAAGTCATTGAATTATGAGGGTGTTTAGGATTGCTTATTTAAGTGCTTAAATAAAGAGTTGCAGAAAATAGAAAAACCTGGAGAAGAAATAGATACATAAACAAGTTAAATGCCCCTGTTAACTTGATAGTACCCAATTATCTAATTTAATATAACTAACATTTTGGATAAAGATGCATAACCAGTTAAAGGCCCAGCAATTCCGCAAGGCCTATACCGTAAGTGATCTCAAAATGTCAAGCTACAGCAGGCCCATTATTATACCGGTTATGCGCTTAACCTCAATAGTTAGTCAATGCAATTACTCAGTTCGATTTTCGGTTTTATATATTTATTGTTTTCGATTTTGCTTGGTTCAGTTCGGTTCAGGCCAAAACCAAGAAAACACCTAAATCGTCTAAACCGAACCAACCGACGGTTCCATTTGATTTCTGTTTGACTCGGTTCACTTTGGTTCAGTCCTCGGTTCATGTTTTCTTCACAATCGGTTTTCGGTTTTCGGTTCGGTTTTGACCCGATGCTCAGCCCTACTTTTCACTATGTTTTCAACTCTCTTTTGAATTTTATAGTAGCAATGTTCTTATTTTGTGTGTGATATTTGGACGGGTACTGGTTAAAATCTAATCTAAGAAAGGACGATTATGTAAGGGTTTTGATCAAAGACTTGATAAAGTCGTGATCACAGGTAAAAATGTCGGACCATTGATCTCTAAATATTCAAAATATTTATGAAGGTTTAATTACCAAATTATTAGGCACTGTGAGGATTCAGATTTTGGTGATTCAGACAAAAAATTTACGACATGCTCTGGCCTCTAGGTGAATAGGATTTGATCAAGTTAATTTGCTTTAAATTGGTACAAAACATGTGCTTCAAGTAGGATTCTATTAGATCTTCCATGGCTGACTTTCGGGAAACGGATTCAGCGACATCCTATGTTAATGATATGCTTTATGAAGAGATCAAAATCATCAAATCACAAAGATCTACAAATACATGATAGCATGCTTTCAGACACCGCAATTTCTGAAATTGACAAAGCATGAACACTTTCTTTAGTCAAGAATGCGGCTAAATACAAGGCGGTTTGTTAAAAATGTGGACTCTTTGGTTGGGGCTAATAACTGGAAAGGGGATTATGATTTATAAAGACATGTCTGACATGACACAGGGTCCCTTGTTACCTCCTACCAAGCAAACCACAGCTACAGCAACACAAATAATGAAAAGAGGCCTAGAGATGTATTTTGCTTGACTCTAACCAACAGGTACATTTTGGGTACAGCCAACAATGAAAATCTAAAGATTTAACCAAAGAAACTAATCACAGATAGACAGGTAGAACCCTAACATCAGTAGATTTGCAATCATCGATCTCAACAGTAATTTCCAAAAAAGTTAAGTGATATGAAAGTAATTGCGTCTACAAGACAGCAATTTACACTATGACTAATATCAAACGTTACAACGCTCAACAATGATGTCTACCATCGGTGATACGTGCGGGGAGCGTAAGAGGACTTTACATATCTTCAACTCCTCATCCTTAGTAACCTGCTTGCAAAGGGTTATCCTCACCTTCTTCAGCACCGGTGATTTGGCCAAGATAAGCTTCACTAACTCCAAATTGAGTTTCGAGTTGCCAAAATCATCATACGCAAATTCATTCAGGTGCTCCAACCAAATATCAGAATAATCCTCCAGTGTAACGGAGTCTATCTCAGATGCCTTATAAAAGGGCAATGTAATCAATACGAGGGGTATTTATTGTGTCATTGTATTATAACATGAGAATAAACGGATACGAAATAGATTTACGTTATTTACCTGTAGCTCTAAGATCTCCAAATTCGGAGAGCTTCTCATCAAGAGCACAAGATAACGCGTCCAAAATTTGTCTTTGACAGACATATGCTCTAAACAAATGTACTTGAGGTGGACTAACGTAGTTGGAAGCTCTCGTGGAACAACACCTTCTAAAAAATCCTTGAACCATAGAACGAAACAAAGATCAATAAGCTAAGTTTTTTATTTCTTTCATACCAGTTGAATCAATTATATATCAATTGGGAAAGAAATATAACCTGAATGCCCCAAATGGAAATAGTCAACCGTTCAACCACATGTAAACAGTCAAGTAGCTCAATAAGGGTGGCACCGTAATCGTTGTAATCAAAGATATCACAATCTTCTGAAAACTGAAGCAATTTACAATATTTAAAGTAACGGAAGTGCGTGAGTAAAAATATATATATCAGTAAGAGCTTACCAGACTAAAGCTTTTCAGCAATGGACAATTGGATATGAGATGTCTAAGTGTTTTCTTAGAGATGTTTACATTCTTCAAGCATAATGTGGTAAGGCTAGGAAATCTATTAAATCTTGGTTCATGGTCGATCTTTAAGAACGTGAGAGATAGGTTCGTTAAGTGATGCAACGAGAAGATAGATGAGGGTAACTTATACTCATTCTGCAACTCAAGCGTTAATTTCATGACAGTATTTTGCCTTGACAAATAAGCTAGAATCTGGTCAATCTCAATACAGCTATCAACTGCGAATACAGCAAGGGTGAACTCAAGTATAGGACCTTGGTGCGCTAATAAAATTTGATATATAGCATAGAAAAATTTGCACATTAAGTTCATGTCCTTCCTCAAACTAGGTGTTTTATAGTTTTCCTCCATAACAGAGAGCTGATTCTCATTGGTAGATACTACCAAGGTATCCTCATCAAACACAAGTTTGGGTATTTTGGTCCAAATGTACCTCCATTCTTTTGAAAGGACACTGGTCCTTGCCGCCTCTTGAATCGGCAGAAGACATAGAATGCTTTCTATTATGGTTGGAGGTAGGCTTCTAATCCTATCCATAGACAAACATTGAGCTTTCATCTCATGATATTCTTGATGAACCAATAACGCTGCAAAAAATCAATTCACGATTAAGTGTAAGTTCAACACATGACTACATATCAGTTCTAAGTGTATTAACGTAACCAGGTTTTAAAGGACTACCGGGTGAACAAAAATAATTAGCTGTAATATAACTGCACACATTTTTTGGACCGGGTTCAATCAAGAAAAATTGGAGTTTTTTTTACAAAAATTAACATTTCAAAAAATAATTTCATCGGGGTCCCTTGACACCGCCTGATACCCCTTGTTCACTGCGGCGTATATATCCACAAAATTTGGTAATCTAATACAAAACAAGTCTGATATTGCTACCAGCCTACTAGTCAAAGGTTTGGACTTTGGTTCGGGTAAATAATTACAAAACCAAAGTCCAAACACCCATTTGAAATTCATATGTCATAATAAAGTACATTTCATCCGGATACTATTAATCCAAGTGAAAATGATCACCTTAAGACAGTTTCATAGCAAATAGCAATCAACATCAACAAATCGATTCAAAAATAGAAAAAATTGTAACCTGTTTCTAATGAATAAAAAGATAGAAACTTAAAATCCATTATTACCTTTTAGTAAATCTCTAACGCTCTAACTGAAACCCTAACATTTGTTTATGAGAAACCCTTTGTTTCAATGTTTCAATTAAGAGAAAGCTATCAAGCTTTTGCTATTGACATATCAGCCCCTTAACAATATTTTTTTTCATTTTTTTTTTTTTTGTGCCTATTGCATTGTATCCACAAATGTTGTTTTCAAAAGAATTGGTTTTGCAATCCAAAAAGGACTAGTGGCGCAACTTGTTGCCCGCTTGCGTTCCACCTCTATGTACCAAATTGGAATAATAAAAAAATCATATTAGTTGGAGTACAAAGTTTTATATCGAGTGAATTGTAAAATGTGTTTATCTAAAAGGTAAACGCTCTTTGCTACAAGTTATTACCATACATCATCCGTGAGAGGTACAAAGTCAGGATTTAAGCTTAGCTTGATGCCAAACTTAACACATGAATACGTTTACCGGGTTAAAACCCTTTACCAAAAAAAAAAAAAAAAAAAAAAAAAAAAAAAAAAAAAAAAAAACTTTATGCATGAATCATTTGCAAGACACTTTTTGGATAGGAATAATTCCATATATACCGAAAATAGACTTCATAATTTCATATTTACCCAAATGACAAGTTTTCAATGCATGAATACAATGCTTTTAAAGCATGTGTTGGGGAAATATGGGATTATGATGTTTGTTTTGGGTATATAGGGAATTGCCCCTTTTGGATAACTCATGTTAACAGTTTGCGATATGCATCGAATTGACAAACCACACAATTTTTTTTTTCTAGTTTGATCTTTTTTTATTAGGATACTTTTATATTGTGATTGACCTTTGATAAAATAAGTTGTGGAAAACTAGAAGGGGGGTTGAATAGTTTTGCGTCTTTTTCGTTTAATAAAAGTTTGCTTTTAAAGAATTGATGTTAATTGTAAAAATCTTTGAAGCTAAAGTATAGATACAAATTAATTCACATACATCACATAGACACTACTTATTTAAAGTGTTGAATAGAATATATCTCACTTAAATATAAGTTTCTGTTTATATATGTATATGTGTTTTAATAAGTGTATATACTTATATTTTACTAATGTACAATTAATGTTGTAAATGGAACCTAGTTTGATATTTATGTGAAATCAATATATGCACAACACACAATTATAACAATATACGAAAAGCTAATAAGTAAGCAAGCAAAGATTGAGAGATGGAAGGATCAAACCGAGAGACAAAGGATTTATAGTGGTTCGGCTACAAGGACACCTTCCTTGCCCTACTCCACTCCCCGAGCACCGAACTCGAGAGTTTTCTTCACTAAGTTAATAACCTCCCTTATGGCGGAGAAAACCGTACACACCAAAGGCTTACACCAATTTACGACACAAAGCAAAATGTCGAGTTCTAATCGTAGCTAGAACCAATCTCACACCAAATATCACACCACACCTTTTCACTTCTTCTATACTTCTTCACACCACAAGTATCTTCACGCCTTCACAAATACTTCACAACTTCAATGTTTTGCAACTTAACAACTTTAAGGCACTAAGGTCTTCACAACTTCAAGTCACTAATGTCTTCACAACTTCAAGCCACTAATGTCTTCACAACTTCAATCTACTAAAGTCTTCTAGTCTTCTCCACTTGGAAGCTTCAATTTCTTCACTACTAGTCACTATTGCTACTATCTCCTATCACCACTACTATCCAACACTACTTCTTCACTTGAAGTTCGACTTCACACTTACAAAAATTCTAGATTTTATAACACAATCTAGCTAACTAATACATAGACCTTATTCACCAAAATATGAAGGATTTACAAGATGAAATAAACAAACAACTTAGATAGCAAGATGATACTAAGTTGTAATACTTCTAATAGAAGTATTCTTCTCTTTGCACTTGAGTGTTGAGGCTTGAATCACTTTGAAACAAAGATCAATGTATAGTGGATCAAAGGATTTTTAGATGATGAAAATGGATGTTTAGATCAGAAAGTTTTTAGTGCAAAAAGGTGAGAAAAATATATGGAAGATCCAGTGTTTAAAGGGCCAGAAAATACTGTTTTGGAGCGTGCCGGTCCCCTTAATTAGTGGGTGGTCCCCTTAGTGATTAAGGGGGCCGCCCTTCTGAACGTTGGATTTTCTTGTCCTTTTGTGATGGAAATTTTTCTGGATTAGATTTGCCATTTTTGGTTGAAAATTTGAATTCATAAATTTGTAATAAATTAAACATATTCTTTTAATGCCAAAAATGTTTTACAAAAGATGTAAAATATTTTGTGACACTTTATAAATATCTAGTGATTAACAAAAGTGTTCCTTTGATCTTATAATACATTAGACACTTTATTTATTCATACCTTAAGTGATTAGATGGTAAAGATGAGTATTTACTACTAAATACTTGTTTATGTCATAATCTTTGGTTTGATGAGTTTTCGTTTTGTGATTATCAAAACATAGAGATATCGAAAGATATGAATAACGTTTTTAGTCATTTATTTATATCAACAATCTCCCCCTTTTTGATGATTATAAAACCTAAACTCATTAAATCTAAAAATTAATTTTTAGACAAAGTATTTAGTGAGTTTATATTCACTTCTCCCCCTTTTTGTAGAATCAAAAAGGTTTAAGCCGATAAGAAGGAGGCTCCCCCTTGATGTATTCTCCCCCTCGTTTGAGGGCACCAAGGGTTCGAGTATTGGAATTCTTGCAAGAAAAATATTAGAAGCACAAGCATGGCACAAGCAAGCACATATATCATAATACCAACAAATAATAAGCATAACAAAAGATAATTAGAAACACATATCAAGTCATTCATTAATAGAAAATGATTATGTCAACCCATAATCATTGTTACAAAGGCCATAAATATAGAATACTAAACTAAGTAGAGCATCCTAATGTGCCAACAAGGAGTGTCACCAAACTTTCTTGAATCCCAAAATGGTTGAAGAGTTTTATTTGAAAATGAGAAACATAAGCATATAAAATGCTTGGTGGTTTAGTGGAGATAAACTTTTGGTTGCATGGATGTTGGTGAGTTTGGAGATGTGGAACTTGGAGGTGGTGGATTTGAAGTAAGGTTTGTTGATTGAGGGTTTTGATGTTGTTCAAGTGATGGTGTTTGTTGAGATCTTGTAAGAAGATACTCAATCCAAGTGAAGTGCTCATTCAAAGCAATGGTTTGTTGTTGAAGGAAGATGCAACAAGGACAATTGTTAACATGCTTCTTAATTTGGTTGATGTTGTGTGGTGATGATGGTGAGCTTGATTGGGGTGGATCCAAATTGCGTTGAGCAAGATGTAATGCTAAAAGAGCACTAAGCTCATGAGCCTCTTTTAGCTCCTCAACGAACTTCAAGTGTTCGGAGGAAGGTGTTGATGGTGGGGCATGATAGTTGTCGTGGGTGAAGGTTTGAACATGCAACATAGGAATGGCATGTGAAGTTGTAGGATGTGGTGGTGGTACTCTTGGTAGTGGAGACATGGTTGAGCTTAGGTAGTCATGAAAACATGAAAAGGGTGGAAGAGGTTCTTCATGAGTGAGTGGTGTTTTTGTTGAATGAGTAACATGTGAAGTATTGGTTGAGAGGTTGGGATTGTTGTTTTGGGATTGAGCATGCTCATCATAAGAAGAAGCATTAATGAGGGCATGAGTGGATGATAGGTTGTGAGATGACTCATTAGTGTGGGTTTTAGGTTTAGTTGTTGGTTGACTTGGAACAACATCACTTGAGTTATGACAAGAATCAAGTTTCCTCCTCCAAACGGGTTTGACGGAAATCCTTGCGGTTCTTGAAATCTTTGGTTTTTGGTTGTTGGGAGATGACATGTTTGGGTGTGATGGCATTAATGATGGGAAGAGGGTATTTATAGTGTATGAGAAATGTGGTTTAGGAAGGTAAATTTTGAGGGATAGTATGGGACAAAATACGTTTGTGAATTTTGGGAAGTATAGGCTGAAATGGGTCAAAAAGTGATAAAGAAAACAGTATCCCCGACCATGAGATGGCCGGTCCCCTTAATTAGGGGCCGGTCCCCTTAATCATTAAGGGGCCGCCTTATATAATTAAGGTGGCCGCCCATCTGGTGATTCCCAGAATGCTAGAAATGGGTTTTTGGCAGAAAATTTTCAAAAAGGTTGTGTTTTTGAATTTGGATTCAAGTAAGTTCAACTCTTTGAGGCAATATAGGGCATACTATTCATAAATGTAGAGAGTGATATAGAAATAATTAAATTAGACAATTTATTTCTAATAATCATGCTATCTACTAATTTACCAATTAAGATATGCAATAAAGGAAGCAATAAAGCAAATTAGTTAAATATTCAACTATATGAAGATGATACCATATAGGCTAGTGCACATATATTGTGAGTTGCTTACAAGTAACAAGTAGGAAGATATGATTATATGAACATCAAGACTTGTTACAAACAAGATTCATATGGGCAAATCATGATTCTTATGAAACGATTTGATTAAATTGTGAATGTCATTTCCACAGAAGTGTATGACATATGTGAGATAATCAAATATGTTTTAAATAAAATATTTTTAGTTTTATTCAACAATGTTTTGAAATAGATTCAAGTGTGTATTTCATTAAAATAAATTGAGTTTTGTTTCATAACATAAAAGAAAATTTCAATCTTGATTTTGATTAAAAATAGAGTTATGATAGCTTATAGTTAACCATGTTGTTTTAAAAGAAATTAATATAGATATTTGAAAGGTTTTTATTCAAAGAGAGAGGTTTATAATGTGAAGTTTTGATATTGATAATCAAGAAATTGCAAGTAAATGATTTGAAGTGAAGACTTATCATACTCAAGTGAATCAATTGAGCCCATTGTCACATATAAACATCTCTATTAGCAACTAAAGATATAAGAGAGAGATGGTAGATATTTATGATCTAAAAGCAATAAGATAAAAAGGAACAAAGTAAATCATCTATGGATACAAGATATATATATATATATATATATATATATATATATATATATATATATATATATATATATATATATATATATATATATATATATACAAAGGACATCATGATATTAGGTTACTAGCAAGTCTTAATTATGATACATCTATTAATGTAACTAGTAAGATCATATAGCTTAAATGGTAAGTATTCTACTATAGATCATAGAAGGTCTTCAATATGAATGAAGACTAAGAAAAATGATAATAGACTAAACAACAAGAGGGTTAATAAACCTAATATCATATGTGCATATATTAGTATTAAAGATCTAAAAGCATGGCAACTTATAAATTAAATCACATTCATATAGTAATTAAAGCACACTTTAATATAATGTAATATTTGCAAGTTTTTGAAAAGAAAACTTACCTCAGGTCCAGCTATTCTTTAAGAGTGGACATGATAATAATGGAAGACATCTTAAATGTTTGCCCAAAACATGTCGAAGTAGCAAAGTAAAATACTAACGCAAGAGAAATCAAGGAAGCTTGATCCGAAATGCTTAATCGATCACACCAATCATCACAAGTCGTGAAAACTAAGAAAAGTAGTGCTTTGAAGCCTTCGTCTTGAAATAGTAACGGACACACCATAAAACCAATACTCCAAGAATGAAGAACACAATGCCGAGACAATAAATGACCGCAACAACGTCATAGGCAGATCATATGCAGAAAGTGAAACATAGTGATAGGAACCAATAGCCGTCAAAAGTAATAGAGCGAGGTGAGCAAACCAAAACGTAATAGACTCTTCGTTTGTTAATTACCTAATCATGATAAAGAGCTTGGTACCCAGATTCTCATGGGTCCGAGTTGGTTAGTTGAGAACATCCATTGCATTTAAATGCACATGATGAGGATGTCATCGAGAAGTACAAGAATTCATTAATAGTTTGTTTTAATCAACAAACAATGACTTTCTTGACTAGAGTAATAAATAATGAGTGTAAATAGTATTAGTTCTAAATTTATTCACTATGTTTAACAAATTTTATTTGTTTTGATACATTTGTTGAATGATCATTTACGGTAAATCCTAAGCCGGTTTTATCATAAAATGGCTTTTGAATGTTAAGTAAATATTTTAAAGATCTAGAGCTATTTTCAAATTTTGCTAATATTTTTGCTTTTTCATTTTCCATTTTAATTTCATGTTTATAGTCTTGACAATATTTACATTTAAGATCAATTTCAATATTGCTTTCAAGTCTAGACATTTTATCTTATAAAATTATTTCCTTTTCAAAATAATTTTCAGTGAATATTGAAGATTTATTTTTAGGAATCATTTTTGAGTCAATGTTGCAAAAATGTTTGTAGTTGTTTTCCAATTTTGAAAATTCTAACATAAATTGATCATAGCAAAACTGTTCGGTTTCGGATTGTACCTTATTAGTAGTTGTATAATCTTCACATGCTATATGTTGATCAATTCCATCGTCCATGTCGCTCCATGTTTTACTTGTAGTTTCGCTTAGATCGAGAGGCGTGTAGTCCTTGCCATCAATACTTGTATTCCCATTTGTTTGAATATTCTCACAAGCCGTATTATCATCGTCTTCTTTGTACTTGTTGCACCATGATTTATTAACATTCTTTCTTCGGATTTGGCTCATGTATTCTTCGTTATTGATACCTTGAATGATCACATTTGAACTAGTAGTACATGTATTTATTTCAACTAAATATTTATCTATTAAATTTTCTTGAGTAACTATTTCTTGTGCAATATCAAGTTTATCATCTTTGGTTTTACATTTCTCTTGGTGAAACTTTAAAAGATATTTCAAAATATCATTTGCCATTTTATAAAGAAATAATCTTTCATATTCAACTTTTTGTAGAGTTTTGAAGATAAGTAATTTGGCTTTAGTATTTTTATCAATTTTGGTTTGAAGATTATTATATTGATTTTCAAAATCCATTTTGGTTGGTTTAAGATCACCAATTGAAATGATATGCCAAAGATCAATATCTATTGATTTTACATAATTTTTAAATTTATTTTTGCATTCAAGAAAATGATCATTTTCAAATAATGGTGGTTGTTGCGTAAATTCCCCTTCTAAATATTTTTCAAATTCCATAGATCGTTACAAGTTTTAAAATACAATCTATTTTAAAAATCTTGCTAGACGTGGCTCTTGATACCAATTGTGAAAAACTAGAAGGGAGGGTTGAATAGTTTTGCATCTTTTTCGTTTAATAAAAGTTTGCTTTTAAAGAATTGATGTTAATTGTAAAAACCTTTGAAGCTAAAGTATAGATACAAATTAATTCACATACATCACATAGACACTACTTATTTAAAGTGTTGAATAGAATATATCTCACTTAAATATAAGTTTGTATTTATATATGTATATGTGTTTTAATAAGTGTATATACTTATATTTTACTAATGTACAATTAATGTTGTAAATGGAACCTAGTTTGATCTTTATGTGAAATCAATATATGCACAACACACAATTATAACAATATACGAAAAGCTAATAAGTAAGCAAGCAAAGAGTGAGAGATGGAAGGATCAAACCAAGAGACAAAAGATTTATAGTGGTTCGGCTACAAGGACACCTTCCTTGCCCTACTCCACTCCCCGAGCACCGAACTCGAGAGTTTTCTTCACTAAGTTAATAACCTCCCTTATGGCGGAGAAAACCGTACACACCAAAGGCTTACACCAATTTACGACACAAAGCAAAATGTCGAGTTCTAATCGTAGCTAGAACCAATCTCACACCAAATATCACACCACACCTTCTTCACACCTTTTCACTTCTTCTATACTTCTTCACACCATAAGTATCTTCACGCCTTCACAAATACTTCACAACTTCAATGTCTTGCAACTTAACAACTTTAAGGCACTAAGGGCTTCACAACTTCAAGTCACTAATGTCTTCACAACTTCAAGCCACTAATGTCTTCACAACTTCAATCTACTAAAGTCTTCTAGTCTTCTCCACTTGGAAGCTTCAATTTCTTCACTACTAGTCACTATTGCTACTATCTCCTATCACCACTACTATCCAACACTACTTCTTCACTTCAAGTTCGACTTCATACTTACAACAATTCTAGATTTTATAACACAATCTAGCTAACTAATACATACACCTTATTCACCAAAATATGAAGGATTAACAAGATGAAATAAACAAACAACTTAGATAGCAAGATGATACTAAGTTGTAATATTTCTAATAGAAGTATTCTTCTCTTTGCACTTGAGTGTTGAGGCTTGAATCACTTTGAAACAAAGATCAATGTATAATGGATCAAAGGATTTTTAGAGGATGGAAATGGATGTTTAGATCAGAAAGTTTTTAGTGCAAAAAGGTGAGAAAAATATGTGGAATGATCCAGTATTTAAAGGGCCAGAAAATATTGTTCTTGAGCGTGCCGCTCCCCTTAATTATTGGGCGGTCCCCTTAATGATTAAGGGGGCCGCCAAGTAAAATTAATGGGGCCGCCCTCCTGAACGTTGTATTTTCTTGTCCTTTTGTGAGGGAAATTTTTCTGAATTAGATTTGCCATTTTTGGTTGAAAATTTGAATTCATAAATTTGTAATAAATTAAACATATTCTTTTAATGCCAAAAATGTTTTGTGACATTTTATAAATATCTAGTGATTAACAAAAGTGATCATTTGATCTTATAATACATTAGACACTTTATTTATTCATACATTAAGTGATTAGATAGTAAAGATGAGTATTTACTACTAAATACTTGTTTATGTCATAATCTTTGGTTTCATGAGTTTTCATTTTGTGATTATCAAAACATAGAGATACCGAAAAATATGAATAACGTTTTTAGTCATTTATTTATATCAACATAAGTTATATATAATATTATAATCTGACTATTAAGCAAGTGCTTATTAGTTTTGCTTATTTTGTTCTTCCTTATACTAATGACAGATTATTTAATAGATGAGGGGCTTATATTGCAATTAAGAGTTTTGCGCTGGGAGTGTAAAGTTTAGAAGTCAAGGAGCGAAAGCAGAGAGCGAGAGATTCGGGCTTATACATACAGTACTTAGGGCCCGTTTTGTTTATAACTTTTGGATTTAAGGAATAGTTTTATTACAAAAATTAAATATTTGGTTCAAGTTTTTGAGAATCGAAGTGAGCCCGGTAATGATAGATTGATTCATGCCATATGTGGTGTCTTTTATAAATAATTGACCCCACATTTATATTTAACTCACAATCCACACACTAATTAATTATTAAAAAATAAAATTACCCTATTTTCTTTTTAATAAATCATTTATCAACTATTAAAATAAAGTTTTTAATAAAATATCATTTTTTTCTCTTACCCCATTTTCTTTCAATCTAAACCAAATCCAAATCCTTTTACAAACCAAACGAGCCCTTACTTTTATATAATGAGAAAAATGTCCAACGACAATGCATTCTTTATTGGCCGGTTTGAGAGCTTAATTTTAAAATTGAGTATTTTTGTTAGTCAATAAAAGTCAATGTTTGCTTTAATTTGGTCAAAATTAACTAATTTTGTCTAACAAAATAAGTAGCTCGATAAAAAAAAAAAAAAAAAAAAAAAAAAAAAAAAAAAAAAAAAAACGTTAACAAAAAAGGAGGTAACTAAAAAAACTTTAGTTGTTGAATTATAAATAAATTATATAAAGTTAAGTGAAACTTATCAGTTTTTATATATTCTAATAACTTTATAAAATAAACAAATAACCCTTTGACTTTATAACCCTTATAGTTTCTATATATTTTAAAAAAACAACATATATGCTATTATTTATAGATATTATTATCAGTATAGATTAATTTCATGTATATGCACATGATTATTATCAAAATAAAAGCACGAGTTATCGTGATATTTAAATAAGTACACGAGATTGTACATATACGAACAACTCATGTTATTCCTCTTTATAAGTTTAATTAAGAATCTGCGAACAATAACGGCTCATATTATTCCCTTTAATAAGTTTAACCCGTGCGTACACAAGTTTAATTTAAAAAACGTCCAAAATGATTGTTATCAGGAATCTAAATATCAAAATGTAAGCACGGGTTACTGTGACGTGAAATTAAGTATACGAGATTATACTTATAACCTGTGTTGCAAAAATCGGTTGCCTGATTAATCGCTAGGCGGGGATTAACCGCCTCGATTTTCACAAATCGGCCTTATTGATCGGTTTGGTCAAAAATCGGTCAATATATAGATTAGTCGGATAAAAATCGACCAATGGGACATAAACCGGCAAAATCAGACAAAAAACAGATAAATCGGCCAACTCGGTTACGGATATAAATCGGCCAAATCAGGCATAAATTGGTCAAATGGGAAAAAAAATATCCAAATCAGAAAATATCAGCTAAATCGGGCATATAATTTATAAATTTTACAATTTTATATATAAAAAGTTTAATCCGATTAACTCCCGATTAATCCCCGCCTAACCGATTAATCGCTAGGCGGTACCCCGGCCGCCCAACTACTCCCTAGTGATTTTTGCAACCTTGGTTATAACAACGGCTCATGTAATTCATATTTAAAGTTTAAATAAGGATATCAGGAAAATCATTTTCTAAAAAAACTTTATCATTTAACTTCATTAAGGGTCGTTACATGCTATTAAAGACACATATTGTGTACAAGTTGACATTAATAGTTAGATTTAAACAATAACATTATCTTGAATACCACGTCAGTTAAACAAAGTTAATCCTCCAACAACAAAATTTATATAAAATATTAATCGATATTAATTCGAAATCAAAATGTTTATGTAAACCCCCGATCATAATTATAAGGTTTACTTATTCACAATTACAAACCATTAAATGCTATTAAATTCTTCTATGCTCATATATTAAAATAATTTTTAAAACAAATTTGATTCATATGTAAACCTTTTGCGTGCACAGAACTTATAACCAGTCATTCTTTCCCACTCAATCTCATCTTATTGATTATCTTGATCTTTGATTCATATTAATATTTTGTGTATTCATTTGGTTGAAATCGTATTATTAACAATCCACTTTCTAATCGTTTGAATGGTGATTATTTTAATCCTACCGACTAGTTTGTTATTGATTTTGTGGTTGATTTCTTAAATCTGATACTTGTTTTTTAAACGGTAATTTGAACTATCTCACAACATTAACACCACAAATCTATCTAACATGTTCTAAGCAGGACTTGAAGACACAACCATTTGGTTAGGAGTTTCTCACACCACATGGGGTACCATTGAGACTCAAGCCAATTGGTAAATCTGATACATACATACATACATACATACATACATACATACATACATACATACATACATATATATATATATACATACTAGACGAGTACCCGTGCATAGCAACGGGAATTTATAGTGACAAATAGTTTATTGATAAAAAAGTTTATAGGTTATAAGCGAAAAATAATAAAAGTTTGAAGATTTGTGAATTAAACATAATGTTTTGAAACCCGGTTCGACCCGGGTGGTTCATTTGGTTGAACCATTCCGGTCGAAAAACGGGTTTGAAGCGTCCTAGGTCAACCCGGTTTGTGTTTTAATTGGTTGTATTTAATTTGGTAGACATGTTTTTAATTGGTTGTACAATGTGAATAAATCATTGTACTTTTAAGTAATAGATAATGTTTTGAAACCCGGTTCGACCCGGTTGGTTCAACCGGTTGAACCGTTCCGGTCGAAAAATGGGTCGATTTAAACCGGGTCAACTTGCTAGGTTGGGTCGAAAACGGGTCAAATCAAACTGGGTCAACCCGCCGGGTTTGAAGCGTCCCGGGTCAACCCGATTTGTGTTTGAATTGGTTGTATTTAATTTGTGTTTGAATTGGTTGTATTTAATTTCTTGTTATACCTGGTTTTCTCGATGCAACTCATGTCATGTTAGTCCATTTGTTTATTTCAACTTGTTTAGTTGCTTACTTGGAATGCTAACAATGTGTGGTACTAACAGAACTACTTTGGTTGTTTCTTTGCATTGCCTATAGTATTCTCATCAATGAGATGGGATATTGTTGCTGGTAGAAAGACTATGGTATGTAATAATTCATCGTTTCTTATCCCTGAAATTAGTAACAGTGAAGTGTCGCATCTTTATAATTTATATTTCCAATTCTTTTCATATTTTTTTTATAGGTTGCGACTGCGGTATTTTTGCTCGTCTTGGCTGGTCCGATAAAAGCTATAACATATCTGGTAAGCTAATGTTCTTCTTGCAGTCAAGTTATCTTTACGGCTGAATATCCACCATAAATACTAATAATATCTCTTGCTTCTCATCAGCTAATGCATGGGTTTCTTGGTCTTGCTATGGGCTCTTTGTGGAGGTATGTAATTGGTTCATTTATATTCCTCTTATGTCATCTATTCCTTGTTTGCTTTTCAATCATTAGTGTTAGATAATGTAAACCCCGTAGTAGATACGTTTTATTGATACGATATATATAGAGGCAATACATAATGAAACCCTAATAGATCCAACCCCACATACCGGGCTTGGGCCTTATTTATCATCTAATACTCCCCCGCAGTCCGAGCGGCAAAATCGCGAAAACTCGGACTGGAGTAATAAACTAGAAAACAAAAGAAAACATCAACATAATAAAAAATATAACTTTAATCGACTCGTAACAAAACCGTACCAACGGTCGACTTTAGTCGACTGGTGCCAACGGTCGGCTAAGTCGACTGGTAACAACACCGTACCAACGGTCGAATTTAGGGAATGGCACCAACGGTCAACTTTAGTCGACTGGTAATAAAGCCATACGAACAATCTACTAATAAAAAACATAAAACAACAATAACTTTTTAAAAAAATAATAATAAAACTACCAATCTTTGTCACCATCTTTATTCCAGTAACCTTCAAAGATTCCACCAATTCCGAGACTTCATAGCTTGAGATAATTGACTAACACAAGTATTTTGTTGACCTTTTTATAAGTGCCACCATCGCTAGCAAGAGAAGATAACTCCAACACACAAGGACTTTGAGTGGCTACTCCACGTAGCACTTGAACAAAATTTTAACCGATCAATAAACAATTGGTTTTACCAATTGGTAATTAATGATGTGCTACAAATATTGAAACAAAAACCACACGTGAAAAGCTAATATAGAGTCTTGTGAAAACAATTAAATATGAATCACTTTGACAATTAAGTAAACGGAAGCAAACTGTGAAACTTGACGGCAGGAAAAAAAATTTAGGATAGGCGTGTTTTTGTGATTAGGGTTTGACGGGGTGGCGGCTTGATGACCGATTAGGTCTAAAATCATACCTGCTCATGATAGCATGTTAGATAATGTAAACCCCGTAGGAGATACGTTTTATTGATACGATATATATAGAGGCAATACATAATGAAACCCTAATGGATCCAACCCCACATACCGGGCTTGGGCCTTATTTATCATCTAATAATTAGTCTAAATTGACCACCCTTTATTACATTAACTTTTGTTACAGGTCAAAAGCAAGTTGGGGAGTTTCGAGTTGTGGGCGCAGTCGGATATGTTATCATCTACTCATTCTTAATCAGAGAAAATATCCTTGCTTTGGTAACTTTACACTCTTTATATCTGGATTTACTTTGGTATCATTAACAAATCACTGAATTCCAACGTTTGTTTGAATTGATCATGTTTATCATGTAGATAACTATTAACATTCACGCCTCTGCCACATTTATTCTTTCATCATTTGGCTTCTTGGCAATTCCATATATGAATCTTTTTCCTAATAAAACAAAACCCCTAGTGGGGACTTTTTCATTTCAAAAAAATCAAATCATTCCTTATTAAGTAATAAATTTTTTATTTTACTTTTTATTTAAAGATTTTTAATAAAAAGAGCCTTAAATATTTCTTAATTTAACCAAAAAAAAGTTGTAAATTCGTTTTAGGTGAAAAGTGAGTGAAAAGTTATATGTGTCAAAAGTATGAAAAAAGAAAACTTTAAAAAGGTGGGGTGAATCTACAATATCTTCAGGGTTCTAAACAAAAAATTTGAAAAACAAAACCGCAAACCAACACAGCGAGTCCCTTCAATTCCTGGATTTCATCATATATCAACACAAAAAATGAAAAGATTCATTTTTTTAAAACTCGGCCGATCATGGGTTATTCATGCTTATTCTTAGCTTCACAAATGAGGTACAATACATTAATTTTTTAAATTGGTGTTTGAGATTAGATTTTTATGCTTGCTTATGTAAAGGTTATGATTTTAATGGATTTTGTAAGTGTTTTTTTCAAACTTTTACTCTTCGTAGCTCAACTAATCATGGGTTTAGATTCTGAAAGGATTTGAACTTTTTCTGTTAATTTTGTTTCAGTTTGGGGGACAAAATTAGGGTTTGGATTTAGGGTTTAGTTGGTGTACTTATTACTATTTTTCTAATCCCTCATGGACAAAAACATCCTAAGGAGTTCATGGGGAATTGGGGGTTGTTTTGTTTAATTGTATTTGTATAATTTCACGAATGGAGCATATAAAATCTCCATTCAGAGGAATTGCAAATGATGTTAGAGGAAGAGCATTGTGGTATAAACAAGATTGGAAAGCCGGTATCAGCTTCGGAATTAGGTAATTTTCATCGTGTCAATCGTTTTGTGGTTTTGATAGTATATGTGATTATGTGTTTGAGATGAAAATCTCTTATATAATATGAAGGTTTGTATGTGTGCTTTAGTTTTCAGTTCCTGTATCATTTAGTAACTCTCTTTGTCCAAAACACATATATGGTAACGATATTTATATTTATGGATATTTTATTATTAGTTTTAAATCTTACAGAATGGCGACTACCTAATGTTTTATCAAATTTCAGGAAAATGTAAAAGAAGTTACACCAGCTCATACCTTGGGACAAGGCCGACCCTATTGAAGTTAGGGTCTATCAAAAATGGACGACCAGCTACCCGCCTAACCCAACACTGTTAGGATATAGCTACATGTTATTTGATAGGGAGGTTAGTTTTATCACCTACATAAACTACAACCCAAATATCATAGAATACATTATATGAAAGTTTTTGACATAAGTCTTTGTGCTTAAAATTTTGAACCTTTAAATCTCTATAATATTTATAAAAAATATCCAACTCATTACCGTATTTTCTATGTAAACTACTGGAAGCAATATGGATTCATGGTAGACTTAGTTTAAGTTGGGTTGCAAGCATTCATTTAGTGATTTATACAATATCATAAAGATGATTAAGTCAAAATAAAAATCCAAGAAATTTTAGAAAGAGATATTAGTGAAAACTTAGCCCTTCCTGTTATCACGGGGTTGCCCTGTAATGAGATGACTGCCTCACAAGGGAAGATTATTCAGAAGTCATCCACTGAAATCACTCCAAGTGTTTGCGAAGGGCCAAAGAAATCAGATGTAGGAAATCAAATTAACATATTTTGTATTCTAATTGTTAATTTTGAGGCAAGTTATTGATAAGATGGTAAATGGCGCAACCAAGTACAAACTTGAGGACCAAGAATTCAGTAAGTAAAAAGTTCGATTCTTGATGAAAAAGGATCAAATCTTGATTGTTTTTATGGGTTTTTTTTGTAGGTTTGCTAAAGCCGGAAAGTTGAAGCTAAAATCACGAAGTCGGTTGAATCTAAGAGGTTTGTGTTAACATTTGTATTTGTTCTTACTTATCGGAATATGCCGTAGAGGTAGCAAAATGAACAGGTCAGGTGGGTAGGGTAGTGGGTTCGGGTCAAAATGGGTATTTCTTTGGTATTAGTTTTTATATAGATGGTCAAACTTGCCATCTCTACTGCAAGTCATCTTTTGCTATCATAAGTCTGCTATATTCTTGGCACATAGAGCTTGATTGCATTTGTTCTTACAATACCTCTTGCTATGACAAATTGGTGACAGATTCTCACTCGTGGGATTATGCCGAGGTTTTGGTTTTAGGGTTTTCCTTGAAAGGCGCGGCCAAGTTGTATGTACTCTCTCTCTATATCACCATTCCTTTGGGACTATCAACTTAGAACTTGAAATAAAATTATTTAGCGATATATACTTTATACATATAAAGTAAGTTACTTATGTTATTCATTTGAATTTCGGTGTAGGCACCAGGAAGACTAAGCTAGCCTTTCAGATTGGGAAGGAATTGAAAAGGTAATCCATATCTCATTTTTAAGTACCTTCCTTCTATATTTTGGAAGAAAACAATTTATGTTGGATCATATTTATATCTAAAAACTATTTCTGATAAAATAATGTTTGAGTCACAATACAATGATACATTGTGGGATCATATATAATCATTTAAGTGTGAACATTTTTTATTACAACTATTTATCTTTCTTTTACTTCTTTTTACTAAAATCCAATTGGCTTCTTCTTGGTTATTCTTTTTTATCCCTTGGTAAACTCTATTATTTTGCTCATTATGCACCCTATGTATTAGATGTAGAGATTTGAGCATTGAAATAGCTCTCGCCATTTGTCAATTTTAGTTTAGCTGTTTTTTTGAAGTTTGGTTGTTTTACCCTTGAAAATATCATATAACTCACATCGTTACAACTTTTAAAATAAATGAATTGTAAATTATTACTTTTACTAATATGCACTGCGTATTTGTAATTTACGGGTATACTTAGAATCAAATTTCTTTAGAATTGGCTTTGGTTTCTGTCAAGCCCCCAATATCTAAATATTAGTCCTGTGTAGTCCCATGACAAACACTAAATTGACCCATTAGCCTATATGCACAACAAAAAATAAGTACCCCGTATAAATTTATACCCGGAAACTAAACCATCTTGAAAATATTGCTACTAATAAAAATAATTTAAATGGTTGGAACATGCGAAGGTCTTCAATAAGAGTTTGATATGAACCGAGTCGATAATGAGGTAAAATAACAATAAAGATAGGTGATCAACTTTCGAGAGGCCGATCTCTATCCCAATAACTAATTCATTAATAATATTTCTCCATGATCCGAATTACAACCTTCATACTCTATTTATAATAAAAGACATTCTAATATTATTTTTGTAGAACAAGATACTAATCCTTACTTTAAATAAACACTATCTAGTACTTAAATAGTAATTATATTTATCTAATTAATAAAATACTAATAATAATTATAATAATAGAATTAATATGATAGTCTGGGGTCGTATCAATACTCCCGCCCCCAAAAACACCTTGTCCTCAAGGTGTTGCTCCAAAACGTCACATCGAGTAATTCCAGGATCCCATGTTCTTCTTTGAGCAGGAACCGGTTCTTGTTTCAATCAAAGATTATTCCAAAGATGTCCAAGACAGATCTCACAT
The DNA here is from genome assembly GCA_030686995.1 of Artemisia argyi. Classification (NCBI taxonomy): domain Eukaryota; kingdom Viridiplantae; phylum Streptophyta; class Magnoliopsida; order Asterales; family Asteraceae; genus Artemisia; species Artemisia argyi. Next base: position 204,473,520 of record CM060700.1, read on the forward strand.
TACAACTTCATTATAATCTGCCATGTGAACATCTTACGATGTTCTGCTTGATTTTGCTTGATTTTTCTTTTCAGCGGAAAAGAACTTTGCTCATCAGGTGCAACAACAACAGGTGTAACAGCAAACTCCTTCTTATTAATCATCCCATCTGATTCGAGCACCATAAGAGGCTCATCTTCTACTGCCATAATTGGTCTCGTAATATGAGCTTCTTCCACAGTTAAAACGTCCGGAAACTCTTCTAAATTACTACCATCTTCGCTTCTTATTTCGATTGTGGCAGCTTATGTTGGATGCTTTACAGATTCGTGATCAGAACATGCAACCACCAGGTTTTCTTCTGGTGTTGATTCATCATCACAATCTTCAGTGACAAAGATTTGTGAATTAGGATTTGATAATATATCTTCGGATGCTTCTTGAACTCTATTAAGATTACGCCACTTCTCCTATTCTTCAACCTCCTTAGCGCAGCCCATTGAAATCGCCAACTTCTTCAATAGATCCATAATCTCTTCATGCTTACGGGCTGATTCAGCTCTCATAGCCTCCATTCTTTTCTGGAAGATACTCATGGCTAGTCTGATGATGAGTAGTACTCCGGGATGAACAGTAAATTCGGTGAACAGTAACTGATGAACAGTAACTTTGATTTTTTTTTTTTGTGGAACCCTAGAATCGAATGGCTCTGATACCAATTGATATGAACCGAGTCGATAATGAGGTAAAATAACAATAAAGATAGGTGATCAACTTTCGAGAGGCCGATCTCTCTCCCAATAACTAATTCATTAATAATATTTCTCCATGATCCGAATTACAACCTTCATACTCTATTTATAATAAAAGACATTCTAATATTATTCTTGTAGAACAAGATACTAATCCTTACTTTAAATAAACACTATCTAGTACTTAAATAGTAATTATATTTATCTAATTAATAAAATACTAATAATAATTATAATAATAGAATTAATATGATAGTCTGGGGTCGTATCAGAGTTCAATCATGTGATCTTTGCTACGGATTTAGAAGTGATGAAAATTTTGCTACAATCTTTAAACCGGCGTACCTTCAAAGTTGTATAATTGAATCATCGGCACCCTTCTACAGGTGCATTACTCAATTCTGCTAAAAATAAGGTGTAGAACCGCATAACTAATAACATATAAGAAGAATTATATGGACTATATGAGAATATGAAAATCTATTGTGTTGTGCATTATATGTTTCCTTTTGTTGACGATGATGTAAAATATGAACTGATACAAAACAGGAGTTAATTTTCTATCTTTTATAATGATGTTGTTAGGAAGATAATGCTATTTTCAGTTATGTCTTATTATCAATGGTGTGTACTATTATAGTATGATCTAATTGTTTATATTAATTCTTTTCTTTAGTTGATTCAGGCTTCACGACCAGTGACGAAATTTACCGATGAGTTTAATTTTAGTGCGATGAATGAGAAATTTAACAAGGATGAAGTCTGGGGTACCTTAGGAAAAAGTAACAGGTTGAGTTCAAAGGAAAAAGCTGAAAATGCTACTAATGAGGATGAACCAGAAGAGGAAAATGATTCCAATTTACCCAATGCCGATGGTGAGAATAACAATGAAAAATTGCATATAGTTGCAATCTAAAAGTTGCTACTTCTCTTTTTCCTGATAGTTTTAATGTATATTTTACCTATTTGGCAATTATTATTGTCTGTAATATGTTTTATTAATTGTCTTGCAATCAACAGCCTGTTTATAGTAAGGATGGCTTTTGTGATTCGTTATCATCCAATGCTCTTGATCGTCAATCAAATTATGGACGGACTAGATTCTCTAAACAGATGAAACTAGATACAGAGGTGAGATCATCTACGCAAGGTTATCTTGGTATTTGGTTTTGTTGTCTTCCTTTTTATCCATGCTCATGTAATCATGTGTAATGTTGCTCTACTGTTGCAGACATTTGCAGAATTTTCTAGATACAGAGGAGGTAGTAGGGGTGGGCGTGTGCCCTACCATGGTAGAGGGCGGTCTCAAGGTGGCGGTTATTATGGAAGAGGTGGAGGATATGGGTATTCGGGGAGGGGTCGTGGAGGGACAAATCAAAATCAAAATGCGACCAATGATTATTAACGCATTAATGGTGTTTTGACAAATGTTGCACTACATACCAAATCGGAAAGATAAGGTGGACTTTTTCATTTCCTTTTCTTTTTTTTTTTTTTTCTTCTTCTTTTTAGAGAGATAAAGACAGATTACTGTTTGTTCCCAGCTTCCTTGTGGTATGATATTATGTTTGTAGACTAGAATTTGTAGACTACACAAAGTTGTGATTTGAAGATTAGAAATATGCTGATTTGTTGACTATGAATAGTTTCAGTTTTTCTTTTGAATATGGGAACATCGGAACGTTCTTTGTTACCAAGAGCCATTGTTTCATGCAGATTTGGCAATTTACATTTTACAAAAGGTCACTTGTCATTCTAGGTGAAAGATTTCTGTTTACAGAACTGGAAATCCACTTCTTTGTATACTGTAACTAATTATTTTTATTAAATACTATAATTTTTTGTCATCCGCTAGACTGAAACAACTGGATTAGTGCTTGGCTGAAGTTTTAATTATGTTGCTTGGCTCAATCGTGTGAATTTTTTTTAGGTAGAATGGCATTTGATCTTCCATGGATGCTTTCAACAAGTTGGGAATCACTAAATTTTCAACCTTCCTGTTATTCAACTTCTACTTAATATAAAGTAAGGTACAAATTTCATAATTTTTTCGACTATCATTGGATTTTCTTTTCCTTTCACAGCAATGTGTTTGTTGGACCTCTATACAGGGAAGTATGAATCGGATGAAGTCTTTACTCGAGCATGTTCAAAGTTCTGACGGATCTCTAAATTAGCTATCAAGTCACGCTTTATAGCACCGGTTTGCCTCTAATCTAACTCTAATCATCTTCAACATTCAAACTTCCCTTTAGTTCATTTTGGTGTTAAGAATGGGTCTGACAGAGCTAAGCGAAAGGTGAAGTTTTTTTCTCGAGCATGTTCAAAGGCATCAACAAGTTCCATTGATGGTATTAAGTTATCCTCTTATCAACTAGCTGCAATATAAAGTATGATTTTCCGTCTAATTAGCAGGTATCAAGTTATCCTCTTATCCCAAAGGTTTCATGTTCTTTGACTGCTTCTCACCATGTGTTTATCTTAATGTTCATGTGTTTTGACTTTTTAGGTTTATTTAAATCTCATGTTTCAAACACAAACCATTTTTTCAATAGAATGGAGTTGAGAAGTATCCATTCAGTCGTTAATGTGTAGCTGCCATTTCTATGAGATAGACAAAGCAATATTTTACTAATCTAAAATAATCTCATTGCAGGCAAAAGCTCCTTGCGTTCTTTGATGCAAATGGCACAAACATCATATGTTAGAATTCATGAGCTTATATTAAGACTCTTTGGTCAGAAATACAACAGATGAGTTGGTTCAAGATGGTTTAATAAGTAGTTGCTTAGAGGGGTTTAGATTGTAGCTGTTGATGGGTAGTGATGCTCAGTTCTAAGTAAATTCTTGGACACATATGCGTTTTTTATCGGGCTGCAAATCTGCAATGTTGGTATAAATTGCGAATGGATTGATTGTCTGATACATGTGTGTACATCTCCACTGAAACACCTCACAATAAATTTTCTTGCATTTCTAAATTTACATGTTTACAAGACGTGTTCACCACGAGAATAACTAGCTCGAAAGGTGTACCTTGCAACATGACCGGGAATGACCTTAATAGGATTATGGACATACAAATACTAATATTTGTCAAACCCAATACCTTACTTAATTTCATTATATACCAGTTGCATTAGAAGATTACTTGCGTTCTGTTAAAATATTTTGTTATACCGTGAAAAAGACTAGAAGTAAAAATTATAAGTTGCGAATAAGCAACTTCAAACTTCATTCTCATCTTATTTAAGTCGAAACTGCTTACATTTAAGACAATTTTAATCTGTAGTATTACATGATAAAAAATTTATGCCAAAACCCCGTGCGTGCAAGTTGCAACTACAAATCCTGATATGTTTAGAGTAACCTAGATGACGATCGTCAATCACGACGGTCACAGAGATCTAAAGTGATTTAAAGCCAATTACATCTTCAAGGCATCTAGTTACACATGACGAACAATGATTTTTACCTGTGGTGATGCATGTGTGGAGTGTAAGAGGACTTTACACATCTTCAAATCTTCATCTTTAGCAACCTTATTGTTAAGGAATATCCTCACCTTTGTTGATGAAACATATATCCTTTATACACAAGTATTTGAGGTGGACTAGCGAGGCTGGAAGCTCTCGTGGTAATGTTACTTTAGCAAAACACATGCACATAGGCCAATACAAAAGATTAGAAAAGTTTTTAGTTTTTAATTTTTATATTCAAAGTGAAACAATTTTCTATCATGCGATAAAACTATTACCTTGATGACTGATATCGAAATAGTCAGATTTTCAATTACAGGTAAACACTTGAAGAACTCAGCAAAGGCGAAATCGTAATTATGAACAAAAATTTCCTGGGATATTATCTGTCACGACATACGATAAATATTCAGGCTAAGTTTTGAAATTCTGAGAAGATTGATATTTCAGATGGAACATAGAGCATACCAAAGTAAAGTTCTTGAGCAACGGAGACTTGAATATCAGATGTAGAAGCGTCTCCATATGGATGAATTCATCCTCCATGTATAAACTAGTAAGGCTACAACATATATTGGATACTGATTGATAGTTTAGAAAACAGTCTTGGAGATGCAGGTCAGTTAAATGAGGCATCGAGAGGACATATGATGGTACTATATAGTGGCAATATTTCATCTGAAGCGTAAGTTTATTGGGAGTATTTATCCTCGGCAAATTACTTATTATTTGGTGTATTTCAACCCAAATCTCATTTGCACAATTGAAGAGGGTGAACTCCTGTATTGGACCCTTGTGCTGTAACAGAACTTGGTATATAGCATTACACCTCTTTTGCATGTGTTTCCTTTCACTTGGTTTTTTCAACATATCTTTCAGATTAAACACAAGTTTAGGAATTTTGGTCCAAGTGTACCTCCAATTCCTCACAAGGATACTTGTCCTTACCGCATCTTGAATAGGTACAAGACATAGGATGGTTTCTATTATGTATTGCGGTAGGGTACTGATCATATCCGAAGACAAACGTTGAGCTTTCATCTCAAGCCACTCTTGTTGGACAAGTACCAATTATTGCTGCAAAAACCAGTTTAAGATGAAGTGTGAGTCTAATATATGTGAATGCATGGCACATAAAGGGATTACTAGGGGGATGTCCGGGATTGCTTCTTTTGTTCCATCCTAGATTCCAAATTACTTTTGCTTATTTTTGAGAGGAAAGGAGTTACTGATAAGCAGTTAATTCAATGTTTAGTTTAAGATGAAATTATAATAAATCCTTTTTACTATTATTATTAAAAAAAAATGTAAATGAATTTAAATAAAATTTGCCAACAAATAATTATTTTTTCTAGAAACATTGATATATATTTATTTTTTAATACAAAATAAGCAAATCAGACACTATTTAATATCTAAGCAGGACATGAGTGCTTATTTTTAAGCAGAAGCAAGCAATCCAAAACAACCTCTTATAACATTATTATAAGCATACATACTTTAGTATGGGGCTGCTAATCAATTTGGAAACATGTAAGTCATTGAATTATGAGGGTGTTTAGGATTGCTTATTTAAGTGCTTAAATAAAGAGTTGAGAAAATAGAAAAACCTGGAGAAGAAATAAATACATAAACAAGTTAAATGCCCCTGTTAACTTGATAATACCCAGTTATCTAATTTAATATAACTAACATTTTGGATAAAGATGCATAACCAGTTAAAGGCCCAGCATTTCCGCAAGGCCCGTACCGTAAGTGATCTCAAAATGTCAAGCTACAGCAGGCCCATTATTATACCGGTTATGCGCTTAACCTCAATAGTTAGTCAATGCAATTACTCAGTTAGATTTTCGGTTTTATATATTTATTGTTTCCGATTTTGCTTGGTTCAGTTCGGTTCAGGCCAAAACCAAGAAAACACCTAAATCGTCTAAACCGAACCAACCGATGGTTCCATTTGATTTCTGTTTGACTCGGTTCACTTTGGTTCAGTCCTCGGTTCATGTTTTCTTCACAATCGGTTGTCGGTTTTCGGTTCGGTTTTGACCCGATGCTCAGCCCTACTTTTCACTATGTTTTCAACTCTCCTTTGAATTTTATAGTAGCAATGTTCTTATTTTGTGTGTGATATTTGGACGGTACTGGTTAAAATCTAATCTAAGAAAGGACGATTATGTAAGGGTTTTGATCAAAAACTTGATAAAGTCGTGATCACATGCAGGTAAAAATGTCGGACCATTGATCTCTAAATATTCAAAATATTTATGAAGGTTTAATTACCAAATTATTAGGCACTGAGAGGATTCAGATTTTGGTGATTCAGACAAAAAATTTACGACACGCTCTGGCCTCTAGGTGAATAGGATTTGATCAAGTTAATTTGCTTTAAATTGGTACAAAACATGTGCTTCAAGTAGGATTCTATTAGATCTTCCATGGCTGACTTTCGGGAAACGGATTCAGCGACATCCTATGTTAATGATATGCTTTATGAAGAGATCAAAATCATCAAATCACAAAGATCTACAAATACATGATAGCATGTTTTGCGAATAAGCAACTTCAAACTTCATTCTCATCTTATTTAAGTCGAAACTGCTTACATTTAAGACAATTTTAATCTGTAGTATTACATGATAAAAAAAATTTATGCCAAAACCCCGTGCGTGCAAGTTGCAACTACAAATCCTGATACGTTTAGAGTACCCTAGATGACAATCGTCAATCACAACGGTCACAGAGATCTAAAGTGATTTAAAGCCAATTACATCTTCAAGGCATCTAGTTACACATGACGAACAATGACTTTTACCTGTGGTGATGCATGTGTGGAGTGTAAGAGGACTTTACACATCTTCAAATCTTCATCTTTAGCAACCTTATTGTTAAGGAATATCCTCACCTTCTTCAACACTGGTGATGCTGCCAAAATAATCTTCACAAAATCCAACTCATGCTTCAATTTGCCGGAATTTCGAATCTCCAATTCATTCAGATGCTCCAATCGAATGTCCGAATAATCATCCAGTGTAATGGAGTTTAACTTGTTTTTTACATAATCTGGACACCAGATCTACAGGATATGGCGACGTATTTGTGTCAGCTTATTTTGAAATATAAATAAAAAAGAAGGGGCTACTTGTGCTATTTACCGTTACCTTAAGTTTCTCCAAGTTCAGGGAGCATCTAGTGAGAAGAACAAGTATATGCAACTCATCTTTGTTGATGAAACATATATCCTTTATACACAAGTATTTGAGGTGGACTAGCGAGGCTGGAAGCTCTCGTGGTAATGTTACTTTAGCAAAACACTTGCACATAGGCCAATACAAAAGATTAGCAAACTTTTTAGTTTTTAATTTTTATATTCAAAGTGAAACAATTTTCTATCATGCGATAAAATTATTACCTTGATGACTGATATCGAAATAGTCAGATTTTCAATTACAGGTAAACACTTGAAGAACTCAGCAAAGGCGAAATCGTAATTATGAACAAAAATATCCTGGGATATGATCTGTCACGACATACGATAAATATTCAGACTAAGTTTTGAAATTCTGAGAAGATTGATATTTCAGATGGAACATAGAGCATACCAAAGTAAAGTTCTTGAGCAACGGAGACTTGAATATTAGATGTAGAAGCGTCTCCATATGGATGAATTCATCCTCCAAGTATAAACTAGTAAGGCTACAACATATATTGGATACTGATTGATAGTTTAGAAAACAGTCTTGGAGATGCAGGTCAGTTAAATGAGGCATCGAGAGGACATATGAGGGTACCATATAGTGGCAATATTTCATCTGAAGCGTAAGTTTATTGAGAGTATTTATCCTCTGCAAATTACTTATTATTTGGTGTATTTCAACCCAAATCTCATTTGCACAATTGAAGAGGGTGAACTCCAGTATTGGACCCTTGTGCTGTAACAGAACTTGGTATATAGCATTACACCTCTTTTGCATGTGTTTCCTTTCACTTGGTTTTTTCAACATATCTTTCAGATTAAACACAAGTTTAGGGATTTTGGTCCAAGTGTACCTCCAATTCCTCGCAAGGATACTTGTCCTTACTGCATCTTGAATAGGTACAAGACATAGGATGGTTTCTATTATGTATTGTGGTAGGGTACTGATCATATCCGAAGACAAACGTTGAGTTTTCATCTCAAGCCACTCTTGTTGGACAAATACCAATTATTGCTGCAAAAACCAGTTTAAGATGAAGTGTGAGTATAATATATGTGAATGCATGGCACATAAAGGGATTACGAGGGGGATGTCCGGGATTGCTTCTTTTGTTCCATCCCAGATTCCAAATTACTTTTGCTTATTGTTGAGAGGAAAGAAGGAGTAACTGATAAGCAGTTAATTCAATGTTTAGTTTAAGATGAAATTATAATAAATCCTTTTTACTATTATTATTAAAAAAAAATGTAAATGAATTTAAATAAAATTTGCCAACAAATAATTATTTTTTCTAGAAACATTGATATATATTTATTTTTTAATACAAAATAAGCAAATCAGACACTATTTAATATCTAAGCAGGACATGAGTGCTTATTTTTAAGCAGAAACAAGCAATCCAAAACAACCTCTTATAACATTATTATAAGCATACATACTTTAGTATGGGGCTGCTAATCAATTTGGAAACATGTAAGTCATTGAATTATGAGGGTGTTAGGATTGCTTATTTAAGTGCTTAAATAAAGAGTTGCAGAAAATAGAAAAACCTGGAGAAGAAATAGATACATAAACAAGTTAAATGCCCCTGTTAACTTGATAATACCCAATTATCTAATTTAATATAACTAACATTTTGGATAAAGATGCATAACCAGTTAAAGGCCCAGCATTTCCGCAAGGCCCATACCGTAAGTGATCTCAAAATGTCAAGCTACAGCAGGCCCATTATTATACCGGTTATGCGCTTAACCTCAATAGTTAGTCAATGCAATTACTCAGTTCGATTTTCGGTTTTATATATTTATTGTTTTTGATTTTGCTTGGTTCAGTTCGGTTCAGGCCAAAACCAAGAAAACACCTAAATCGTCTAAACCGAACCAACCCACGGTTCCATTTGATTTGTGTTTGACTCGGTTCACTTTGGTTCAGTCCTCAGTTCATGTTTTCTTCACAATCGGTTTTCGGTTTTCGGTTTGGTTTTGACCCGATGCTCAGCCCTACTTTTCACTATGTTTTCAACTCTCTTTTGAATTTTATAGTAGCAATGTTCTTATTTTGTGTGTGATATTTGGACGGGTACTGGTTAAAATCTAATCTAAGAAAGGACGATTATGTAAGGGTTTTGATCAAAAACTTGATAAAGTCGTGATCACAGATAAAAATGTCGGACCATTGATCTCTAAATATTCAAAATATTTATGAAGGTTTAATTACCAAATTATTAGGCACTGAGAGGATTCAGATTTTGGTGATTCTAAGACAAAAAATTTACGACACGCTCTGGCCTCTAGGTGAATAGGATTTGATCAAGTTAATTTGCTTTAAATTGGTACAAAACATGTGCTTCAAGTAGGATTCTATTAGATCTTCCATGGCTGACTTTCGGGAAACGGATTCAGCGACATCCTATGTTAATGATATGCTTTATGAAGAGATCAAAATCATCAAATCACAAAGATCTACAAATACATGATAGCATGCTTTGAGACACCGCAATTTCCAAAATTGACAAAGCATGAACACTTTCTTTAGTCAAGAATGCGGCTAAATACTAGGCGGTTTGTTAAAAATGTGGACTCTTTGGTTGGGGCTAATAACTGGAAAGGGGATTATGGTTTATAAAGACATGTCAGACATGACACAGGGTCCCTTGTTACCTCCTACCAAGCAAACCATAGCTACAGCAACACAAATAATGAAAAGAGGCCCAGAGATGTATTTTGCTTGACTCTAACCATCAGGTACATTTTGGGTACAGCCAACAATGAAAATCTAAAGATTTAACCAAAGAAACTAATCACAGATAGACAGGTAGAACCCTAACATCAGTAGATTTGCAATCATCGATCTCAACAGTAATTTCCAAAAAAGTTAAGTGATATGAAAGTAATTGCGTCTACAAGTCAGCAATTTACACTATAACTAATATCAACCATTACAACGCTCAACAATGATGTCTACCATCGGTGATACGTGCGGGGAGCGTAAGAGGACTTTACATATCTTCAACTCCTCATCCTTAGTAACCTGCTTGCAAAGGGTTATCCTCACCTTCTTCAGCACCGGTGATTTGGCCAAGATAAGCTTCACTAACTCCAAATTGAGTTTCGAGTTGCCAAAATCATCATACGCAAATTCATTCAGGTGCTCCAACCAAATATCAGAATAATCCTCCAGTGTAACGGAGTCTATCTCAGATGCCTTATAAAAGGGCAATGTAATCAATACGAGGGGTATTTATTGTGTCATTGTATTATGACATGAGAATAAACGGATACGAAATAGGTTTACGTTATTTACCTGTAGCTCTAAGATCTCCAAGTTCGGAGAGCTTCTCATCAAGAGCACAAGATAACGCGTCCAAAATTCCTCTATAACAGACGGCTGATTCTCATCAGTAGATACTACCAAGGTATCCTCATCAAACACAAGTTTGGGTATTTTGGTCCAAACCTCCATTCTTTCGAAAGGACACTTGTCCTTGCCGCCTCTTGAATCGGCAGAAGACATAGAATGCTTTCTATAATGGTTCGAGGTACGCTGCTAATCCTATCCATAGACAAACATTGAGCTTTCATCTCACGATATTCTTGATGAACCAACAACGCTGCAAAAATCAATTCACGATTAAGTGTAAGTTCAACACATGACTACATATCAGTTCTAAGTGTATTAACGTAACCAGGTTTTAAAGGACCGGGTGAACAAAAATAATTAGCTGTAATCTAACTGCACACATTTTTTGTACCGGGTTCAATCAAGAAAAATTGGAGTTTTTTTTTACAAAAATTAACATTTCAAAAATAATTTCATAGGGGTCCCTTGACACCGCCGGACAGCCCTTGTTCACTGCGGCGTATATATCCACAAAATTTGATAATCTAATACAAAACAAGTCTAATATTGCTACCGGCCTACTAGTCAAAGAAAAGTTTATGGTTTGGACTTTGGTTCGGGTAAATAATTACAAAACCAAAGTCCAAACACCCCATTTGAAATTCATATGTCATAATAAATTACATTTCATCCGGATACTATTAATCCAAGTGAAAATGATCACCTTAAGACAGTTTCATAACAAATGTCAAACAAACACACAAGAGCAATCAACATCAACGAATCGATTCAAAAATAGAAAAATTGTAACCTGTTTCTAATGAATAAAAAGATAGAAACTTAAAATCCATTATTACCTTTTAGTAAATCTCTAACGCTCTAACTGAAACCCTAACATTTGTTTATGAGAAACCCTTTGTTTCAATGTTTCAATTAAGAGAAAGCTATCAAGCTTTTGCCTATTGACATATCAGCCCCTTAGCAATATATATATATATATATATATATATATATATATATATATATATATATATATATATATATATATATATATATATATATATTTCATTTTCTTTTTGTGCCTATTGCATTGTATCCACAAATGTTGTTTTCAAAAGAATTGGTTTTGCAATTCAAAAAGGACTAGCGGCGCAAGTTATTGCCCGCTTGCCTTCCACCTCTATGTACCAAATTGGAATAATAAAAAAATCATATTAGTTGGAGTACATATTTTTTTATCGAGTGAACTGTAAAATGTGTTTATCTAAAAGGTAAACGCTCTTTGTTACAAGTTATTAACATACATCATCCGTGAGAGGTACGAAGTCAGGATCTAAGCTTAGCTTGATGCCAAACTTAACGCATAAATATGTTTACCGGGTTAAAACCCTTTACCAAAAAGAAAAAATAATAATAAATAAATATATAAATAAATAAAATAAAATTATGCATGAATCATTTGCAAGACACTTTTTGGATAACTCATGTTAACAGTTTGCGATATGCATCAAATATACAAACCACACAATTTTTTTTCTAGTTTGATCTTTTTTTATTAGGATAGTTTTATATTGTGATTGACCTTTGATAAAAATAAGTTATATATAATATTATAATCTGACTATTAAGCAAGTGCTTATTACTTTTGCTTATTTTGTTCTTCCTTATACTAATGACAAATTATTTAATAGATGAGGGGCTTATATTGCAAAGAAGAGTTTTGCGCTGGAAGTGTAAAGTTTAGAAGTCAAGGAACGAAAGCAGAGAGATTCGGGCTTATACATACAGTACTTACTTTTATATAATGAGAAAAATGTCGATTGACATTCTTTATTGGCTGGTTTGAGAGCTTAATTTTAAAATTGAGTATTTTTGTTAGTCAATAAAAGTCAATGTTTGCTTTAATTATCAGTTTATATTAAATGTCGATGCAAACGTCGACGTATTGGCCTCCACTTTTCCCGCCATTTTTTTGCCCAGAAAGTCAGCCCAGGTCCGTGGGTTTTTTGGCCCACTATGGTTCAGCCTGTGTACAATAATGCAGCCCATGTATGCCAATGATAAACCCAGAACCTAGACCATTCCACAAACCCTCCGCACACTATTTTCTACTGCTGATGATGATGATCCAATCAATCTAACCGAATCCACATCCAGTGGTGATGATCGAAGGATGGAGATGAAAGAGATGAATATGGCAAAGAAGAGTATCATCAATGTTTGAGGTTGGTTATACGTTTTAGGTTTTTGATTTTGATATAGACTTTACTTTTAATTTAGGCTTCTTTGTGAAATTAGGGGGTTTTGCAGGAACGCCAACTGTTTCTAGATCTTTAATTTGCTAATTCATCAAATCTATAAGACGCATGGAAACAAAAAGAAAGGTATAAAATTATTTATATAAAATATAATCAAAAATTCGGGTTTTGTTATAATTTGGGGGGTTTTGCTAATTTCGGCTTTATTTATTAATTTTAGGTGTTTTGTAGATTTTTTGATTGCTGCCTTGCATTTACCCACGTTTGATTGGCTGATGATTGGCTCATGTTTGTTTTCCTGATATTTGCATTATACCGCGCACCTATTTTTGGACTTAAGGTTACTCATATACTTGGTATTCTCATGTATTTCGAAATGGTTAGGAAAAACTTGAGACTCTCCGTATCTTGGCGTTGCAACATGGTATGTGTGCAGCCATGGCGGGTATGTCCTGTTTTTCAGGTCTATACCTATTTGAGTCTCATTTGGTCCAAAAGAAAGTATATGTTAATATGTTATATATACATGGTCTTTGTGGTGCCATTGTTTTAGGACTAAAGCAGGCTAAACTTTCGTCCGACAAAAGTGCCAATGTGATTTTACATGTGTAATGTACATTTATGTAATGGTAACGGGCTGTGATGACTGTTATAATTTTAACGAATTTGAATAGGTCATGGAAGGTTTTAACGTAACCTGGCATGGCAATGGCCGGACGGCATAGCATAACTGATAACTATGCAACCGAGCTTATTTGCAGCCACGGTGAAATCAGAATGTTCCTGAGACCCATACTTTAATTACAGATCTGAGCCCAAATGTTCCTGAGACCCGTGCAGTTACCAGGTTATGTTTACTTTACTGAAATTAGTTAAACTGTGAAAAAGGCCTTATCTTGGCGGGTCGTTTATATAGGATAAAAGGCTGTGATAAATGTTAGTGGGTTCGAAAAACTTGAGGCTGGCCGTATTTTGTCGGGGCAACATGCTATGTTTGCAGCCATGGTGTCCTTCTGTTGTTTTTTGAGTCTGTACCTGTCTGAGCCTTTTTGTTCCACATGTTGTTTTTGGATATAACAGACTGTGTTGAGACTTGCAGGGTTGGGCTAGATTTGAAACTGTCCGTATCTTGACAGATGCACATGTATGTTTTTTTAGATGCTTCGGGCATGTGCCATGATCTGCTGTTTCAGTTTTAGGCACTTATCTTCTATGGCCTGTTAAGGTTCCTATATGATGCGTTTTACTTGGCTGTGATGATCCTTCTAGTATGATGTCTTGCTGCAAACCGTGGAAGGATGGCAGAGTGTGAGAAACACTCGCCTTAGCAACCTCCACGCGTACGCTAGGCTATGAATTAATCTGAGCCAATAAGCAAATCCCAAACACACTCCTTTAAAACTGGTCAATCCTACAAAAATTTTATAACGGGCGATGATGATAATTTTTTGCATTTATGTTCTACGGACACACATATCTTGGCGGGGCAGCCACACCTGGAATGTGGTTGCAGCCATGGCGGGTGTTTCGTAAAATTTCTATATTACCAAATCTGAGCCTCATTTTTAGAATTTCGCAAAATATAATGCAGCCATAAGTTTTGAGAGTAGTGATTATCAAGTTATTGTCTGTTTCGGTTGGTAATATTAGTAGCTTATGGTATTTTTTTAAATTGAGTTTATGAACTAGAGTAAGCCATAAGGTCACTAGCCAAAAAACAAGTTTTACCTTATGCGGTTTTCCAAATCAAAAATACCTGGTCAGCGATACCTATATGTATCATTCAATTTTATTCTAACAGAAAGGGTACGAAGCTGCTAAAATGTTGTTCTAATGACGTGGTTCTATGTTTTCGCAGGTCAGCGCGTACATGCAGTATGCTAAATTTGGATGATGGTCATGGTTATCATTTATGAGAAACTTAACAAAGGTAAACCATATTGCATATCTTATCTCCTCTTTGGTATATTTGTTAAATCTTCCTTTTAGCTTCAATGTGTTTGTTATAACCAAACCATGGTTAATGAGATGACCTGAAGTACACATTACATTGATACTAAGATTGTCAATTACAGAATAAACAAAATATGTAGCAGACAAAAGGGTCACCGATACTAGCAATTGCATTCTTGGATGTACAGAACAAGAGGGAACAGAGTTGCGGACATGAAAGCCACAAGGTAACCCATTTTAGATATTTGGGTTTAACCCCAAACATTGTGTAATATTAGTATGAAGCTTGAGGGACTGTGTTGTTGCCTTTGTTTATCATTTGCGTTGTAATTGCAGATACGAATTCTGGAACTTCTACTTACATGGGATTCATCAATGTAGAACGACAAGGTTAATAACATTTTTTTCCTAATAGACTTTATTTTTTCAAAATATACTTTTATAGCTTCCATTTTATAATTACCAATTGCTTTTGTTTCCAAAACTAATTGATCACAGGCATCTTGCCAAAATGGCGACAGGTTGGTCTGAAAAATGTGGTGTAGATGGTGTTGTTCCAAGAGCAAAAATGAACCAGCAATGGTGTAGGCGGTTTAGCGAATCCAAAGATGCAGTAGATGCGGTATGCACCATTGCTGTCGTTTGCTTTGTGATCAATCACGGATTAAACAACTGAAACATCTCTAGGACATGGTTGTAATGATATACTTAAGGTACTTTCCACTTTCACAATGCTACTAATAGCAATTTATTTTAGTATCATGATCTCCAAAATGAATATGTCAGAAAGATATTGTTAACCTTTTAGTTAAAATGGACCGGTTTAGGTGCAGGTCTGGTTGGGATGACATGCAACCACTTCTTTGCCCATTTCTTTAAATTTTATGTTGTTAGTTAATGATTAATTATGGTTATCAAAAGAGTAGTACTACAATAATAATGTTAATTATGGTTATAGAGACAATAGAATTACAATAATAACAGTCGAAAACTCGAAATCATGGATTAAAACTATTTACATGGATGTATGCAATTATGTATAGAAAATCAGACTTCGGATGGACCTCAACTCGTTTGGCCTGTTGGACTGAATGAATTATTTAAACCGCATCCCTTTTTGAGCAGTGGAAAATTTGCACGATTGTTGGACCAAAGCTTGGTTAATGACTATGATGCCGACCAGATGGAGAGGATGACTCTTGCTTCTATGCTCTGTATCCGACATGCACCACGTGCTCGGCCCCAAATGAGCACCGTAAGTCCCTCATTTAGATGAGTTGCTAGGCTAAAAGTTCAATAATGACATGGCATGACCATATTAATGTTTTGTTCTTCTTTAGAATACTAATTTATCTACTTTACATAGGTTCTAAAACTGCTTCATGTTGTCGGAGATGTGACAAAATGGTCTCGGCTAGAAGTTGATTGTATAGGAGGTTCAAATTCAAGACTTCTTTGATAGTGTCTTTCACCTTCGTCTCATAAGGCAACCTAGGTTCAACCTCATACTACTTTGATTCTTATTGTTTTTATATAACTTCTTACAAATATCTCATTAGGATCGAACAAATTTTTTTTTGTCGATAATCTTATTAAAACATGGATTCCACGGCTTGGTAGAAATGTTTCTACTTTATTTATGCCAAATCACCTCGGCTGAAAATCAGGCCCGCCACCAACGCGGCGGACCGTTGCCATTCTCGTTTTGTCAAAATCAACTAATTTTGTCTAACAAAAGAAATAGGTCGATTAAAAAAATAATTAAAAAAAAAAAAAAAAAAAAAAAAAAAAAAAAAAAAAAAAACTATAACAAAAAAAGGAGGTAATTAATAAAACTTTACTTATTGAATTATAAATAAATTATATACAGTTAAGTGAAACTAATCAGTATTCATATATTTTAATAACTTTATAAAATAAACAAATAACCCTGTGACTTTATAACCCTTACAGTTTATATATATTTAAAAAAACACAACATATATGCTATTATTTATAGATATTATTATCAGTATAGATTAATTTCATGTATATGCACATGATTATTATCAAAATAAAAGCACAAGTTATCGTGATATTTAAATAAGTACACGAGTTTGTACATATACGAACAACTCATGTTATTCATCTTTAAGTTTAATTAAGAATCTGCGAACAATAACGGCTCATATTATTCCCTTTAATAAGTTTAACCTGTGCGTACACGAGTTTAATTTTAAATATGTCCAAAATGATTATTATTAGGAATCTAAATATCAAAATGTAAGCACGGGTTACTGTGACGTGAAATTAAGTATACGAGATTATACTTATAACCTGTGTTGCAAAGTTTGGTAGTATTACTGTATGATATCTAATGAACAATAGGAACTAAGACATCCTTATCTAATGTTACTGTTAACACATGTAATTTGCTTTCGGACACAGTTTTTTTACTTGTTATTATTTATGAGTTTATTCCTGGCGCACCAACCAACTTATATCTGTGCTTTACGAAAATGGTCGCTGTTGTTCGTTTTTCTTTAAACTTGTTATATATATATATATATATATATATATATATATATATATATATATATATATATATATATATATATATATATATATATATATTAAGAGATGTGGCATTTAGCAACAGTGCCTTGGGCCCTTTCTTTTTTGGCCCATCCAAACCCGCTAAACCAAAACCCGGAACCCGGATCCATCAAAATCATCACTTTTACTCACACTCTCAATAGAGTTGACTCCGGCACCGGTAAAAGAACCACGGACCCAACCCGATCGGACTATCAATCGGGGCATCTACAGTCTTTTCTGTGAGTATTGCTACAGAAACTTGCTACAGGAACATGGATTTGTGGCTAATTTTTTGCTATCTGTTTTTAGGTAACCACTTACCTTCCCAACCACATTATAACAAGAGTTCTAGATACTTCAATCATCCTAATCTTTGCCTCTCTTTACAGCCTTTGGACTCCTGCTCTCTTCCAGCTTGGTATTCATAGGTTTGTGCTGAATGTTTTTTTTAGGGTACTTATGAGGAGTTTTTTTTTTGGGTTGTGTGCTGTAATGTTGTTTTTTTTAAGTTGTTGTGCCTTTTTTTTGTGACTTTTTTTTAGTTGTGTCATTTCTGCTGATAGTGTTGCCATGGCTCGCTTTGCTTTAGGATGGGTGGTTGTGAGGTTGTTAGTCTGCCATGTGTGGGATTTGGGATGAAAAGGATGGTAGGGTAAAGTAGGTGATGCTAGGACACACTGTTGGTTGCTTTTACTCACCTGACATGAATGAGATATTAATGAGGTTGTTCTGATTTTGTTCCTTTTTTTTTTCTCTTCCATGTTTTGCCTTATATGTTGTCCTAATAAATTACCTTGGTATACCATTCATTTAAGTTACCACATTTATGACTTATGTGCTACCTTAGTCTTTAAGCCTAGATGGTTAAAAAACAGGTTTTAAAAAAATAAAATGTTGCAGGATAGACATACATGTGGTATGTGTGATTAAATGATTTTTTTATTTTACATGGATTACTAACGGTTTTTTTGGGGGTGGTTGACTGTTGCCAAAACTTTGTTTCACAATGTTGCTGTTATTTTTGATATTTGATAATCCAGTTATATTGTTTGCCATATTTTGTGTTTGTACTTTTGGTCTCGGCTGCGTTTTTCTTGCTGCTTTTAACTATGCCACTGAAATCCAAAAAATGGCGTACCAATGTAAATATACAAATTCTTCATAACCAATTCTCAAATATTCCTGAGAGTCCATGGTTCTCTGTTATCGATAAAAAAAAGAATGGCGAACTTCAGAAATTCTTCGACAGATGGCCACGCAACACCGTCTGGGTCTAATGATTTTGATGCGCATGTTTCGCCACATGTTTCTTTCCCTATTGAAGGTTTGTTATCATTGGATTGTCTATGCGTTTATATTTTTTGTTTTACATTTCAGTTTCCTTTTATGCAGGCCAAGCTTCTAAGGCAACTCTGAGCGGTCCAAAATCTTTTTTGCAATCAAGGTTTGACTGGCGCGCAAGATGCTCAGCTTATTGGGAAACAGATGTTGAAGAAAACGGACAACATGCTACCCAAAATATCAGCCAATGTGTTCAAACACATCATCCATATTTGCCTTCACCCAACAATGGTTGTGCATCTGCCGAAGGTGCTCATTTTGCTCAAAACTAATTAGACCTCCCACGGTTATACAATTCCTGCTGATATACGTCCATTTTAGATCTTACACCTGCCTTTTGTTTTGTGCAGCCCAGCCTCCTCAAACTAATTTTCCGCAAGAAAATCTTTTTGGGCAACCAAATGCTCGAAAAAGAAAAAGGCTATCAGATATTTCACCCTCTGTGGAGTCAACAACTGCCTTGCACTATCAAGGTAAAAATCTAAACTTTTAATTAGTAATTTAAGACATTGGTGCTGACCATCTTTCAAACAAGCTAACAGATGTAATATGCTTTTGTAGAAAATTGCCAGCCTTCTTCAGCAGCTCCTTCCGTGGTTTCTCATAGAACTGTTGGTCGTAAAAGGCAAGCACCAACGGTACAGGAAACCACTGGCCAACGCCAGAAAAAACCTCGGTGAGCCCCGACAAATGTCACCCAGGATGCTATGAACCACACAGCCTAATTTAGCGAATGACTCTCTCATTTTTACTGGCACCCTGAACAACACAGGCAACAAAGGTGAAAATTTATCTTGAATTGTTAGCAGTAATGATTATGGCATATTGTTAAACTTATTTGAGGCCAATTTTGCATGCCATTTTATTGGTCGGTTTATGCAGAAAATCAAATCGGGTCTTCGGCGGCCCATGTACCTGCTCCTATTCAGAGTAACCGAAATACAGAGGAGGCAACATTGGGTCAGGAGGATAGGGAGCATGGCAAACAAACCATTATAAGTCACCCGCTTCCATTAACTGAAGGTATCCACTTTTCTTTCTTTATGAATATTTATGGAAAACAAGAAAAAAGCTAAATAAGCCTCTGCAATTGTTGATAGATACAAAGTGTATTTGCTGATGCATTGGTTGCTTATTGTCATTCAAACCTATGAATATGAAAATTTTGAGGGCCTAAAAATTTTGTATCGTGTTTTGTCCATGCTCTTTTACATAGACAGATGGTCAGTGTTCGGCAAGCACCTTGCCAGGCTTTAATGGAGGTTATGTAAACACACATGAACCAACATTAAACCAGCAGACCAGCTACCACCGCAAGAGAAGAAGGGCTTTCTCAAACGAAGGTCAGCCTTTTAATTTGCTACTTCCCATTTACCTATCTAATATTTTCATGGTTATCATTCACAGTCATTTTGCGGACACACTCTTAAAAATATTTCCATATCTCTTGCCACAGATACAAATCCTTCATATGAAGATTTAGGGGACTGTAATCTGAGATGCCGTCACTGTGGAGCAGCTTTTTGGTTCGGAAAACGGGTGCAAAGAGATTCCACAAACAGTAGAGCTGAATATCATTTGTGCTGTGGGGATGGGAGGATGGTTATGGAGCGCGAAAGAGACCCCCCCCCCCCCCCGAATACATCAAAGGTTTACTTTATAACAGTGCCTTCTTGCGAAATATCAGAGCATACAACCAGATGTTTGCGATAACTTCTTTTGGTGCAAAAATCGATGACTCGGTTAATCAAGGGCTTGGACCTTACGTTTTCAAGGTTTCAGGCCAAATTTACCATTCAATTGGTTCATTGGTTCCTCTTGGTGATGATAGGCCTAGGTTTTTACAGCTTTATATTTATGACACGCAGAATG
This sequence comes from Artemisia argyi, assembly GCA_030686995.1. Taxonomy (NCBI): domain Eukaryota; kingdom Viridiplantae; phylum Streptophyta; class Magnoliopsida; order Asterales; family Asteraceae; genus Artemisia; species Artemisia argyi. Next base: position 204,494,264 of record CM060700.1, read on the forward strand.
AAGTAGCAAATAGGTTGAGCCACTTTCCGCGTTTTCAGCAAGCTGATTTAGATCCAGAAGTTGTTCAAGGTTTGATTAGCTTTTTTGATGATCACAATGAATTGGTCCGTACGTTAAGAACCGTGAGGGATTTATCTAATCAAGAAGACATACCAGATTTCAAAATAAGGCTATTCAATTCTGAGCGGACACGAGGTTATGAACTGCCGACATCAAACACCGTTGCAGCGATTGTTTTTTACGACGGCCCTAGAACTGAAGGCGATTATGATGTTATTATTCTGTATAAAGGTGGTGATCCTCAAAGAATTAATAAGCTCCATAAATCTTATATGTCGTTGCAGTTTCCGCTAATCTTTATCTATGGACAGCCTGGATATCACACAGATTTGATGTTGCGCTCTGCAAATCCAACTCAGAGGCCGAGACGGGTGTCATTAAACGCATTTTACACATACCAGTTGCACCCAAGACCAGATTCTTGTGATTTACTCTTCCGAACAGGACGCCTTTTCGATCAACACGTTGTTAGCGTTTACTGCTGTATCGAACAAAGTAGGATGGACTTTTATAGGAAGCATCAGAGTGATATTCGAGGTGACTATTTATCAGGATTATATGACGCTGTTTCCAGAGGAGATTGTGATGGATCTGAGGTTGGTTCAAGGATTATTCTTCCGTCGTCTTTTACAGGTGGTCCCCGATATATGTATAGTCACTACTTGGATGTGCTTGCAATTTGTTGGAAATTAGGTAACCCGTAGTTCTTCATAACATTCACGTGCAATGTGAATTGGCCCGAGATTAGAAGGTATATGGCAGAGTATCCACATCTGACCACTTCAGACAGAGCTGATGTTGTGTGCAAAGTTTTCGAGCAAAAGATCGTGTCATTCATCAAGTTCTTGAAAAAAGGTCGGCCGTTTGGATGTGTGACACGAGGTATGTTATAGTGTATTTTCCTGTTTATATTCTTTTTACATACTTTACTTACATTGTCTCAAATAATACACTGTTATAATATGCATCGTTATTTATAATTTTGTCCATGCAATGCCTACAATTGTACCTCTGAATTTCTTTACCATTCTTCCTTAAAACAGTCTTGTATACGGTTGAGTTTCAAAAGCGAGGGTTACCACATTGTCATACACTCCTCTGGACTGCTTCAGCCGACAAGATTCAAGACGCACATGATATTGATCGCTATATTTCAGCAGAACTTCCTGATCCAATACTTGATCCTCAAGGGTATAGAATTGTTTCAGAATTCATGATTCATGGGCCCTGTGGGTTAGCTAACCTCAGCTCACCCTGTATGGAAGGCACAACTTGCACCAAAAACTTTCCCAAAAAATACAATAATGAAACCTTTTTTGATACCAAGGGTCGTGCTCACTATCCCAGAAGGCAGACAAAGATATACACAACTAGCCGGAACATGAAATTAGACAACACTTATGTAGTGCCTTATAACAGAGCTTTGTGCATGAAATTTGAAGCTCACATAAATGTTGAGTACTGCGGTTGGAGCATGCTGATAAAATATCTCTTTAAGTACATTTCGAAGGGCACAGACAGAGTGTTTGCACGAGTTACGAGATCTATTGGTGAGTTATCTGCTTCTTCGTCTACCTCTCAGCCACGCATAGATGAGAGACAAAATTTCCTTGACGGCCGTTTTATATGTCTTCATGAGGCATGTTGGAGGATATTGAAATTTAAGATACATAGTAGAGAACCAGCTATTCAGATTCTTTCAGTGCATCTAGAGAACATGCAACACGTTACTTTTAAAGACAACGATAACCTAGAATCGGTTATTAACCGATGTGACCGTAAAGTCACAACGCTCACAGAATGGTTTGCCTACAATGCTGATTATGAAGATGGTAGACATTTAACTTATTTAGAGTTTCCTTCAGAGTTTGTTTGGTATGCAGATCAAAAAATTTGGAGGCGTAGGAGAACAAATCAGTCATCTGTGGGCCGTTTAGCGTACATAAATCCTACTTCAGGTGAGCTCTTCTACTTTAGAATTGTAACAACCGTGGTTTTAGCAGGTCAGTTTGACTGATAGTCTTGACTCGGTTGACGTTTGTTTGGTGTGTCCTAGGTGATTTAAGTGACATATAAGTGATATAGGTGAGTTTTAGCACTAAATCCCTTTGCGTAAATGGTTTTTATTGTGATTTGGAAAGTTTGAAATTTGGGAAAGTTCATTTTGATCACCTTTGTGGTGTAGAAATGACTTGTGAAGTTTTTTTTTTTTTTTTTTTTTTTTTTTTTTTTTTTTTTTTTTTTGCGTAACAAGTTTTTGTTCGTGTATTTGAGCGTTAGCAAGTTTTGAGGAGTTTGTTTTGATGTGTTATGCTTATATAAGAGTGTGAAAATCTATTTTTGGAAACTTTGTTTTGAAAATGATAATTTTCTAGTTTGTCGTAAAAACAAAGGTTTATTGCGTAAGACGTTAGGATTAGTTACGGGTATTTATAAAATATGAAAAGTATGAGGTTTTGAGTGTAATAAATAAATTTAATAAAAAAATTTAAAAATATATATGTATGTATAGAAAATTGGCTAGAAGGGATAAGGGGGGAAAAGAAACCCAATTTAAGTCCAAATATGACTCTTAGACCCAAGGAATCCTAATCTAACCCAAACAAGCGCAACCTCCAACCCATATAAGCCATACAAACGACCCAAAACTTATTTTTTCTGCAAATTATGATGAACCAAAGCTAGAGGGGAAGAGAAAAAATTAGGGTTTTTATTATTGAATCTAAAATCAAGATCAAGGTATATTTTCGATACTAGTTTTCATTCAATTAATTAGTTATTTATCTAATTCATGTAATATAAAGTATGATGGATTAGGGTTTGTGTTAACTTCTGTAAATTAATGTTATTAAACATGTTGGGATCAATTAATAATACTAGTATGATGATTGGTTAAGAGAATTGAGCGTAAAACATGCTAGTTATTGAGTTAGGGATTGGACAGATTTGTAAGCTGTAAAGATGTGAGTGTAAATAATAGATGGTGATGAGTAAAGTCAAGAATTTTAGGTCTAAATTGAAGTTTAATGAAAGAGCTTTCCAAAAAGTCCAGCCACGATTGATTTCAAGGTCAGGAAGTTGGTCTTTCGATTTTTCTTTGTTAAGGTGTCAAAGCAGCCAAACCGGGACAAATTTTGGGTAAAAGTTTGAGGGTGTCATGTGGTTGTAAAAGTGGTATTTTGACTAGGCCTTCGGGAATAGTTGAGTATTAGGTTATGTTAGACTACCTCGAAGAGGATTCGTGATAAAAACTTGTGGAAGTATTTATTTAAAATCAAAACTTTTTGGTGTGCGTTCAGATCCGAATTTGAGTAGTTGACAAGTTTAAATTTATTATGAGTATTTGTGTGTGTTATTGGTCCATGGCCTTCTGGGATTAGCTTCTATGTTTATGAGAGACCATGATGAATTTTTGGTGTGAGTTGTTGAGCTTTATTTGTCGTGATTTTATGTGGGCGAATATACCCAAAAATTCCGCGTTTTCTGATTTTAAGAGTGCAAGGGATTTAGTGAGTGTTAGGTTATGGTAATGGTTAGTATGGTGTCTAGGAGATCCATGGTGGGTCATATGAGTCTTAGACATCCATCATATGAGTATTACATGGGTTGTAGCTTTTAGCTTGGCCTTGTGTAACGTGGACTTATTTGTGTTGTTTAGATTTGTGATTTGTGTTGTGGAAGCTGCAAGGTTTGAGGTGAGTTCATAGTCCCATATTTTTACTTTGTTTTAAACTTGGGATGGGAATGATGCTTGTCTTAAATGATTTGAATTACTTGGATTATGTGTATGGCGTTAAAGAGCTTGGACTTTTAATGTTATCGTATTTATGCTATATGTGAACGGTAATGATATGTTGTGTGATAGCTGTGTGGTCCAATTGGGAGGGTGCTTACCCTGTTGTTCGTGCATACAACCTAATTGGAGAGTAGCATCCCTACTCACTATTTTTGTGCTGTGTGGTCCGATCGGAGGGTATTAATTTACCCATTATTTTGGGAGCGGGGGTCACGATCCGGCCCGGTATGATGTGTTTTGGAGCGGGGGTCACGTTCCGGCCCGATGGTTGCCTTGTGTGTGATGTTGCCTAGTAATATATGTAGCTTATATGATAAATATAACTATTTGTCCAACTATATTTGATAATCACAGTGATTTTGGTTGCCTAGTGTGTTTGAGTCTTAAACCTATGAATCTCACCAACATTATGTTGACGTTTTAAGCATCATTTTCAGGTGAGCTTTCTAAGGATAAGATAGAAGGATGTGGATAGACGAGACCTTAGTTGCATTAGAAGTGGTTTATCATCTATGTTTGGATTTATGTTTTGTTTTGGTTATTTTATTTTGGGGTATTGTTACAACACTTTGTATTTGTACATTGCTCTATTTATGTGCATGTAGTTGTTCTCTATGTAGACACCAGGTGTTGTGATGATATCCATGAAGTTACACTCGCGCGTTTCCGCGGTGGCGGGGTGTGACAGATTGGTATCAGAGCCTTGGTTATAGAGAATTAGGTGGTTGAACCTAGACTATAGCTTAGGAGTCCCTCATATAGTTGCATTTAGGGCCTATGTGTAAGTATAGTATTTTATATGTCTATTTTCCTATATTTATGAGATATTTTATTGAGTTTCAGACGTCTATTTTATCCCCTATACGTAGTATTCTATATATATCGACTTTATTATATCGTCTTCCGCGTGTAAGATGCTTCGTTGGACAACCGTTGTCGCTATCGGATGCGAGAGAAGTGGTAGGATGAAGCGGATTAACCGCAGAATCTGAGTTCTCGCTAGCATGTATTCATGTTCGGACAAGGAGAGGATGTTTATGGGAAACGTTGGTGGAGAAGAAGTGGAGAGGTTTGGAACCACGGTGACTTCTGGAGATGGAGCCATTACCAAATACCCTTGGTAGTGTCCTCACTTCACTTAGGAAGGAGAGGTGGTTTAGTCTAAACCTCGTGATTTGTATGCGCTTGTGAATCATGTGGAATTGGAAGAAAAGAATAGAGATGGTTTTGCATATTGTCGGCTACCTCAACATGTAGGAAACATGAATGGGTGGTTGAGTAAAGATGAAAGGGAGTTAGGATGGAATGGTGTGGATTCGGATCTAGAGTCCACAGCGAGTAGTAAGTTGAATTGATCTAAGTAGGGAGATAAGTATGAGAGTGGAGTTTGAGCCGTTATGCGATGTATTTTGTTTTGTGTCATGTTTTGGAATTCGTATATTGTCTTTTGCTGTCTGGAGCCATGTTGGAGCGAGATTACTCTTGGATATTGGATCGACCTTATCCAACTGATTTTGATTATACAATTTACGTGATCGTTGGAATTCTTCCATGCAAGATGAGTGTTTGTGACGTCTTTTGCTTTTGTTTGTATGATTGTTTGCATGATGTGTTGTCATAGGAGGGAGTACACTTGTGAAAGGGGGCATAGATAATTATGGTGGCCAACATAATTATACATGCATCACAACACAAGTGGACTTGCAAGTATGATGGCATGGATTGCATCGTGTATTAGGTGCTATGTGGTATATGTGTGTTATCATTGAGATGTGTGGTTTTGGAAGTAAGAATGCGTGTGGAATAGGCTTATAACTATGGTCGCGAACATAATTATGAGGGTATCACACACGTGGACTTGTGACCATTATTGCATTGATTGATGTTTGTTGTTATATGTTGTGGAAGATGGTATGTGATGTCATGTTGGTGATAGTTGTATGGTTAGAGAAGTATTCTCTTAACTGGTTGGGCAGTCATTATATGTTGGGGTGTGTAGGTGGTAAGATTCCATCCTACCTATCATATGTTGATGCCTCAATTATCGATGGGTACTTATGTAGTGGTATTTAAGTTGGTTCGTTTGGTAGTCACGCCGTTTGTGTACCTGATTCTTTGGTTGGCATTCCCATTCGTACCATGATGGTACAGATGCCATATTCTCTCTATTTGACGTCGTGATAGGTGTTGGGTAATCGAATTCGTTTTTTTGGATACTAGTTCGTTTCTTTTGTTATTCCTTGCATTCATTCCACAAATGAATATTATATTGTTCTTCGAGTATTGTTGGTTCGTGATGAGTTGGTGTGGATATTTGAATCCCTCATTTACACACACCAATTGAGTTTCATGACATGTTTTGTGACCTGTTAGTATCGGTGTTTTCTATGATTTTGGTTTGATCGTTGTACGAATGAGTCTGTAAGTTCATCGTTTGGTTTGTAATGTATTTGCGTGAGTGTTCACTGGTATGAGTTTCGTTTGATTATTATTTTGATTATGTGATTCTTCTGTGTTTTTCGTATCCAATAAAGCAGTTGTGTTAAATTCCTTATGGTATTTTAAAAATTTGTTTTGGGTATTTCAAGGTCATTTGTTGGAAACTATTATTTTTATGGTGAAAATGAAGTGTGGAAAAAAAATGGTTATGTTGATGTCTTACATAAAATGGTTTATATATATTTCATAAAAAAAAATGTATAAGTTTAAGATATGTCTTGTGTAAAAATGGTGTTCATTTGTTTTTGAGAAGGTCGAGTACGGGAATAAGAACTGTCCATGGTTCTCATTTACCAAACTTGTTATGTATTTGATTCATCGAGTGTTTCTTTCGTTGAGGTACGCTTGTGGATGTTTTATGGGTATGTGTATTTTCTGTGTATGGGTTTTCATGAAATATTTTATCCGTGTCTACTTTTATTGGGAAAATTTCTCATTGTGTTTTTCTAGCTTTGATTTTGATGTTCGCTACTTCGCTATTCGGTAATTCGTACCCTTTTTTAGTTCGTTGATATACCCTTTTTTTAGACTACCGTGAAGAGGATTCGCGATAAAAACTTGTTGAAGTATTTATTTAAAATCAAAACTTTTTGGTGTGCGTTCAGATCCGAATTTGAGTAGTTGACAAGTTTGAATTTATTATGAGTATTTGTGTGTGTTATTGGTCTATGGCCTTCTGGGATTAGCTTCTATGCTTATCAGAGACCATGGTGAATTTTTGGTGTGAGTTGTTGAGCTTTATTTGTCATGATTTTATGTGGACGAATGTACCAAAAAATTCTACGTTTTCTGATTTTAAGAGTGCAAGGGATTTAGTGAGTGTTAGGTTATGTTAATGGTTAGTATGGTGTCTAGGAGATCCATGGTGGGTCATATGAGTCTTAGACATCCATCATATGAGTATTACATGGGTTGTAGCTTTTAGCTTGGCCTTGTGTAACGTGGACTTATTTGTGTTGTTTAGATTTGTGATTTGTGTTGTGGAAGCTGCAAGGTTGAGGTGAGTTCATAGTCCCATATTTTTACTTTGTTTTAAACTTGGGATGGGAATGATGTTTGTCTTAAATGATTTTAATTACTGTGATTATGTGTATGGTGTTAAAGAGCTTGGACTTTTAATGTTATCGTATTTATGCTATATGTGAACGGTAATGATATGTTGTGTGATAGCTGTGTGGTCCAATTGGGAGTGTGCTTACCCTGTTGCTCGTGCATACGACCTAATTGGAGAGTAGTATCCCTACTCATTATTTTTGTGTTGTGTGGTCCGATCGGAGGGTATTAATTTACCAATTATTTTGGGAGCGGGGTCACGATCCGGCCCGGTATGATGTGTTTTGGAGCGGGGGTCACGTTTCGGCCCGATTGTTGCCTTGTGTGTGATGTTGCCTAGTATTATATGTAGCTTATATGATAACTATAATTATTTGTCCAGCTATATTTGATAATCACAGTGATTTTGGTTGCCTAGTGTGTTTGAGTCTTAAACCTATGAATCTCACCAGCATTATGTTGACGTTTTAAACATCATTTTCTGGTGAGCTTTCTAAGGATAAGATAGAAGGATGTGAATAGACGAGACCTTAGTTGCATTGGAAGTGGTTTACCATCTATGTTTGGATTTATGTTTTGTTTTGGTTATTTTATTTTGGGGTATTGTTACAACACTTTGTGTTTGTACATTGCGCTATTTATGTGCATGTAGTTGTTCTCTATGTAGACACCAGGTGTTGTGATGATATCCATGAAGTTACACCCACGCGTTTCCGCCGTGGCGGGGTTTGACAAGAATGTTGCTTTGTGTGACATTTCGTAAAATTTTCATGTCACTAATTTTAATATTTTATTATTTAACTATTCTATTTTTTTTTAATAACTTACTTCGTCGAAAGTTATCTGCGTACGTTCAATTAATCTAACCGCGACTAGACTATGTCCATTATATACTTTTTATGCATTTTGGGTTCCTTACAATCATATTTTAAAAGTCACACTTTACTTTTTCCATTTTACGTAAACCTTGCACATTTTACGTTTTACGCGATTTAAATTTAGGTTTTAAAGTTTTAACAAAGTGAACCAACCCTAGACTATGATAATTTACATATTTTATGAAATTTCAAACTATTTCATGTTTACAAATGAGTTTTATACTTGTCGTGTCATTTTTATAGCTTACGTCACTTTTATCAATAACCCGTGTCACCAAACGCGTTTTCAACTCACGGTTTCAAGTTTAACGATGTTTAAACCCTCCGATGAATTCACCACTCATCTAAATTACTAAAATAGATTACGAAAACAAGTTTTAATATTTTTAAAAATTTTATATTTTATTACTACCCGGTATTACATTACTCGTCTTAAAAACTCTACGTTTTAACTACCGGGGATCAAAACTACATCTATAACACTAAATACTCAAATTAAATCATATAATCTCCACTCACCCTTTTGCTCCACCCCTTGTGACAGATTTTGAGCAACCAAGACACCAAGTGTCTTGGCTAAATTATATCTTTCTTTTTTTGGTGACACCATGTGTCTTCCACTTAAAATCAAACTCATATAAGGCTACAAACTCATTCTTGTTTGTATCAACAACTTATTTCACTCCAAAAATCTGCATTTTCACTCTAAATTTTGTGACTTATACAGCCCACACTCACCATTATCTTAAATTTTTACCACAAGATTTGGTGTACAAGATTAAAGGTCCTTTGGTGCTAGTTTGTTCTTGATTCCTTTCCTCCTCAAAGTTTTTCATTTCAAGAGTTTATTTAAAAGATTTTCCAAGGTTATAAGGGCTATGATTTTTAAGGATTTCAAAGGGTTTTCAAAGTGTTCTTGCAAGGTTATTTGGGTTTTGGTTGATTAATGTTGGAAGCTTGGGTTTGTGGGATCATTAGGATTAGTGATCTTGTTCTTCTTGTAATTTTTCTTGTTCTTCATCTTTTGTAAGGAAACTCTCCACTCACTTTTCATTTTATTTCTACTTTCACTACTGTAAAAGTTATATATCTTGATGTATTTGTATATTATATAAGTTATGTTGCATGGTTAGGCTTGGTACATAAGTTTAATCACTAAAAACCCTAAAGGACTAGACATGCAAACTGTGAATCTGATTCAGGGGTAAAAATGGAATAAACTGATTTAATCAGTAAACATTGGACCTAAACTAAAAATATGTAGTTATAGCCCTATGTCTTGTGGTCATTTTGACGGGTATTTTATCGAATAACTCATTACGATGATTAAACTAGAATTATTTTCGTAAAACATGTCACATTCTGAGTAACAGATTTGAAACGTGTATAAGTCATTTTTTTGTGAATAACTCACTGTTACTCAAAACATAAAAGTTTTATATAACATCTTAACTTAAACGTGGCCGAAAGCGGGGAATTAATCGGGTTAGTATAACTCTATATATCGCATTTTCGCGGGACAGTTGTAAATTTGAAAACTGATGGACTGAGTAGTATGGGTAAATAAATAGTCTTACTAATGTAATCAAATTTTTGACTTAGTGGGACCAACAAATTTTTTAGTACAGACAAATACCTTTCCGGAGATATAAAGAACGTAAATTTTTGACTTACGGTTTACAAGTAACGGAATTTCTAAGTTGTGCAAGTTATAAAAATTTCCATCAGCATTGGAATAAAAAGTATAAAATTGTTTACATTTTATAAAACTTTTGGACTTTAAATATATTTTGAATCACCTCCTATATTTTCAACTCTTAGGCTTAATTTGAACCTTTTTGATTAAAAATGGGACCCTTGGACTAAATTTGAACCTTAGACTCATCATTGGACCTTCATAACATATTTTGGACTTAGAAACAAATATAAATTTGACACTTGACTTTTATAAAGAATATAAATTCATATTTATAAATAACTCTTTAGTGTCAAACTAAAACTTGTTCTATATGTATTTAGTATATGTGTACCAAGCACAATTAAGATCATAATTTATGTAACATATAGCCATATGGCATAAATATTTATTTTCAAAACCTAAGACAACGTATATATGTTTAGGTTCTTCGTAGAGCTTCGCGGCTATCTTTCTTCGCTTGCTTGATTGTGATTATTCCTTTTTGTTCACAGTGAGTTCATAGCCTCGCCTTTACTAATTTAATTGCTTTATAAACCTTGCGAGGGGGATACATGCTAGTTTTTACAAACTGAATACAAGTAGTTTTTGGTATGCTGGACCCGATTATACGATTATAGTGATTGAATGCTTCTTGCCAATTAAGTCCCCACCATGAAACCGTTAATTCCGTAGGGAAACGCTATTATTATGGATATGCATATTAGGCTTGGCCGGCTTTGACTGGGTACGGTCACATAATCTTGAGAGTTTGGGGTAAACTGGCAATTTTTACCTCGGGGCACAAAATCAAGGTTAAGGTTTCGGTTTCATAATTCTCAATACTATAATCTGATTACCCGACATGTATTTGTTATATGTCTATTGATAAATAATGCTTGTATTCAACTTATTACTTATTAAATTTTATGAATTCACTCAACCTTTGTGTTGACTTTTAGCATGTTTTATCTCAGGTCCGTAAGTGGCTTAAGCATGGATGGGTGGCGCAAAGAAATGGATATCTACTTGATGGCTCATGTTTAATAAAATTTCTCATTCGATAATGTTTCAAACTTTTAAACTTATGTAACTTTAGATTATGTTAAAAAATTTTGGGACCTTTGTTAACTCTGATAAATTATCGAATGTGAAGTTTTAAAAACGACTTTGTTTGAAAGTTGTTTACTATATTTGTACAATGTGACCAGTATATAACATCCCATGTCCCTTTCCGATGCGATCCTAAAATGGGGGTGTTATAGAATGGTACCAGAGCACAAATTATAGTGAACTAGGTCTTTTTGTTTTTAAAAACCTAGACTATAATCATTTATTTTTTTCAAAATCATGAGCTTACATCATCTTGTCCGATATCCATGCGCGCCTATTCCTGAGCTTCCTATTTCTCCCTCGTATATATATCTTAATCATACTATATTAGGGATAATTATAGAAGTACTATAATTATTTCTTAACTCATCCGATAATCCGCGAAAGTATCATTCTTATATATATAACCTTTTGTGCACTAAACTTCCTTGTTGTGTTTTATGCTATTCATGTGCATTGTGAATCCATCTGAAAATTTATACACATCTTCGAGTGCACCGTTACTATACGTATATATATAGTGAATATTACTATATGTACTTAAGATAATTTTTTTTTCTTTTCTCTCTCGACTATCTTGCTTGATCCTGTACATCGATATATTTCTATATAAAGTTCTCACATGGATACTAAACTCTTCTAACCATTGTGAGTTACACGATGGTCTCTCTCAGACATTGTATGCGATTACAATGGTCTCTCTTATTTATCAAACATTGTATGTGATTACAATGGTCTCATTCATTATTTTGACATTGTGTGTTACACAATGGTCTCACTTACTTCATTAACATTGTGAGTTGCACAATGGTTTCTCTTATTTATTAGACGTTGTAGGTGATTACAATGGTCTATATACCCTTTCATAACTTTATATACTATCATTACATCTGATGGCGAAACTCGTTACGATTTATCAATTCCTCTCGATTGCTTTACTCCCCGTAAACTTATGTTTTCTGAGCGTTTCTTCTCCCTTTCCGAATTAATGCTAATTATATAAAAGACTATCTATATACACTTGATTTTCTCTCGACTATTTATACTCATCAAAGCATTACTTCTTATTTGTATAGATGATTATTTTTATAAATGTTTTATCCGATTCTTTACACATCGAGTCAAGAATTGATACGTATAACAACTAATCAATTTAAAATATTAACAAATGAAAAATGAGGTGGAAAAAGTTCTTTTAAATTCTTAAGTTGTTGATATTAACAAACGGTGCTGAATGTCTGTTACTAAAGTAAAATAGGTTCTGCCATATTAATTTGAGTTTAAAAAAACAATATGATAGAAAGGTCATACAAATAAAAGTGTATTACATGCAAAAGGATTTACGTCAAACATCATAAATGTGGGTGAAGTTGATGATGATAATTTTGGGTGTATGATACACTCCTGAAAAGTGTATCCTACACCCAAAAGTATCATCATCACTTTACCCTCATATATGATATTTCACGTAAATACATTTGAATGTAATATATGTTTGAATCTATAAAATAGTTTGAGTAACAGGACTCGTCTTGACTGAGATAATGAAGGAGTGTGGCATGTCATGTCAAACATCATAAATGTGGGTGAAGTTGATGATGATAATTTTGGGTGTATGATACACTCCTGAAAAGTGTATCCTACACCCAAAAGTACCATCATCACTTCACCCTCATATATGATAGTTAACGTAAATCCATTCGCATGTAATACACGTTTGAATCTATAAAATAGTTTGAGTAACAGGACTCGTCTTGAATGAGATAATGAAGGAGTGTGGCATGTCATGAACAATAATCACTATATCATTATCCCTATCAACACGTCTCAATTATTAAGGCTGAATCATCTGTCAACATAGATAGATTCCAATGCTTTATTTGGACACCGTCAAGTATCACTTATGTGCATGATATAGGTTACATGTTTTGGCTATTTCAAAAAGAGAATGAAGATCAAGCAAAAGAAAACTTTTTATCAACATTAAACGGATGACTTTTCATCACTTGTTTTTGTCCGATAGATCTTCATTCTGTTTTGAAAAAGGCAAAACTTGTCATCAAGATGAAACACATAAATGAAACTAGATGGTTACAAGATTATCAATGGAATCCATCTAAGTTGACAGATGATCCTGCCTTAATAATTGAACTTCTTCTTATAAATTTTAGATGGAATCCATCTAAAATGAGCTTCACATTCAAACTCTTATATAGATTCAGCCACTATATCACACACATAAAGTTGTACATGTTAACTACCATGTAACACACTTCATCTACGTTACATGTTTTGGCTATTTCAACAAAAAAATTAACAAGGTAATAAAGGAATTTAAAAAAGACCACATCCTTCTTGATAAAAGTCTCAAACGAATTTATTTTTTTAGTATTCTTTTATTTTTATTATATTTTTTCTTTTTTAAAAATTGATTTTTAGCTAATCGAATGCAACTTTTTTCAAAACATATTTATTTATCTCACACAAGACTTAAAGAACAACATATTAACGCTTGAAGTGTCAAAACATCTAAGTCAAAGCAGACTAAAGGTCACTATTAGACTTAATCTAGGGACACCTAAGAAGCCCAGAAGAAAAAAACTAAAACAGATCCAAATAAACACTTACTGTAAGCTATCGAAAATGGTCAAAATCTAGCCATACGATACTTAATCTATTACTTGACTTATTTTTAAAATTATAGAAGATTAAAGTTAACTGAATATGAACAAAATTAAATAATCAAACTAAGTTTGAGTTTTTATAAAAAAGAGTATAAATAAACTAGTCTCTGTTGTGAAACAACGGCCTAATAGCACAATAAGAACAATAATCAAAAGAACATGAAAGAGTATGAGAGGGAAAGATAGAACTTGTTATTGGTGTCTCTCATATCACATTAGGTGCCTCTATTTATAGGGACCTCAACATGAATAATATTAAGTACAATATTGGAAGTTACAAAGTAAACATAAAGGTGGAGGTTACTAGTTAGGAGGTATGAATGTGATAATGAATATGTACAATCATTATAATAAATATTCATAACATTCCCCCTTGATTGTACATCATTCTAAATACACTTTGGATATTGCCTCATTAAAAACCTTGCTAGGAAAAAACCTAGTGGGAGAAAAACCATAGCTAAGGGAAAAAGAGTGCAATGCGTATTATTCCCCCTCATAATCAATTTACTTGAGCTTACTGAAACGCCACATTTCGATGCCATATAACTATTTCTTAAATGTTGAGGTAGGGAATGCCTTGGTAAATAAATCTGCTAGATTGTCGCTTGAACAAATCTTTTAAACAATAATATCGCCATTCTTATAAGTCATGAGTAAAAGAAGAACTTCGGTGAAATGTGCTTGGTTCTGTCACCTTTAATAAACCCTTCCTTAAGTTGAGCAATGCATGCTGCGTTGTCCTCATGTAAAATTGTTGGTCCCTCATTTCCCACATAAGTAAAATTGTTGGTCCCTCATTTCCCACATAAGTACCACAACATTCACCAATATGTAGTATGGAGTATAACATTTCTTAACCAAACACATTCTCGGCTTGCTTCATGGATGGCCAAACTTTTTGCATGATTAGTTGAAGTGGCTGCGATTGTTTGCTTTACGGAACGCCATAAAATTGTAGTATTGCCATGTATGAATACATAACCAGCTTGAGACCGACTAATATGAGGGTCAGACCTGTATCCTGCATCTACATATCCAACTAAATTCTAATTTGATGTGTTAGTGAAATATAAACCCATGTCCTTTGTACCATAAAGATACCGAAATATTTGTTTTACTCCATTTGAGGATTATGCCTCGTTAAAACCTTACTAGATAAAACCCAATGGGACAAAACTCTAGTGAAGTAAAAAGAGTACATAGCTCCTTTATACGCTTGGGGATGTTGCCTCATTAAAACCTTGCCGAAAAAACCCTGTGGGGACAAAACCATAGTCAAGGGAAAAAGAGTGCAACGCGTATCTTCTCTCCCCTAATGATCACATCACTTAATCTTATTGAGTCAGTAAAATGCACATTGAAGTGTCTTGATAGAATCACGTGAATAAATATTCTCTACATGTTATTTTCATATCCATTTTAAGGATTAACGTACGTCATACATCTCATTCAAGTACATCATCGTACTTCACAAGTTATTCATTGCAAACACAATTAATTCAATTGATATATCATATCATGTATGACCATTAGCGAGAATCATAAATGTTTAATAAACATTTTAGTATGACACTTTAAATCGATATTGTAATCATCATCTTTTTAAATTAAGGGGGTCTTTTACACATCATGTGACCTCATAAACATGAGTCTCATTTATCCGTTTAAGGATAGCTAGCATTTTTCATGATGCACAAAGTTTATCCTCAAGATATACAATTCGTAAATTAAGACACACTTTGTCTTTTGTTTCAAATTCAATTTCTATGTATTCAATCACTTTTACAATAAAAAAAACATATTGTATGAAACTTAAACCATATCCAAGATCTCTTAATAAAGTTTCATACGCAAACATGGCACAGTACTATACGTTCAGGTGATTATTATACATATGCCGAAAACATGATTAGTTCAATACAATCAAATACTATTCTCGAGAACTTTTCTTATATGCTATAAAAAAATCACTAGCATGCTCCATGCATTTTATATGGTATAATGAAATCTCAAAATCACATGAGCTATATTCATTAACTTTAGACGCATATCAATTACTATTATATTGCTAGACTTAAATACATTATTAGATCCACCACATGAGAACATGTCTCCTTATGATCATTTTCATGTCTTGATGAATATATTGTGTGCCATTAGTCATGCCTTAAATATAAAAGTTACAATACTTTAATTTCGCTTCCTCATAAAGACTAACGCATATCCAATAATTTACGCATTCATATGTACGGACTTCAAGTCCCAGTACCCATGTCTCGTCACAAAAGACTTCATTCTTTCATTACTTCTTTGCGTCTTTACATCATTTGGCCACTCATTTATTCATTTGCACTTTCCGCAGGTCTGCTTCCATGATCCTCACCATGATTATAGCGCTATCTTATATATAATCATTTCCATGCTCATTATCATATACAATAGTACTATCAACGTCGATTTATTACTTTTCGATTCCACACTTTACTAGACATTATATATCATTTATTGAGATCTCATAGTTTTTCATGTACCCGGGATTTTTCAATAATATTAATGTCTAGTGTCAGTTGACTATTATGGGGTCTTTATTACCTCGATTCGATTCGGCCATCTTAGTTTTCTTGCTCCATTTTATCTATTCATTCGAGGGCCTTTTATTTGGAATCGATTAGTCTATCACGTTGCAGGCGTACCATAGACTTACTACCAATCATTGGTTTTACTGCTGGGACACACATTGTAATTGGAGCAATAGCAGCGTAATATGATCTAGTCACTTTCTTTAGGTCACTAAACATGTCTAGCATTTACTAGATCTGGAATGTTATTTGTCCCTTGAACTTTAAGTTCATATTCATTAGTGTGAGGATCAAAATTTAAATCATAATTCATTCCATATCCCTCGCTGCTCATTCTCTCCCCCTAAATGAATTGTCCATTTCAATATCCCATTGTTGTGCATTGTGGTGGATTTACTATAAGAAATGTCGCACAATTACAAAATATCACATGGGAAATATAGTTTGTGACCAAAAACCATTCTAATGGGGAGGATTCATTATAAATTGTTGGCAAGATGCGAATTCATATGTCATAACATGCCCCATAAACTAAAAATTTTTGTTCTCACAATATTATTGGCTTTGCAATCAACTGAAGCCGTTTTATAAACGTTTCAACAAAATCAATTCGTGTATGAACATGGGCTACTTTTAAGTTCAACACTTATTCCAATAATCGCCTAACATATGGAAGTATTTACCATCGTTTCCAAAGATACAATATGGAAAATCATGCTCGCATTTTATAAGTCGAGCCATTA
Source organism: Artemisia argyi (assembly GCA_030686995.1). Lineage (NCBI taxonomy): Eukaryota > Viridiplantae > Streptophyta > Magnoliopsida > Asterales > Asteraceae > Artemisia > Artemisia argyi. Next base: position 204,511,347 of record CM060700.1, read on the forward strand.
ATCACGCTAACCTTAAGTTGCGTCCTTGATAATCATTTTGACGATGCATCGATTTTAAAACTCAAAATGATCCACATGACGAATGTATAGGCCTACATACATCCTCTTTATATTCATTCCGAAACTTTATATGACAAAGTCCTTACTTAATTTGGTGGTGATGGATGAACCATTAACTTCCATTGAGAACAATCAAATTTATCATTGAAGAAACTTATGATTTCTCTATACATTTCGCATTATCATTGACCCAGGATGGTCCAACCGGTCATGCCAACTACTACAATAATCTTGGCTCATAAGCTTATACTTTATGACCACATGCGCTTCAATTGCACCTTCTTATATAAAAATCGAATAATATGAAGAGCTCACATTTCTCCAATTAGCTCTTTTATGTCTTGCACACAATTTAATAGTATATACACATTAGCCAATAACATTATCAAATAATAAAGCATAATTTATACTATTGAAGTTGCACCTTTCGTAAAACACATATATGCCATTAATTAATTAATCAAGTGTCTAGCATGCATATAATTAAAATCACCGTATAAATTAGTCACACATATATTAAAAACTTAATAACGCTATTTGAGTTAACTAAAATGTCTTACTTGTCTTGTAACATTCCGAGTAAATAACGTTTATTGTGTTATTCCTTTTGTCACTGTTTTCGCACAATAATTAAAAAGAAACACTATTCTGCTGGTCGTGCCACCAAGTTAAGATTAAATACACTAAATCAACATGCAATTAAATATAGCAAGACATACTTAAAATCATAATCAAACTTCTTAAACCATGCATCATGAACATACAAAACATGCTTGAACACAGCATACAAAAAATGGTTAAACATATAAACATGCCATGAACCATCGAAGTATACATAAGTAGCCGTATGTTCATCTATTACTTCATCAAAATCAATCACAATGGTTAATAACATTATTGTGCTATTTAACATCATGGTTCATCGGTTTAAGCTTACAGGAAAAATATAGAGTTTATCTTTTCATGCTAATATTAGTAGTGGCATAACAGTGATCACATAATAATAAATCACACATATTTGTCAAACTCAATAGCACAATCTATACTCCTTTATAAAGCATTTAGGACATTCTAAATAAGGAAGTCTTAAAATTCTTAAGACCAAAAATATTTCTTATTAAAGAAAGCCATAAAAACTTAAATGTAATTTACTTGGTCAAAACTTATAAACTGTCATATTAATGAAATAAATGTGATTTTTAATGAGAAAAAAAAATGTCACCATATTAATACTTGTAACCGCTAAAAGTTAGTTATTATCAATAATGATTATTAAAAACGTGTAATCGCATCTACCATATAAATCTACAACCATTTTATATCTCTCTCACACATCTATTTGGAGATCAAATAGTTTGAATTGTTATAGGTTATAGTTATTTTAATTAAAAATTATCATTCTTTCGTAAAGTGATCGTTAGAAATAATGTATAAATGAACAACATTTACTCGCCACAAAATTTAATCACAGGGTACCCACCGCCGCATTGCGCGGGTACCGTTCTAGTTTAACAAACACACCATAACTTAATTCGTATCACATTATGTATTACGTAGAATAATGATACGTATGAGCAATTAAATAAGCAAATCATAGTTCAAATATGAAATTGTAGTATCATACAGATCCAACTATGGAGTAGAAAATATATATTCTAATCCTATTAATAACCAAACTTGTAAATAAAGTAAACAAGTCAAACTAAATATAAATCACATGCATATGCATCAAGATCTATCTCAAATAACGTCACTTTAGTAATCATCCTCAACTTTCTATCGGTTTCTTTCATGTTATATGGAAAATCAAGGCATTAGAGCAATGCTCAGAGAGTTACTCATGCTAAGACTTATAATATAATATGTACAATGTAAGCTACGTAACAATCTAATAATATCTAATGCACCGTAATATTAAAATATCCATAAGCTCACACCTATATGTGTTTAAAATATTCGTATCTACTCTTGTCGAAATTCGAAATGTTATTTGAGTCATACGATGCCAATTTAAGCATATAGACAATCTTAGGGGTCTCATTACTTTGTAAAACTATAAATATCCATCAACACTGATAATTATATACATGTTTTGACGATTAACAACGAGGCAAGAAATACGGTTATACGAATAATAATTCAATAATGTAATTACATCTAAGAGCGTAAAAACTTATATGTCAACTTCTAAGATAGCAAATAGGGGCATGTTATATCCACAAATGTCCACAAACAAGATATATATTTTTTAAAGCAAAACTAAGATTAATAAGGGATATAAACACCAAGCATGTAGACACAATATTGTAGATTTAAAGCCTCAAAACAATGAGATTGCAAAAAAACGATATATATTGGGAGGTGACTTTTTTTTAGGAATACAATGTGGCGAAAGGACTTTTGTACATTTAGTTCTTTCAGCTTTTCTTTTGGTGCTTCTTTTTCGTGTACGGTGAATGGATTTCTAGTGAATAAGATACAAGATTCATAATCAAACTACTTGTGTTTTTGGTTACTGGAGTAACCATAATGTTCCATAAAAACTAACGGTGCCATAGGTTTCGGGATTAAAAAGTTTATTACTATAAACTTAAGAAGGAAAAGTTTTAACATGTCAATTTGATCAACACAATATTAGACAATTAAATACTCCGTAATTTATAATATATTTAAATACAAAAAGGTTCTCAGGACTACTACTTAATTCTTTTTCAAATCAATTTGCTTTAATCTTATTAAAGTTTAGAGATAATCAAAAATAAACTTTTGTCATATCATAAGACTTAAGATCATAATAATCAATAACAAAACATGTCCTAGCACATAAAATTTTGTCATACATCATAAGGTTACAAATCAGAAGCATATTCGAATTACTAACGATCAAATATATTGCATGTAAGTATTCTAATCTATATTGACAAAGATTCTGTGTAGGGTAATGATCTAAAAGCAAACAATATAAACTTACATATGATAATAAATCAGTAGGACAAAATCATTCTAAATAGTAGAGTATGTATTACGTACCTTTGTAATTGTTTTGTGACTGCTAAGTTCAAATTAATATTAATTTGTTCTCCTCTTTGTCAATCGACAAATCAAGTACCTTTTGAATTGGAGACATTAGGAATCGAAAAACACTTGTAGATCGTGCTGATAACGTGTTGGGAAAAAACGGCCTAATAGCACAATAAGAACAATAATCAAAAGAACATGAAAGAGTATGAGAGGGAAAGATAGAACTTGTTATTGGTGTCTCTCATATCACATTAGGTGTCTCTATTTATAGGGACCTCAACATGAATAATATTAAGTACAATATTGGAAGTTACAAAGTAAACATAAAGGTGGAGGTTACTAGTTAGGAGGTATGAATGTGATAATGAATATGTACAATCATTATAATAAATATTCATAACAGTCTCATCTTTTTCCTTTTTTTTTTTAATATTAAGTAATAATTTAAAAAAATATAATTAAATTGCACAAATTTTTAAAATAATTTACAAGACTCTGCGTACCGCCAATGTACTGAAATCTTGGCAATTACAATTTCAAGCTGTCAAAACAGTTGCCCAAACCGGTTCCCTCTGATCGAGAGTACAGACTATTTCCGCCGTGTCTTAATCACAAGCAGGATGTATATAGGCTGAGGCCCGATATCTGAGTGCAACTCCGCTGGGTTAAGTAAGCAGATCATCTATGGTTAAGACATGCCCGGGATCACCCCTAGACCCGTTTATGTCTTGTTTTTGCCCATAGAATAGCTGCTTACCACCATTCCGATACAACACTTATATCGATCGCTATCGCAAAGACAAGTACCCAAGTTTCCACAAGTAGCACTTGAAAAATCACTTTTAAAAATTGTGTGATGTCTCATTTTCTTCAAAATCATTTTTATAATCAAAATTGATTTATTCAATATATCATAAGTTGCATTATATAAACCAAAAACTTTCCACAACTAGCACATAAACTGTCATAGAGTTGAACATAATATGTCCTAAATCTTAAACTGCTGAGACAGCCCAAATCAACTGCAAGACAATTAAAAATTTCGACAACTAGCATATATCACGTAAACCAGAAAAAAAGTATAACATATAACCCACAAACAATCCAATCAATCTCAACTTCCAAGACTACCCAAATCCTAAACTCCAACGACCTAGACACAACAAATTGTAGACTTAACAGAATAGAGAGACTTACAGTGCTTTCCTGGGTATGCAGCGGAAGACGAAACTGATTATCCAACTTGGTAATCGTGGTAGTCTCTAACCTCTTCAAACTTAACTCAGTTGAAGAGGTTAGTGACTCCCACGATTGCTAAGCAGATAAATAAATTAAGAGCCTTGTAAATAGGATTTACTTTAGATATAAATCTCCCAAAAACAGCCATAAACCCTACCACTAAATAACCTGAAATACATAAAGCCCTAACCCTAACCCTAAATCGATTTGAACAATCATCGAACAATTAAACCAAATAAACAAACCATAAACCTAAACTAGAGTAACCCTAAATCCTATTGATAATTCGTTACCCTAACCAAAATCATTTTTTTAACGATTGGACCTCAGATCTGTGAGTGAGGAGAGTGCAAACGCTTTGTGAGTGACAGAGAGAGAGAGGAAGTAAGCGTGTTTCAAAAGATGTGTACGCTTTTATAAGCGTGTTATTTTTTCTAAAAAAGAGGTGTGTTAGATATGCTTGTTAAAAAATAATTAAGTATTTTCGGAAAAAAAAATGTGGGTTTGGAGTAAGGTTCGGCTGTTTAGATCTTAAAACTTTGGGTAGGAGTTAGGTTCGGTCTTAGGTTCGGTGCAATAATGCATAAATAAAAAAATTATTAAAAGTACAATTCGCATAATTTTGGGTAGGTTCGGATGTTTGGATCTTAAAACTTTGGATTGGATTTAGGTTCGGTTAGGAAAAGGTCAATAATGCATAAATAAAAAAAATTATTACAAGTACAATTCGCATAATTTATGGTTGGAGTTAGGTTCGGGTGTTGGACATTAAAACTTTGGTTTGGAGTTATGTTCGGTGTTAGGTTCGGTGTAATAATGCATAAATTAAAAAAATATTATAAGTACAATTCGCTTAATTTTGGGTTTGGAGTTACGTTCGAGTGTTGGATCTTAAAACCTTGGGTTGGAGTTAGATTCGGTGTTAGGTTCGGTGCAATAATGCATAAATAAAAAAAGTATTAAAAGTACAATTTGCATAAGTTAAAAGTACAATTCGCACTAGTAATAATTATATTTTTTACATGTTTGACTTATTTTGCCAAAAAGTACAAATTGCATAATAGTTGACACTTAGGCTACCCACAGTAGCAATGGACGATCGACAATTTCAATCGATCACTACTCGATCGGCTTATTGTGGCAACTCAATCGCATGGCGATTTTTTTGGAACTTGGTCGTGTACACGATCCAGTTTAACATTTTTGTGTGTGTGTGTGTGTGTAGAAAAGGTATTTTTGTGGGGTATGTTTTTTGTAGTGTAGGTCGTCCTTACTGGGGCACCCAATCGTTGAAGAGAAAAAGCTGACGTGGCATGAAAAATGAAGAGGATTGGCAACCCTTACTGTGACCAGCCTTACACAACTAGAAGTACAATCACTATTACAAACATCAAATCGAATAATAATTGTACAAGTTGCATACAAAAATAATGTATACTTTATTTGTTACAAGTTTGACTTTTTTTTTAAATAGTACAAGTTGCATAATAGTTCAATTACGCATAGTACAAAAAGGACACTTACACAAAGGTACTTGTGTCTTACACACACTTGTAAAAGTGTACATGGTACTAGGACATGTGGCAACATAGTATTGGTTTGTACGATTCGCTTAGGTTACATAAGTCGCAATGGGGCAAATGCGAAATGTAAAAAAAAAAAAAAAAAAAGGCAAGGCTTGAAGCATGGTCTATATCATGGGGCAAATACACAATTACCCCTTTAAAATAACTCTCCTCAAGCTTATTTTTTAAAAAAATAATCTTAAGCCTCCATAATCGTTCATAGTCTCTCGTGCCAAACATGCCCGTAACTTCATGTAGCTTACAAAAATAATATCTTTCTATAATCTTTATCTCAGCACCATCTCCAATTCCAGCAATAATTACGTTTGCCAAACATACCCTTAATCATCTTGGCAAGGCCTTCACAATACATATGTGTCAAGTCAAATGAGAATAAGAAATCAATTTTTTTTTTTTTTTTTTTTTTTTTTTTGAATTTTGATGTTAGGTACAAGGTTTTCAAGATCGGGATCCTACCCAGGTTCATTTTCGTCTTTGCAAGATCGTGATCCTAAGATCAGATTGGGATCTTAAGATTCTACTATAATGTCATTTTCTTAATAGTTTTATAATATTATACAAATTTACAAATTATTATATATCATAAACACAAAATTATTATATATCATAGTTTTGTAATATCATTTTCTTAAAATCCTATGGTTAAAATCGAGATCCTATAAGATCTTAAGCTTTCAAAGATCCTATGTAAGATCCGGATCGTTTTTGCTTTGTAGTATCGGAAAATCGTAAGATCCTATGATCAGGATCGGGATCCTGACAACCATGGTTAGGTATGTTTTCTTCGTAAATTGGGCCGTAATCCAATTAATTGAAACCCAAAACTGTTTCAGCAATCAGCAACATGGGTCGAAAAGTCTTATAACATTCAGCCCATTAAAAGTTTATTTTAACAACTCTTGCAGAACATGAGCCCAACAACCCCCTTTGTTTTAAGCCAAAAGTCTTGTGTGTTTAAAAGTAGCGTCTTTAACATAGCAACAGGCACACGAGAAAAAAAGTAGCAACATCAAGCATTCGAAATCAGTAAAGATGCAGAAACTCTTTCAAACTCGATGTGTTTCATTTTTGTGCCCCTTCGCGGATACAGAGTAAAAAATAAACGCATAAAAGACAAATAATTAAAAGTTAATTTAACCCCTTAATCAGGTTATCCGTGTCACTCAAAGTTTGCGCTTTGCATAAATATTATCGCAATCAGATGGGTAATCAGGGTTCGCCCAGACAATGATGCGTGCATAACAGCTACGAAGTGTTGTTTTGTTTTCCCCTTCAACACTTGAATTGAATGTAACTATAACACGAAACAATGCACTAATAAATGAAAATAATACTAAAAAAGAGGTGACCACAACGATCACTACCGATGAATCACATTTCCCATGCCTACAATCCATAATAACAAAAAGATCATGTGATGCCTTGTCTACAATCATAGGGATAAAAACAGCACTACTTGTACCCACCGTTACACTGAAAGTTACAGAAGCCAAAGAAAACCTTTCTGCGTGACTCTCAACTTCACAAAGAAGATTAAAAGATTAACCAACAAAATACAGAATAACAAGCAGAACCTCAAGAAAGGTTACTGATCTAAAGTAATTTAAAGACAAATGAATCAATAAGACTTATATTTAGACACGACGCATAACAATGATTTTTACTACTGATGATGCGCGTGAAGAGCATAAGAGTGTCTTTAACATCTCCAACTCTTCGTCCTTAGAAACCTTATTGTTAAGAGATATCGTCACCTTTTTTCAACACGGGTGATTTGGCCAAGACAAGCTTCAGTAACTCCAACTCAGGCTTCAAATTGCCAAAATTGCTAAACACAAATTCATTCAGATGCTCCAACCATATATCTGAATAAGCGTCCAGTGTAACTGAGTCTATCTCAGACTGCGAATACTTATCTGAAAGTTCGGCGAGAACCTGTCGGCATTGCAGTATTTCTTGGGTCAGTTTATGTGAGCGTAAGAAAAAAAAAAAAATATATATATATATATATATATATATATATATATATATATATATATATATATATATATATATATATATATATATATATATATATATAACTATTCATGTTATTTACCTCTAGCTTAATTTTCACCAGGTTTGGGGAGGACCTGATCAAAAGAAACAGAAAAGGCAACCCATATTCGTCAATGAAACACATGTCATCCAAATAGAAGTATTTTAGGTGGACTAATAAGGATGGAAGCTCTCTTGGAAGCCCGTCTTCAGCAAAACACTATGTCATAGGCAAATACAAATATTAGCAAGTAAAAAAATAAATTCAAGTTGAACTATTTGTACAACACGTGTATAAATTAAGTATATTACCTTGATCAAAAACATCGAAACAGACAAATGTTCAATCACAGGTAAACACTTGTATAGCTCAGCAATAGTGGATTTGCCATAACTGTGTATATAGCCTGGATATATAAACTACAAAAACATATAAATTTAGATAAAGATGTGAAAGCCCTTAAGAATGAATATTGCAGTTACAATTTAGAACTTACTAGAGTTAAGCTGTTGAGTAATGGAGTATGGAAGTTGCCACTAAGAAATTTTGCTCGAAGGGGGTAATGACCACAATGGAAAATACATGTTTCAGATACATTGGATAATCTAGGGCTTAAAGGAAGAACTGTTTTTGGTGGATGCAGGACTTGGGACTGCGAGAATGAGTATGCAGGCTAACATATTTTGGTTCAATCATTTGCTCGTATAATTTCACTAAGGAGGAGCCATTTTCAATCTTAATGTTCCGGCTGTTAAACTAAGGACGAATTTTTCCGTTCCTACTTCAGAAATTGAATCAGCAGATTGATGGATCATTACCATTGTTTATGGATTTGACTTACTGTAGTTTATAGATCATTACTGTTGTTTATGGCTGATTAGTGGGGACCATGGTTTTAGTTCCTTAGTCAAATCCTACAGCTCATAAGGGAGTATTGGTACTAGTTTATCAGACAACAATAGTTAGTCATATTCAGGGTTTGGTATTGCAGTATCGGTAAACTTACTTGCGTGCCTATCTTTTATCTACTCTTTTATTGGATACAAATAACAATTTGCAGGATTCTCGAAAAGGGACTGGCCTAACCTGGATCGAGTAGAACCAACACCAGCCCACTAGGCCAAGGACCTAGAAATAATTGACAAAAAAGAACATTGTGGGAGTGTGGGACTGGGGCACAGCCGCACAATGCAAAGTGCTTATTACAACTTCAAGCAACATCATATATACATTACAAAAAAATTGCGTAAAAAGATAACAAAAAATAGCAAAAAACATGTAGTATCTGTCTACCATAACGACCGGACTTCTAATATTTGACCCACAAAGGAGCATATGTTAATTTTTGTCAAATAATTTTCAGATGTTCCACCTTTTTTATAAACTCAATTAGTCAATTTCATAGTGTTTTTTTAGATGTTCCACATCCAAACACAAGGACCATATGAAAGTTCTAAAACACATAAATGTATATAAACTAATAACAACCAAAATGATAATATCAACAAACAAAGCATGAAGAGTAAATTTCACCGTTAGTCCCTAAAGTTGTCGAGTTTTGCGTGGATCGTCCTTAAACTATTTTTTTTGGCATTTTCGTCCCTGAACTCCTCATTTTTGGCGTGGTTGGTCCCTGGAAGATACTTTTGGCTAACGGACGTTCATTTGCATCGTTAGTTGACTAGTCAGCTGGGTTTTTGGTCATTTCATATTTTTATAATGGCGCATTTGGTCCCTTCCCCCCCTTTTTTTTCCCGCCTATCTTCTTGGTAAACGTTCAACAACTGGTCAGCCTATTTATAACCTCGTTTGTATACACTAGGTGACTCACCAACACAAAAATCCCTTTGAAAAAAACCACAATTAAAAATGGCAGCCCCAAATGAAAATGGTTGTTTTCCAAGTGAAGCTGACGAATACGAGTTTGTCTTAAACAACGTCTTGTTGTGGGACGCTGTGTTCAATGAATTCGGGTATGATCCCGTATTGGAATTTGGTAATTACAGGCAGGTTAGCACCGTCGTTAGGACACAGATGCTGAGGTGGGTTCGTAGACAGGACTTTTACTGGGACGAGGTTTTGGGGTTGAATGAGGAAGAAGATATAGACGAGCAGGAGGAAGAGGAGCTGGAGCAGCAGCAGGGCGTGGTGGAGCAGCAGAATAATGTGGTGGATCAGCAGCATAATGTGGTGGAGCAGCATCATAATGTGGTGGAGCAGCAGCCAAACCTGTTCGAGGATAGGTTGAATTTGGCAAGCAGGATTACGGCTCTTGAAAAATTCTTTAAAGAATATAAAGAAAGGATGGATATGAGGGGAAATGATGCAAGCAGGGCAGAGAGCTCTGGGTCGAACCGGTTGGGGTGAAAGCTTTGAATGATTATGGTGTTTCTATGGTTTTAGTATGTTTGTAATCTGGTGTTTATCTGATGTATGGAATGGTGATATATGGAATGGTGGCTACTTTATAACTCTATCAATAAATAAATATGAAGTTTAATTACTAGTCATTGTTTATGGTTGATTGTGAATGTTTGATTGCCAACTCCATATCAAGGGCCGTTCAAGTCAACCACAAATTACTCTAATTGTATCTGTTGTAAACCCTTATCATAAGGAAGCCATGAGTTATAGAATTTGTAAACTAGAAACATGAATACCATTAACTATTAAGTCATAAAACTAATCACCATAAGTTAAGTCTAATACATTAGCACCATTCATAGTAAGTTAAGAAATATTTACAACCATCATCAAAAGTGAACAAGTTTTTCAAAAGCATAAGACATGATACATCATCTTCATTTTGCCTTGCCTTTCCCCTTGCCCTTGCCTTTCCCTTTGGGTTTATCTGTTGCCTTTGCCTTGCCTTTGCCTTTGCCTTTTGCCTTTGCCTTTGCTGCTTTGACCATGATCCTGGTCACATTTACGTTTCTTTGCCGGGATTGGCTCCTCATCTAGGACAGGCAGAGCTAGGACAGCAAGGTCAGCTGGGAGAGGTAGACCAGGTGGAATAACTTGGATAGGTACAGCTTCTATTGGCGAATCAGAGCTTGTAGAATCGGCTATTGAAAACTCAGAGGTTGAACCAGACTCAGTTTCTTGCTGTTCAAGTAACCAATCATGCAATCCGAGTGGGATTGCGTAACCACCAGAACTTAAAGTAGAACTGCTGGAAGATGAGCCAATTGGTCCTGGGTCACATTAATATAATTGGTACTGTTAGTGTTCAAAGGTTTGCATCAAACTACATTAATGTCTTTCTAAACACATACAAGCAAACAAATGAAGGCGAGGAGTGAAAAGTTTGATCAAATCATAACATAATCTCAATATGGTCTTTCAAATCTTAGTGTTCAAATGTAGGCATGCAACCACATTATGGTCTTTCTAAGCTTAGGAGTGAAAAGTTTGATCAAATCATAAAATAAGGTGACTATGGTCTTTCTAATGTTAGTGTTCAAATGTAGGCATCAGACTGCATTATGGTCTTTTTAATCTTAGTAAACACATACAAGCAAACAAAACCCCCAAATGTTGTCAGTAAAAACAAGGTCAAATATGTTAAACAGGATAAACAACAATTAAATGGAGCAAAAGATGTATCAAATGATCAATAACAATTTATAGTTTACATACCTGGACGGGTAGGGGAGCTCATTGTGTTGATTTGGTTTTTTTTTTTTTTTTGGGAAATTTAGGGTTTGATCGGGGTTAGTTACTGTTTGAGTGTTATGTGTTTAATGTAACCAAGTGTGTGTTCAATACTCTAAGTTGCTTTTTATAGTAGGTAAGTTGTTTAACTTTAATTAGTCAAACAAATTGAATGGCACATTCAATGCTTGTTCAACAGATGGTTGAAAGTCAAATTTATTGCTAGATACACTTTGTATTTAATTTTTAAGGGCACACAGAGATAACACATTACAAATGTGACACTGTAGTATTGATCCATTATATTCTTTTGGTGTTGAGTACCTCTGCGTTGGTGGTTTGTGTAGGTCATCTTGTTTGACCAAGTTGACAAGCATTGACTTGTTTACTCTTTCAATATAGCAGTACCTGCTTTAATTCTACCAGTATCATATTGTTTCAGCAGTACCTTCGTTAATGAATGGTCACATTTAAGTTGAAGCTCATAACAGTTATTATACACAAATGACGGAAATGATGAAATTCATTTCATGTCATTAAACTGAAACAGATTACACAAGATATTCAAACAAAACAGACATATAACCATTTTCTGTTTTTTTACACAAGCAATCCCAAAAGCAGGTTATACTCCTCTTCTTCTTGTTGCAGCCTCTCTTGGTCAGCCTGTGCAAAAGCTGCTGAATTTCATCATCAACAACATTTCCAACAACGTGCATCTCAAATTCTGCCCTTTCTTCTTCTTCCATCAGTTTCATTATTTCTTCTTCCTCTAAAATTCCACTACAACCAGGAAGCGTATCTTTTTTGAATACCTTAACTAAGTTTTTCCTGGTAATGTTAAGATAATGGCCTGATTTTGGTGAAAACACAGAAACATTACGAAGAATCAAAGCAGCTCCTACAGTAATATCCTTTCCATTATCCCCCTCATTAATGATTTTATGATGTATTGTACCAGATAATTCACCTGAGAGATCTTTCACAGTAACTGTAAGATCTCCAAGCATGTTTGGGGTGCACGACTTTATTATAGCAACAACATGTTCAACTTTCCCCTTATTGATAAAGCTTCTGATATCACCTAAACATCCAATTACAACCCCCCCCCCTCGGTTAGCATTCACATAGTCCACGGCGCTAAGCCATGGCCCACGTGTAAAATCCTCATCCTCACCCACGTCTTTAACAACTTTCCTCATATACTCCTGTGTGGAAATTATAGGCACGTCTACACCTATCCGAGTTTCCTCTAATTTACGTAGCTACGCCCTTTGATAGACACCCGCAGGACCCGGAATGATCCTAACAGGATCTTGGCCGGAAATTTCATCATTCTGGTGACCTGATGAAGCACGTGGTGAGTTACTCATGTTGTTGTCGTTTTCCGTCACACCAAGAACCTTGTTGCCAATTGATACTGTCCTTTATGGTGGTGTTTCTGAGGGCCTATAACGCGATTTTCTAAACGGGGACTATACGTGCAAAATGTTTTCCCAAATCAGGGACCTAAAACGAGATGAAAGGGTTCAAATAATTCTCATTTGTCGGGCTTTTTAATTTCCCCGCCAATTCTTACTACCTCACATAGTGTGTGTTTAGTCCCTGAATTACTGACCTGGTTTTACCATTAGTCCTCCAAATACTCATTCTATGTTAGTCCTTTGGGCATTTTTCCCGCCAAACCACCATGCCAATGACAACTCTCAGTTGTACCTATAAAACATGGCCCATTACCATATCCATTTGCATCCAACAATTCCATATGGCTGAAAAGAAAAACAGTCTGTTCATTGCAACCCACAACTCCCAAATGGAACAATCAAGAACAAAATGGGCATCAATGCTGGCATTTATCGAAGATGTTGTTGACCATCTCCCTGAATGGTCTGATGAAGGCAGTGACGATCGACTCAACTTCACTGAGCTATGGTTGAACAGGATTCATGAACGCCACAAGTTCAATAATCTGCTGAATGCCATAAAAAAAACTTAAGGGAAGAAGTTGACAAGCTGGAAAAAAAGGTTAGACATGAAAAGGTTTGTCCAATCAAGGCATGGGCAGATTAGAATGAAACCTTAGACAGCACACTTGTGAAACTAACTAATGGTGTAGTTAATGTGCCAAGAGTTAATCATGAAATTGTTGCTGATGAAGTTGTTACTCCTCAAGCTGTTGTTGGTGAACAGGTAGAATCTAATGGAAGGCCTCTGAAGAGGAAAAGGGTGTATGCTGGTGACAAGAAGGATTTGAAAACCGATGGTTGTTTTTATGTTAAGTATTAGGTTCTTATGCCTTGGGTGTGGTTGTTATGGGTTGCTTCAGTTAATGTCTTTTGTACTCACCTATTATGGTTAATGAAAATAAGTTATTGTGTATCTGTTGACTGATTGTATGTTATGGGTTGTTATGGGTTGTTATGGGTTGCTTCAATACATAACAATTTCCAGAAACATAATTCATACCATTTAAAATGAAAGCTAACAAGACACAAATATGTTACTTTCATACTGTTTAAACATTTACAAACATAACTTTCATACTGTTTGATCATTTCCAAACATAACTTTCAGACTGTATGAAGATTTTCCTAACCAGGTCTTTTGCCATCTGAGTATCATCTTCGACAGTCAACTTTACAAATAACATCACACTGAGAGCATGTGTTGGCAATGGGTATTCTTTCTCCACCAGCATGTATATGTCAGTTCCAGCTTTTGTAGACACATGGTGAACTCCACATGTATCATACAATATCTATTTCAATGATGCTTCATCTGCAGTAAACTTCCACAATTTGTCATCTTTATCTGGTTCAAAAAGCCTATTCAAGTGAACCCATAGCATTTTTCCCTTGTCATCAGCTATCTCTGTTAACTTGAACCTTTCAGTGACTAAACTCCATAGCTTGACCAAATCTTCCCTGTCAAATGCTTTCATCATATCTTGAAAGTGTTTGTATACCTCAGAACGATTTCCACATCTTATTATCTTCCAGTATTTTCCAAATTTATCAGTGTAGATCTCCCAGTCAATGATTGGATATTTGGCTTGTAAAGCTTCTGCATTCATACCGTCATATGGAACAATTTGCATCATATGCTGAATCTGATCTTCACTCAAATCTTCTTTATGTTGGCCTGCAACAAACGTTTTTTGCTTCTTACAAGACTTTGATTGTATGTGTGAACCACCTCTCTTGAATCTTGTACTTTGTTCTTCTAAATGCATTGGAATAAAGTTGGCAACCTTCCTTTTGGCAATACCGTGTAGCTTTACAATTTCGTCAAAGGATTTGCCTTTCAGTTTACTTGCAGTCCAATGATCTTGATTGATGAGATATCTCTTCATACCGCTCATTAACTGTGCTTGAGTTTGTGGTTTATTCTTTTTTGCTTCTGCTTTCTTTGCAACATCTTTGTTTTTAATATTGTTGAGTAGATCTTTAATAGGATTGTCTCTGATATGAACTAATGTGTGTGCCGCTGTTTCATCAACGTTAGGGGTACTACCAGTACAAACATATCCGCCACCAGTACCAATATGTTTAACAGCATCATTAACAGTATCTGCACCATGACTCTGTGCACAGTCATCAAACTTCATCGGTTTTGAAACATCATCCAAATCAAATTCCACCAAATCTTGTGAACTATCACAATCGACAATGGTTGATTTACTCTTACCTTTACTGTCCTTCAGTTTTTGGCGCAACTTCTTTACTTTTTGAATCAACTTGGTATAAGCACGAGCATAAAGTTGCTTTGTATTCTTCAAGTTTTCCTCCAACCCAGTAACTCTGTCTGACAATTTTGTACAGATATCCATCAACTCTTTGTACTTCACACTACCCACATCACTTCCATCTGTGTTGAGTTTAGGGACAGGGGAACCATGAGGCATATCCCCCATTGTATCATGCGGCATGGGGTTTGCATCACCTGAAGCACCATCATGAGAACTTGGATCATTAGATGTTTCCATGGGTTGGGTGTTATCATTCATACCATCTAAGCCTGTGAGTGTAGTGGCATCCCGCATCATTGTCTCACAGATAGGCTCATCTGCTACATTTGGTTCAGTTGGAGATATGGGCTGAGGTACCACATAGTCATTTCTGATTCTTCTCGTAAATGTATTTGTAACTTGAGTTTCTGATGCTGATGGACCACTAATGGGTGTGTCATGAGACTCAACTTGGTTTGCAGATCCTTGACCCTCGAGTGGTGGAACAATCATTGATAAAAATAGTGGTGCTTCTCTCCCATTATAACCCACACAAAGCGTCCTCATATTCCTAAAAACCTTTTGATTAAGGGTTGGAGTTTTAAGAATGGTTTTGTGAGGTTGAAGCCGTTTCTTGTATTTGTTCAAAATAATTTGAATAAATCTTGGATACATTAAAAAATTGTATTTGCTTTTCACATTTTTCACCATACCATCAAAAATCAATTTTGAAAAGCTAAACTTCCTTTTTGTGGCCAAGCAAACAATAGCAGTTGCTATGTTACTACTAAATTGTTCCCAACAAGTTTTCTTTGGACTTAAACAATGTAGTACGGTATGAATGAGAAATCTCCATTGAGGGGGGATTGTGGTTTTTGAAAAGTTAAGTTATCAAAAGTTAACCCATACCCCATATAGTAAAGATTTTGAAACATTTCATCATTTGGCAATGAACAAATACCCCCATTGTCTGATAGTTTCAGATGCCTCCCAATAGATGACTCAGTAATAGCCATGAATATGCCATCAACTGTAGCATTTATCTCTTTTTCTCCATTAGCAAGTGTTTTAACTTTGGCAGTTTGCCAAAACTGATTGATTTGGGAAACAAAAATAGTAGGATTTTTTGTAATAGCATACCTTATGTAACTTCTATTGAGAAAATCCACAATCTGGTGGAACACTTCACTTCCCTCCGGTTTCTGTAAGTAGGCTACCATGTTATGTGTCTTACAATTTTCCAAAATCGCCATTAAGGTTGTTAAAATTTTGATTAGGGTTCTGGGTTATGGTCGTTTAGAAGAGTATGTGTGTTTGGTAAACCCAATTGAGATGATATGGATGTGACTTAGGGTTTTGGGAAAATCAAATGAATTAAACTTTTGTTTGTATTGTGAATTAAAGAAAGAGTGTGAATACTCGAATGTGTTGAAACCTATATGCGAACCAATACCCACAAAATATCTCAACGGTTATTAATGCATAGCGGGTATTCCCAAACAGTACCAAGGGTTACCCAACCGTAGTAAATTTGATCCTACCAGTACCAAATACACCCATGGCTTTATTTGAGTTTTATAAGTCAACATACAATCAGCACGCAAAATTACAAAGTGTTATATAACTAGAGATATTGTAGCTACTAACTCCAACTAAGAAAAGGCCAAATGATGTAAACAACACAAAATAGCCTTGTTCATTCAACATAAAATAAAATTTTTATTCAACAAAAATTAAACATTACATGATACACTTAACAATTAAACTTGGGATATTTTTCGGGATCAAATGTCAAATGAAGGTTGTCATAATCCAAATGCTCATCATCTGATGACTCTTCCTCTTCGTCAGACGCAATATATTTGCGTTTTCTGTATGCCAACATCTTCTTCCAAGTGTATTTACTTTTCCTACTTGCTTTTCCTCTAGCAGCTTGTTCTTGTTTTTCAAATTTTTTCAATTTTTTTTTTGCTATACTTGAAGATTTTCTTTAAAATACCAATCAATTGTTTCTTCAAATGTCGGTTCTGGTACTTCCTCACTTTCTTCTTCAGCCTCTTCTAGTTGTTGAAGTATTGCAGCTTTTTCTTCAATGTCATTTCTTTGCACATGTTGCATTCCTAGATTCTCTTGCATGTTAACATCTTCTTCATTCACTTGGACGTTAATTGTTGATGTTGATGCCATTTTTTTGATATTGTATAGATGTAAGTTGTTTTGAATGAGTTTTTTGTTTACAAATGTTCCAATTTATAACCATTGCTTAAGGCAACTGAACGGTTTTTTTTTGCTTTAGAAAAGACACACGGCTTAGTAATTTATTGTTGAACGTTGTATACTACTAGTTTTGATAATGCAAACGGAACATAGGTTCAACAGACATTTATTACACATTTGATATCCTACCAGTACTAAATACACCCACCAGTACCAAGTTTTTTTCTCAACAGTATTAACCCAAATTGTTTGATACAATGTCTTTTCAACTTTTCCTTGTTATGCTTACTTGAAATCACATATTTTCTATGTGTTGTCTAATTCATTTGCATTTCCAAACTAACATCTTTGAATGTCTCATTTTATAACATCAAAAGGTACTGCTCATGCCATTCACTGACTTTTACAAGTCAACTTACAATGAAAACTCAAATAACAAAATCTTATAACTAGACTATAATCCTTAATACGACCAACAAACAAAAGTCAAATGATTCAAAGATAGAAAACCTGCATATTTACTAATACTAGATGAGTATCTTACTTTTTACAACCAAAAATTTGGAGCATTTCCAAATATAACTTAATGTCAAAAAAGTTGGCCCATATCCAACTATAATTGAATGTACAATATAGCAGCAAAAGTAATTGTTTATAAACATATAATTAGAAGGACCCATACATCAAGTCAACTTCAAAACCATAAAACAGCCGGAGCATCTCGAGCTCTTAAACCAATTACGACTCCAGACATAGGTGGTGGCCTCTTGCCTATTTGAGCTAAAGTTGATGGAGGAGCTTGTGATGGAGCTTTTTTTCTTTTGCCAACCTTTTTTTGAAGAACAAGGAGGTCCGCCTCTGTGTCTTTTGGGAGCTGGTGTAGCAGCTGAAGTGGAAGCTTTACCTCTTGGTCCTGAAGTTGATGGAGCTTTTTTCTTTTCACCACCTGTTTTTGAAGAAGAAGGAGGTCTGCCTCTGGGTATTTTGGGAGCTGGTGCAGCAGCTGAAGTGGAAGCTTTGCCTCTTGGACCTGAAGTTGATGGACCTTTTTTCTTTTGACCACCTGTTTTTAAAGATGAAGGAGGTCTGCCTCTGGGTCTTTTGGGAGCAGGTGCAGCAGTTGAAATGGAAGCTCTGCCTCTTTTGTGAGTATTGGAAGGTCTGGATATCTTTGGAACATCTTCAGCAATTGAACCTGAAGCAGCTTCATCTTTCAGAGCTGTGGATCTCTTTGAAGTGGAAGGCCTGGTTATTATTCGAGTAGGTTCATCCTCTTCAGTTGACATACTAATCACCTCATTTGCAACATCCTTTGCAGTACAAAATTCCTCTTCACTGGATACTTTCTCTTCACTTGGAACACCCTTCATTGCCTTCGAGTAGCACTCATACTCAAGGTTTAGCATCCTCTTTTCAAGCCATTGTTGCTTCCTTTCAAGGTGTTCAATCCTTTTGTCAATGGAAGCCACTTCTTGAGTGGATTTTTCACTCCCAAATCCGTAATCTCCTCAGTAAAAGTACACCTCCTCAATTGGTTCCATCCTTTTCTCAAGGATGGAAATCTTCTTCTCAAGGTTTTCAACCCTACGGACATAAACCTTATCCGGATGCTCATCTGAAACATACTAAGTTAACACAGGTTAGATTTAATACATATATCCAACCAATATGGTAACTCTGTTTTTTTAGACATTCAAACACCCCCTAAAGGGCTACACTAGACAATGGGCACTCATTAGGTCAAATACAAAGCCCCTTAATTGCTAAAGTCAAACACCATTTGCACTTTGAGTAATGCAGTTTGACTTGCTAAAGTCAATATGGATAAACACTTTGGTAAATCATAAACTAACCTAAATCATTCATTAGAGCCACAACAAAAGGGCAAATGAACATCAAAATGGTGTAAACACATTCTCAAGGTTTGCCATTTTAAATAAATACCAAAATGCATACCTTTCTTCTCCTCTGCTGGCTTTCCCTCCATGGGTTTTGAGGTCTGACCCAACACAGCTTCAATGGTAGGAAATTCCTTAGTAGGTCCTTTTTTGAGAACTGTCAAAATAAGATGGAGCAGATGATCAAAAAAAGGTCAACTCAAATCATTTACTCTAAATTTAACTATAAACAATAACAATGCAACAATGTGCTAACCTTCCACCATAGCATAGTTCCATAAGGTGTCCAACATTTCATCAGACACCTCATCTCCTTGCTTCCAGCTATCCTTATAGGTTTCATAAAGATAATCTTTCATGTCTTCAGTCAACGTAACTTTGCTCCAATCTTTGTCGGCCATTGCAAGAATCAGCCGGTGTATGCGATTGTTTGTGTGTGACAATGATAGGGTTGCGATGTAAGAGGAGGAAGATGATCGGGTTTGTACAGTAACAAGTGAACCAATACGCTTGTAATAGCCGTTTAGTATTCAGGGACCAAGCCTTGCATAAGGCCATTGAAAAAATGTGAAATGACCAAAAACCCAGCTGACTAGTCAACTAACGATGCAAATGAACGTCCGTTAGCCAAAAGTATGTTCCAGGGACCAACCACGCCAAAAATGAGGAGTTCAGGGACGAAAATGCCAAAAAAATAGTTTAAGGACGATCCACGCAAAACTCGACATCTTTAGGGACTAACGGTGAAATTTACTCAAGCATGAATAAGCATATAAACATAACTTTATGTTGAAAAAGGGGGGAAGATACCTGAGTTGAAAAACGAAAAGAAGCCTACCCTGTTTAACCCATCACTGATACCAGTTACGTAGTATATTTACCAATACAAAATAATTTACACATTTGGTCCCTGTTTTTTATGAGCGGGAGATTTACGTACCCACATACTAGGGTCGTGGTGAGCAAAACCGTCCGAGTCCCGACAACCGACCCGATCCCGATATAAACCGATAGTTCCGAAACCGAATAATAGCTTCTCCGGTCGGGAGTCGGGATGGATTTTTAGCATTTTCGGGATTCAGGACGGGCCAAAAACCGACAAAATACAAGCAAAAACCGACTACTTTCGGGACGAGCCAAAAAACGACTACTTTCGGGCCGGTATTCGGTTTATGATTTAGGTGACTTTCGGGATCGGGATTAGTCAGGACGGGACGGGACGGGTCGGGTTGGGATCCGGCCCGATGCTCAGCACTACCACATACGCATCAATATTTACATATTTCCAAAACACAAGTTTTGAATGCATGGTATACAATGCTATTAAAGTAAGGTATGAGAAAATATGTAAATAATAATATGTATATGAGGATGTATGTATATGCCCCTTTATGATTAGTTTCCTTTGTACCTTTTTCATTTAGTAGTTCTCATATCTTTTTATAAGTTAAAAAAAAAAAAAAAAAAAAAAAAAAAAAAAAAAAAAAAAAAATTACAAAAATAGATTGTCGCTTACTTGATAATTCACTATTTGGACATTCAATTTTGTTTTTTCAAAAATAGACCGGGCGACTGGGCAACCCACCCATGCATCCGATAAGTGTCCCAAGTACATGCTAAGTGACGGCTTATGGTTGTTGTACAAGTTGCCCGATCGCCCCGGTTTATTTTTGAATAAAGTCAAAAGTGGTCTAAAAAGTGATTAAACACTGTTGCGACTGGTTTATTTTTGTATATTTCTCATAAAAAAATTACATCATTTCGAAAGTACAAACAGTATTACTGAGAAAAAATATGGCCAATCAGGTTTCTCTATTTTGTCAAACTTTGATAAATTGGCCAATCGAAAGTATCTAAAGATATTTAGGCGGGACCTTCTTGAGAAGATAAGTGAAAAACACTTACTAACGTAAGTCGAGAAAGTAAAAGAGTTGGTATAAAAGCGGGAACAATGTTAAAGGAGGTTTGACACATTTCATGAAAAGAAAAGTTTAATGTAAGTGTACTATACATTCAAAAGCTTGACATGTCCTTATTAACTCACATGTATCTCCACCTCGAAACTCCCTATAAAAGAAAAGTTTCAAAGAAGTAAATAGTATCTCTTAAATTAAACACCCAATTATGAAGAGGGCACTTTCTCTTAAGGGTGAGCATCGGTCCAGGACCGGACCGACAAGACCGAGGACTGAATTAGCCAAAAAGCCAAAATCGAGGCCGGACCGAATGTGGTCGGTCCGGTCCAGTCCCGTCTCGGTCTCTCCGGTCCAACAAGGCCAAATAATCGGTTTGTGGTCCGGACCGTACCGAGTACCGAATTAGCCAAAAGACTGAGGACCGGACCGAATGTGGTCGGTCCGGTCTCGGTCGGTCCGGTCCGTTCGAATCGTTTGCTCAGCCCTACTTTCTCCTTCATTGAACTTGTTGTTGAACCCATTCAGATTGATAGTTCATACTTAGGAGATGCTTCTTTTTTCTTTTAGACTAAGATTTTTATAAATATATGTGGGGGTCACCTACATTAGAGCCACTTAATGGGGAATGGTTAACATTTTATGCCTTGAGCATATAAATGAAGTAAGAGAAATAAATTAGTACCACTTAAAAAATAAATACTATTAAATGTTTTGTAGGCTCAATCTTTTAGCTAAGGATAAAAAGAAACACACCCTTAAAGGTTTATGTTTAATTTAGTGAGGAAATTAATCACCATATTTTGTTATTCAACTAAGATTAGTTTAGTTTAACATTTCTATAAAACGTGAAAATTATGTCTCAAGTGTTTTTTACTTTAGTGCCATGGAAAGTGTTAGTTTTACTTTTACATCTTATAACACTTTCAAATGGAACTACAAGCTTCACAAACTTGGTCATCAGCTAAACACAATTTTTTGTAAGCAAAATTCTCTGGAAATTGGTACCTCAAAAAAAAAAAAAAAAAAAAAAAAAAAAAAAAAAAACCCTTTAAACCATAAGCAAAGATTAGCAAGACATAAAATAAAGTTTCAGGTTGAATCACAATATGTATTAATGTGAATGAATATTACTGTGATGGCGTAACTCGGAATAGTCGGATGTTAACATTCCAATAGCTCAGTATGAGTCGAATCGGCATCATGTTGAATATTCTCTTCACTATAAGCTACAACAACTTACAATATTCAAATAAATTAAGAAAACACATGAGGATGGATATTGTAGTAAGAACTTGATTAATGGACAATTGGATGCGAACTGCCAACGAGTTTTGGTAGAGATGTC
The DNA here is from genome assembly GCA_030686995.1 of Artemisia argyi. Classification (NCBI taxonomy): domain Eukaryota; kingdom Viridiplantae; phylum Streptophyta; class Magnoliopsida; order Asterales; family Asteraceae; genus Artemisia; species Artemisia argyi. Next base: position 204,534,048 of record CM060700.1, read on the forward strand.
TACATCCTTCAAGTAGCTTGTAAGGTTAGCAAATGCATGGAATGTTGATTGAGGTTTAAGATTACAATGATCGATATATAGGTTAGTTAAGTGATGCAACGAGATGAAAAAATTAAGGGTAACCAATACTCGTAACCCCAACTCAAGGATTAATTTCTTGACAGTATTGGCATTTGACAAAGAGAATACTAGTAATATTTGATCCATTTCAGCACATTCGTCGCCATCTGCCTCTACGGAGAGGATCAATTTCAGCACCTTCGTGCCGTAAAAGAACAGCTGCCAACTCTCGGGATTTTGACCAGTGGATTTATCAAACATACCTTCCTCTACTAACACAAGTTTAGGAATTTTGACCTAATTGTACCTCCATTTCTTTGAGAGGATCCTTGTTCTCACTGCAGCATTAATCGGAACAAGGCATAGGATGGTTTCAATGACGTTTTGAGGAAGGTTGCTGATTCTATCCGAAGATTACTTTTTACTTTTTTAAACACACTTTTTACACACCTATATTGCCTAATTCACACACCATCTCACAAATGTCTCCGACGAGACTTGAACCCACAACTTCTTGGTTGATGAGCCACTCACATACCACAAGATCAAAGGCCTTGATTTGATTCTATCAAAAGATGAACATTTAGCTTTAGACAAATGGTCAGCTCTAGCTTTCATCTGAGAGTGTTCTTGTTGGACCGATGCTAACTCTGCAAAAATCAGTTACACAAAATAAACTTGGTACCCAATAAAAAGATTCTAAAATTCCTACGTTCTCAACAACCAAAAAAATGATGGACTATTACAACCTTAAACAACAAAAACACATTCAAACACGCACAACGGCAGCCAGAACAGACTTGATTTATATAAAAACCAGGCCTAAAAGACCTACAACACATATATTGTTGGCTTGCCCCAATTGCTAACAACTGCAGAAAGTACAAAATAGTATCCGAAGAAGATGCAAACAAATACGTAGTGTCTCAAGAACACTGAATATTCATCATCAATCACAAAACTTAATTCTCAAGTGATATGAAGCCAGCCAATATCTGAAAAGATATATATTTAGAGACCATTCTCAACAGATATCTCTACCAGGGGCGACACGTGTGAAGAGCTGCGCAAGAGAGTAGTTAACGTCTGCAAATCTTCATTTTCAGCAACATCGTTATTAAGCAATATACGCACCTTCATCAACAAAGGTGACTTGGCCAAGATAAGCTTCACAAACTCCACCTCACGCTCGATGTTGCAAAAATTATAGATCTCCAGCTCTTTCAAATTCTCCAACCAGATGCCCGAATAATCTGGCGGTGTAAAGAAGAGCATCTCATCTTCCGACTCATAATCTGAATCTTCAGGGAGATTCTGTTGGTATAACTTGTGTCAGTGTATCTTAGCACGAGAATAAAAACACATAGGACAAAAGATAGATTTGCGTTCTTTACCCGTAGATCAAGTTTCTCCAAGTTTGGCGAGCTTCGCATCAGAAGAGTAAGAAAAGGTAAGCAACTGTTGTCAAAGAAACACATTTCTTTTAAACAGAAACATTTGAGGTTGACTAATGACATTGGAAGCTCTTGTGGAACCACACCTTGAGCAAAACCCTTGAACCAAAGCCCAAAACAAAGATTAGCAACCGGTTTTTTTCTATCAAAACTGAATCAATTATACATCATCTGAAAGAATAGTACCTCAATGACTGTATCCAAAATATGCAGAGTTTCAGTCGCAGGTAAAGACTCAAGTAGCTCAATAATGGTGGAACTGTCATTACCGCGAATATTATCTACAATTAAAAACTGCAACAACTTACAATATTCAGGTAAAGTAATGAAAGACAATATGGATCAGTTTTATAGCAAAGAGCTTACCAGACCGCAAGTCTGAATTAACGGAGATTTGGATAGGAGATTCAGAAGCGTTTTTCTAGTAATGTTCACATATTCCAAATATAATCTTGTGAGGCGGCCAAATCCATCAAACGTTGGTTGATGGTGAATATCACAGCTTCTGAGATGTAGGTCTGTTAACTGATGCAACCTGAAGAAAGATGAGGGTAACTTACACCCAAGATCCAATTCAAGCATTAGTATCTCAAGAGTATTGGTCCTTGCTAAATGAGCTATTATATGGTCAATTTCAACGCAAGTTTCATCTGGGCAAACGGAAAGGGTGAAGTCAAGTATTGGACCCTCGTGTGCTAACAGAACTTGGTATATAGCATAGAAAAGTTTAAACCTCTTGCTCATGTCTTTTAATTCACATTGTAAAATGAGATCCTCCAGATTAACATTGGAATAATCTGAGTAATGACGAGGAGATACTTTAAATGTATGCTCACAAAACACAAGTTGAGGAATTTTGGTCCACTTGTACCTCCATTGCCTCGAGAGAATACTTGTCCGTGCTGCCTCTTGAATTGGTAAAAGACATAGAATTGTTTCTATTACTGTTGGAGGTAGACTGCTAATCTTATCCAATGACGATTGTTGACCTTCCATTTAAATACATTAAACCAGTACTAAATAGTGCTGCAAAAATCAAAGAAAGATAAACAAAGTTTAATAGATTAATGCATTTAAGTTTCAAGCATATACATCCTCTTTTACACAATAGATACACAAAATTAATCTATTACAAACACTTATTAGTGTATGTTAATTAGCACAATATATTTTGCGACAGAGATTATAATAACTATTGATTAATTCTATTGGTGGGTATTTGTTATAGCCTTTTAGTGTGGCTTATTAGCTTATATAGACAAAATAAGACCATTTAAGTGTTTGGATAAGCATATTGTTGAGCTTATATAATAGGGGTTTGAGAAGCCCTTTTTTGTGGCTTACTGGCTTATATAAGTTTGTAAGCCTATTTTTCCACATGAGCTAAATAAGCTTATCCAGGATATGTAAAAATCGGCCTAGGCGGCGACTAGGCGCTAGGCGGGTGTTTTCCGATGCGATTTCGAGTTAATCAGCCGAATTAATCGGAAATAGTCAACGTTAGCGGTCAAAGTTCGACCTAGGCTGACAAAAAGTCATTTTTCCCCTTTATATTTGGGTATTTGTTCGGTCTGTTCCAACTCCTAGACATGATGACATGATACACAATCAATAACATAATGGATAAATCACAGTAACACAATCAAAATCAAGTGAACTTTTAAACTATTTAAAATTTGAAGTGTTATGTTTATGTCATACATATAATTTCAAAATATATATATATATATATTCCCACCTAGAAGGTGGTCAACCGTGCGACTAACGCCTATAAATTTTTGCAACATTGGCTAATCCAAACACTCAACATTAGCTTATGAGCTTATTCATCATAAGCCATGAGCTACTTATACGAACCTATCCCATACTAGGCTTGTATCAGTTCATAAGTCCAAAGTGTAGAACTCACTCAAAAAGCTAGCTTGTAAGAGGAGGGGACACCTAGACTTTATAAACCACCAACCAATCCCATACTTGGCCGATGTGGGATTGTAACAGCTACTTAGTGGACATAAGCTTAAGCCCAAAAAAAAAAGCTTAGACAAACACCTTAAACAACTTTTCTACTCATTCAACTCTATATTTAGGGGAAAGGCAGGGCCGCAGCGCCACAGGGGGTAAAAATGGGCATACTGAAAGTGATTATAGAAAAAATTACGGAGTTCCTAACGGAGTAACGATATAGCAACATTACTTATACACCCTCACTTCTATCTATGTTAATAGAATAATTACAATTTAACAAACAAGAATAACAATACCCAATCTCGCCGAAGCAAGATACGAGGGAGGTAGAATGTAGACGGATCATACCCTAGGGTAAATCAGAAAGTAGGGACATAATAATCATATACTAAGATGCATTTTCACATCATATAAATTTTGGAGCATATTGACTAAAAGAATATGAATAGTTTATAACCCTAAAATCCCCAAATGTATAGAAACAAACAAAATTATACACAAGTAAACATTTTAACCTTGAAAAATAAGATAAGAAACAAATTTATTAATGCAGAAAGAATAGATAGTTGAAATTAATTAATCAGAAGTGTTGGCATACCTGAGTTTCCAACATAATCTCTGTTGTTAAAAAAGTAAAAATGAGTGGGTGTAAACTGTAAACCTGCTTTCTCAAAAATCAAGAAGTTATACATACTTGGTCCCTGTTTTGTGATAAGTTACTGTTTTCCCCATTTATTTTAGGGATGTGATTTGCACACTCTACTTTTTTATTGGCACACTCACCGTACAAGTTATTAAAGCAGGATGTAAATATGGTACAACTGTCTGATGCGGTATTTAGAGTGTCCCAATCAAGAAATAAAGTGTGCAAATCAATTCCCTTTATTTTACGAAACCTTGCAAATATATAAAATAAAAAGAGAGAATCTTTTAAATGGCCCGTTTTTTCTAGTTATATATATAATACATTACCCGTGGTTGTAGGGGGTATTTTTTATTAGCTCCTTTTTGGGCCTCCAAGGCCCAAACCCGACCTTTTGCTGATTTGGGCACTGCCTCTTCTATCTCACAGCAAACATCGCACTGTGAGTGCCACCGGTGAAACCATCGACGGCAATAAAACCCGGCCGGCCAAGAACAACCCGATCCGATCTCAGCCTGCTATAGTAACTTTGTGAGAGGGCTACAGTAAAATATGCTATTTTAATGGGTGGTAGGTTGATTTGTGATTTTGAGGTTAGATTGCTGTCATCTGTTCTTATATACAGTGGTAAATATTATCAAACCCACACACTTATCATAAACTTATCTTTTAGGCGCTCATTTGCATCATCTGACTTTGCTCATCATTGTTGGTAGGTTGTTGATTTCTCTTTTTTTTTTTTCTTTTTTCTTTTCTTTTTTTTTTTTTTTTTTTTTTTTTGGTGCCTTTTTACTTATGTTACATGCTTTTTTGCTGCTGAGGGTTGTTAGGCTGTTGGAATAAATGAGGGGTATGTGTTTTTGGTTCTGAAATTTAAGATTCGATGGTAAATGAGGTCATTAGTAAGCCTGATGCCGGCTTAGGGTTCTTATGGGTTAGTGTTAACCCTCATTTATGTGTATGCCTCATTTATGGCTTACGATTCTTAGAAGTTACTGTTAGAGCTGATGTATGCGTGTGCCTCATTTATGACGAATTTTTTGTTTTAGGGGTTTAGGTTTATCAGATAGATCAGTCGTTAGATGGCATATTAAATGCCTTTAAAAGCTGTAGAGTGTTAGATGCCATATTAAAAATGGCGCAAAAGGCAGTTACACTTAGATGTTTAAAAATAGTTGGTAGCTTAGATGTTCTATGATTATGATTTATGAATGACGGTCTTTTGCCATGCTGCAATTTATTAAGGCCATCTTGCCCAGCCAAGCTGATCTGAATTGTCGGTGCAGCTATGGGCTGCTATTCTATTTTTGCCCTTGCGTTTGTGGGCGCGTATCTTGCCTGGGCAGTCACATTGAGATTGTGATTGCAGCCATGGTTGGTGTTTGGTACCGCTATTATTGCAGTTCGTATGCTGAGTTGTACTGAATTGCATCAATGGCGGGCCAAAGTGTCAGATTTGCAGCCATGGTGACATGAAAATGATTGTAATGCTATTATAAGGGGCTATGATGAATATGACAATGATAGATTGAATCTGTGATTGTCGATTAAAGCTGTGATCATCCGTGTCTTGGCAGGGCAGATAATTACATTTGCAGCCATGCTGGATCTATCCACTTTCTTCGATTGTCAACCTATCTGAGCCTCATAGGCGCATTTATTTGTGCCGCGACAAGCTTGCTTTGCTTGCATCCAGCCTAGGTTGGACTGAATTGCATGAATGGCGGGGCAAAGTTTCAGATTTGCAGCCATAATACATTAGCCGTGGTTGTACGGGCTCTTTTTCGACCCCCCCCCCCCTTTTTGGGACTTGGAGGCCCATACCCGAGCTTTTGATAATTTTGTTCTATCAGGTCTTCTCTCACAACAAACACCGTCCTGTGAGTGGTCCCGGTGAAATCCTCGGATGCAATACAACCCATCCAGCGAAGGACAACCCGATCTGACCTGACTTTGCTATAGTAATATTGTTAGACAGCTACAGTCACATATAATAGTTTAATGAGTGGTAGTTGGGTTTGTGAGATGAAGTATTTGTGGTTAAATGAGGGTTATGTGGTTTTAGTTATGCAATTTAAGATTCAGTGGTGAATGAGGTCATTAATGAGCGTGATACCGACTTAGGGTTCTTATTTAAAAATAGTGTGAAATACAGCTACATAAAACAACATGCAAATTTGGTAAGGTAGGCATTTATGTGTATTTGAAATTATGAGTATTGTTTAGAGTTGGATCTTTAAAAATGGTGTCAAAGGGAGTTACACTTAGATGTTTAAAAATAGTTGGTAGCTTAGATGTTCTATGATTATGATTTATGAATGAGAGTATTTTGGTAGGCTGCAATTTATCGAGGTCATTATCTTGGCCAGCCAAGCCGATCCGAATTGTTGGTGCGCCTATGGGCTGCTATTCAATTTTTCTTGGCTGGGCAGTCACATTGAGATTGTGATTGCAGTCACATTGAATCATGCACAAAAGTTTTGCCACCATAATAAGTTGTAGCCCAGTGTGCACGCGGTGTGGAGGAAGTTGTGGTTTGTTGTGTGTGATTTTTGACACATTATATAGTTGATAAAATATTTGTAACTCATAGACGGGAAGGTAAAAAGACTAACCCTTAATTGGTGTGTTTAATTTATGCATTCATGGCATTTTTTATTTGTATTCTTTGAGGTTTAGAGATGACTTGAAATATGTTGTACCGTACAAACTTTTGTGCACGATTCCTCATGCAAAACATATTGTACCATACAAACTTTTGTGCACAATGCCTCTTGCACATTAAATTAAGCATTCCAATCTTTAGATAGTATAGAAGATATACTTTTCATGTTGCTTAAATTACCTTGTACCATACTACAATTTGTGCACAAATCCTCTTGCATATTAAATTAAGTCATTCAATATTGTGTAATTGATATACTTTTGATGTTGCTTACACTACCTTGTACCGTACAAATTTTTTCAATTACTTGTATCACTAATCTTATGTACTTACCCTTATGCAATACTATTAAATCAATGTACTAACACATGAAGCCTCCACATTTCACTTTTAATTCTTGGGACATTTATTATTACCCCTTTACATTTATAAGGCTATTTAAGCTTTACAAATTTTTTCAATTACTTGAATCACTAATCTTATGTACTTACCCTTATGCATGACTATTAAATCAATGTACTAACACATGAAGCCTGCACATTTCACTTTTAATTCTTGGGACATTTATTATGACCCCTTTACATTTGGCTAATGATTTGCACACTCCCAATTTTGATTTGCACACTCAAAGCTGTGCTTTACACAGTTGTATATTTATCACATGCTGCTTTTAAAGGTTGTACATTTGAGTGTGCGGATCAAAAATATGAGTGTGCCAATCAATACTCTTTACATTTATAAGGCTACTTAAGCTTTATATAATATAAGATTATTACTCACCATTTCAACTTGTAAATTAAACATAAATAGGTTGGTCAGAAAGAAATATTTTATTGATTTTTTCGATAAAAAAAGTCATGACCCTGTTAGGTTTATCAAACCGGGTCATCAAAAACCGGCGGTTCAAATCGGTTCTCAAACAAAGAAAAACCTGGTCACATCCGGATTGGTCTCCGAGCCAGTTCAACTAGCCGGGTCAGCCCAGGTTTTAAAACATTTTCCACCACTATCCATAGTTCCCATGAATTGCGAAAACTGGGGAGACAAGCATGTTCCTATAATGAGGGATATGACTTGAATTGTCTGAATTCTCTATGTGAAATGCTTAATATAATGAGTATATAAATCACAAGATTAACCAAAGAAAATCTATAAACAAGTACAAGATGCAAATTCCCAACAATTTTGTGGTGACATGAAGCAAATTGCATTCATAAAGCACATATTAAAACTCAGCCGAGGCTTCAACGTGGAGGACGATCAACAATAATGTCTACGACCGGTGATGCACGTGGGGTGCGTAAGAGAAGTCTTAACATCTCCACCTCTTCATTTATAGAAACGTCATTGTCAAGCACTATACTCACCTTCTTTAGCACGGGTGACTTTGCCAAGATAAGCTTCACAAAATCCAAATCTGACTCCATATTGCAAAAATTTATTATCTCAAGTTCATTTAGACTCCCCAACCAAAGATCTTCATAATCCTCTAGTTTAACTGAGTAGTACTCCAAATCATATGGTGGATCTTTATAATATTCTGTGAGCATCTATCAACATCTCTCAAGTCAATGTATTTTGGCATAAGAATCAAAGTACATTTGATAAATAGTGATGTATTTTATTTACCTGTAGCTTAATTTTCTCCAAGTTAAGGGACGATCTGATAAAAATAGCAAGATAAGATAACATTGCGTCATTGAAGAAACACACACCTTCTAAAGTGAAGTATTTGAGGTGGACTAATGAGATTGGAAGCTCTCGTGGAATCGCAATTTCTGAGTAATCCTTGAACAATAGATCAAAACAAAGATTAACAACAACACAGTTATTATCCTACAACTTGAAGTAAACATATATCATATCAATAAATATCACCTGAATGGAAAACATTGAAAGAGTAAGAACTTCAATCATTGGTAAAAACTCGAATAGATTAAAAATGGTGGTATCACTCGAGTTGCCAAATAGGACAGTCATAATTCCCGACATTATCTACAGTAGCTCACGAATATTCAGTTAGAAAATATGAAAGGCAATGAAGTTCAATATTCTTGTTAAAATTTGAACTTACGAAAGTGAAGCTCTTAAGTAATGGAGATTTGGATATCAGCTGTAGAATATTTTGTATGTCAGCGCCTACATCCTCCATATGCAAGCTTGTAAGATTACCAAATCCACTTGATGTTGTTCGATGGTCAAGACTACAATTTTGGAGGTGCAGGTGTGTCAGCTGATTCATTGAGAAGAGAGATAAGGGTACAGAATACATATACCAATCTCTTATGTTAAATGTAAATTTCTTGAGAGTATTCTTGTTTCTTGACAAAGGGAATAATATATGGTCCATTTCAACACGTGTCATCTGCGTCATCCATAGAAAGGGTGAATTCATGTATTGGACCCTGGTGCTGCAGTAGAACTTGGAACATAGCATAGAACATTTTACTCGTCTTGCTCGTCTCTTTCCCTTTGCTTGGCTGATTTTCAAACGTTTGATCCATAATGGGATGTTGAGTTACATTGGTTGATACTTCAAATGTATCTCCATTAAACACAAGGTTAGGAATTTTGGTCCATTTGTATCTCCATTCCTTTGAGAGGATACTTGTCCTTGCTGCCTCTTGAATCGGCACAAGACATAAAATGGTTTCGATTATGTGGTGAGGAAGGGTGCTGATTATATCCAAAGGCATGCGTTGAGATTTCATCTCAAGATATTCTCTATGGATTCAATACTTTATGTAGTGCTGCAATAATTCAATCAAAGATGAACAAAAGGAATACAACACTTGTGAACATGTTAGAACACTAATTATTCCAATAATTCAAAGAAAATTTATATTCTTTAGTGCATGTATGCTTGTTACTTATGTAAATCTAACTTTTCCTCTTCCTCATAACCCTTTATTTTTAGGGAAATGTCAAAAAACTCATTATACTAAAATATAAAATTATCTAACTTTTTTTATTATCAATTCTATATACTAAAGTTTTATTCATTCAACAAATCTCGGCAAATTTAACCCACCTTAAGGGCAAAATTTTACATAACAATAAACAACGAATAATAAGTAATAACAACTTACATTAGGTGCATAATCAACAACGAGCCTCGATATATGTGAAGTGATTAAGTCATCAAGTGATCGGGTTTTCATTTGGTAGTTGTGAGTAACCATCTTAAGTTTGAAATGTGCTAGAATAAAAACAGTCACATCTAGGCTTCCTTTACACATAAAAAAATCACATTATCATCACCGCATCATATTAATAATAAGTGATTAGGTTCTCACGTGATCGAAGTTTAAAATGTGCTACTATAAAAACAATCTCATTTAAGCTTCCTTACAAATGAAAAATCACCACATCGAATTAATGATACAAAAAAAAGTTTAATACCTGTAACTAAGAAAAAAAAATGAATACTTTATAACTGGAAATTAGACATAACTACTTGTATGGATATTACATTTTTATGTTATTTGCTAGTAATTTATTATGCTCATTCAACTCTAGCTACATTCATGAAGTGTTTACCTGCCTTTTAAACGCAATTATTTAATCTTTGTCGCTTCATGCAGCCAGCAACTATCACATTCCGTTAGAGGGTGTTTCTTTTTCCCTTAGCTAACGTAATGAGTCCACACAAGTATTTAATAATGTTTTTTTTTATGTGAAGCCCACATTTTTCCACCAACGCATATAAATATGATCTCCTTCATTAAGAGACTCATATAGAACGTGGGATCCACATGGCTAACGAAAAAAGAGTCCACTTTCGAGTATAGCTATGTGATGTGATTACCTAAGGGAAATATAAATTGCAACAAACTTGTTTTCAGCGGTTAGAGCAACTTTGCCAATTTATTTTATCTATCATTTAATTAGAAACTCTTGGCATCCTCCTCTTATGAGGGGATCCCCAATTTGACCATATAGAATAATTATAGCAAAAATGAATCATAAGATAAAGCTATTATTGTATACAGGTTATAATTACTGTAGTATAAAGAAGTGCTGTTATACTGAAAAAACACAGAGCCTAAAGTGGATATTTACCTTAAATATTGAACTCCAATATGTTGCTTAGAAGGAAGGAATATCATTTGGATAGAAGGAAGGAGAGTAGTGTGATGGAGAGAGGGGTGTGGGTAGACAATAGGTGGGTATGGGTTTGGGATTGGGTTAGAAGTATTAGGGGGAGGGTTAGTAGGGAATTTGAGGATTTACTTAACGCTTTGCAACATGTTGTTTTGAATAATAATTGTAGGGATCGTTGGAAGTGGGCGATTGGTAAAGATGGTGAGTTCACCGTTAGAGAGTTGTCAAGAGTGATTGAGGAAAAGATTCTAGAGTTGGATATTGGAGGTCATGAAACGCATTGGAATAAGTTGGTTCCTAAGAAAGTAAATATATTCGTGTGGAGGGCGTTAAGAGGAAGACTACCGGTTCGCGCGGAACTTGATAGACGAGGTGTTGACTTGGATTCGGTTCTTTGTCCAAGTTGTAACAATGTCGTGGAAACGTATACTCATTGCTTGAGCACTTGTGATCTAGCCATGGGTGTTTGGGAGAAGATTTTTAATTGGTGGAAGGTAGGGGTCGTTAATGCTTTCTCTCTTGATGAATTCTTTTCATCAAATGGAAACGTCAATGTCCCTAGTTATTATTCTCGTGTTTGGCAAGCGGTTGTTTGGACTACCGGGTACTTCATATGGAAAGAAAGAAATGCTCGTGTGTTCGGTAGCAAGGTTTCAAGTAATAACAAAATTGCTCAAGACATTCAACTAAAAAGTTTTGAGTGGATTACGCGAAGATCAAACAAATATAAAGAGATAGATTGGCAAATATGGTTACGAGACCCCACAAAGAGTCGACTTCAGTAAGCAATATTCAGTTTGCGATCGAGTTCATGTGCTATTTTTCCTGTGATATCTGCTATTTATTGTTGAGTGGCTGTCATTCCATCTGCGAAAATGTCTGCTAGTTCAGGTCCACAGAGGCATTTTTTGTGTGGTTTGTATTATGCTATCCATGGTTGTTAGTGAATTGTTTGTGTGTCAGGTCAATAATTGTCTAGTGGTGGTACCATGTTTGATATCAAGTGTAAGCTGGTACCTTGATTTCAATATCCTCTAGTGTCAGTTCTTGTATTAGTCGGTTGCTTTGTTTGTTTAGAAACAGTTCGTAGTATTTGTTTTAGTTTTCTTTGGGTCTCATCCTCTTTTAATTTTCTTGATTATTTGAGGTGGGATGCCTTTAGTTTGTATCTTGTTTTCTTGGGTTCTATTGATTTTGTTGCCTTTCTAAAAAAAAAAAAAATATGTTGCTTAGAACATAACCATTTTGACATTTGAGAATAAAATTTAGGTTTGTGTTTAGGAAGATGTATTTATAGACAAAATTTGACAAGACTATATACGAGTTTGGTTCTATTTGGGCCTTTCTTTATCGTCATCAAGATCTAATTGGGCCTTTTCTTTACAATCCTACACATTAACCCAACAATCAAGAAGAAAAATAGCATCATGCTTAGGGATGTTCATTGGTTCGGTTTCAGGTTTTGGGTTGTACAGTTCCGGTTTATCAGTTTAAAAAGAGGTGGCAAAATGGTTGGGTCTTGGTTTAGATGGGTGACTTGAAAGGATGAGTCTAAATGGGTATGGGTCAACATGGGTATATGTCAGGCCGGGTCAGGTTTTTTTGGGTTTCCAGTTTTTTGTCTCATCATTGAATACAATAATTCACTACTGTAAACAAAGACTAATCGTATTCAATATCCGTTTTTAGACATTTTTGTCCATTTTTTACGTTTTTATACTATTTCGTACGTTTTTATATGTTTTCGTCCGTTTTTATATGTTTTCATCCGTTTTCGTCCGTTTTTATACGTTTTCATCTGATTTCATCCGTTTTTTTTACGTTTTCATCCGTTTTTATACATTTTCGTCTGTTTTTTACGTTTTCGTCAAGTTTTATACATTTTCATCAGTTTCTATACGTTTTCATCCATTTTTAAACGTTTTCATCCGTTTTTATACGTTTACGTCAATTTTTTTACGTTTACGTAAGTTTTTATACGTTTCATCCAGTTTTATACGTTTTCATCTGTTTTTTCGTTTTCGTCCGTTTTTATACGTTTTCATCTATTTTCGTCTGTTTTTACGTTTTCGTCCGTTTTCATCCATTTTTATACGTTCTCATCCATTTTTCGAATATTTTTTTTTACGTTTTATCAGTTTTTATACGTTTACGTCAGTTTTAATACGTTTTCATCCGTTTTTATATGTTTTCATTCGTTTTCGTCCGTTTTTTACACGATTTCATTAGTTTTTACACGTTTTCATCAGTTTTTACACATTTCCTTCCGTTTTTATACGTTTTATTCATTTTCGTCCAGTTTTATATGTTTTTCTATGTCTTCATCCGTTTTCGTCTATTTTTTACGTTTTCATCCGTTTTCGTATGTTTTTTTACGCTTTCGTCAGTTTTTATACGTTTTCGCCTGTTTTATACATTTTCGTCCGTTTACATCCGTTTTCGTAAAAAATGGAAAAAGTGTAAAAAAACAGACGAAATCATAAAAAACAGACGAAAACGGATGAAAATGTATAAAAACAGACAAAAATGTAAAAAATTGATATAAACTTAAAAATGGATGAAAACGTTTAAAAATGTATGAAATCGGACGAAAACAGATAAAAATGTAAAAAACAGACGAAAACATAAAAAAATGGTCAAAATGTATAAAAACAGACGAAAACGTGTAAAAACAAGTAAAAACGAATGAAAAGGTGTAAAATTGGACGATAAGGTAGAAAAATGGACGAAAATGTATAAAAATAGATGAAAACGTATCAAAACAGACGAAAATAGATGAAAACGTATAAAAACGAATGAAAACGGACCAAACCGTATCAAAACGGACGAAACGTATAAAAACGAATCAAAGTATAAAAAACGGATAAAATGTATAAAAAAGATTAAAATGTATCAAAACGGACGAAAACGTATAAAAATGGACAAAAACGTATAAAATATCACATATCACATGTGATATATCACATGTGATTTTTTCGGCTACGAAAAAAATGATTTCTTTTTTTGTTCAAAAGTATCTCAAAGTGTCCGTCTATAGAAAGATAATTAAATGCTCGTTGCGATGGTGTAATTATTTTCGCTTAATGATTAACGGTTTTATAGATATTTAAATTATAAAAAAAATGGGTGAACTATTAAAATGCGTTTAATCTCAACTATTGATTTCTTTTTAAATGGATGGTGGGGATGAGTCCCTTGGTATGTAAGAAAAGTTTGGTATTTAAAATAACTCTCCTCAAGCTTATTTAAAAAAAAAAAAAAATCTTAAGCCTCCATAATCTTTCATAGTCTCTCGTGCCAAACATGCCCGTAACTTCATGTAGCTTATAAAAATAATGTATCTTTTTATAATCTTTATCTCAACACCATCTCCAATTCCAGCAATAACTGAGTTTGCCAAACATACCCTTAATCATCTTGGCAAGGCATTCACAATACATATGTGTCAAGTCAAATGAGAATAAGAAATCAAGGTTGGTTTGTTTTTGTGTTTTTGTGTTTTTTTTTTTTTTTCGTTTTCTTTTGAATTTTGATGTTAGGTATGTTTTCTTCGTAAATTGGGCCGTAATCCAATTAATTGAAACCCAAAACTGTTTCAGCAATCAGCAACATGGGTCCAGTAGAAAAGTCTTATAACATTCAGCCCATTCTAAAAGTTTATTTTAACAACTCTTGCAGAACATGAGCCCAACAACACCCTTTGTTTTAAGCCAAAAGTCTTGTGTGTTTAAATGTAGCGTCTTTAACATAGCAACAGGCAACAACACGAGAAAAAAAGTAGCAACATCAAGCATTCGAAATCAGTAAAGATGCAGAAACTCTTTCAAACTCGACGTGTTTCATTTTTGTGCCCCTTCGCGGATACAGAGTAAAAAATAAACGCATAAAAGACAAATAATTAAAAGTTAATTTAACCCCTTAATCAGGTTATCCGTGTCACTCAAAGTTTGCGCTTTGCATAAATATTATCGCAATCAGATGGGTAATCAGGGTTCGCCCAGACAATGATGCGTGCATAACAGCTACGAAGTGTTGTTTTGTTTTCCCCTTCAACACTTGAATTGAACGTAAATATGACACGAAACAATGCAATAATAAATGAAAATAATACTAAAAAAGAGGTGACCACAACGATCACTACCGATGAATCACATTTTCCATGCCTACAATCCATAATAACAAAAAGATCATGTGATGCCTTGTCTACAATCATAGGGATAAAAACAGCACTACTTGTACCCACCGTTACACTGAAAGTTACAGATGCCAAAGAAAACCTTTCTGCGTGAGTAGTGCGTGACTCTCAACTTCACAAAGAAGATTAAAAGATTAACCAACAAAATACAGAATAACAAGCAGAACCTCAAGAAAGGTTACTGATCTAAAGTAATTTAAAGACAAATGAATCAATAAGACTTATATTTAGACACGACGCATAACAATGATTTTTACTACTGAATACTGATGATGCGCGTGAAGAGCATAAGAGTGTCTTTAACATCTCCAACTCTTCGTCCTTAGAAACCTTATTGTTAAGAGATATCGTCACCTTTTTCAACACGGGTGATTTGGCCAAGACAAGCTTCAGTAACTCCAACTCAGGCTTCAAATTGCCAAAATTGCTAAACACAAATTCATTCAGATGCTCCAACCATATATCTGAATAAGCGTCCAGTGTAACTGAGTCTATCTCAGACTGCGAATACTTATCTGAAAGTTCGGCGAGAACCTGTCGGCATTGCAGTATTTCTTGGGTCAGTTTATGTGAGCGTAAGGAAAAAAAAAAAAAAAATTGCGTAAAAAGATTGCGTAAAAAGATAACAAAAAATAGCAAAAAACATGTAGTATCTGTCTACCATAACGACCGGACTTCTAATATTTGACCCACAAAGGAGCATATGTTAATTTTTGTCAAATAATTTTCAGATGTTCCACCTTTTTATAAACTCAATTAGTCAATTTCATAGTGTTTTTTTAGATATTCCACATCCAAACACAAGGACCATATGAAAGTTCTAAAACACATAAATGTATATAAACTAATAACAACAAAAATGATAATATCAACAAACAAAGCATGAATAAGCATATAAACATAACTTTATGTTGAAAAAGGGGGGAAGATACCTGAGTTGAAAAACGAAAAGAAAGAAGCCTACCCTGTTTAACCCATCACTGATACCAGTTATATTTACCAATAAAAAATAATTACACATTTGGTCCCTGTTTTTTATGATCGGGAGATTTACGTACCCAAATACTAGGGGTCCTGGTGAGCAAAACCGTCTGAGTCCCGACAACCGACCCGATCCCGATATAAACCGATAGTTCCGAAACCGAATAATATCTTCTCGGGTCGGGAGTCGGGATGGATTTTTAGCATTTTCGGGATTTGGGACGGGCCAAAAACCGATAAAATACAAGCAAAAACCGACTACTTTCGGGACGAGCCAAAAAATGACTACTTTCGGGTCGGTATTCGGTTTATGATTTAGATGACTTTCAGGATCGGGATTAGTCGGGACGCGACGGGACGGGTCGGGTCGGGATCCGGCCCGATGCTCAGCCCTACCACATATGCATCAATATTTAAATATTTCCAAAACACAAGTTTTGAATGCATGGTATACAATGCTATTAAAGTAAGGTAGGAGAAAATATGTAAATAATAATGTGTATATGATGATGTATGTAAATGCCCATTTATGATTAGTTTCCTTTGTACCTTTTTCATTTAGTAGTTCTCATATCTTTTATGAAAAAAAATAATAATAATAAAAATAATAAAAAAAAAAAAAAAAAAAAGGAAAATTACAAAAATAGATTGTCGCTTACTTGATAATTCACTATTTGGATATTCAATTTTGTTTTTTCAAAAATAGACCGGGCGACTAGGCAACCCACCCATGCATCTGATAAGTGTCCCAAGTACATGCTAAGTGACGGCTTATGGTTGGTAGTTGTACAAGTTGCCCGGTCGCCCCGGTTTATTTTTGAATAAAGTCAAAAGTGGTCTAAACAGTGATTAAACACTGTTTGCGACTGGTTTATTTTTGTATATTTCTCATAAAAAATTACATCATTTCGAAAGTACTTTGCTAAAACAGTATTACTGGAAAAAAAAATATGGCCAATCAGGTTTCTATATTTTGTCAAACTTTGATAAATTGGCAATCGAAAGTATCTAAAGATATTTAGGCGGGACCTTCTTGAGAAGATAAGTGAAAAACACTTACTAATGTAAGTCAAGAAAGTAAAATAGTTGATATAAAGGCGGGAACAATGTTAAAGGAGGTTTGACACATTTCATAAAAAGAAAATTTTAATGTAAGTGTACTATACATTCAAAAGCTTGACATGTCCTTATAACTCATAGGTATCTCCACCTCGAAACTCGCCTATAAAAGAAAAGTTTCAAAGAAGTAAATAGTATCTCTTTAATTAAACACCCAATTATGAAGAGAGCACTTTCTCTTAAGGGTGAGCATCGGTCCAGGACCGGACTGACAAGACCGAGGACTAAATTAGCCAAAAAATCAATACCGAGGACCGGACCGAATGTGCTCGGTCCGATCCGGTCTCGGTCGATCCGGTCCAACAAGGCCAAATAATCGGTTTTTGGTACGGACCGGACCGAGGACCGAAGTAGCCAAAAGCTAAGACTGAGGACCGGACCGAATGTGGTCGGTCCAATCTCGGTCGGTCCGGTTCGTTCGAGTCGTTTGCTCAGCCCTACTTTCTCCTTCATTGAACTTGTTCTTGAACCCATTCAGATTGATAGTTCATACTTAGGGGATGTTTCTTTTTTCTTTTAGACTAAGGAGGTGTTTCTTTTTTTCTTAGCTAAGAATTTATGTGGGTCCCACGTCTCTCCAAGCCTCTTATTGGGGAGGATGTCATTTTTCATCCCTTGTGGATATAGACCATATAAAGGATTTTCTTGGGCCCTACTTAAAAAAGTAAAATTATTAAATGTTAAGTGGGTCCAATCCCTTAGCTAAGGGAAAAAGTAAACAACCCCTAAGATTTTTATAAATATATGTGGGGGTCACCTCTATTAGAGCCACTTAATGGGGAATGGTTAACATTTTATGCAAGGTTTTCAAGATCGGGATCCTACCTAGGATCGTTTTCGTCTTTGCAAGATCGTGATCGTAAGATCAGATCGGGATCTTAAGATCCTACTATAATATCATTTTCTTAATAGTTTTGTAATATTATACAAATTTACGAATTATTATATATCATAAACACAAAATTATATGAATGTTCCATCGAATACTTGTCTTAAATTATGATTATGAAATGTTTAATAAGATTAACATGTTGTTTTTTAAATTCTACAAAAAGAATAATCCAGAAATTTGCAGTTTTTTAGTTTGTTATCCGAGAAAAGTAGGATCGGATCGGATTAGCTCTTAAGATCATATGGTAAAGATCGAGAACCTATAAGATCTTAAGCTTTCAAATATCCTATGTAAGATCCAGATCGTTTTTGCTTTGCAGTATCGTAAAATTGTAAGATCCTAAGATCAGGATTGAAATCCTGACAACCATGATTTTATGCCTTGGGATATAAATGAAGTAAGAGAAATAAATTGGTCCCACTTAAAAAAGAAATACTATTAAATGTTTTGTAGGCTCAATCTCTTAGCTAAGGATAAAAAGACCTATAAGATTCGCTTTGGTTTATGTTTAATTGAGTGAGGAAATTAATCACCACATTTTGTTTAGTTTAACATTTCTATAAAACGTTGAAAATTATGTCTCAAGTGTTAGTTTTACTTTTATATCGTATAACACTTTCAAATGGAACTACAAGCTTCACAAACTCCATGGTCATCAACTAAACACAATTTTTTGTAAGCAAAATTCTCTGGAAATTGGTACCTCAAAAAAAAAAAAAAAAAGAAAAAGAAAAAAAAAAAAACTTTAAACCATAAGCAAAAATGAAAGAAACAAAGATTAGCAAGACATAAAATAAAGTTTCAAGTTGAATCACAATATGTATTAATGTGAATGAATATTACTGTGATGGCGTAACTCGGAATAGTCGGATGTTAACATTCCAATAGCTCAGTATGAGTCGGAATCGGCATCATGTTGAATATTCTCTTCAACTATATAAGCTACAACAACTTACAATATTCAAATAAATTAAGAAAACACGAGGATGGATATTGTAGTAAGAACTTGATTAATGGACAATTGGATGCGAACTGCCAACGAGTTTTGGTAGAGATGTCTACATCCTTCAAGTATAAGCTTGTAAGGTTAGCAAATGCATGGAATGTTGATTGAGGTTTAAGATTACAACGACCGATATATAGGTTAGTTAAGTGATGCAACGAGATGAAAAAAATTAAGGGTAACCAATACTCGTAACCCAACTCAAGGATTAATTTCTTGACAGTATTGGCATTTGACAAAGAGAATAATATTTGATCCATTTCAGCACATTCGTCGCCATCTACCTCTACGGAGAGGATCAATTTCGGCACCTTCGTGCCATAACAGAACAGCTGACAACTCTCGGGATTTTGACCAGTGGATTTATCAAACATACCTTCCTCTACTAACACAAGTTTAGGAATTTTGACCTAATTGTACCTCCATTTCTTTGAGAGGATCCTTGTTCTCACTGCAGCATTAATTGGAACAAGGCATAGGATGGTTTCAATGACGTTTTGAGGAAGGTTGCTGATTCTATCCGAAGATTACTTTTTACTTTTTTAAACACACTTTTTACACACCTATATTGCCTAATTCACACACCATCTCACAAATGTCTGCGACGAGACTTGAACCCACAACTTCTTGGTTGATGAGCCACTCACATACCACAAGATCAAAGGCCTTGATTGATTCTATCAAAAGATGAACATTTAGCTTTAGACAAATGGTCAGCTCTAGCTTTCATCTGAGAGTGTTCTTGTTGGACCGATGCTAATTAACTCTGCAAAAATCAGTTACACAAAATAAACTTGGTACCCAATAAAAAGATTCTAAAATTCCTACGTTCTCAACAACCAAAAAAATGATGGACTATTACAACCTTAAACAACAAAAACACATTCAAACACGCACAACGACAGCCAGAACAGGCTTGATTTATATAAAAACCAGGCCTAAAAGACCTACAACACATATATTGTTGGCTTGCCCCAATTGCTAACAACTGCAGAAAGTACAAAATAGTATCCGAAGAAGATGCAAACAAACACGTAGTGTCTCAAGAACACTGAATATTCATCATCAATCACAAAACTTAATTCTCAAGTGATATGAAGCCAGCCAATATCTAAAAAGATATATATTTAGAGACCATTCTCAACAGATATCTCTACCAGGGGCGACACGTGTGAAGAGCTGCGCAAGAGAGTAGTTAACGTCTGCAAATCTTCATTTTCAGCAACATCGTTATTAAGCACTATACGCACCTTCATCAACAAAGGTGACTTGGCCAAGATAAGCTTCACAAACTCCACCTCACGCTCGATGTTGCAAAAATTATCGATCTCCAGCTCTTTCAAATTCTCCAACCAGATGCCCGAATAATCTGGCGGTGTAAAGAAGAGCATCTCATCTTCCGACTCATAATCTGAATCTTCAGGGAGGTTCTGTTGGTATAACTTGTGTCAGTGTATCTTAGCACGAGAATAAAAACACATAGGACAAAAGATAGATTTGCGTTCTTTACCCGTAGATCAAGTTTCTCCAAGTTTGGCGAGCTTCGCATCAGAAGAGTAAGAAAAGGTAAGCAACTGTTGTCAAAGAAACACATTTCTTTTAAACAGAAACATTTGAGGTTGACTAATGACATTGGAAGCTCTCGTGGAACCACACCTTGAGCAAAACCCTTGAACCAAAGCCCAAAACAAAGATTAGCAACCGGTTTTTTTCTATTAAAACTGAATCAATTATACATCATCTGAAAGAATAGTACCTCAATGACTGTATCCAAAATATGCAGAGTTTCAGTCGCAGGTAAAGACTCAAATAGCTCAATGATGGTGGAACTGTCATTACCGCGAATATTATCTTCAATTAAAAACTGCAACAACTTACAATATTCAGGTAAAGTAATGAAAGACAATATGGATAAGTTTTATAGCAAAGAGCTTACCAGACCGCAAGTCTGAATTAACGGAGATTTGGATAGGAGATTCAGAAGCGTTTTTCTAGTAATGTTTACATATTCCAAATATAATCTTGTGAGGCGGCCAAATCCATCAAACGTTGGTTGATGGTGAATATCACAGCTTCTGAGATGTAGGTCTGTTAACTGATGCAACCTGAAGAAAGATGAGGGTAACTTACACCCACGATCCAATTCAAGCATTAGTATCTCAAGAGTATTGGTCCTTGCTAAATTGGCTATTATATGGTCAATTTCAACGCAAGTTTCATCTGGGCAAACGGAAAGGGTGAAGTCAAGTATTGGACCCTCGTGTGCTAACAGAACTTGGTATATAGCATAGAAAAGTTTAAACCTCTTGCTCATGTCTTTTAATTCACATTGTAAAATGAGATCCTCCAGATTAACATTGGAATAATCTTGGTACTGACGAGGAGATACTTTAAATGTATGCTCACAAAACACAAGTTGAGGAATTTTGGTCCACTTGTACCTCCATTGCCTCAAGAGAATACTTGTCCGTGCTGCCTCTTGAATTGGTAAAAGACATAGAATTGTTTCTATTACTGTTGGAGGTAGACTGCTAATCTTATCCAATGACGATTGTTGACCTTCCATTTAAATACATTAAACCAGTACTAAATAGTGCTGCAAAAATCAAAGAAAGATAAACAAAGTTTAATAGATTAATGCATTTAAGTTTCAAGCATATACATCCTCTTTTACACAATAGATACACAAAATTAATCTATTACAAACACTTATTAGTGTATGTTAGCACAATATATTTTGCGACACAGATTATAATAACTATTGATTAATTCTATTGGTGGGTATTTGTTATAGCCTTTTAGTGTGGCTTATTAGCTTATATAGACAAAATAAGACCATTGAAGTGTTTGGATAAGCATATTGTTGAGCTTATATAATAGGGGTTTGAGAAGCCCTTTTTTGTGGCTTACTGGCTTATATAAGTTTGTAAGCCTATTTTTCCACATGAGCTAAATAAGCTTATCTAGGATATGTAAAAATCGGCCTAGGCGGCGACTAGGCGCTAGGCGGGTGTTTTCCGATGCGATTTCGAGTTGATCAGCCGAATTAATCGGAAATGGTCAAAGTCAGCGATCAAAGTTCGACCTAGGCTGACAAAAAGTCATTTTTCCCCTTTATGTTTGGGTTTTTTTTTTTTTTTTTTTTTTCTTTTTTTTTTTTTTTTTTACTAGACATGATACACAATCAATAACACAATGGATAAATCACAGTAACACAATCAAAATCAAGTGAACTTTTAAACTATTTAAAATTTGAAGTGTTATGTTTATGTCATACATATAATTTCAAAATATATATATATATATTGGCTAGCTAGAAGGTGGTCAACCGTGCGACTAACGCCTATAAATTTTTGCAACATTGGCTAATCCAAACACTCAACATTAGCTTATGAGCTTATTCATCATAAGCCATGAGCTACTTATACGAAACCAATCCCGCCGTAGCAAGATACGAGGGAGGTAGAATGTAGAGAGATCATACCCTAGGGTAAATCAGAAAGTAGGGACATAATAATCATATACTAAGATGCATTTTCACATCATATAAATTTTGGAGCATACTGACTAAAAGAATATGAATAGTTTATAACCCTAAAATCCCCAAATGTATAGAAACAAACAAAATTATGCATAAGTAAACATTTTATCCTTGAAAAATAAGATAAGAAACAAATTTATCAATGCAGAAAGAATAGATAGTTGAAATTAATTAATCAGAAGTGTTGGCATACCTGAGTTTCCAACATAATCTCTGTTGTTAAAAAAGAAAAAATGAGTGGGTGTAAACTGTAAACCTGCTTTATCAATAATCAAGAAGTTATACATACTTGGTCCCTGTATTTTGTTATAAGTTACTGTTTTCCCCATTTATTTTACGAAACCTTGCAAATATATAGAATAAAAAGAGAGAATCTTTTAAATGGCCCGTCTTTACTCGTAGTTTACGAAACTGGATCTAGCATATACTTTTTTCCACAATAAACTATTAAATATTGCTATTAGACGACTTTTTAACCATACACGTGTCTAAGGGTGTTTCCGAGCGAACCTTTAGGCAAGTGAATTTATTGAAATTTGACACATGAATGTTAGGCGAATGGTATATGCTAGGCAAATGATAGGCGAGTACTAAGCGAAATTCTGGGCAAATGTGAAGAGCTTGGCGATTTTACGGGCGAACCTTATGGGCGAATTTTGTTTTTATTAAAAGTGGGTGATTTGCTGGGTGATTGCTTGAAATCTGGGCGAGAGGTTTTATCTGCGCCAAATATATTCCATACTTTTAGAATGTTTTATTTGAGAAGTGAGTGTGAACAAGAAGATATGTAAGGCTACCCACACTAAGGGGATTCAATCCCCTTACTTTTCCCTGTCACGTCAGCTTTCTCTCTCCAGCGACCTGCAGACGATTCAGTGCCCCAGTAAGGGCGACCTAGTTCAGTTTTTTTTTTTTTTTCAAAACTAAAAAAAAAAAAAAAAAAAAAAAAAAAAAAAAAAAAAAAAACACCTTAAACGTGTCACATGCTCACAGCCAAATTAACATCCATTTAACAAACTTAAAAAAAAAAAAAAAAAAAAAAAAAAAAAAAAAAAAAAAAAAAAAAATTAGTCATCTTCTCCCTCCCCACTAAAAACACACCCACCCACACATTAAACACACACAATCAATATATTTCTTGGATTTTATCACTTCAAAAGTAATAAAGTGGGCAACGGTTTTTATTTGCTAAGAAAAAGAACTCGATCCTTGTGGCGATCGTTTGTCCCTTTTGTCTTGCCTCGACCGAATACCCAAAGCAAGGATCGAATGAAATCGATCGGATGTGTCGATCGAATGTTCCTTCTGTGCCCAGCCTAATGTCATAACCTTTTAAATTCTCAATTTCTTGGTTCCATAAATCTTAACTGTCCATTTAATATTGTACTTTAAAACTTTTGTAAATATCTATATACAAGTTGATGTGAATGGACAATGTACTTCGGGTAACTTTGTACTTCACATGATCAAGGGAGGGGTTATAAAGACCGGGGGTCTTTTTTTATTTGAACCGGGTCTAGGACTAGGTGGCAGTGGAGTACAGTGGTCCTTTGTGTGTTTTTTTTGTTTTTTTCCAATTTTGTCGTTTTGTGACTTTTTTTTTTTTTTTTTTTTTTTCTTTTTGTATAGTTTGTGTAATTTTTTTTTTGTTTGTATTTTGTTTGTGTAATATTTTGTGTATTTGTATTTTGTTTGTGTAATGTTTTTTTTTTGTTTATTTGTTACGTTTATATAATTAACGTCCAATGCGTTTTTATTTAATTAATAACAACAACATTTACGGTATAGTATATATTTAACGTCCAATGCGTTTTTTTTTTTTTTTTTTTTTTTTTAAATGTTTGGTATAGTATATATTATTTTAACGTTTTTTTTGTGTTTATTTGTTACGTTTATATAATTAACGTCCAATGCGTTTTTATTTAATTAATAACAACAACATTTACGGTATAGTATATATTTAACGTCCAATGCGTTTTTTTTTTTTTTTTTTTTTTTTTTTTTTTTTAAATGTTTGGTATAGTATATATTTTTTGTAACGTTTTTTTTGTGTTTATTTGTTACGTTTATATAATTAACGTCCAATGCGTTTTTATTTAATTAATAACAACAACAAATAGCATGTTAAACGTTACCACATTAAACGACTATGACAACAAATGTTATTATTCAACAACATCTACGACATATGAAGATTATTCAAAAATTTCAACTTTTATTATTTTTAACAAAATACTTTTTTTTTTAAACTTTTATAACATTTATTACAAAAAAAAAAAAAAAAAAAAAAAAAAAAAAAAAAAGCCAAATGACATCTTTTATAGCATTTATTACAAATGGGCTAGTGGGGGACAAAAAAAAGAAATGTGGCAGTGGGCTAAGGGCTAGGTGGCAGTGGCTAGGGGTTGTAGACCCGGTCTTGTTAGGGCATCCCATGATCAATTGTGTTTGTCAGTGTATAAAAGTGCTTTTGAGTCAATTTGGTAAAGTGAATAAATACCGTTTGTTCTTGTAAATAGAGTATGTATATGGTTAACTTTGGTAATTGGTTTAAATAAATAAGCACTCCATCCTTCCATAATTATGGTCCACACAACTACATTTCTCAATCTATCAAATATATTAGGGCACGTTTGGTAGAGAGAATTTCAGAGGATAGAAATAAAGCAGAGAATATAAATTCAGAGAATAGAAATCAGTAAAGAATTTTGTTCAATTCTAATGTTTGGTAACAACAGAGACTTGACCTGAGAAATGAAAAAAAATTTATTTGTTGATTTTTTTAAAAAAATTATTTTTTCTAAATAACAATTCTAAAATATATATATATATATATATATATATATATATATATATATATATATATATATATTTTAATTTTTTTTAAAACTTATTTTTTTAAAATTTTTTAAAAAAAAATAATTTATTTTTTATAAAAATTATTTAAAAAAATTATTTTTTCTAAATAACAATTCTAAAAAATAAATATTAAAAAAAAATATTTTTTTTTAAATTATTTTTTATAAAAAAATTATTAATTTTAAAAAAACCTATTTATTTTGTAAAAAAGTTATAGTAAAAAAAACTTGTATACGTGATTTATTTTGTAGCATAATGTAGAGAAATGGGATTTCCACTCCAAAAGGTGAGGAAAATAGAGAATTGGTTTTGTGTGTAAGTTGAATTCTTGAGAAAATTGATTTCTCCGCTTTTTTATTTCCCAAACGTACCAAACACGAGAATTTTGTCCATTTCCATTTCTCCACCTTTATTTCTCCCTACCAAACACACCCTTAGGGTTGTAAATGAACTTAATATCCGGTAATATTTCATGAATGCTTCGATAAAAAGTTCGTTTATGTTTGTTTATTTATTAATTGAACAAACATGAACCAAAGTCTCGTCCATTTGTCTATGTTCATGAACGTCTGAGTATGCGTTCGATAATGTTCGTTTATGTTTATTTATCTGTTTATGTTCGTATATTATATCTTTTAATTATATACTATTAAAATTCGTTTACTTAAACAAAACAAGTTATGTATACTTTAATAAAGTTTATGTTTGTTATCTTATGTTCATGTATGCCCGTTTGTTTAATGTCTTAATGGGCGACATAAATGAACATGATCAACACATTTTCTTAATAAATGAAAATGAACAAAAAAAAAAATCGTTCGTTTAATCTTTCTTGTTCGTTTATTTGTCCAGTAAAAATTAAACGAACGAACATTAACAAGGCTTCATCCGTGTTTGTACGGTTCGTTTACAACCCTAAAATATCTTCTTCACTCATTAAAGAATCTTTTGATTGTTGATTGGTTAATATAAGAAGTATACAATTATTTTAAAAATATCCCAAAACTAAAATGTGAACAATAATTTTTAAACATAAGTATTAACTATTTCACGTGACATGAGTCTTTGAGTGATTTGTGGTGAACTTGTGCCATGATCATAAATCTGCCTCATTAAACACGAAAATTTTAAACACATGTGATAATATTCATAAACCATATGCAAATTATTTTATTTACTCGAAAACTGAAGTTCACCGTGACTCCAAAAGATAGAAAAATGATTTTGATTTGGATTTGAATTTTGATTTAATGTAGGAAAAAGAAAAATATTACTATATAAAAAACATAAATAATTAAAAATTCAACATGCAAAGCATTTAAAAAAATTAACGTCACTCCAAAAGATATAAAAATGATATATAAATATTAAAGCTATATATGTGTGGCTGAGAATAGATACTCCAATTTTTAGAAAGCAAGTATCTATATCCATTTTCAAAACCCTGCATGCCTGCCTGGGAGTGCAAATTGTACTATTTTTAGACATCAAACCCTTGTGTCAAAATAGGGCTGAGCATCGGGTCGGATTTTGACTCGACTCGTCTCGACTAATCTCGATCTTTAAAGTCACCTAAATCGTAAACCGAATAACGACTCGAAAGTAGTCGGTTTTTTTGCCCGTCCCGACCTGTCCCGAAAGTAGTCGGTTTTTGCTAGTATTTTGTCGGTTTTTGGCCCGACCTGTCCCGAATCCCGAAACTGCTAAAAATCCATCCCGACTCCCGACCCAAGAAGCTATTATTCGGTTTCGGGACTATCGGTTTATGTCAGGATTGGGTCGGTTGTCGAGACTCGGACAGTTTTACACACCCCTATGTCAGAATCCCCCCCCCCCCCCCCTATACCAAACATAAGTTTTCAAATCTAATCCCTAATCCAAGCCCAAAACATGCATACCAAACGGGCCCAAAATGAATTCTTTCTAACTAGTTTATATTGATACACATATGAATAACTAAATATGAGCTTAACCAGTATTTAACAGTCTTCCCCTAAAAATGGCCCTAATGAAAGTGGTTTTGTTTGTCTGAAGACTTTTTTTCTTTTTTTTTTTTTTTTTTTTTTTTTTAATACTTAAGTGGTTTCACTTACTTGACTTGTGTGTGTGCATGTTTGACATACAGTTCACACACACACCAACAACAACAAAAAAGTGTTTCATAAAAAAAGTGTGTGTATTACTACGTAGAAAAATACTAGATCC
Source organism: Artemisia argyi (assembly GCA_030686995.1). Classification (NCBI taxonomy): domain Eukaryota; kingdom Viridiplantae; phylum Streptophyta; class Magnoliopsida; order Asterales; family Asteraceae; genus Artemisia; species Artemisia argyi. Next base: position 204,561,734 of record CM060700.1, read on the forward strand.
ACATAAGGTTTACAAAATTTCACCCACTCGCTGACGTGGCAGAGTGCTGATTGGTTGATTTTCAGTGGGCCACAGAAAACCAACCAATCAGCACTCTGCCACGTCAGCGAGTGGGTGAAATTTTGTAAACTTTATGTGGGTGTAGCACACCTCTACTACGTAATACTTTTTTCCCTTCAAATTTGCAGACTAAAAAGTATTGGAGCCAACACCATTCATTCTCCTTCCTCTATCTCTTGACTGCCGGCCACCTCCGATCCGCCGCATCAACCTTTTCTGCCCGAATCGGCCACCTCTAGTGAATAATAGTAATGCCAGATTAAACCAAAACAACACAAATCCAGATCTTTTGAAACCAAAAGTCAAAACCCATATTCAATTCAAACATACACATGCACACAACAAATTTGAACCTAAAATCATTTACTTTTGAAACATCAGAAACACAGACCTGAAAACTCGTTATTTGTAGCTTCTGACAAAGAAATCAAACAGTACATATTCGGTTTGGATTATACAAGATCCATTTGAAAACATACAAATTCCAATTGACAAAATCATCATTATTCTACAATTATTAAATCAGTAGGTTCCTAATTCCTTACCTTCCATCTTGATATTATAACTTCACCCGATATTCCGATATTTGAGTATGTCACGTACTTTGTTTTACTACGATCAACAGAGATCTGTACCACGGGGGATGCGTGTGGGGAGCGCAAGAGAATTCCTAACATCTGCAACTTTTCATCCTTAGTAACCACCCCATCAAGCACTATGCTCACCTTCAACAACATAGGCGACTTAGCCAATATAAACTTCACAAACTCCATCTCATGCTTCAAGTATGCAAAATGTTCAATCACCAATTCCTTCAGATGCTCCAGCTGAATGCCTGAATAATCTTGTGGTGCAACTGTCCTTATCTTATCCCGTGAAAAACATTCCGGATATATATATTGGTACTGCGGTATATCAAGTGTCAGTGTATATTGACATGAGATTCAAAAGAAATAAGACACAAGATATATTTATGTAATTTACCTTTAGCTCGAGTTTCTCCAAGTTTGGGGAACTTCTTATCAAATAAATAATAAAAGGTAACCCACATATGTCATTATAATCCATATCCTCTAAACAAAAGTATTTGAGGTGGACTAATGAGGTCGGAAGCTCTTGTGGAAACGGCCTTGCGATAATGTTCCCTTGTTGTATATAAATATCGGCAAAGCACTTGAACCATAGGGGAAAAAAGAGATTAGCAACCCAAGTTATTCTTTAATGTTTCGAAATTAAATCAGTAACACAGAGTCTGAATAAATTGTTACCTCAATGACCGTATTTGAAAAGGTCACATGTTCAATCACACGTAAACATTCAAGTAAATCAGTAATGGTGGGCATGTCAATACCAAGAGCATTTCTTTCAACCATAATCTGCAACAATTTACAATATTCAGGTAACTAATGAGCGCAAATGAGGATTGATATTATAGTAAGAACATACCAGATGAAAACTCTTAAGTAACGGACAACTGGATACGAGATGTAGGAGCGTTTGTTTATTTATGTTTACATGGTTCATGTATAAGCTTGTAAGGTTAGCAAATCCATTAAATGACGGTTCATGATCAATTTCACAGTACACGAGAGAAAGGTCCGTTAACTGATGCAACGAGAAGAGAGATAAGGGTAACTTATCCTCAAGACTCAACTCAAGCGTCAGCTTCTTAACAGTGTTCTTCCTTGACAAATAAGAAATAATTTGATCAATTTCAACACAAGTCTCATCTGCGTCCACACTAAGGGTGAAGTCAAGTATAGGTCCTTGGTGCACTAACAGAACTTGGTATATAGCAGAGAAAAGTTTGAACCTCCTGCTCATAAGTATCCTTTCACTTGGCACCTCAAATGTTTCCTCCAGAATTAACAGCGGGTTCTCATCAATTGATACTCTGTTTGGAATTATACGCGGATAAAGACCGAAAAAGAGTTTAGATATATTGGTCCACTTGTACCTCCATTCCTTCGAAAGGATACAAGTCCTTGCTGCATCTTGTATTGGTACAAGACATAGAATGCTTTCGATTATGTTTGGCGGAATAGTACTAATCCTATCCAAAGACACATGTTCTCCTTCCATTTCAATACATTGTTGCTGCAACTTAGATAATTTAATTCTGCAAAAATCAGTTCAAGATAATTTGGTGTGAGTAAGCTTCTTAACAGTAAAACTTTAGCTTCTAGTCATTCCTCATTTGGTTACTAAACCATTTTGTTATACTCATTGAGCTCTGTATACCGTTGTCTTATCTATGACTTCATTAGACAATCACAATTCATTTTACCGGTGGTCACGACCCCATATATCAATAAAAACAAAACAATCACAATTTGCTAAACTCTATCACCATCAAACATCGAAACTAGTTATACCAACTTCGAGCAAAATAAGTACATTCAATCCCCATCCCCATATCATTCTACAAACGCGGTCTATAGCATCTTAAATTAGTATCCATTTGTTCCCATTTCTATTCAATTCTTTTTAATGTTTATAGTTTTATTAACCTATGACAGCTACATAAACACCCGTGTGACAATTTTTTCGGTTCTTCTAGTTGGTGGCTAATATTAATCCTTAAATAACGCAAATTATACAAACTAGTTAAAATCGACAAGCCACCAACCTTATTAACCGTTTGACCTATTTACTTAAACATATTAAACGGGTCACAAACAAGTTATACATGTTATGCAGCCTAAATTAGGATTGAGTTTCTTGACACGATTATAAATGGGTCATATTTGGGTAGAGGTTATACTAACCCGTGAACCCGAAAAGTTCAACCCGAACACGACTCGATTGCCACCCCTACCTAAAACCACACAATGTAGAGAAACAAATGAAATCAAACACAATATTTTATAATATGGAGACAGAATGCATATAGTCACACAAATTATTTAATTATTATTGAATATTAAGATATGAAAATTAATTAAAAGGGTGGACATCACATCAAATACCTGAGTTGAAGTATGGAAAGAACCAACACTGCACGGTACACTTTACTCTCTGTATGTAGGAAATGAGAATCATGTCAAAGGTCTAATAATGATCAAGAATTTATACCCATTTGGTCCCCAGATTTTATAACTCGTATTTATTGGTCCCTGAACTTATACGCATGCTTTCAATACGAACATGGCTATGTTTGGGGAGAGGCTTTTATGGGGCTTATGGGGCTTGGGCTTTTAAAATAAGCCGGCTAATTAAATAAGTCTCGTTTGTCATGGGGCTTATGGAAGGGCTAAAAACTTTAGCCCCATAAAAGAGGCTAAAAACTTAAGCCCGGAGCTTTTGAAGAATAAATTACTTATTTACCCACAAAAATATCTAACATATACAAAAACTCATTTAATTATGTCATTTTTAATAATTTTGCAATAATAAATCCCGGCCTCAGCTCATTTGTCAAACAAGTTTATAAAAATTGCCAAAAAAGTTTATAAAAATACAAAATTTAATTTCGGCTTATAATATAAGTCCTAGCCCTAACCCGAGCCATTTCGCCAAACATACCCATATTGTTCAAAACACTTTCCAAATTTAAGAGCATTTCCAATGTTTGGCTTAAATAAGATTTATTGAATCAAAAGCTTATTTAGTCTCGATCTTTTAAAGTTTTTATGTGAGAGTGTATTGAAAATGATAGGTCAATAAAAGGTTAATGCATTAGATGAACGAGAAGGAAATCCCCCGTGCGTTGCGGAGGTTTAAAACTGTACATGTTTATACCAAAGTACTCCGTAGATGAATAGATGATACCCGCACGAAATAGTGATTTTAAAACTATGCGTTTTGTTAGCTAAGAATAAAGTTATCAAAGAATTGGGTAACAAAACTTTATATGGCAAGTGTATTAAGTGGGTGTTTGTTTTGGCTTATCTACAGGTTATTAACTTATATGAGTTAGGCTTACATTACATAATATAATGGCTCATTTTGATAATTATGGGCTTAAATAACATTAACAATTTAATATAAGCCTGTAAGTGGCAAAATAAGCCACAAAATTGTGGATTATGTTATATAAACCGAACATATATAAGCCATAAGCCGGCTATGTAAGCCGAAACAAACACCCTCTAAACAAACACCCCCTAACAATAAATAGATCTCATAGTTGCCATATATTTAACGAACCAATTATGTTTATTCATTTTTTGATAAATAAATAAATAAATAATCTTTCATCTTTAAAAAAAATACCTCGCAAACCGTTAATCGTTATGCGAAAAAAAATCATACAATCGCGACGAGAATTAGATTATTTTTCTATAAATATGCACTTGTATATACTTTCGACTAATTTTCTTTTCAAAATTCCGCCTAAAAAAATCACATGTGATTAAGAAAAATCGCATGTGATTTTTAAAATGAATCAAATACAAATCACGTTTGATTTTTCTTGTCGGAAATTAAAAAATAAAAAATATAATAATAATAATAATAATAATAATAATAATAATAATAATAAATGAATAAATGAATAAATTCGTCAAAAATATATAGAAGTGCATATCTATAGAAAGTTTTTTTTTTTTTTTTTTTTTTTTTTTACATTACAGAAAGATAATTTAATTCTCGTCGCGATGGTTTATTTTTCGCAGCTTAAAAATTTACCGTTTTACAAGATATGTTTGTTTAAAAAAAAAAGGATTTTGTATATAGAGGCCGCCCAAATTTTATACTTTTTTCATTAAGGCCGCTCATGTTTAAAATTTTATTTACAGGCCGTCCAAGTAAATCTCCTTTTCACTTATACCAAATCCGGAAAAAATCCCACCGGAATATTGTAAATCAACAAAAATACCCCATTCTAAAATAATGAAAATAATATGAATTTTATTATAAGTATTTAATACATAATATACCCTTTTAAGCTATAAAAAAAAACAATTCCCATGTATATTGATTTACGTTCGGTCATCTCTAACAATAATTTCCCTTAATCTAGCTACTGTTGTTTCGAGAGCATAGCCTTAATATTCGTGGGTACCTAAGCCTCAAGGTAAACATACAACTTAACTTTTTGTCTCTACATTAATTATTAAGTATCATGAGTTCATGATCATAAAAAAGTTGCATATATCACTACTGTTTAAATCATTAATTGCAATCGAGATGTTATAAGAGCACTAGGTGTAGATGGGGAGGCTTGCCTCCTCATTCGGGTCCCACCCCTGCCACATCACCAAACACCTCAACTTCAACTAACCACAACAAACCCCCCTCACCAAACAACAAACCTCAACTTTTCCATTAGGGTCCCACCTCTTACACATTTATTTTTTTATTCATTTCAATAAATAAATTAAATTAATTTCACAAATACTAAAAAATAACAAAACATACTAATTTTATTTCATCAAATAAAAAAGTTACAATACGGAAAAAAAATACGATACGGAAAAAAATACAACACATACGACACTAAAAAACGAACCTAATTATTACTATTTCGTTGAATTTCTTCCCATTGTTGTTGTTGCCAAACATGCTCGATGAGACATAGTTGAAGCCTTGAGTGTGTGCGTTTATCATGTAGTTCTTTGGTTTTTCTTCTTTGCGTTGCGCAACGTTCGACCCATGACTGTTGCATATTTGGTGTCGGCGGAATATATATTTCGGCAGCGTCGGATATATCAAAATTTTGATCTTTCAAAATCATGTTATGCATTATGATGCACGAGTACATGATTCTCCGTAACTTGCTCACAGTATATGCACGCGCCGGTTGGGAAATAATATGCCAACGTCCTTGTAGGACACCAAAAGCTCTTTCAATATCTTTTCGCGCACTTTCTTGTTTCGCTTTCCATGCGGCATGTTTTGGGTTGTTTGCAACAGTAAAGGACTTGACAAACGATGCCCACTGTGGGTAAATTCCATTTGCTAGATAATACCCATTTTTAAATGTACGTCCGTATACTTCAAACGGAACTTGAGGGCCAATATCGTCAATCAGGTCGTCGAATAACGGAGAATTATATAAAACGGTCAGATCGTTATTCGCACCTGCCACACCAAAAAACGCATGCCAAATCCACAAATCATAAGACGCAACAACTTCAAGCATTATAGTTGGATATTCTTTATCACCTCTGTGAAATTGCCCTTGCCATTCTTTTGGGCAATTCTTCCATTCCCAGTGCATACAATCGGTGCTTCCCAACATTCCCGGAATCTTATGAACCATGCTATGTGCGTGGTATAAGTTACGAACGCCGTCCTCAGTTGGTTTTCTTAAAAACTCCTTCCCAAACAACTGGATTATGCACATAGTAAAAAAATCTAAACAATCACGTGCACAGTGTTCACCTATTTGTAAATACTCATCTAATGAATCAGGTGATATCCCATACGCCAATTGGCGTATGGCACATGTGCATTTCATAATCACACTAAAACTCATTAGACCCGTAGCATTGGGTCGTTGTCTAAAGAAATCAAAATGAGCAGGAAGAGGATCATGAGTGTCAATATATGTTTCAATACCTTCGACTATTTCTAAGAATAGTTTACGGCTCATACGGTAACGACGTTGAAAATTGTCTTCAGGATATTTTGGTTGGTCACCAAAATAGTCGGCCCGTAGACATGCTTCAGCAACGTCACGTTCACGCCGAATGTATTTACGGCGATGTGAAGGACCGGCTGCTTGATTTTGCAACTCTTGCTCGTTTTCGAACTCTTGGATAATCAGCTCTAGCTCATGTATCTCTTCAAAGTCACTAACTTCGGAATAAGATGATTCACTCATTGTTTTTGCTTTGGAATGAAATGTGTTAGGTTTTTTGGAATGAAATGTGTGAAATATGTGTAATATATATAGGGATAATATGTAATGGTTTTAGGGGGTTAAAAAAAAGAAAAAAAAAAAAAAAAAGGAACGAACGTTTAAATTAAAACGTTACACAACGTTTAAAAATCCCAAAAAGCCTGCAACATTTGATTTTTCACCTTCGCCGTGCCCACGGGGAGTTCTCCAACGAAGAGGAACGGCGAGCCTCTTCTGGTGTAGAGGCGAGCAACGGCTCGCCGTTGAGCTTGCCAGGTCGGACGGCGAGCCTACACCTAGTGCTCTAATCTTGTTATGGATTATGATATAATTAATTACGCTCAGTTCTCGAGTTGGAAAGGAAGAGGAAAGGAAAGGAAATTGATAGGTTTTTGTGTTCTTGAGTTTTTTTTAAGGGAGGAAAGGGAAGTGGAAAGGAAATAGGGAGGAAGTTTAGCTAAGTAAATCTTCCTCCCACTTTTGGGAGGAAAGGAAAAGGAAAAGGAAACTTATGTTGTGTAAAGACTAATATACCATTTTTAAAACATTTTACATTAACAACTAAAGGGCATATATGTAATTTCATCAAGTTATTTTCCTTTTCCTCCCACTCAAGAACATGATTTTCATTACTTTCCTTTTCCTTTCCTCTATCTCAAGAACATAACAACTAACACTTACTTTCCTTTTCCCTTTCTTTTCCCTTTCCTATTCTTTTCCATTTCCCTTCACTTAAAACTCGAGAACTGAGCGTTAAAGTGATGGAAGAACATTGCAATTACCTTGACAAAAATGCTTGATCAATGCTTTTCAGAATGAAAAAAGGCACAGTTAGAGACACTAAGCTCTAGTTGTTTTAAGATTAGATTGATAATTCTTTTTGCCTTATCAATACAAGGATATGTTTGTCTAACAATAATTTTGAGGGTATTTTAGGCAATAGATACTTGGTATGAGTGAAAAGGGAGATATACTTGGACGGCCTATATATAAAGTTTTAAAGATGAGCGGTCTTAATGAAAAAGGTATAAAACGTAGACGGCTTCCATGTACAAAATCCCAAAAAAAAAATGTGAAAAATAGTTTTTTATTAATTTTGATGAAAAATTGATGACAAATATTAGTTCATTGAATTTTTAGCAAATACGAGATCTATATTGATCTTTTGTCATGTCGACAATATACAAATATGGTTTTGAAAAGCTTAACTATTTTTTTCATCTTCATGTATAACAAAATTGTGGCCTAGTCTCAGAATTGTTAAGACATCACGGTCTAAAACATTTAGTTTATATATTGATAAAGAGCCGGGTTCACTAACAATATGCTCAAAGCATAGTACACTACAAATGGGCAATATACAGAACTGAAGTATTGAACTAATACAGGGAGTTTGTGCTAACAGTCTCTCCAACATTTATCAATCAAATTTCCTTCAGATCATTTCAGAAGAGATGGCAAAAGTTGAATCAAAAGGAATTAGAACTTTGAACCCCTATTCTACACAAAGCCCTCCGCTAGGCCACGTTTATGGAGTTACTAGGTTTCACCTGATATAAATTTTCATCACCAGCCTTACTCAGAACACCCTCAAACCTGAAATATGCCTCAAAACCGTCTGAAGGGGACTGTGTACTAAGACAATATAAACCAGCTAAAAGTTGTAATCATATAAAAAAACCTTTATTTAGAGAATAAAGGAATCTAAAGTCTAAACTCCTACACATACTTCTAAAACTAACTGCAACCTCAAACAATAGATACAGTTGAAATGTCGAGCACAAAGAAACTGGATAAAAAAAACAATGCTCACAATGTCACATGCATTCTAAGCATAAGATAGAAAAGTTGCAGAAACCTCAAACCACCTATCATCATTTCCTTGCCTAAAATCTTGAAAAACAAGATTAACGTCATACGACACCTCATCATAACCTAGTGATATCTATTTTTGCAACAGACAATTAAAAAACGTATTCCTGTAACACCAAAAACAAAAGAACTCCAAAAAACTCATTACGCTTCGCTCTTGACATATGATTTAACAGAGTGCACGCATTGTTTGCAATCCAACAACTGAAAAACTCATAATTAATATCCATAAAACATGCAAAAAAAAACAAGAACTGACACAAGAACACAAGATTATCACCATCCATGTCAAAAGGTATCCTCAAGAAAGTTGCATCTAAAAGAAATATATTTAATCACTATGCGTAACAGATATCTCAACCACAGGTGATGCATGTGGGTATTGTGACAAAATTCTTGAAATCTGCAAATGTTCCTTCTTAGCAACCAGGCTATCAAGTACTATGATCACCTTCTTCAACACAGGTGACTTAGCCAAGATATGCTTCAAAAATACCATCTCGGTTTTGAAGTTGGAGAAATTTGTGATTTTCAGTTTAGTCAAATGCTCCAACCTAATGTCCGCATAATCTTGCGGTTTAACGGCGTCTATCTCATCTTGTGTAAACACTTCTGCAAGTTCGGATATGTTCTGTCGGCATTTCTTGTGTCAGCGTATTTTGGCATGCAAATAAAAGAGAAGATATACAAAGGAAATATGTTCTTTACCGAGATTATAAGTTTTTCCAAGTTCGGGGAGCTTCTGATCAAAAGAGGTAGAAAAAGTAACCGATGTGAGTCAAGGAAACACATATCATCTAAATAGAAGCATTTGAGGTGGATTAATGTGGTTGGAAGCCCTCGTGATACCACACCTTCAGCGAAGCACTTAGAGATATGCCAAAACAAAGATTAATTGACAAAAATTATAAAATCCAAAGTTTAATCAAGTTATAAAAAGAATGTAAATCATCTGAAAAATATTACCTCAATGAATGAACCCGAAAATGTCAGCTCTTCAATAAAAGGTAAACACTCAAATAGCTCAAGAATGGTGGAATTGTCATTATCGAGAATATTAAATTCAGTTAAAAGCTGCACCAACTTACAATATTCAGATGAGTAATGAAGGTCAAGGAGCATGGGTATATACTATATATTTGTATGAACTTACCAGACAGGCGCTCTTAAGTAACAGACATTTGGATAGGAGATGTAGAAGCGCATTTTTACTAATGTTTACACTGTCCAAGTATAAACTTGTAAGGTTAGCAAATCCATTGAATGTTGGTTGATGGTTAATATGACCCATATAGATATATAGGTCTGTTAACTGATGCAACGAGAAGATAGAGAAGGGTAACCTATAACCATGACCAAATTCAAGTGATAGTTTTTTAAGCGTATAAGTCCTCGACAAATGAGCTATGATATGGTCAATTTCAACACAGGTGTCATCTGTGCGTGTTACACTAAGGGAGAACTCGACTATTGGACCACGATGTGCTAGCAGAACTTGGTAAATAGCATAGAAAAGCTTAAACCTTTTGCTCATGTCTTTCCTTTCCCATGACATGTCAAACTGGTGCTCCATAAAGGACTGTTCATTCTCACGTTTTGATACTTTGAACGTATCCTCATTAAACTCAAGTTCAGGAATTTTGGTCCATTTGTACCTCCATTCTTTCGAAAGTATACTCGTCCTTGCTGCCTCTTGAATTGGTAAAAGACATAAAATGGTTTCTATAATGGTTGGAGGAAGACTGCTGATTCTATCCAAAGATGAACTTTTAACTTTGGACAAACATTTAGCTTTAGCTTTCATTTCAGGTCTTGTGGTTGGATAAATACTAAATCATATGTTGCAAAAATTAGTTACTGTAGAGCAGATACAAGATAAAATATGTTTAATACACAGACAATAACTATCATAAGACACACGAACAAACCAGTTTATTTACTCTGTACAATCTCTTATTATTAATGCTAACACTTGACAGTCATTGACCTCAAACTGTAATACATGCTTACTGTTATCTGTCTATATATTTTAAGATTGATTACAATAGTTGTCTATCCATCAAACAGTAACCAGAAAATCTTGAAATGTATGCCGATAAACAAAAGCAAAATAAATACATAGAATACATTATACAGTTTAAAAAACACACTCGTAAATACTAACCCTTACAAAAAGCATACCTGATTTGAAGAAATGAAATAACCCAAACCCTCATCAGAGTGAAATGTATGTGCAAAAACTAAAAACCCAAACTCTTAACTTCAATGAGTAATCCTACAGTCATAAAGGGGGGAGTTCGATGGGAAAGGAGAGTAGATTATTGTGGCAAACGACTATATGGGTGGCTAGTTATTTTGTCTGGAAGAATAGGAATAACCGGGTATTTAAAGGGAAGGCTGAGAACACCTCAAGACTCTTCAATGAAAATGAGTAATCCTACACAATTGGTCCCAGTACTATATAATGACAAGTTTCTGTATTGATCGATCTCAATTTATGGACTGAAAACTTTCATAATTCCCTACTTTCAATTTAAACTAAGTACTCTACAATATTTCACAATTATTGAGCCACTAATCTTGAGACATTTGTATAATAAGTAATACTTTGTACTGATACCTTAAGACCCATTATTGGTACTTAGATGAAAAATAACCTTTTTGATCCCGGTTAATATCCTAGTCACCGCCACATAAACTAACAGGTCAGCATCCACGTGAAGAAAAAGCTATCAGATGACTGATATTATATGTTTTTTTTTTTGGTATAGACTTGTATTATATGTTAGTTCAAATACGAGTATAAAACTCACTGTTTAGTCAACCCACACAAATTACAGTGAACACCAAACTGAAGTATGGGATATGTCATAGTGACCTTATCGGTCTAAACCTTTTATTTCGACACACCCATCCGCTGACAAAATAGCCTTTCTATGAACCACTGTTTAAAGTACAACAATGACTTTTATGTGCCGAAAGTATTTGGACATACAAATGCACACACAACAAAATACTTTTTTACCCAAATACCATTACCTTCTATCAGTAATTAATTCATTTGTAAACTGCCATGGATGTAGCATTTTTCACCAGAAAAAAAAAAAAAAAAAAATATCCCATCAACATATTTCGGCATATGTCACCAGAAAAATAAAACAATCGAGTAGATTTGGGTCTGGGACTCCGGTTTTCTTTCTAATTCCTACTAAGGGGTGATTATTTTTAGCTTATATTCGGGCTTATGAGCTTACTTGGTTCCGTTATAGTACCATATAAGCCCATTTTCTAGGGTTTAGTTTTCAGCTTATAAGTTCATTTTCCAATAAGATCATACGCTGGAAATTAAATAGGCAAAATAGGCTATGGAAAATAATCTGAAACATATAACCTCTCATAAACCTAAAAATAAGCTAAAACAAACTCCCCGTACATCATCTCCTTCATACAAATGTTCTAATTCTAAAGACGCGGTATCATCCTAATTAGAAACACATTTTGGTTTATCTCTTTGTAACCATGGTTTCCGACATTTTGGCTGACTAATCCACGGGGTTTAACATATTGGGGTATCTCAGCATCATCATCACTAGTGTCATAATCAATGCTAGCCTAGAACCAATAAACTAGTTCGTATGCTTATTAGATAAACTACAAAATCAGAATACTTTATAGATATTATCTCATTATTATCCAACTGTTTTACACCACCACCACCATAAGCAATAGGAATAGTCATAGACAATGATGCCATAGTAACCCATTTTTTTAAAGAAAACAGAACAATACCTTGATAGTTATGATGATCATAAAACCATTTTCAGTCTCGAGCACTAGACTTTAATGATGAGAAATGGGAAATTGGGAATTGTCATTAGGGTTCGTTTGTGTGAGCGGGTGTAAAATTAAAAATAAAAGAGGGAATCGTTTTCAATTTCTCCAATTATAAATATATTAAAAACCCGGGATTTTACTGTAGCAATTTGTGATTTTACTGTAGCAATTTGTGCTTCAAAATGTTGTGCGGAACAGTTGAATGAACAGTGATACGTGCTTCAAAGTAGTTGTACACTACATTAACACACACAGACACGAACTCTATCTCTCGCTCTCTCTAGAAATTTCCGTAACAACAATAACCCTAAACAGATTTTATCCGGCACCGCCTCATCATCTCCACCTCCAACATATAATCAAACACGCACACCGCCATTCTCGATCCTCCTTCTTCCCATCACTCATCTCTCACTACCCACAGGCAAGATTGATGTCAGTGTATAAAAATGGAAATCAAAGAAGTAAGATTGAAGATCAAAACTCACTTCTCACTACCCTTCTGATATCCTTCATCCGCAGAAAAACACGCACACACGAAACCGAAATATCACTTCTCCTGAAAAACCCAGATTGTAAGTCCTTTATCTAAATTTGAGGTCAATTATTTTGGGGTTTTATTTTGTTTTAGTAATTGGTTTTGAAAATTGTTTGTTGGTTTTTGTAGGTTTTTAAAACCGTCTTTGAAATATGATTCTCCGTTGCAGGTATGTCCTTTTATGAGATACAGTTTTCTTTTGCTTTCAAGGGAAAAATTGACTTCGATTATAGCTTAAAAACAATTTTAGCGAGATGATAATCGCTCACATTTGTGGGTTTGGTTTGTTGTGTGTTACTATGAATTATAGATGGAGCAGTCAAAGGTAGGCTTTTTTTTTTAATCAAGTAGTTGTAGCATATCAGAACCTGGAAAGAAGTAGTTGCTGTCAAAGTGTCAATTACACCATGGGTTTCTAAAAAAATTGAAGCAACAACAATACCTTATGTGACTAAAACACCTGTTAGCATTACCTATTGTCATAATTTTTATATTCATTTGTGTTTGTTGTTTTTGGTAGTTCAGTATAGTAGAACGTTGTTGGATGGGGCTGATTTTTATTCAACCTGGGATAGGAGAAAAACGAGGTTGTTTAAGATCACTTTTCCCGTCTTATGAGGTTGTTTGGTTGACCTTATGGCTTATTCAAATAAGCGCTTAAGCTAGAAAAATAAGGTATGCCACTTCAGATTGTTGTAATGTTCTGCTGTATAAAGCTTATTATTTCTCATATGAAATTTTATTTTTTTTTATGCAGAAAGCGCTTTCTCTGGAACATGAGAGGAATAAAAGGTGTAATCTTACGATTTACTTGATGTATATGGAGAAGATGATAGGAAATCTGTTCCAAGAACACAATGCAGCAAACTGTAATTTTCTCACATGAAATTCAAATTTGCACAATGTATATGTGTATGTGTGTTTCAGAAACTGATATATGCCCATTAGTTCGCCTTATAAGGATTTGGCTAAGTAGGATCGGATATACGTAAACTTCGATAAACACGAAAATAGGTATCGCTATATCAGATTGTTTTGCATTTTATATTGTACGTTACTGATGTTCTTTGAACCGTGGCAATGATGCAGGTATCTCTTTGGGGCGTGGACCGGTAAAAGTGATAAAATTGTCGAGGTTACATGAACCATGGCATGGTGCAAGGATTTTGCCTCACCACCATACTTAATGAACTGCTATTTTTCAATGAATACACAAGGTAAACCGCAAAAACTAATACTATTTGGACTTTAGCGACTGCTGTTCCAGCACCATCATTTGCAATTTTCCTCACATGAAATTTGAAATTTTTCCGACTTATGCGACTGTTGTTCCAGCACCATCATCATTACAAGGTTAGGCTTTTAATGCTTTTCATAATACATTCATCCATTGTAGGTATCGTTAATAACAATGTATCTAAAAGGCGTGTCCCGCTGCTGTGTATACCCATATAGGAAAGGCACCAGTCGTCTTGGATTTTGGGCCTGGAGTGATCCGCAAGGATGTGTTGCTACCCAGTATTACAATGTCACACATCATAGGAGGACGGGATCACAGGAATGTGAGACCCACCACGTATTTTGTGAAACCATTTATGCTCCTGTTTTCCGGGCACAAGAACAAACAATCAACCAACAGCCGCGCCCGCCAGAAGGTAACACGTTTCAGATATTTAGAAGTACTTTCAGCTGTTACGTTATGGTAATGCACCTTTTATATAAGTGGGTTTCAATATTCCCTTGCTGTATGTTTTGTAAATGCAGTCGTAATCTTGCAAGATTCCAGTCAAATTTCAGCCGGTCAAGGGTGTGCATATGGGCTGCGCAAAAGGAGTTTTGCCGATATGTGCACGGGTTCGTTCACATATTAAGACATAATGAGTTTTAAACATTGTCGTAAGCTGGCTAGCCGGTTTCCTAATGTTACATGTCCTTATCACTAGAGGTTCACATGGTTCACAGACCCACTCCTCAACAGCGAAAGATGCATCGTCAGCCAGACAATCTCAGACCGTCAAAGTTAGTCACAACCTCCTCTTTTTCTATAACTTTAACGTACGTACTTTAGCTCCCCTAACTTTGGGTTGTATGCTGATATTCCGAATCAGTAATCATCAACCGTTTCATACTGAGATCATAAACTATGTAAACTATGATGACATTCAAGATGTTTGAAATGTCCTCAAATGCCTATTTGTTTTCCATCTTTTACCGTTACAGAAACTTTCATTACCACAATCTCAGTACATTAAATTAGTTGATGCTGAATCATGGAAACGTGTGTATGTTTGTTTAAACATGAATCCATATGACCCGGTTTACAAAGTGACTGTTTGCACCCAAACCAATTTGGCACATTACCCAAATCTAACCTATTATCCTTCCAATTGACTAAAGGCATGATTTTCTTTAGTAAATGGAATACTCTGTAGCCTTATACAGTTGCATCTAATTTCAATACTTATAACGGTTCAAATGAAAATTGAGGGACGTATGATGTGAGTTACTATATAATAGACGTACTGATGTAAATTTTTATAGCAGAATGTGGGAAGAACGGTGGTACTATCTAAAAAGAACCGAGTCGAGGAAATTGAAAGCTTAAGATCCGACGGTCAGGAATTTAAAGAGGTCAAGCTTGAGCCCGCTTCAATAGTTCCACTTGACATAGAGTCAACTACACAGGTACACAAATAACTCAGTCAACTTTTAGAACCGTCATTGAAATGTAACATAACATATGGCTATTGCAGTTGGACTTGGACATAGTCGCAACATTTGAAGTGGATCAAGATGCCTTCAAAGCAACAGCTGAAGTCGACAATGAATATGGCTGCACTACGAGCTTCGGTGCAGCCCAAAGGGGAAATTTCGGCCGTTTGGGATTGCGGTTCTTGCTGATGGAAAAAAAAAGCAAACAAACAAACAAACAAACTACAGGTCATCCCTGGATTATGATAGCGGGGGAGTGGTTTATGGGAGCACTGTCCCTCTGCATAATGGCGAAGAGCTCACAATGAGGATATTGGTAAGTATAACTCAGATGATATACAATGTGTCACGTTTTCAGTTAATATTGTCTTTCGCCACTGTGTCTTACCAGTGTCTTATAAACGTCGTCGTTTCACTTGCTTGGTTCACTACAGAAGTAGTAAGTTGTCTGATAGTTGGTCAAATAAGTACCTCGGATACTGGAGTGGGACCCTCCAAAATCATAACCACGATACCAAGGTTAGTTAAAAATTGAAACTTCTAGGGTTCGTCTATTTTCAACTCTTCTGACCCATTTTCTTTTTTTAGCTATATATCTATTTTCATCTATTCAACCTGCCGGTTATAGAACATTACCTAGATTTGTGCATCTTAAAAAAGTAGTTTTCATTTTTTTTTCCAGATTATAAAGATAACCCACCGGGTCAAAGTCAGTATGAGAAACGAGACATAATGGCACATGCCATTGCCATGAGTCTGCTGATGAACGAGCACTGCCGTCTGCAAAGCTGCTCGGCTTGCTAGGTTGGCCACAATGTCCAAAGACATGTAAATAAAGGTATAAGTTTGAATCTTTCTACTTAATAGCAAATGTCTGAAGACATGGAGCGATTGAATTTTTATACACCGAGTATAAGTCATGCAACCAACTTTGTTTTTTATCCACTATATGAAATGATCAAACTGTATTTCAAAGTCTTTCAAGGATAAGAAGGGTTTTTTTTTTTTTTTTTTTTTTTTTTTTTTTTTTTTTTTAAATTGTATTTGTTACTGTTTATTGATTATTAGTTGTTATGTATGAATGAGGATTGTCTAAGGCGAACATGTGTAAATTATTGTTTGCTGAATATTAATTGTTAAACTATTTATACACTAAATTGCTTTTGGATGAAGTCATGAAACAGATAAATTGGTTATGTGGGTTCGGATAGAAACAAACTACGGGAGTATTATTATTATTATTATTATTTGTTTTTGCTGTGAATAATTAATTTGGGTACTAACTTGAAGTCTGAAACGCGGCACAAAGAAATATTGAATGAGTGTCTTCTTGCTAACAATTGCATCTAGATTAACATGAACACAACTCCCCCGCAGCAAAGCGCGGGTTACCCCGCTTGTTTTATTTGATGAATCGGTTTTTTATATAACCAGTGACCGGGTCACTAGTTAGGTCGAACCTTATACATATACTGATTTCATTTCAACTTTAACATTAATTATTTTTTTCCATGTTATATAATACTTGATGAAAAGTATACCAATGCAAATGCATTTAAAACACAAGTCCATTTATATATTTTGCATCAAATATTATTAACACGACAAAAAATAATTAAGGTCAAAGTTGAAATAGAAAAACTTTGAAAATGTCAAAATGGACTTATATTTTAAGACGAAGGGTGTATATACTTAACATTTTTTATAGACATTCGTCCAATTTTGATTTTAAATTCAATTGAACAAATAAAAATAATATAATTCTATTAGATTTTTATATTTTAATTTCCATATCTACAATACTATAAAAAGTGCAAAAGCAATCCATTTATAATTCTACCAGAATGTAAATCCTCCGACCTCTCTCTTACTTCTCTTTCTAAAACAACACAACCCAATCCAACATCTCATACTTTCTCCGGCGGTCGGTCTTGACCAGCCGTCTAGACCTCTTTTACTTTTCTCTTCCCTACAATAAAAGCCTTCCCACAGATCTGTCATCTCCCATCTTCGCTGTTGCCGCTGTTGTCGCTGCCGCCACCACTGTCTTCTGCTCAGATCCGTTACCATCGGGTCTCTTCTGCTCAGATTTGTTGCGGTCCGTCATCGATGGCTTGCTGTTGCCTTGGGTTTAGACTTTAGATCTGTTTGGTTTATGTCTGGCTCCTTTAAGGATGTTTAGTTTTATCTTCTATGTATGTTTTATGTACTTTGTGTACTTTTGTCAAGCTACATCTTCATATAGTTGTGTCTACCAAAAGCTCACTTTGATGATTCCCCCCACCCTTGTATGGTGTTGTTGTAGTCTGTCACAGCTATTATGATGTATGTCTTGTTTTGGCTTAACTTGTTACCTTGTGTATTTTGTTTGGCAAGTCGGTTTCGATTTTACCCATTATATTTGATGTAACTGGTTGTGTTCAAATTACCTCCATTTGTGAGGAGTAAAATGAAATCTTTGGTCAAAAAGGAAAAAAAAAAAACCATTTATAATTCTAATTTACAATAAAGTGTTCTGGCTTATAAAAATGAGATGACTTTATAGTGTTTTTAGAATCAAGTATTTATTACATCCTAGTGAACTTTTTATCAAGCAAATATAACACCAACATCAGTTTTTAACACTAACCACATAACCCACCACAACGCCAGTTTAACTTTTGAATTTAAGCACAAACTTTTTAAATCATGATATGTTTGTCCATACAAATATAAAATTTAACCTAAGACAAATTTTGAGTTTATCAAAAATGAAATGTCAAAAGAATTTTGTTAGTTTTAGAGTAAAGAAAATGTTTTTGTTGTTTAAAATAAAGGGAAACAAAAGAACAAAAGTCATTACCCAGACATGTTTATCAAACCGCATCAACCCAGGTCAATGAAAAACCGTCGGTTTAATCCGGTTCTCAAATAAGCAAAAACCGGTCACATCCAACTCGGTCGCTTAACCGGTTCCAGTTAAACCGGCAAGATCGATTCGGGTTTTAGAACATTGATCTCATGTTGTCCTAGTCTAAAAGGCCATGAAACATGCTTCAGTTAAAAGGTTCTAAAACATACCCTTTACTTTCTATTACTTTCTAGGTTTTTCAATTTCTCCATTTCTCATCCACTTTTTTTTTTTCCACATTCTATGATAAACATCAGAAATAATAAACAACATGCTTCCTATTTGTACAGCGATACATGCGATAAGAGCATGACGGTATTATAGCAAAGAGTGACAGACACTTCAGTTTTTTCTTTTATAACCCAGAATCTATAATTTAACCGAAAAACACCCACTTTTCATCACTCAAGTTATAAGACACCTCGGGCTCAAAGTAAAAATATATTAAAAATAATAAAACATTAAAAAATAAAATTGATAACTTGGTTGGTGAATTTGGCACCGAGCCTTATAAGTTGAGGCCTGCCTTGGGCTTGTGCATAAGGTCGCGTTATAGGATAATAATGTGCCTAATGACGTTCAGTACCGAATGCTCTAAGAGCAGTCAGTGTGGAGGAACTCATCCTTCGCCACGGTGACATGGCCTTTTCACCGTTGCTCGCCACCGTACCGGCCTAGTTCGTCGTGCCTAGCCACAACGTAGCTCGTCGTGCAGACGACGAACCAAGATTCTGACAAAGTGGGACCCAATTGATATATAAACAGTTTGATTTTTTTTTTTTTTTTTTTTTTTTTTTTTTTTTTTGATTTTTCAAGTGTGTGTAACTGTCATGCAGAAAGAAGAAGAAGTGTATTTTTATTTTATTTTTTCTTTTTCTTTGTTAAATTTGGGCCAAGGGTGGAAGTGGGCTAGTTATTGTAATTTGTAATTCAAAGTTGTATTTTTTATTATTATTATTATTAATTAATTAATTTATTTATTTATTTTTAATTATTTTGAAAACGTTGTTTGTATTATTTAAATGAAATATTTAAGTTTTAGTCGTATATATGTAATTCCGCTTATAGAATTAATTTTTTTATTTTTATTTTTATTTTTTTTGAAGTACGCACTCTCTCTTTTGCTCTTTTGATATTATGTTCTTTTAATGAACCTAACTTGACATGAAAAAATATAAGTATGTAACTGATGAATCAAAAACGTGTATAAAAGTGCACCCAACACTAAACAATGCTCACAATGCAAAAATTTAGATAAAAACTGATTGGTTTGTAAAACCAATAAGCCAAAAAACGACAAGAATGTCAGGAAGAACGACCGGTGACATGTCATATATTGTAGTAACTGCTGATCGAAAATGTGGAGAGTACAAAACCCAAACATGGAAAATAGATTTAACAAAATATACATTTCTGAGTACATGCACCGTTTGTCAGAGCAACAACCAGAAATCTAAAAAGATAAACTAAAGGAACAAAAACTAGTAGCAAGTCAACAACATTAGATTACCATGACAGATCCCAATTCCCGAAAAATTTCTGGTAGTTTCCACTACTTTAATCTATCCGCCTTCTCTAAAAGACTTGACATTGATGTCTGCCACTGGTGAAGCACGTGGGGAGCGTAAAAGAAGTCTTAACAATTTCACCTCTTCCTTCACACCGACTCGATCGTCAAGCCATATGCTCACCTTCCTCAGCTTAGGCGACTTAGCCAAGATATGCTTCACAAACATAAAATCCGGGTTATAGTTGCAATAATCTTCTATCTCAAGTTCTTCCTCAAACTCCGGATCGATATAGTTGCAATAATCTTCTATCTCAAATTCTTCCAGATGCTTCAAACAGATATCCGAATAATTTGCACATGTAACAGAGTCTACCTCTCTATTCCAATAATTTGCCCATTCATCAGCATCTACCATTTTATCTTCTTGTACATCTGTGGGTATTTCTTATATCAGTGTAATTTAGCTTAAGAATCAAAACAAATAGAATACAAGATACATTATATACCTGTAGCCTGAGTTTCTCCAAGTTAGGAGAGCTTCTCATCATATTAACAAGAAAAGGTAACCCGTATTCATGAGAGAAGTGCATTCGTTCTAAAGAGAAGTATTTGAGGCGGACAAATGAGGTTGGAAGCCCTCTTGGAATCCTGTCTCTAGTATAAGCCTTGATCCATGGGGCAAAACAAAGATTAATAAAAACAATTTTTTTCCCCTCTTACAAAATGAAATAAATAAAGATAAGTAAGTGTCACCTCAAAGGCCCAAACTATAATAGTCAGATGCTCAATAATTTTTAAAAACTCGAATAGATTGGTGAAAACATCATAGGGGCCACCACTAACAAGATTAGAGTCGTGTATAATCTACATCAGCTTTCAATATCAGTTAAGAGTAATGAAAGGCTGTGAAGAGGGATATTCATGTAATTTAGAACTTACCAGAGTGAAGCTCTTAAGTAATGGAGCTTTAGAGATCATATGTAGAATTTTTTCTGCAGCAGTGTCTACATCCTCCAAATATAAGTTCGTAAGGTTAACAAATCCATTGATTGTTGATTGAAAGGTGACATTAGTGAGAGCACACTTTCGAAGGTCTAGGTGTGTTAAGTTGTGCAATGAGAAGACGGATAAGGGTACACAGTATCCAAGATACTCTCTTACGTCAAGTGTAAAATTCTTGACATTATTGTTGTTCCTCGACAAATGAAATAGTATTTGATCTATTTCAACACATGTCTCATTTGCTTCCATAGAAAGCGTGAACTCATGTATTGCGCCTTGGCGCATCAACATAACTTGGTATGTAACACCCTAGGCAAATCTCACATCAGCTGTGGCCTGGAGAGATGTTGGGCTCATAAGATAACATTCGCCTTACAATAACACAACGCGTTTATGGTCTACTGCGAGTGGGGTTCTTAGGAACTGGCAGTTAAGCGTGCTCATGTGAGAGTAGTACTGGCTTGAGTGACCTGCCGGGAAGTCTTCAAATGAGGCCACAAAAACAAAGCCGTGAGCCTTCGGGCAAAGCGGACAATATTGTGGGCTGAGTACGGCGGGATGTTACAAACGCGTTGTGTCATTGTAAGGCGAATGTTATCTTATGAGCCCAGCATCTCTCCAGGCCACAGCCGATATGGGATTTGCCTAGGGTGTTACATGGTAAATAGCATAAAAGATTCTACACGGCTTCGTCATCTTTTTCCTATCACTTGGTGGCTTTTTAAACGTTTGCTCTAGAATTGACAGCTCATTTTCACCATTTGATACTTTAAACATTTCCTCATGAAACACAAGTCTAGGAATTTTGGTCCATTTGTATTTCCAATCCTTAGAGAGGATATTTGTCCTTGCTGCCTCTTTAATTGGTAAAAGACATAAGATGTTTTCGGTAATGCTTGAAGGAAGGTTGCTGATTCTATCCAAGGACGTGTCTTTAGCTTTAGGTTTCATCTTAAGGTGTTTTTCGACCGTTACAAATTAAATCTGAAAAGATTAGTTAACCTTAAAAATTAGTAATTTTATGTTTACTACACTAAAAATAACCTTGATAAAACACTATGATAAATCAGTTAAGTTTTGGTTACTCTGTTCTACATTTTATCACTTTTATTATCATTTGACAGTCAATAACCTATTTGATTAATTAACAGGTAGAATGTAAGCAGTAAGAAGATTATATTTGGGAAAAACAAATGTCTACCTATTGCTCATTTGACTGATACAATGGCTATGTAAGGTATATAAATGTCTACCTATTGCTCATTTGACTGATACAATTGCTAATGACATTTTTTCTAGTAGTGATGTTACAGTCTTTCTCAATGAGGACTCTCAATGAAAGCACCAATTGATATGACCTGAGATAGGTAGTATCACCACTTTTAGTGGGTGCTTGCTCCCTAAGAATTAAAGACGAAGAAGAAGAGAGATTTACTTAACAATTCATAACTTTCAATGATATATAATGGGGTATAAATACCCAAATAACCCTAACTTGTAACACAAGTTGATAACGAAGACATTCCTAATACGACACAAACACATATCCTAAACATTACGATAGTTATCCTAATACGATAGCCTTGTGCCATTAACCACAGGCGTAACACATACGTTGTGTAAAGACTAATATACCCTTTTTAAAAAGTTATTTTATTTTCCTCCTACTAAAAAACATGATTTATTATTACTTTATTTTTTCTTTCCTATATCTCAATAACATATCAATTGACACTTCATTTCCTTTTCTTTTTCTTTTCATTTTTCTGTTATTTTCTATTTCTCTTCACTCAAAACTCGAGAACCGAGTGAAAATGAAATGCATAATGACGAAAGATTTTATTTTGAGAATGATATTATATTGTGTAATTCACGGCCCATTGTTATTATTATGTATTTATGTGACAAGATCATGTGTATGGGCTTTCCACGTTACCAACCCAACACCAATATAAGTATAACCTATCATCATTACCGCTCCCATCCTTCCATCATCGTTTTTGGCAACAACCCCACACACTAATAAGATCTGCCACCAAAATTCGTTTAATTATTTTGATTTAATCTAAATCTTTGATTCGATTTTAGAAATTGTTTTTGCAGCAGTTTGATTAAAAAATAATTATTACACCATGGATATGTTAGAAAACGTAGATCGAATCAGTGAGTTACATGATTGTTTAATCCTTGAAATCCTGATTCTTTTACCAACCACAAAAGAGGCCGTTCGAACAGCTTGTCTCTCCAAACGATTGGTACATCTCCCGACTTTACTTCCCAACTTTATATTTATAATAAGCGATAATGAATCTCGCCGCGATTTCTTTTCATTCGTGGATAAAACCATGACTCAATCTCGCCTGCTTAATCTCAACAAATTCCATCTACATACCAGTTATGATTCTAGCTTTCAATCGCTAGTAAATAAATGGCTTCGTTATGCTCATGATCGTAACGTCCAAGACATCGACATATCATTATGGCATGATCTTAATCATGTAGAGCGGGGTCGTCAGATTGTGTTAGATGACTCCCTTTTCGTTAACTCATCTCTCACCAATCTTAAATTATCCTGCGACTTTGTTAATCCTACAACCGGTCTCTTCACATGGATAAACCTCAAGTCTTTGTCTCTATCAAACAAATCGGATTTAGATGACCATTCTCTTCAAATTATATTATCTGGAACTCCTCGTCTTGAAACATTCGAGTTGAACGACTGTTATGGCTTTTTGAGGATAGATATTACTTCAAAGAGTGTTAAAAACTTTGTCATATCTGGCCGCAACAGGCTTGACGATGACTGTGTATTTCTAAATGCTCCTAATATATTGTCATTAACGGTTGATGGAGCTTTGACCTTATGCACTCTTCACTTTGAAAATTTGTCATCCTTACTTGAAGCTAAGTTCTCGTACCACGTCCACGATTACGATTGTTACATCCCTTTTTACTCTGAATACGAGGAACAAGATGTGCTTGAAATACATATCCACCAACTTGACCGTGTCAACTGCCACCAGCTTAAACTTAAACTTGGCAAGAGGTGTTTAGAGGTAATATAAAATGTCCCTACAATATCTATTTTTTCCTGGTCATGTATATATTACTTCACATAATTAGTCGAAAACTCTTTTACCTGGACTTCAAGTCACACTAGTGTGATCACTTCAAACTCATAACACCAATTCTTAGTTATTACTATAATGAAGAGCTTAAAATTAACCATTACTATTTTTTGTTTGTAGGTTCTCTCCCTTTTGGAATCTGAAGGTTTCGTTGTTCTACGGAACATGAACATCAAAGTCGTTGATGATGAAGAGTTCTATTGATAGATGGCCCTTTTAAGTTCATGCTTAGCCTATACATGGTGACTGAAAAACTTGAACCTCCTACATTTGATGATTGCCTCAAGAGGTTGAACGAGATTGGGTGGGACGATGATAACCAGCTGTACGATGTTGCACTTGAAAAGTCGCAATTGTTTGCGAGCCAAATGATCATTATAGGCAAGCTTGGATGAAGATGAAAGCAGACAAGTGTGTTAAATGGGTTAAGATGATCGGGCGTAGCAAGGGATTCATGTGGTAGTTATGTTCTAAGTTATGGCATCTGTTATAGGAATAATCAAGAAGCGAGTTGAACTCGCAGTCGTTGTTTTAAGTGATGCTTTCTATCTTCTAGTTAGAATTCATGTCTAGGAATTTATTGTCTGCGAATTTGCTTATGTTTGGTTTAGAATTGTGGAATTTATTGTATTTGCTTTTGTTTGTAATGAATAATTGCTTTCAATGATACTTTTAGTAGATTCTGGTTTGACATTGTCATGATAATATTGCTCATGTTAGATGCTTTCCTATTCTTTGTACATTATGCTCATGTTTGATTCATGCGTACTCCCTGATGCTTGACACATGTGCTACTTTTGCTCAAGACGTTTTTGGAGGGGAGAGCTAAGGTTTCACAGGCGCATGGCATGATCACAAACAGCAACCACTCATGTTTGGACCAGCTAGTCTTGTGGGTGAAAGCATAACAAGTGAGAGAAAGGATTGCTGCACAAGTTTTCCAATCTAGTCATAGGTATCATTATGTTGTATACTTTAGCTTTCAAACTTCATTGTTCCAAATACTTGCTGGTTGCAATTCTATTTGTTGTTTTCATTATGACACGTTTTGGATAATATCAGAATGGCAACAAAGAGCAAAGAAGAGCTGATACATGGCAAGAGCAGGCTGCTAAGATGATAGAAGAAGCCAATTTCTCATGGTACACTGACAAGTGGAAGCCAGAGCAGGTCGCGGTGATGATGAAGAAGATGAGGCTGCCCAAGATAAGGCAAGGGCTCGTTTGCGGCCGAAAGACTAACCGCAACTTCAAATAACAAATGAAACAATATATTAAGAGTGTAGATGCATATAGTTATAGGTGCAAGTTATAGGTGTCACATCAACATTTTTATAACACAAAACTAAAAAAACACCCTCCCCAATAGCATTTCTATAACACACAACTAAAAAACCCACGAGCTCCACTTTTACATTTAGAAAAAAACGCATAACGCTTGGTATTTGGATGGGCGATGCCCCTATGGCGCGCTTATAATGCAAAGCCCGGTGTGTGATAGCACCTAAGGATGTATACGGGGTGGTTCGGTTCGATTAGTTGGAAGATTTAAATAATCCATCGTGGGGTGGGTAATTCATTTTACTAGCCGAAATCGAACCGTACTACGCGGATACCAGAAATGAGTGGTTACCGGTGGTTCAGGTCACTATTAACTATTTTAGACGTTTAATCAAGTTTAAGCGTATGAAGAATAAGATGATTTAGAACGTAAAATGTTATTTTTCTAATATAAATAACATTGAATAAATTAAATAATATTGAATAGATTAAAGTCATATTATAGTTATTCTGTTACAATTATTGCATTCAAATAAACATACATAACAAATTAACAATAAAATCATTTATTCAACATTTAGTAGTAATAGTTACATTGGGAGGAAAAAAAACCGTTATACAATAAAAGTAGTGAAATAGTATAATCGATACATATGCAATTATTTGAATATTCTAACCTTCATATATATTATACACGGTTCAGTTCGGTTAACCGCGGATATCTAAAATATAATAACTGAAACCGAACCATGATAAGCAAGTTCTTTGGTTTCGGATTGAATGGTTCGGCTCGGTTGATCGGTTTCTCATGTTTTTTTTACACCTCTAGCGGCGCAATATAATAGCACCAAAAGTGCAATAACATGGGGTTACAACACTTTGCACCTACTGCTCTAAGCAGATGCGTGACAAAGTAAACATGTGTACTAATTATGCAACACAACAAGTCAACAATCCATAATACCACATTCCAAAACATATAAGTACACTTTTTTTTTTTCCGGATAGAAAATAATTTATTACCACAAAAACAAATAGCACAAAGAAGTCTCATATATACTTCGCAAAATGAAAACTCGAACCACTTCAAATTTTTCTTGCCAAGTGCCAACAAACTAGAAAGGCAAGATCAAGGTCATCTGAAACAATACCATAGTCTATTAACCGAGCGATTGAATTCATAACTTCTTCTATGCTAAAAATCAATTGAGTTGCATGCAAGAGTCGAAAAAAGCTTTAACAAAAATAAATAAAATAAAAAGGAAACTCAACAGTTACTATAAGGAAGTCGAGTGATCTTGGGCAATTTGAAGCCAATGACATCAACGCATACATTCCGAAACTAGAATTTCAGTCATCACGCTCAACCGTGATTTCTACCAGTGGTGATGCACATGGGTAGCTTAAGAGGATTTTCCTTATCTTTGATTCTTCATCCTTAGTAACCTCATCGTAAAGCCATATGCTCACCTTTTTCAACATGGGTGACTTGGCCATTATAAGCTTCACAAAATCCAAAAGATGCGGCAAATCAACGAAATCATCAATCTCCATTTCATTGAGATGCCCCAACCAAATGTCCGAGTATTGTTCAAGTGTAATCGGGTCGTCTTTGGAATCCTCAATAAGAACTTGATCTGTAGCTGAAGATACAAAAATCTTCAAAATTTCTTGTATTAGTATACTTTTGAAAGAAAATTAAAACAAATATGATGCAAGATAGACTTATGCTATTTACCTGTAGCACAAGTTTCACCAAATTTGGGGAGCTTCTGATCATGAGAAATAGAAAAGGTAACCCCCTATAGTCAAACAAACACATTTGTTCTACACACAAGTATTTAAGGCTGACTAATGAGGTTGGAAGCTCTTGTGGAACAAATTCTGAGTCAAAAAACTAGAATCATACGCCAAAGAATCATTAACAATCAAAGTTTGTTTAGAACATATTGAATCAACTACATATCATGTGACTAGATATTACCTCAGTGACCCAAGTCGAAGTAGTCAGACTTTCAATCGCGCTTAAACACTTGAATAACTCAATATAGGTGAACTTGTCATCCCCTAGAATATTTTCTTCGTATATAATCTGCATCAACTTACATTATTCAGATAAGTAAAGAAATCCCATGTTGATATGTATTAAACTTAGTAACTATTAACTTACCAAGGTGAGGGTTTTGAGTACGGACAACCCGATAGCAGATGCAGAAGCGTTTTTGCAGGTATGTTTACATCATTCAAGTATAGATATGTTAGGTTGCCAAATCCACTGAATGGTGGTTGATGGTAAATTTCTCCCATATAGAGATCTAGGTGAGTTAATTGATGAAACGAGAAGATAGAGAAGGGTAACCTATATCGTCCAGAGGAATTACTCAGGTGAAGCTTAAATTTCTTGATAGTATTCTTGCTCGACAAATGATTTATTATTTGGTCAATTTCAAAACATGCCTTATCTGTGTCCATGACAAGGGTGAAGTCAAGTATCAGACCTTGATGCACTAACATAACTTGATATATTGCATAGAAAAAGTAACACGTCTTGGTCATCATCATTTTCCTTTGGTTTGCATTCGGCTGCTTACTTCGATTAGTTGACATTACAAACTTATGCTCTTTAAACGTAAGTTTAGGAATTTTGATCCACTTGTACCTCCATTCCTTAGAGAGGATACTTGTCCTTGCTGCCTCTTTAATAGGTACAAGACATAGAATGGTTTCTATAATGCATGAAGGAAGGTTGCTGATTCTATCCAAAGATGAATGTTGAGTTTTCATGTTATAAGAATCTTGTTAGACTGATACTATATGCTGTAAAAATCAATTAAAATAAACTGATCAGTTTAATATATAACGTATTTAAGCTTCAAGCCTATATATCCATATATCCACTTCTACTCAAGTATATGTATATATAAACAGATGGCCTAATACAACACTAGGATAATCTTGATCACAATAAGACTGATAATTCCAACAATTAATATCAAAGATTCAAAGCTATATTATGTGACTTTCGAATGGATGTGCATTTTAAATTCATGTTAGTAATTTGATTATTTTGACTTCAAGTAACGATATCAATTGAGTAAATCTCCTTTCTCACCATGATTATATTACTGGATTAGTTACTGGCCAAATAGAAATCATTCATGACTCATGAGTTTAATACTTATTTGCACAAAACTAGTTGGCAAATGATTGCAAAAATTACATATATAGCCTTTTATTTAGAAGTCCAAATTATTTTTTGAAACAATTTATCTTATTCACAAGTTATAACATAAGTGTGAATAAGCAATAGACACAGAGTAAGAAAATATTAAAAACCCTTAAAACAATTAGATGATAGACGACCCAAGCCCGCATCGTCTAATAAAAACAAACTCAAACCATGATAGTCGCTGTGGGATTAGTCGGCTCGCAATATCGAGTCGAAAACCCATGATTACAAAAAAATAAAATAAAATAAAATAAAATAAAAATCAAACCTAATCAGGGACGGAACCGAAGACAAAGTCATCGGGTGCATTTATGAGAAATCAAACAAGACTACATGCATAACTATTTAGGACATGGTGCATTTATAGAAAAATAGAGGTTTTATAACAAAATTAACACTACGAGACAAAAATTCATGGGTGTCCCGAGACTCCACGGGACACGCCCGGTTTCGTCCCTGAACCTAATGAACATTTTTACATTTTAGGTTGACAAAATGAAACATGTTACATAGCGTATTTATCGTGCAACCAAAAAAATTGATAAAAAGACATACCAAGTTGATGATGTTAGAAAAGATCATCAACGAATAGCACTGTGGCGAATGTGTAACTGTCATATGATGATCTTCATATTTCACAAATGGTGATGATACGAGGGATTACTTGATAGCTATTAGCACATTTTGACCAAATCTAGGCCATTGGGCCCGTTGGTGTTTTTAATATGGCCCAAATGCTGATATTACTTTTGAAATAGACAACCGATATAAACCTTTTTTTTTTTTTTTTTTTTTTTTTTAATCTATACTCTAAAGAGTATAAAATGTAAATTTAATAAATAAATGGGGTTAAATGTTAAAGGTAAAATCATATGTCATCGGTACTGCGAAGTGAAATGTAAAAGCTATATGCATTAATTGCATGAAAATGTATCATACTTGCCACTTTTGTTATTGCGTGTACTGAACATTCAAATTTTGATTATTGTATGTATTTTGTGACCATTTGACCCTTACATTTTTCAAATTTTGAAAGGTAAAATGGTTATTTTACATAGCTGAATAGTCACAAAATACACACAATAATTGAAATTTAAAAGTTCAGTACACGCAATAAGAAAAAAATAAGTTCAATACACACAATAACAAAAAGTAGCAAGTATGATACATTTTTAAGTAATTAACCAAAACTATATTACACAACAACCCTAGAATTTTGAATATAAAGAAAGGCAACCCACTTTTTGTTCCTTGCAGCACATAACTTGTGTACTGCAAACTGTATAGATGTTATCCCCATTCTTAAATTAGTTTCTGTTTTCTTAAATGAATTTTGTTACTCATATGTTTAGACAAAATTTGGCTTCATCTAAAAATATAATTTTATAAATTTTCTCCATTCAAAGCTATCCAAGAATGGGCATCAGTAGCAAGCACAGTTGTATATATGGAGTTACACATGGGTTTTAGGAGTTAAAGAGTGCTAGGTGCAGTTTAAGAGTGCACATGCGCTGTTATAGGCACCAAAATGGCCCTAACGTGTTATCCACCACTGCACTGTGGTCTCTAATATTTGAACTTGCATTGAGTTTAAGGCTTCAAGTATTTCAAATTATTCATGCCAATATTGGGTTGAGTAAAACTTTAGACTTATGCAGACCTAATTCCTTTTGAACCAACTGCGAATAGATTGACGAATGCACATCCGAGCTTAATTTGGAAGCTGCTGAATCTGTTGGGTGGAACTCACAGATTAAAGGAACTTAGAAGATTAACAAGATATAAATTCAATACAAAATAGAAGTATCAATGTATAATATATTCAAACTCAACGTTACTCTTCAGCTTGAAGTATATGGTGATCTCTACTGTGGATGATGCATGTGGGGAGCCTAACAGTTTTTTTTTTTAGTATCAACATCTCTTCATACTCGGTAACCTCATTATAGACGTCTATGAGAAACTTCTCGTGGGTGACTTGGCCAAGATAAGTCTCACAAATTCCGACTCATGCTTTTAGCACAGTAACATTTTCACCTTCTTGAAAAAACTCTTGAATTTCCAATGCTTTTATGCTTCAACCATGTGTCTAAACAATTTTCCAGTTTAACATCTATATATCTGGGATTTCATAAGAGATGTATCCAGGAAAATCTGCAGGAGGTAATGCCATTTCTTGTTCGAGTGTGTTTAAGCATAAGAATTAAAAATAAATAAATAAATAAAATAAAATAAAATAAATCCTATACGGGATGAGACTGAAAGCTCTCGTGAAACAGAGATAGATGTTAGACCGAATTAGACTCCTGATCATAATTTTCATCCCCCAGTTCAACATATATCTTTCACATCGTGGTTCTTCATAAGTTACACCCAAATTAGAATCTTGATTATCATTTTCATCATCATATGACACATCACTTTCATCATCATCTTTATCAAACACAAGTTTAGGAATTTTGGCCCAACTGTATCTCCATTCCTTTAAGAGGATACTCATCCTCACTGCATCTTTAATTGCTAAAACTAATATAGCATATAAAAGTTTAGGAATGTTTCCTTTGATGCGTGAAGGAAAGGTGTTGATTATATCCGCAGGCAATGGTTTCGCTATAGGCAATGCATGGTTTGGGTTTCAGTGTTTCATCTCAGTGTTCTTGCTCAATAGCTGCAAATTTTAGTATAAGATACATAAAGTTTTAGGGTGATCTAACGTTAATGATTAAAACCATCACATAATATTATATGTCATATGTGTAAGGTATTCGATTTTATTAAATAGCATATGGTACAAAATAATGAGCAGCTAGCAGAAACCTTATTGGATTTATTGGATATGAGGATATCTGAATCTGGAATCCAAATTTTGCAATTGTTGCAACTTTTCTAGCTCCTTGCTAGTTTAATAAAATAGCCTCTAAAAATAAGTAATCGAAGAAAACACTAATGGCAGTTGGCTTAGTCGTTGTTTGACTAGCCACAGAGAGAGACAGAAAAAAACCTTAGTAGATTTGATAAGCTGCAAATAATTTAATTTCTAATGGAAAATTATGGAATAGATCCTTGATATTGGTTGAATATCTTTATACGAGTATTATTTTTTGTGAATATACGAGTTACCACCATTATCAAAACAGCCATTAATGAACACTAAAGTTTCTATGTTTAGTAACTCCTACCATATTTACAATTACCATATGTTATTAGAGCATCCACTATGGTGGTTTAAGAACAGATTCAAGAAATTATGAAGAGGTTTAAAAGTTTATGTACCATAGTGAGGAACAATTTCAAATCTATGTGGCATGAAAAGGTCTAGGATTTTGAAGAGGTTTATGTTAGGAATACGAATATTCCTATAAAAGACTCGGTCACCTAAATGATGTAATAGCATTATGATAGCTCGTAGTTAGTTTATTAGTTAGTTAGATATTATTTTAGTTTAGGTAACATCGTGGAAGAAGGACGAGTCTTTACCCACTGTATACCTGATCCACAGCCCGCAGGAGGGCGTATACTTGTAATTGTATATATAGCCTTTCCACCTCATTTGGAAAGGTTGGTTGTTTCTCATAATACACACACCTTATTAGGTGTTTCTCTCACTAGAAACCTCTCACTCTCTCAACTCTCTCTCTCTCTCTAACTTGTTAATCATGTTTATCATATACTTCCACAATCCAAGACCTCCCAATCCACATAATCAACAAAAATATCGATCTTACAATTGGTATCAAGAGCCAAGGTTTCATTTTTGGGACTAGGAATACTCGTATTTTAGCTTGGTTTCTTTGTAGTTTTATTTTGGGTCGAATGTTGTTTGTGGTTAGACATGCTTTATGGTTGTAAGTTTTTCTTGTTAGCGATTAGTTCTTTTTCTTCCTTGCGTTTAGTTTTGTTGATTTCTTGTCCTGGTTTGTGGTTTTCTACAAGTGGTCCAGCATACTGTTTTTTTTTGTCCATTTCGGGTAAAAAACAAAATGGGAAGAGAGTGACAGTTTTGGACTTATGAGTTTAGCGTTTAAATGTTTACTGCGAGTAGTTCATGCAGCGTGTAGCGTTTATTTTTTTAAGTTGCGATTACTTGTGAGTTGCGATTAATTCTTTAAGTTGCGATTAATTTCTGTTGTGTTGTGTAAACCAAACACTGCCCAAATTTCATCCTAGCTGAGATTACTTCAGTATTCACAAGTTAACGTTTAGTCCAATAATTATCTTGCGTTTAACTCCATTTGCTAGTAAACCAAACAAGTAACTAAAAAGAAAATGAAGATGAAGAGGTGAAACAAGCAACTGACCAAAAACAACATCACCACTTTAACCACTATACCAACAACCAAATACCACAAATCACTTCAGTTTACATTGAATATCAGTCCAAGAATACCAAAGCCAAAACGAATGGAAAAAGAGTATTTACGTGATGAACACAAGACCTGAATCGTTACCAGATTTCAAATCCTTTGCTAATCAAAAACCCCATCGACAACAATTCCAAATCACAACAACTTAATCAAAAACCCCCCATCTCCATAACACGACTCGAAACACAAACGTATACAATCAAATAAGATCTCGGTTTATTTCTCTTTTTGGTTATCATTTAAACGTCCAAAGACAAACACCAAGAGAATATACTCATCATCGATCTATTTTTGAAGACTCGCTTCAGTTTATATCCGAATAGAATAAAGAATGATTACTAACAATATGTACAATCGTTCTTTGATTCGTTTCATGAAAATACGACACCAAAACAAAACCGCTACCTACCCGAGACCCATGCTAGGACCTTGAAGCCGAGACTATTGCTTAGATTTACACAAAAATATAAGAAAGCTTTCATTCGATTGAGTTTGTATCTAAAGCAAAAAGATTAAAGGGTTACGGTTTGGGATTCGTTGGTGTGAACTAAGTTTGCTCGTGTTTTCTGAAAATAAAAAGGAATGAGTTGATGTGTTTTAAAGGTTTGACGATCGAGAGATGGGATTTGTAGTGTATGAGATGAGATCAGTGTATGAGTTAGATGGGATTTAAGATTGAGATGATTATTGAAGTGATTATTGATGAGATAATATTGATTAAATCTTTTGTGAAAGCTGCGTTTGGTGGGAAGTGATGAAAGTGACTGCCATTGTTATTGTGCAAAAGGAGGCAGATGCTTATGTGAAGATTATTAGGGTTATGTGTAATATTAAGGTTAGTGGCTTTTATATAACTCCTATGAATTAGGGTGAGTTATTTGCAGTGAGGGTTTTGGGCTGACATTTGATTTCAGCGTGAATGGGCCGTCTACTTGTTTGAAGCATGGTTTGTTTATCATTAAAAAAAAATTGGGCTTTAAGTGATATAAGAGATTTAGGGCCACAAATTCTTATCCCCATATTTGCTTAATCTTGATACAGCGGTTACTCGAATTTCATATTAAGTGGTATTTGGCTAATTTTGATTTAATGACATAAAGGTTGTTGGGATTGACTTTGACTTACTGTTGGACTATATTGATTGGTATCTTGTCAAACTTAACATACAAAACCCTTGTTTTCAACCATCAAAACAAATCAAAAGGCTAGTTTTTGGGTTTTTCACCGCATAAGATGATCACGAAGTTTACTTGGTATCACTTATTAGAGATTGAAGTGGGTTTCACGAAGGCGCGTACTTATTTTATCTTGAAGTCGGGGTTGGTTGGATGCATGACTTTCAATGATAACTTGCTCGAGCTTAAGATTTAAGTTGAAGACTTGGTTTATCTAGTTACCAGCAGTCGGGGTGGATGGTTGAAGACCTGGTTAACTATCACTTAAAAGAGTTACATTATTGTACTCAGTGTCACATGCAGAAGACGTTGTGGATAATCTCAAGAGGTGATGAAAGTCTCATACTTTGTCTGGATAGTATTGAGTATTTAGAGATTTGCATGGTGCGCAAATTCTCTACACCGTTCTTCCAACAACTGTGCAAGCTTAAGTAACAAATTTGGGGAATTCTACTTCATTTTCAAGTTGGGTATATCGGGTGTACTTCGCCAAGTGGTCACAGCAATAGCCGACAGAATACGAGGTTGGGTTGTTTGCCACATAGTTCAAAGGCTGAGATGTGATCAGCAATTCTCATGGGATATTTAATGATACAGAATGTCAATGATACTTCACAAGAGCTTCTCGGGTATATGGTCGTACACGTCAAATGATGCTTCCGAAATCTCGAAACCATCATTGGGGGAGAAACGTGTACTTTGATGATATAAGGTCAACCTCCAGGCAGAAGTAGTTTATACTACTTTACTTAGTATGGTTTGTGAAGTATTCTACATATGTGAGAAGAATTGTTGCTGAGGTTTTGCATGTTTCCCCAAACAAATATTCACCAAGACCAAATTTGTCACAACACATTCAATTTATCATTGTCTCACGGTTTCTTCTTGGTTTTGTAAAATCCCGCGAAAGAATCTATTTCTCGGTTTAAATCATAGATTTGTAAAATCCCGTGATGATGGAACTATCCTGGAGAAAGAAGAGTGCATTTTCGGATCTTAATTGACTCTGGTGCTACGGTCTCAACTTCGAGGAAGGG
Organism: Artemisia argyi; assembly: GCA_030686995.1. Classification (NCBI taxonomy): domain Eukaryota; kingdom Viridiplantae; phylum Streptophyta; class Magnoliopsida; order Asterales; family Asteraceae; genus Artemisia; species Artemisia argyi. Next base: position 204,597,152 of record CM060700.1, read on the forward strand.
ATATAGTATGTACTTCATGTGTTGGATGAGCTTGGATATACTTCATGGCATTTTGGTTATAACGAATTCTTACGGGGTTATGTGTTTTTATGGGGTTATGTGTGTTTGACAAGATCGGGATAAAACCATTATCAAAGTTCATTCAAAACATCCAAGAGGCTAGATTTGGGCAGTTAAACCACAAGATGTGACTACGCGCGTCAACTCATTATTATTTATTTGAGGTTGAAGTGAAATTTCACGGGTGCGTGTACTTAGTATCAAAAGATATCGAGGTGGTTGGATGAAGATTCTTCGAGATCCTTGTTTGAGCTTTTAACCTTTACAATGACGAAGACTTGGATATTTAGTTATTTTTGGGATTCTTCCTTTCTATTACCACAAATTAACTATCATTTTAAGGAGTTACGTTGTAGTGCTCAGTGTCACACGAAGTTGTGGATATTCAAGAGGTGATGTACGTCTTATACTTGATGGTTGGTTGGTTGAAGAGTATAGAGTACTTAGGGATTCGATGCTGCACGAACTCTCTACACCGCTCTTTGTCATACATTAGTGAAAGCTTAAGTCACAAGTTCGGGTTAATTTACTTCAGTCTCAAGTTCATCATATTGGGTTTTTCTCCATCAGTAGTCACGACAAAGAGCCGACTGAATGATAATGGGGTTGGTAATGAGTTAGCAGAGAGAAGAAGAAAAGAGAGAAATGACGTTTGGACACAACGGTTCAAGCCTCGTTCCTCAACATTATGGCATCTGCAGATACCACTTCAGGCCCCATTCCTCAAAGAAAAGAAAGGTGTACGTGTCAGTGCACATTATCTTAGAAAGAAGAGATATCTTCTTATTTATAACCATTCTCATCAACAAGCTTCATGCTCTTCCCATGTTCGTACAGTCATCAAGTGGATCGACATACATTGGATTATATTTTTGTGCTTCACTTATTCAATCAAAAATTGCAAACTGGCATATGCAATTTTTGAGGGGGAGAAGGGAAAGGATGAAGAAACTACGTGTTGATGAAGTTTGTAGAATGGTCATTCGGCTCTTGTACGCAGATATTTTCTCCCTCTAAGGTTTAACACATTTCAACAAGTGGTTTAGGCATATTACAAGCGTCATTGAACTCCTCAGTTGCTAAACTATTGATGAGGAAACAAAAGAGGGGCTGCTTCAAGAGTGTTTTAATCATCATCTTCTTCGCAGTAGTTTTTGGTGCTACACACATATTTATGCTGCATCTGATAAATTTCAACCATCACGGAATCTCAACTATGGCAAAAATGTCATTGCATGCCATTTTTGAGGGGGAGAATTAGTGTATGTCCCTCTCCTTTCGACTGTGGAAAAAATGTCATTATCATGCAACTTTTAGGGGGAGAATAGGCGTGTGTTCTTTCTCATTTTTTGTGGGAGGAGAAATGTGTATGCTGGGGTTATAAATCACGAAGGGATCGAGCTTAACATTTCACGTTAGGGAGATTGGTCTCTTCCACTCCGAAATATTCCGTGGTTTGTTAATCTGTTCGAGTTCTATTGTCACTTCTGGGATTCGAACTTGGCGTTATCATTTAGTACTCCAGTTGATTGACTGATTCAGATAAAGAAGAAGATGGTTAATATCAAGACCCTCAAACGTGATCATGACGTTAAAGTGTTGAATCAATAAAAGGGGATGATCAGTTTGAGGGGGAGCCGATTCTGAAACTTCACAAGTTTCGAAGAGGCTCTATACATATGATGGCCTAATTGAGGGGGAGCAAACTCAATTAGTCATCATTTCATGACTCCTGAAATCTTCAGTTCAGGACTCATGAGGGCTTATCGACATTTTCTCACGGGCTAATATTATTATTGATAAAGGGCTTCCAGTTATAGATAAAGGGCTTCCAGTTAATGCTTCATGTACACATCATTATGATGATTCCGATTAATGCAACCATCAGGGGAGAGGAATGTGTACACCAAGGACGCACAACAAGTTCACGTGATCGGGCTTAATCACTTATTCCGGGAATGATAACCGCAGAGATGATCAATGGTTCAACTTGTTACTTTGGATGCACAACTTCATGTGCACATTACGGGCTGATTAATCGCAACCATCAGGGGAGAGAGAAATGTGTACATTAGGGACGCACAACAGGTTCACATGATCGAGCTTAATTAGTTATTCCGGAGTTGATATCCGCAGAGATGATCAGTGCCTCAACCTGTTACTTTGGTGTTATCGTTTCTTCTTGTATTTGGTACATGTGGGCTGATTTGGTACATGTAATATAACTGGAATGCATTTAGTGAGATAGAGATGTTGATATCCTATTCCCCAAATGGACAACATTAAAGAAGGCCGAGTCTATAGTTTGTTCTACATTCTCTGCTACGTGTTAGAAGACTAAAGACGATATGCAACTAATTATCGAAAGACTTCTTCATATTCAAGGCATTCATCAAGAAAGGTTGTCAGTTTAGGGGAGAGCACTAATTAGGGGAGAGTATAAAGTATGTGTTAAAATCCCTAATTAGATGTGCTCACATTGCTCTTAAGCATGTTGATTCTCACAGGATATATTTGAGCTTATTGTGTTCTTCTCACAAGATTTCAAGTATATGGGCGTAAGATGTGTTGCTGATTCTGAGGTATCAAAACCAGCAAAGGGTAAGGAGACATACATCGGAACGCACAACGAGTACACGTGATGAGCTTTATACTTCGTCTTTATTGAAGTCATTCCGGGAAGACAAATGTCATGACCGTAGAGGAAATCAGTGTTTTAACTCGTTCTTTTGGTGTACTATTCCAACTACGTGGGGGAAGAGATGTAAGAAACAGTTTCTGATGACAAAAGACGTACACAATTGATTGTGTGTGTACTCCGGGTTTCTGAGCTTCATATAATGAGACTGATTGCATCATTTCAACTACTTGGGGGGAAGTGGTCTCTGGATACTTTTTGGTACGCATTACTTCTGCCTTTAGCCGGAAGAAAGATGAGAAGTACTATTCAAGTGTGAGATGATACGTTGCTGAGCTATCAAAGCTACACATTGAGAAGGCTCAAGTTCTAACGACTATTCAGGAGCCTCGAACTCTTTGGTGGTGAAAGTTTAAGAGATGTTGACTACTGACTTCTACTACGCGCAGACCGATATCCTCTTTTCGGTACTCATGGCAACATCCTCTTAAACTACATAATATCCTTTTGTACATATTTTAAAACCAAAAGAAAATAGAAAATTATAAAACCAACAAAATCCATAAAAATCGATAAAAACATAAAAATTCCAAAAATATTCTTCTCGCGACATGTCTCTCGTATAATCAATATTATGTACGTTTTTGGAAATGTCATTCAATAATGGCACGGATTCAAACATATGCTTGAGCAAGAGTTTTTCTATCTTTTAAAATAATGTTTTCTAAAACATGTCATTTCTCAAAAATTTCTTTCAAAATGGCTTGCAGTCATTTCAGGCTGTAACCCGGACTTCAAAATTACGGCTTGCTATTACTTCAGATAGCAACCCGTTTTTCAAAATGAGGAAAACATGTCGCCAAAAAGACGGTTGTTCCTAGCAAAGGGTGTCGTTCATCCGAGCGTGAATTACTTTATATTCGTGCATCCTCGATCTAATGTACGCTTCAGTGCATTATTTCTTGATAAAGAAGAGAAATTTTCTTTTTATCGCCAAATACTTTCCCTTCTATGATTTTTCCGGAAAGTGTTTGTGCAAAACTTGGTGGTACCATGAAATTTTGATTGAAAACCAAATTGAACTCAAAATTTTGATAAAATTTTTCACTCAATCAATGACATCATTTATTTAAGATTTAACATTCGTCATTGATTGAGGGGGAGAGTGATTTCTCAAAATTTTATGTATCATCAAACTCTCTACACTTTGTACATAAACCTTTCAACAAAATGATTTGTGATGGTTATGTGTCAGAATGAGAACCTTTTCAAAGAGTTTTCCTTAAAACGTCAAATCTTTTGTAAACTCATCAAATCTGACACATAACAACCTCCCTCACAGGTTGAGGGGGAGCAAGAAAAAGTTCCTTTTATCAGAAAATATTAAAATTGACCGCATTTCTCTCCCAAAAGCTTTCTAACTTATTTAAATCAATTGAGATCCAAAATCTCAAAAGATTTGAAATTTTTGATCGGGGGAGAGAATGTGATTTAAATATGAAATCTGATATTCAAATGTGATCTTTTGGACTCAATAAATGTGCTCAAACATATGTGCTAAACTCTTTCGAATATCGATGCACATATTGAGGGGGAGCAAAAGGCGTTTGTGGAAGTAATACCAAAGACCGACCATTTATCTTTATGCATGGAGTTATAAGGTTGGTTAAGGTTAGGTATGAATTCCCATGATCCACCAGAACCGGAAGGATCTTCCCAGGGACAATCCTCTAGATAGATTAGAAGTCCTTAGGAATGATTGAAAAAAGGAGTAAAGTGAGAAAGGGAAGAGTGCGGACTGTGATAGAGCTAGGACTGGAACAAACCCAACAAGGTTCTAGTGGTGAAGTCTCGGTAAGCACTGAAGGGGTTGAAGAATGAAAAAGAAATGAAATGAGAAAGGGTGAAAAGAAATAACCCTCCATATATTCAACCTTAGGGCAGAAACCGGGTTCAATTTCATAATCTACTGGCGGTTACTAAGGTAACACCGGTATTGAAGACAAGACGTCATGGACCCAGTGACGCACCGCACTAAACTTCCCAACCACTCAAGTTCTCTTAAAAGAGCTTGTTTCATTCTCACGGGGAACCCTGTGTAATGTATCGACCGCTCATTGCGAGCTATGTTGGTACCTAAAATAGGAGACGCCTCCCCAGTCTCCAGGAGCGGATCAAAATGCACTATTGAGTCTAGAGCCAAAGAGATCATCCATAGATATTGATAAGACACATTCCAAATATGCTTATTGTTTCACACAATGTGGAAAATAAGATAAAATATTTAGAGTCCTACGCATTATCCTTGTGGTATTGCCAGAACATCCAAGTGATATGAAAATATTCACAATGACGATGGAAATCCTTCTAGAGCGAACATCTTTCAAGCTCTTGGTAGGTGACATGTGAGATCCATCTTGGATCAATGATCAAGTGACAACTGGAAAACAACAATGGTGAGATTCAACATTGAATCAAACTTGTTCCAGGATATGGATTGACGGATACTTTTGCTAAAACCTTTCAATGTGCTCACAAACTAATTTTTTGAGCACATTGATTGTGTATAATCTTTCAAACAAAAGTATTTTTGACGGAAATGTGATTCAAAGCTTAAAACTCTCGTCGTGTCTCAAAAATGTTTATCATATGACACGCGAGTGATTTCTATAAATCAATTTCTCATCAATCCGTGAATATCAATTCACCAATTCACTCTACCGTGCTGTCTGCTTTGAGACGTTCCGGTATGAGAACATGCTAAGTATGAAGATTCCGAAGTGGATTCTTTGGAAAATTCATTACTACAAGCTGGAAATTCCTGTCAAGGAGAGTCTTCTTTAAAAAGAGACTCTACCTGATCACAGGTCGGTTTTCACAAAACCGGAGGGTAGTCTGTCCTCGCAAAACGAATGATAAAGCCATATTCGTTCTCTATCTTTATTGCTAACTGTTTTATTTCAGGGACACATATAAAGATGGCGTTTATGGCTCCTATTTCCAGCTGAATCGGGTCAATCCATACCTCATGCTCACACATCCTCCTCACTATCAATGATGATGAGAGACATACTACAACAAATGTTGTGAGACTACCAACAACGTTTCCGCAACTCTGATGAAAAAGTCTCCTGATCCACAACTCTAATGTAATGTCTCTAGATCCAGAAGGGTGTGAGCATGATGGTCCTTATGTCACTACATCACATGAAGGCGATACTACTAAGGATGAGCTTGGAGATTTACTGTGGCTGATGATCTCAAAGGAAGCTCAAAGATCACACATCACAAAGGAACTCAAATCACAAGTTCATTGCTGGATGTACAAAGTGTGCTGTAAAGTGAAGAATCAGAACCTACGAGCTATAAAGAAAAGAATGCTTGAAGATCAAAGAGCTTAATTTCCAAGGTGACCTCGCTTAGGGGGAGATTGTTAGGAATACGAATATTCCTATAAAAGACTCGGTCACCTAAATGATGTAATAGCATTATGATAGCTCGTAGTTAGTTTATTAGTTAGTTAGATATTAGTTTAATTTAGGTAACATCGTGGAAGAAGGACGGGTTTTTACCCACTGTATACCTGATCCACAACCCGCAGGAGGGCGTATACTTGTAATTGTATATATAGCCTTTCCACCTCATTTGGAAAGGTTGGTTGTTTCTTATAATACACACACCTCATTAGGTGTTTCTCTCACTAGAAACCTCCCACTCTCTCAACTCTCTCTCTAACTTGTTAATCATGTTTATCATATACTTCCACAATCCAAGACCTCCCAATCCACATAATCAACAAAAATATCGATCCTACAGTTTATAAATTAATGCATTGTATAAATTGACAATTTTATAAACCTATTAAAAGCTTTATCTATAATGAGAATAGATTTATATTATAAAAATGTTTGTAAATTAATAACATTTCATGAGGTGTCAATTTTATAAATCTTTTAAAAGGTTCATCATAGTGGATGCCCTTATACTCCACTACTTATAATTAAAGAGATGTCCATTCTTTAAATCTTGAATCTTGAAAACTTAAATTAATGTAGTTTACCTAAATACACTTTAAACTTGATCAATTTTTAGGCAACTTTTCAAAAAACACACATTATATTAACTTTAAAAAACATATGTTATGTATTTTAAAAAACACATGCTTTGCATTAGGGATGAGCATGGTTCTGGAACCGGAACCGGTAGATCCGAGAACCGATGTTTTTGAAAAGTGGGAACCGAGAACCGATTATAGTTTTTGGTTCCGGTTCTGGTTCCGGTTCTTTTGGGTCAATCTGTATAGGAACCGCTCTTCTATTAAGCTAATAAAAAACACAAAAGAATAAACTTTTTAAGAACTTGCAACCAGTTACATTTAAGTAAATAACAATTAACAACTAAACCATAAACTCAAATAACCAATCATTCTATAGTTACTTTCACTTGTTCCTATTTTTAACAAGACAATAATGCATAACAATCCGGAAAACAAAATAAAATAACTTAAAACTTTGTCCATCAAAATAACTAAAACCGTTTAGAGTTATGTGATGATGATAGATAATAAACAATGTATTAATAAAAGTGCTAGTAAATTTTAGCATGATGAACATGTAAAAGCTAATCGAATGCAAATAAACATAAAATATAATCTTACTTTCATTGTTTTGATAATGATGAATGATCTTGGAATGTTATTAGGTTTAGATTAATTATTGATTTGTTGATGTTTCAGTAAATTAAAAGATTATGGTTTAGAGTGTTTGGCTTGATGGCTAGTACGTTTTTTTTTTTTTTTTTTTTTTTTTTTTAATGATACGTAGGATTTGATTAATATTTTGATAAGAAGTGAAAAAATTACATATTCTTATAATTATTGGATATTTGGTTCCGGAACCGAGAACCGGTGGAACCAATCCGACCCAAGAACCGAAAAAACTCAAAATCAAGAACCGGAACTAGAACCATTGGTTCTGGTTCCGGTTTGGTTCTTCGTGGTTCTGGTCTGGTTCTCGGTCCGGTTCTGGTTCTTTGGTTGTTTTGCTTATCCCTACTTTGCATCAAAGGTTGAACAAGAATCACAATTTTGCAAGTATAATAATTTGTCGATATACATTATCGGTTTGCGTGAGTATTCGTCTAGTATATCTTTACTACATATAATGGAGAAATGGTCAAAGTGGAATTGTGAAATTGTGAAAAGTTGAATTTTTGGTCAATCCCGATTTTACCTCTGCACATGTGAAACGAAAATTAATATTCTGTCAAATGGAAAAACTTCTTCTATACTCTTTCTATGCATTCATATTATTCAACAAACAAACATACTCCTCCGATTCAAAAACCTTTATTAAAACACACACACACACACACACACATATATATATATATATATATATATATATATATATATATATATATATATATATATATATATATATATATAAATCCATTGATTCAAGAATTCGATTTTTAATTATTCGAGGGATTATGTCGAACGATTGCTAAGGTAAATACGATTATCTATTTTTTTGTTTCCTAACTTTATTTTTAATACAATTATTCTATTTCGATTCAAATATATGATATAATTCCATTGATTCTGATTAATTATATTTGTGTTTAATGAGAACCCTAATTTTTTATTTTGGGGGAAATCACCTTGATCGATTCAAAATGCAATACCCTTTTGATGGTGAGCGTATATTGACGCTTGGTGATCTTGGTTGCAGGTATCCTTTCAAACTTAAAATGAGAGTACCTGTTTTTGCAGTTGATAGGACACTGATTAAAATTCTATCGGATTGGGTATTTTTGTTGTATTTGATAAAATTCTAAAACTTATTTTTTACTTGTTATGATAAGTATACCTGAAAAGTTTTTTTTAAAGTATGTTTTGTTAGATATTGAGTTGGTGTATGTTTTGTTGTTACAGAGTCACAATTGATAACAATTCTTAATGAAGTTCAACACTGGGTTCTTGTTTCTTTCTTTTAGGTTGACAAGCTTGGGAATGAAACTCTTGTGAACTGTGCAAAGACAAGCATGTCTTCAAAGCGTTTATGAATTCTTTGCAAATTTGGTATGCCTTTTACTGAATCCTTTTATCTTTTTAGTTTTAGGGTGTGTTTGTGTTACTATATAGTTTTATTTTTGGGCTTAAACTTATTCCATAAGTAGCTTATGGCTTATGATGAATCTGCTTATTAGCTCTTACTAAGTGTTTGGATTGGCCAATAATAAAAACGCAAACTAGAAGAGTATACTAATGGATTAGCTAAATAAGCCCATAAGCCACAAAAATGAAGCAGATTAAAAATCCCCTGACTAAGCTCATATGCCTTATATGCGCCTATAAGCTTATCCAAATGTTAAGATGAGATATCTTTAATAAACAAGCTATCTTTACTGAAGAAATAACATGCTTTGGTTGCATCTATAGGTTGTTGAAGTAGTACAATCTGTTAAAATGACAAATTAACGGGGAGAAGTCAAGTATCCAATATAGTTAAGCATTAGCAAAATAATTTTAGTTAAACAATAATAGTTCATTATTGAGATGTGAAGTTGCAATATTTATTTACAAAAATACTAACAAACCCCCTCTAAAATAACTATCATATGTTTACATATCACAAATATTACACAATAAGCTTATACAATCTATTCTCAGAATTTCGATTCATTTAGTTGTCTGCACATATCTGAGCTGTTATTTGCAACATGATAACTGAGGTGACCAATTTTGTTGCTGTTTAGGGGATCAATATTCTTAAAGCTCATGGGAAAATTGCTAAAGAAAGCTACTTGTTCAATGGTTATGCTCTTAACACCGGTCGTGCAACACAGGGAATGCCAATGAGAGTTGCTTCTACAAGGATCGCCTGTCTCGATTTCAATCTTCAAAAGACAAAAATGCAATTAGGGGTTCAAGTTTTAGTCACCGGCCCTCGTGAGCTAGAAAAGATTCGTCAAAGGTAACCTAATATTTAATGCTACAGTAATCTCTTCATATGCTAAGATCTCTATCTCTATATGTGTGCAAATTTGACACCCAACTAAGTTCTAGAATATGACCGTGTATTTTACAAGAAGCTGATGTGACAAAAGAAAGAATTGAAAAGCTTCTAAAAGCTGGTGCTAATGCTGTCTTAACTACAAAGGGAATTGATGACATGGCACTCAAGGAAAGCTATTATTATTTTGGACATACAATACTCGAGATATGTTTCAAATGAATATGTAAATTTCTTACACTTTTCTTGCATAAACTTAGTACTTTGTGGAGGCTGGGGCAATTTCCGTGCGACGAGTCCGAAAAGAGGAATTACGCCATGTTGCTAAGGCAATAGGGGCCACCGTGGTGAGCCATTGTGTGATGATCATCTGGTTTGGGCACAGATGTGAGCGTATATATGTATGTGTGACGTGTATTCAGTGATCAATGGGCTGGATTAGGCTATTGTAGCAATAAAGGTACATGTCCTGTATTGCCGTTTAAATGAGCTTACCGAGTCTGTGACTCACTTTGCAACATTTTTTTTAACTTACACAAATAAAATTGGTGCACCAATAGGTTGTTTAAAACTGTGATGTTCATGCTACCATTGTAAAATGGCACTTCATCTCTAAGGTGATAAAAAAAATTCACAAAATCAGCAGTGGTAATATCCTGCATAGTCAACGCCTTCTGGAATAGGTATGGTGATTAACTTATTATCTTTGGATCGTGTATTTATGTAATATAGTCGCTAACAAGTTGGTTATTATTAATAGCAAAAATAACGCTCTTCTATTTTTTTGCTATTCAGCATCATTAGGTGGAAAGGTCAAGGTATCAACGTTGCACTTGATGGCAGTGCTTGCATACTTAGATCCACCTTCTTCAGGAATTTTCAATTATGGGTTCAACAACACAAGGCAATTAGTGTTAAAGTTCCACATTGCAAACAGGTTTGATAGCTTGAACTTACGATAGCATTCAATTTCATTAATAGTTTATGTTGCTGACGACTTGAGGTACAACACTTTTTGTATAGGCTACAGATGAGTTAAAATAAACTATGACAGGCTGTAATATGAAATTTTGTAGGTTCAATCTTTTAAAACGTATGTAGAAAAGCTGAAGCAAGGGAGAAGGCAAACACAGCAGTAGGACACACAGTCAAACTGGTCAACGGGGGTAAACGGGTCACCGGGTTAGGAGCGTCAAGTAAGGTGTGTGTGTCGAATTAGGTAGGTCAGTCAAGCGGGGTTCAGGTTATAGAGGTTAGATGGGTTATTGGCAAGTCACGTAATTACATTGTACGTACCCATACCTGTATACGATTACCCACATTTTAGCACTGCATTATTAAAATTTTAAAACAACTCATCGTTATTTTGGAACTCTTTTATTGCAAAAATATTAAGCTGTCATTGTTACTTAAAAAGTTAAATCAAATGCATTGTTAATGAAAGCGAACTCACGTCACAAGCTGATGTGTTCATGTGCAATGTAACACTACCTATTCTCCTTTGATATAAATTGGTGTTGCAAGTTTAACGATAACAGTTTTGGTTGCAAATTAAGGTTTCTGCGATATGGCATGTTTTATGTTAGCGTCATCACAGTTCATGTTAAACATTACACGAAACACTTATCACAATATCGCAACTATAAACGTTTGTCACTTGAAATTCCGTTGCTTTGCACGGGTACTCGCCTAGTATATAAATAATGAGAACCCATAAAAAAATAATGAGTTCGTTCAACGTTTATTTTGAATAGAATTGAAATCATGAAAATATGATCACTTAATCATGTTGATGTAAGTCTGCCCACTTTCATATCCTTTAATAATTAATGAGATAATTGTCTAAAATGTAACCAATTGTATTTTTTTGTTTTGTTGTTATGCAACTATATTATATCGTTAAACTTTTGAATTTCGTACATTGTGTGTATCAAACGACTTAACATGTAACCCGTGTTTTTTCTCATTATGTTCGACATGGCATTGACGTCATGCCAAAAGATCCATGTAGAAGCAACTTTTACCATATAACCAATTAAGCAATCTTAGCCACTCATTTTTTTTTATCAAAAAAAAAAAAAAAAAAAAAAAAAAAAAAAAAAAAAAAAACTTTCACCATTTTTTTAAAAATTAAATATCTCGCAAACCGTAAATCGTTACACGAAAAAAAGTACCATCGCGACGAGAATTAAATTATCTTTCTATAGACATGCATTGTTATATACTTTCGACGATTTTTTTTTCAACGACCTTTTTTTTTTCCTAAAATTTCCGCCTAGAAAAATCATATATGATTTGTAAAAATCATATGTGATTCGTTAAAATCAAATCATATGTGATTCTTGCGAATCATATATGATTACGAATCATATATGATTTTAAAAATCATATATGATTCATAAGAATCATATATGATTTGTAAAAATCAAATCATATGTGATTTTTACGAATTATATATAATTTTTCTGGGTGGAAATTATAAAAAAAAAAAAAAAAAGTTCGTCAAGAAAAAAAAGTTCGTCGAAAGTATATAACAATGCATATCTATAGAAAGATAGTTTAATTCTCGTCGCGATAGTTTTTTTTTTTTTTTTTTTTTTTTTTTTTTTTTTTTTTTTTTTTTTTTGGTAGCTTGAAGATTTACCGTTTGCAAGATATGTTGTTTTAAAAAAATATGTAAAATAAAAATAGGTGGTTATGATTGGTTCATTAATTCTATAGCAAATATGAGTTTTATATTGATCTCATCTCTTGATGTCATTATGTTTCATTGTTAAGGATTCAAATGCAGTAAGAAATGTAGAAGGCAAATGGAATGTGAAGCTTAAAAGAGCAGTTTGAAGATGTCTGCTGTTTCTGAGTTTTGATAGTTCTATTCTGTATATGTTTTTGAATTCAGATTAGCTTAGTCTATTGAATGTTGTTGTATGAATTCATATTTGTTTAGCCTCATTAACTTATTATGGGGTTGTCCATGAGTGTAAAAATGAGTGTCTAAGTGCACTTTTTGTGATTAATAATATTTCTCCTTTTCACAAAAATAAAAAAATAATAATAAAAAAAAATCTCTTGATGTCATTTGCCACCTCAACTTAAACCGACACATCACTTTCTAAAACCCAAAACCGAATACTCCTCTTCTCACTCGCAGAACCCACCTATTCCTATAACACCAAAGTAGTTTCTCTCCAGTCTTATCACATGGTTTGCTAACTACATCAAGCACCAAACATGCAAAAACCTTAATCCAAATATCTATCACCGTATCAAGTAGCACACCCCTTTTGATCTCTACGTTATTAAGAGAATTACCATTGCCTTTCACACACAAAAATAGTAAGACAATTATATTTTAATTAACAAGAAAAAATTCATATCACCTTTTACGTTAAATAAAATCGTTTTAGAAAAGAGATGTGTCCCTGAGCACAAGCAACAGCAGCACCATCAGGGCATCATCATGCCAACCTACGTTAGAGTATTCGTATAGCATTGCATCACCTCACTTAACATCTAAGAAATAATAACACCAGTGACACCAAAGCCTTCACAACATATAAGATGTGTCAAATAAAATCTATTTAATTTGTTGATTGAACTTTCAACATACGTCTATTGACTGGAAGTCCAAGTCCAAATGAACACAAAAGACAAACAAAATTTAAAACTAATGCATAATAGAAGTATCAATCTATCATCTATTCAAACTCAACTCTACTCGATCTTCATCTAGGTAGACGCTCAACGATGAATTCTATTGTAGATGACGCACGTGGTTGGCATAATAAATTTTTTGATATCAGCAACTCCTCATCTTTAGTAACATCATGGTCGAGGATTACATTCACTTTCTTCAAGACAGGTGACTTGGCTAAAAAAATCTTCAAAAACTCCATCTCATGCATCAAGTTGGAAAAAAATTTAATCTCAAATTCATTGAGATGCTCCAACCAGAAACCTTTATAATTTTCGAGTGTATTACACAGCGTCAACCCTTCCGCCTCACTAACCTCACTGAGTACCATCCTCACCTTCTTCAACTTAGGTGCCTTGACCAATAAAAGCTTCACAAACTCCACCTCATGCTTCAGGGAAGGAAAATCTATAATATACAGTTCATTTAGATGCTCCAGCTGAATATCTAAATAATTATCTAGTTTAATAGCTATCTTGGACTTCATCAGAGGCGTATCTATTAACACCTACAGAAAGTATAGTAATGGTATTTCTTGTGTTAGTTTATTTCGGCATGAGATTAAAACAGCATTAAAGCTAGAAATAAAACATTGGATGCTCTTCTGGTACAGCATCTTCAACACAACACTTGAACCATAAGCCAAAACAAAGATCATCAAGAAAAGTATCCCCCTAGTTTGAGTCAATTAAAAACCATGTGAAAAAAGTACCTGGATGAAACTACTGAGTACACCCAGATTTTGAATTCTACGTAAACATTTGAATAGCTCTTTAATGCTGGTATCGTCAGAATTGACAATATTATTCGCATCTATATACTGCAGAAACTTTCAATAGTTAGAGAAGTTTTAGGGCCCATAATGAGGATGGTTAATGTATAAATAACTTACCAGATCTAAGGTCTTAAGTGAGGGAGAAGTTGATACGAGATGTAGAAGTGCTCTTTTGGAGATGTCAACATTGTCCAAGCTTAATCTTGTGAGGCTACTGAGTCCACTGAATGTTGGTTCAAAGTAAATACCACAAGTCATAAGTTCTAGGTGTGTTAACCGATGCAACGATAAGACAGATACGGGTAACCTACCCTGCAAATCCAAGCTAAGCTTCTTCACTGTAATCGTCCCCAATAAATGATCTATTATTTTTTTAATTTCATCACTATAGTCAATTGCTTCACCATCTCCTTCGATTTCAAGGGCGAACTCAATTACTGGACCTTTGTGCATTAACAAAACTTGGAATATAGCATTAAAAATTTTAGACACCGCCTTTTTTTTAACAGCGGAATTTTTTACAAAACTAGAAAGCCGCTTTATTAAAAGTTTACACCTCTTAATCAACAGTTTCCATTTGAATTGTGGTTCTATAGAAGTTAACCCCCAACAAGACACATGAATTCCATCACTTGGTTCATCAAACATATCTTCCTCATAAAATACAAGTTCAGGAATTTTGGTCCAAATGTATCTCCATTCCCTCGAGAGGATACTCGTCCTCACTGCATCTTTTATTGGTAAATGACATAGCATCTTTTCTATGATGCATGAAGGAAGGGTGCTAATTATATCCACGGGCAACGGTTTAGCATCTATATCAAGAAGTGTTTCTGTTGGACCGATCATAGCTGCAACTCTGCAAATATTAGCTTAAACAGTTCTGAACTAAGAATGAACTACTTTTAATAATTACGGAGTATAAGGATATTATCATATATGCAAGGTATTAGGTTTTAACAAGTGTTAGTATATATCATACAAAATAATAAATAACCAAATATCTTTATAAACAACAAATGGATTGAAGAAAGTACCAACAGTAGTTAACTTACATGGAGATGTCATTGTTTGATCAGCAGGAGAGAGTGATGAAAGAAACGTTAGAATTTGTAAGTCTATCAGAATTTGATGTAGATCGTACTATGTAAATATATACTCGGTAGTATATTTCTTAAACTTTAAAATTTCATATATATCCAAATTATTTTGGTAATATCATATATATCCTTTTTAAACTTTTAAAGATATAAAACATATCCAAATGAGCAATTTAAAGATTATAAACACTCTTATTTTTATAAATTGACTGTTATATACTTATATCCCTTTGTTCTTCATCTCTTATATTCTTAACATTATAAAATATAGAACACAATATATACCAATCAAATTAACGTGGGTTGTTATTTTATTTACAATCTTACAAATGTGAAAATACTAACTATAGTTTTATACTAGTAGGTTTCTGAAGAATTGTATATATATGGTTTCTTGTGGGTGCAGGTGTGGAAAGATGATATTCGAGTTGAAGTTTGAGGATTGAGGGAATTCAAAGAATATTTTCATGTATTATAGCCCTTTCATTTATAGCTGATTCGAACTAGTAGAACGGTGTGGTTTGATGCAATCTGTATACACCATAAACTCAAACTAAAAGACATTGATATTTACAAATATTAAATTAGAACATATGTTTGAGTTAGAAAGTACTCCGTAATTAATAGCATAATCTCTTGCTGCAAGTGTCATCGATCCAAACCACTCAAGGGACATAGTGGCTAGAGAATTGTGCCTATCATCATTAAAATGTGGGAGGGTTCAAGTTCAACTCATGCTAGGTGCAAACAATCTCAGGTGGCTACGTCAACCTTCTGAAAAAGGAGGGCTTTACCCGGTTTGATTTTGTGTAGAGTTCAAGCATCGTGAATCAGTCAACTAGAAGGTCTGAAAACATGATTATCCAAAAAACAGAAAATAAAAGTCTGTCATTGATCCAGCCTATTATATATTATTAGTAAACTTAAACATATATTAGAGAATTAAGTGTACTTTGTAATTAGATTAGGTGGTAGACTAGAATTAGGATTAGTTAGCTTGGAGTGCAAGGCAAGCTAGGTTTTCACCTCCTCATCTCTATAAATAGAGATGAGGGGATGCTAGTTATTCATTCTTGTTCCTCAATTGTAAAAGCTTTATTGGTATTAATAAAGGGTTCGTTGAGGGTATATCGTGTGCATATTCTAGTCGGTTCTTTGTAGTATCTCGTGTTTGCTACTTGTGCTCGACACAACTCGCGATCTAGTTTTCCGCGATCGAACTTCGGGTTTGTTATCGAGGTATTTTCCAACAAGTGGTATCAAGAGCCACGATTATTGTGGTCTTGAAGTTCGAGTGTTAGATCGAGGTTTGGTTTTAGGTTCCATTGATCGTAGCGTAATAAAAGAATTTGCTTTACATGAATACAAAGTTGGTTAACATACCCACATGGATATAAAGGTGTTGGGTCTTTGAGGAATATTTTAGAGGTCCACTAAAATTACTTTAAATTCATCAAGTGTAGGTATCTATAGACTTTTTGGTTTGTCATTTCTGGTTTGGCCAAAACGTGTGTTGAAGAGTAATCGTCAAAGGTATTCTTTTTAGAACTCGACTTCACTGGATCGACTTTTAGGTTTATTAAAGTGATTAAATCAAAGTTTCTTGTTCCGGGTTTTTCTTGTGGTTCAAATTTTGATCGTGGTTAGCTTGGGTTTCAAGTTTATGATCGGGTTCGCTTGTTCGAAATCGGGGGTTTAGGATTATTCTAATAATTCAATTTACAAGAAGGGTTTATAGTAACAAGGGGAAATATTGCACACGGCTTGTGAGACTTGTCGGTAAAGTTAGTTAAGAAACAACTTGACAAGGTTTGTAGCAAGGTATAAGAAGAATGGTTAGTTCTATAACTAGGTTTGACGTCGAGAAATTCGATGGGAAGAATGACTTCGGGTTGTAGCAAATAAAGATGTGTGCTTTAATGGTACAGCTGGGATGTAATCTGCATTACAGACATTACCCGCGAACATGGAAGCAGGTGAAAAGGATGCTTTAATGAAAAAGGCATACAGTACCTTGATTCTATGCTTGGGAGACCGGGTTTTACAGGAAGTTACCAAGAAAACAACTGCTGCAGGAATTTGGATGAAGCTGACTAGTCTGTATATGACTAAGTCCTTAGCAAACAGACTGTCTGAAGAAGAAGCTGTACACCTTCTATATATGTCCAGGTACGAAACTGGGTGATCATATAGATGAGTTTAATAAGTTGATACTTGATTTGACAAATATTGATATCAAGATTGAGGATGATGATCGGGCACTTATGTTACTTACGTCATTACCTTCATCTTATGAAAAATTTGTGGAAACATTGTTGTATGGGAGGGAATCCTTGACAATGGAGGATGTTCTGGCGACTACTAATTCAAGAGAGTTAAAGAAAAGAACTGAAGGCACAAAGGAAGAAACTGGTGATGGGTTATATGTACATGGAAAGTTAGATCATTCAAGGAACGCTCATTTTGGTGGAAGTTTGAGGTTTAAGTCAAGGGGTGGAACTGGTAAACTCAAGTGCTTCATATGTCATTCAGAGGATCATCTGAAGAGAGACTGTCTAATGAAGAAGTCAAGTGAGTTCGTCAGGAAGGGTAAGCATGATCAGGATTCTGATTCTTCTGATGACGACAGTAGCGCCTACTTTGGAGAAGCCTTGGTGGTGGTCGGGAATGATAAGATGACTGAATTGGTAATGGATTCAGGTGGGTCTTATCATATGACACTTAAGAGGGATGTCTTGTATGACTTCAAGGATATTGATGGTAGTTCGGTTCAATTAGGTGATAACAGGACATGTACTATCAGAGGGATAGAAAAAGTGAAGATACAGTTGAATGATGGTTCAAGCTTTATACTAGAGGATGTCAGGTATGTTCCAGAGTTAAAAAAGAGCTTGATTTCATTGGGTACTCTTGAAAAAGAGGGTTATGATGACTGGGATCAGGAAAGGGAATTGTGTGTATACTCTTGAAGCAAAAGTGACGATTTTTGTTGTACAAAAGTATGGAGGTTCTAAACATGTTGGATTCAAACAACTTGGTAATAAACAAGTTGGGTTCAAACAACTTGGTTCTAGTATTAAAACAGAAGTCCATGGAGTACAGGTTTCTAAACGTGTTTGGTTTGAGGTGGAATTGCAGGGAGCTCAAAGGAATCATGAAGTTGAGGTTATTCAGGTTAGTAATGATGATGCTACATTGGCTCAAAGAAAGTTGGAGGTTAAACAACTTGAAGAAAAGACAAATACGGACTGCTTGGTAAAGGAGCAGGAAAAAGTACACCTTGGTATAAAGGTGGGGGTGGACATTACGGTAACCGGAGTACCTGGTCAAGAGGGTGCGGAGGGTAATGCTACTGAAAAGAAGAAAGTGAAGGAGTCTACGGAAGCTAATCTTGGAAAATTACCGAAGTACAATGCCTGGTAGACAAGGTGGTCCCTAGTCCGAGGTTCCAGCACGAGGAAAAGGTGTTGAGTATCGATTATGTTTAAGTGTTATTCCTAAGGTGGAAATTGTTATATATTAGTAGTAAACTTAAACATATATTAGGGAATTAAGTGTACTTTGTAATTAGATTAGGTGGTAGACTAGAACTAGGATTAGTTAGCTTGGAGTGCAAGGCAAGCTAGGTTTCCACCTCCTCATCTCTATAAATAGAGATGAGGGGATGCTAGTTATTCATTCTTCTTCCTCAATTGTAAAAGCTTTATTGGTATTAATAAAGGGTTCTTTGAGGGTATATCGTGTGCATATTATAGTCGGTTCTTTGTAGTATCTCGTGTTTGCTACTTGTGTTCGATACAACTAGCGATCTAATTTTCCGCGATCGAACTTCGGGTTTGTTGTCGAGGTATTTTCCAACACAGCCTTTGCAACATAAAAGTTTTAAAAGTCCAAGTACATCGCTTTACTGAACTTTTAACGTCAGGGTGGAAGTCAAAGACCAGAAGTGCACAAAAGACTACCAAAATTAAAACTTGACACATAATATAAGTATCATTGTATCATATATTCAAACTCAGATCAACTTCACTCAGCTTCTAACATTCAACGATCATTTCTACTATGGATGATGCATGTGAGGAGTGTAACAGAATTCAACATCTCCTCATCCTTAGTTATAACATCATTCTTGAGGAGTATGTTCACTTTCTTCAAGACAGGTGAACTGGCTAAGGCAATCTTCACAAATTCCATCTCATGCGCCAAGTTGGAAAAAAATTCAATGTCAAATTCATTAAGATGCTCTAACCAAAAATCCGAAAAATATTTTAGTGTATTACACAGCGTCAACCCTTCACCCTCACTAACCTCACTGAGTTCCATCCTCACCTTCTTCAAGTCACATGACTTGACTAATAAAAGCTTCACAAACTCCAATTCATGCTTCAAGTAGGGAAATCTTGAATCTTCAGTTCATTTAGATGCTCCAACTGTCTCCCTGAATAATCATCCAGTTTAATATCTATCCTATATTTAATAAGAGATCTATCCAAGAATAAAAACAAAAAATAAAATAATAATAATAATAATAATAATAATAATAATAATAATAATAATAATAATAATAATAATAATAATAATAATAATAATAATAATAATAATAATAATAATAATCTACAGAAAGAAATGGAATTTCTTGTGTAAGTTTATTTTGGCATGAGAATGTACTATACAAGATTGAGATGGAAAGCGGAAACTCTCTTTTAAGCGAGTCTTCAAAAAAATGCTTGAATAATACCTGTGAGAAACTGCATAAAATACTCAGATCGCGTAAGCATTCGAATAGCTCTTGAATACTTGTATCGTCGGAACCAACGATATTATATTATCAATGCCTATATACCGTAGAAACTTTCAATGGTTAGAGAAGTCAAGGGCCCATAATGTAAATTTCACTTACCATATCTAGGCTATGTTTGACGTAGAGCTTTTTGGGGCGATGAGCGGTAAGTAATGAGCTTTTCAATTTTTAGTGTTCGTTTGGCAAAAGCACGGTCAGATTTGCTATTTTTTAGGAAAGCTCATTTTTTCAATGCTTCTTTAAGAAGCTGCGAGCGGTGAGCAGTGAGCTGTGGCTACAGCTCACAGCTACTACTCACAACTACTTACTTTGGAATTGCAGTTAACTGCTCACAACTACTTACTTTGGAATTGCAGTTATCATGTGTAAGGTATTAGGTATTTATAATTATAATTGCAGTTATCTATTGGGTCGACGAAATAGATCCTCTGGTACTCGCACCCCCGGTGCTTGTCGATGTCTCTGATTTTTGTTTCTTTGCAGCCCGCTTTTTTCCCATCGGGCGTGGTTGTGCATCATGACCAAACAACGCCTCATTTGCTTGGCTTGGGACATCACCAGTTAAATCAACCGTCTCCGGTGCGTCCCATTTCTTATGAGTACGCAAAATACCCCAAGCCTCCTCATTATTAAATGGCGCGTTTTTGCTCTCATTACGGTACATTTCCTTGGCATGTGTGAGGATATCCATGTCATTTTCCCATTTTTTTATCGCGTTCGGCCCGTTTGAAACACGCGTTGAACTTTCCGCAATCACGGTTCAACGTTCTCCACTTTGACTGTATCATATCTTTGCCGCGCTTGTGATAATTTGTTTTGTTGAACTCATTTTGAACCCGCTACCAAAACGTATCTTTGGGTTGGGAACGACCGACTTGTTCGTCCTCACTTGCGGCCACCAACACGTTGCAAGTAATTTTTCTTCACTTGCGGTCCAACGTTCATGCATGTTGCCCCCTGCTTCGATTTCGTCATCTTCAGTGATTGCTTCTTTGTTTTTTTTTTTGGACTTTCGTTTAGTACGAGTTTTGGTTTTTTTTGGAGGAGACGTAGGTGTTTCGGGAACTTCGTTAGTTTCCGTTTGGGAATGTTGGGATTGTTGAGTGAATTGGAGATTTTGGAAATTGGTGTTTAAGGTGTTTTGTTGTTGGGATTCTTCCCAATATCTTAAAGTTTGATGTTGTTGGTAAAGTTCTTGGCTCGACATATCGAATATGTTTAGATTTTCCCAATTCGGATTCGGATTCGGATTGGGTGATGAACCCGCGTATGGGTTCCCCCACCCACCAAGGAGGTTCGTTAACGAGTTAGGATTGTTGTTGTTGCCTTGAGACATTTTTTTTTTTTTGGATATTAGAAGTTGTAGGATAGAAGATAGTGAGTAGTGAAAGTGTGGGAAAATGAAGTTTGGTAAATGGGTATTTATATTGGTTGAAAAAAGGTTTGGGAAAATGTTTTTTTCTTTTTTTACCCAACTATCCGTTAGTTTCCGTTAAAGGGGGGGGGGGGGGGGGGGTTAATTGTAAAATTTTTTATTATTTTTATTTTTTATTATTTTTTTTATATTTTTATTTTATAAATACAAACGCATCCCCTTAACTTAGCGTTAAGCCACTAACGTGGCACGTTAACGCGAGAGGTCACATTAGGTAACTTGCTAATAACGCGCGTTAAGGGCATGTTAACGCCCCCTTTGCGTTAGCAATGCACTTGCTCTTATAGGGCCTAGTCCGCTAGCCTACCAGTACTACTAGTCTAGCAACCCTCGATTTTATGTGTTTCTTATTAGATTAGATTGTTTTGGAGGAGCAAAATACTCTCCCCATAACTCTTTACAAAATATGTGTTCCGGCGATTACAATTAAAGATTTTTATTTGTATTTGCTTTAATGGAGACTAGCAGGGTTCCCGCGCGATGCAGCTGTGGGCACCCCGTAATTTAATTTTTTCGGCTAATAATTTATTTTATTTGTACGATTTTTGGCAATAGTTTTACTGGTTAGTTTTGTAAAGCAAAAGTTTGATGAAATTTTGCTTAGTTTGTATTATTTTATTTATTATTATTTTTTTTTTTTGTTTAGTAGTTTGCTTGGTTTATACAATATGTGAACATATTTTAATTTATTATGTTCTTTTTGACAATAAATTTACGGATATCAAAAATTTCGTTTAGCTCGTGTTCGTTCGGGCTCGAACTCGTTGGCTCGTGCCCGTTCTGGCTCGAGCCCGTTTGACCCGTGCCCGTTCTGGCTCGAGTCCATTGCCCGTTCGGGCTTGAATATTTGTATAATATGCTTTATTATTTGTATTAGTGACATTTAATGCAGGAATTGTGTTTAAGTTGGTTGTACAATATGCTTGATAATTTGTATTTCTTATGTAAGGGGTGTTTTAATAAGTGCATTAATTGTATTTATTGACCAGTTAATTAATTGTATTTAATGTATATAATGATTTATTTATTGTATTAATGTTAGTATTAATTGTATGTTAGAATTAAATATGAGGGGAATTTCTATAAGTAGCATTGGTTGTTGTACTTATAGCTTTAAAAGTTATATTGCAAGTATTTCTATTAATAGTAGGTCTTCCTCCATTATAATATAGCATTTCCATTTTAAAGAGATTGCAACAACTTTTCCAGCTCAATTCTAGTACAACCTCCATTATCACTTTCTCAATACAAGCATCTTTGAACAAGGAAAAAAAAATATATCATTACAGAAAATCAATGCATACTGAGACGCTATAAACCATCAAAACATCTTAAAATGTTTATTCATATATATAAAAGAAATTTAAATATTTTAAGAACCTAAAGACCAAACTTGACTTAAACCTGCAATGTTTAACCACATATCATTATTACCTTGCTTGAAATGGTGCACCTTGAATCCTAGCAACATTACCACCATCGCGACATCAACGTGTCTAACTACATTCGAGTATTCATATAGCATTACCTCAGCTAAAATCTAGAAAATGATAAGACTAGTGACACCACATCTATTGCTGGAACTGTCATATGATCCCCAGCCTTTGCAACATAAAAAATAACGAAAGTCCAACATCAATTTGCTGAAACTTTAAAACGTCTTTTGGGTGGAAGTCAAAGACCAAAAGTACTCAAAAGAGTAACAATTTATATACTTGATACACAATAGATTATCAATCTATCATATACTCAAACTCAACTTCACCAATCTTCATCTTCATCTTCATCATCCTCATCTTCATCGACCTCATCTTCATCTTCAGGTAAACGATCAACAATGATTTCTACTGTGGATGATGCACGTGGACAGCGTAACAAGAGTCTTAACATGACTATCTCCTCATCCTTAGTAACATCGTAACTGAGAAGTATGCTAACCTTCTTCAAGACAGGTGACTTGGCTAAGATAAGCTTCACTAACGCCATCTCATGCTTCAAGTTGTCAAAATATGCAATCTCAAATTCATTGAGATGCTCCAGCCAAACATCCAAATAATTTTTTAGTGAATCACATATCTTCAACCCTTCATCCTCAGTAACCTTATTTTTGAGTGAAAACGTCAGCTTCTTCAACTCAGGTGACTTGACCAATATAAGCTTCATAAACTCCATCTCAAGCTTTAAGTTGGGAATACCTAATATTTCCAATTCAATTAGATGCTCCAACCGAATATCTAAACACTCTTCCAGTTTAATATCTATCTCGGATTTCATAAGAGATGTGTCCAGAAAGATCTACAGCAAGTAATACAATTTTGTGTGTTAGTGTATTTTGGCGTGGGAATAAAAAACTATATTACATTGAGACTGCAAGCTCTTGTTGAACCTCGTCATCAACAATTCACTTAAACCATAAGCCAAAACAAAGATTGGCAAGAAAAGTATTCCCCAGGTTTGAATTAATTAAAATGCATGTGAAAACTAGTACCTGGATGAACCTACTCAAAATTCTCAAATCTTGAATCATATGTAAACATTCAAATAGATCTTTAATGCTAGTATCATCAGAATCGACAATATTATCGGCGTCTATATACTGCAAAAACTTTCAACTTTTTGGTAAGTAATAAAGCCCATGAGGATGCTAATTGGTTAATGTAATATAACTCACCAGACTCAAGCTCTTAAGTAAGGGAGAACTTGATAGGAGATGTAGAAGTGTTCTTTTAGAGATGTTTACACTGTCCAGGCATAAGCTTGTGAGGCTACTGAATCCACTGAACGTTGGTTCAAAGTAAAAATCACAAAACGTAAGATCTAGGTGCGTTAACTGCTGCAAAGAGAAGACGGATAAGGGCACGCTACCCAGAAAGCTCAAATTAAGTTTCTTCACTGTATTCTTCCTCAATAAATGAACTATTATCTTTTCAATTTCAGGAGAGTAGTCATCTGCTTCACCGTCTGCTTTGACTTCTAAGGTCAACTTGATTATTGGACCTTTGTGCATTGACAGCGCTTGGAATATTGCATTGAAAATTTTTTGCCCCTTACTCAACAATTTCCGTTCACATCGTGGTTCTTCACAAGTTCCTTCCAAACAGGACACCTGACTTTCATCATCATCATCATCATCTTCATCAGATGATTCATAAAACATATCTTCCTCAAAAAAGACAAGTTCAGGAATTTTGGTCCAAATGTATCTCCATTCCCTCGAGAGGATACTCGTCATCACTGCATCTTGTATTGGTAAAAGACATAGGATGTTTTCTATGATGCATGAAGGAAGGGTTCTGATTATATCCGTACACAATGGTTTAGCCTCCATTTCAAAGTGTTCTTGCTGGACCGATGGCTGTGCAATTTATAGCATAAAATAAATAAATGGAATCTACTTTGATTAAAAAAAAAAAATTATAATATCTGTAAGGTATTAGTTTTTAGTAACTAGCATACATAATGATATACTCCGTATATCATACGAGATAACTAGTAACCAAGAAACTTTGTCAATGATGATAAAAGAAAATACTATACACAGTTAACTTAATTTGGAAGCAAATGAGTAACCAAGAAACAAGAAAACATTGAACGCAGTTAACTTACTTTGGAAGCGAAGATAGCTGCATATATTTTAATCCACAAAACTCCTAGAATTTCAATATTTGGATT
This sequence comes from Artemisia argyi, assembly GCA_030686995.1. NCBI lineage: Eukaryota > Viridiplantae > Streptophyta > Magnoliopsida > Asterales > Asteraceae > Artemisia > Artemisia argyi. The sequence continues at coordinate 204,622,343 of CM060700.1, forward strand.
ACCTGTATACAATAGTCCATACTATAATGCTTTTTCAATAATTTAAATAGCATTTAGTTACACATTCTTATCAGACTATGTTAGGTAACTTCATTAAAAAAAACTTGGGGTGGCCTAGTGGCTAAAGGCTTGTGACTATCATCATCAAAATGTGAACAATTACTCTAGGTGTAAACAACCCTATAGTGGCCACGACAAGCTCCTGAAAAAGGGAGGGATTTACCCTGTTTGAGTCTGTATGACAGTGGATTAGTCGGCCAAAAAGATCGGAAACCATGGTTAACCAATAAAATAAAATAAAATAAAATGTTTCCCGCTAAATACAACTTCTAAAATGATATATATTAGAACCAAGGACGGATCTATAGTGTAAGTATGGGGGCCTGTGCCCCTCATGGCTAGCCGAAAAAGTTGAAATTTTAGTGTAATTTTTTTAAAATTTTAACCTTTTTTCGAAAGTGACCCCACCCAAAACTCAAATTGCCCCCACCCACATACTAAAACCTAACATTGAACGCTCTAAAGCCTTATAAATCATTCATCTGTAAGTAAAAATACTCGATTTATTGCCCCCACATCCATTTTTCCTGGGTCCGTCACTGATTAGAACTAACAATTGTATAAGTTAATAACTTAGCACACAAATTTTAGCAAAATATCAAAATGTAGTGACGCATTTCATCAAACACTTGTTAGGCATATCATCACAAACTTCGTATAAAACACAAATGATCGACCTATAAGCAACTTAAATAAGCAATTTCATAAGACTGAAACTGAATCGAGCAATTATTAACAACTTTAAAAAATATTTATAAGAAAATGAAAGTTCAATATTTAAGAGTAAGAAAATAGTGTATTGTTAATGTACCAGTGTGAGCGTTACGAAGACAACAATTGGTCATGATGGGCTGAGAATAGTCCAGTGGTGGGAATAAATGCCATTGAATTATGACCAGGAAGGGGAAGTTATTAGAAGCAAGGCTGTCAAACTCGCGAGTTTACACGTAAGATCGTACGATCTTACGTGCACACCAGTCAAAATCGTGTAGTATCGTGGTAGGATCGCATCTGAGGTAGGATCGTAGGATCGCACGTAAGATCGTAAGATCGACACGCGATCCGAGTTCATTTTTTTTTTTTTTTTTTTTTTTTTTTTTTTTTTTTAAGTCCATCCCACTTGCTTAGGCCAAAAAAACAAATGTGTGTTTTACTAATGTCTAATGAGTAAACCACTATTGTTTCATTTTCTAAATAGATTATAGTTTATACATAGTTTTCTACTTTTCTGAATAGATTATAGTCTAAAAAGTGTTCAATAGTTTAATTTACTTTACTTCACTGTGATTAAACTAATCAAAGGGTATGTTTTGTAATGCCACTTATGAAACGTTTATTTTCTTGAAATCATGTTGATGGCTCGTATGTTTTGAGACATTTAGGACCTATGTTATGTAATATTATTGCACTAAATCATTAATGTAACAATTGAAACTTGACTTTTTTTGTATTTTACTATTACTTTACTGTTTGAAATTTAAACTTTGTCATTTTCAAGAGGATATTATATAAACTTATCTTTGACGTTGAGTAAAAATGTAAAACAGTTTGACTCGTATATCATTTGTTTACAAAATATGACAAATTGGTAGGATCGCGATCCGATCTTACGATCTCGATCTTGCAAAGACAAAAACGATCCTGCGTGGGATCGCGATCTTGACAGCCTTGATTAGAAGTGTGCGTTTAGTTGGAAAATAAATATTTTTTCTATCTCTACTTTTGTAAAAATTTAAAAGAGAAATTTATCTTCAAGAAATACTTGAAAATATAAAAAAGTGTTTAATTGATATTTCCATTGTTTATTTTGAAGAAAGGAAGAGAGGGTTGTGGGTTACAAAATAAAAGAAAAAAAAAACTAAAATTTGTTTTGTAAATTTCCTTGTTAGGTTAAGAAATAGAGGATTTTGTGTTTTGCAAAATATTTTGTTGGAAAATGCTTATTTGAACACGATTTCCTTGTTTTTCACAAAACATCTTATGGAAAATAAGAGTATTTTCCTCCAACTAAACGCACCATCTATTTCCCAAGTTTATTTTTTGGAGTGAAAGGGAAAGGTTTGGGATGGTAGTAAAAAAAAATTGTGTTCCTGAGATTTTTTAGGAGGGGAGAGGAAAGTAAAGGATAGTAAATTACATCAAAATTACTCTCCTCATTTACTTCCCAAATTAGGATGAAATGGAATGAAATTGATTTTAAAGTTATTTTTTTGTTACTTCCTTCTCTTTTCTTTTCAACTCGGGAACACAAGATAAAAAAATAATTTTTTATTCATCTCCTCTTTACTTCACTCCTTTTTTTCTCTCCATCTCTTTTCTTTCCGTTTTATACTCGAAAACAGAGTGTAAGGAAGAAAAAGAAAGAAAGTGAAAAGGAAAGAGTAATGATTGTGTTATTGAGTTATATTTAACGAGGAGAAGAAAAGTAAATAAAAGGAAAGTTAGTATGATTTGGTTAATTTTTAAAGTAAAGTGTTTTCTCCTAAAATTGGAAGGAAACTGTTTACTTCACATTACTTTGTTTTGCTTTACTAACAAAACTCAAGAACACAGTTTAGTGAGGTTTCTTTTAAGTGGTTTTGGTTATTTGAGTTCGTGTTAACTCGAATAAGCCTTATTATTACATAAAAGTAAAAGAAGTAGCTAGGCAAGTAAAAGATGTGAAAACTAGGAAATTTATATATAATAAAAAGGAAAAAAAAAAAAAAAAAAAAAAAAAAAAAAAAAAAAAAAGTTAAAATCTCTTATGCCGGTAATTCGGGTTAACCCCTCACAATGGTTAAACTTTGCTTGAAATCCAACCCTAATGAAAGTTTAGGTTAGTCGGGTTAACTTAAATAATGTTTTTTTAACATTTATAACATGATCCGAATAAGGTTGTTTGGAACTTTGGATCGGGTTAACTAGTTTCTACTATTATTGACAACCGTAAGGAAGTCTATGTGATAAGGAGCGATAAATGGTATGTTTTTAACTAAACCACTTCGTTTATTCGGATATCTAGACAACTGGATTCTAAAATTTTGTAAATAACTATTAAGGGGCAATTCATAAATCCTCTCCAAAAATTAAAAATTTCATATTTACTAAAAACATGTTTTTATAGACATTGTACATTATGCATTAAGCATTTTACTTGTGGTTATTATTACAAACTTTACAAGCATCATGCATCGTGCATTATGCATTAAGTGGTTGTACATCTAGCTTGTTTAAGCTTGGCTTGTTTCGAGTTTTTACCGAGTCGATCCTAAACATTAAACGAGTGGATTTGCTCGTCTAAAAAGCCAAGTAAAAGGCTTGAAAATAAAGTAAATAATATCCCTAATAAAAATACCACAATAATAGCATAAATGAGCTTCTTAAAAGTACCAATTCAAGGAAGTAAAAAGGAGTTAAGGCAGAGAGGGGCGAGTGTTATGTGTCAACAAACATTGCATTTCTACAATGCATTATACGGTTTCCAACTCACCAAACCTTTTCTATTCTACTCCTCGAGGTGGTGCATTGGAGGTGCCCTAAAGTACCAATGTTACTTGGCTTAGGTAAAACCTTATTCATTTACTTGTTTACTGGTGTTACTTGATGGTTTTGAAAGAGAATAGCTTAGGTTAATCGAATGGAATGATGACGTGTCAAAGCTTGAAAGTCAATAAATTATCCTATATTCTAAAAGAGAAAAATGATGTGACACAAATTGTTTTTCATAAATATAATTTGACCATTTAAACTTTCTTTCTATTGGTTCTCAATTGTCATTACTTTGTTGATTAGGAAAGTTTAGTGGCACAACAGTGGAGGGGCTTGGCCTTGGCAACAGCCCATTGGCTAGCAAAACTTCTTGAGTTATACTGTGCATGTATTAGCGATGCTAATACTTTTGCTAATGCACCAAACGTCCCATTTTTTCCAAGCCCACGTGGGTCATCGACCTAATGCATTGTACTACCTGTTGAGAAGTTTCAAGAATTTCTATTCTCCAGTATACTAATATACATACACACATTGTAATAGTAACTTGCACCGCCTCAATCATCTCCACCCTCTCCATCTTCTTTTTGAACCTTCTTCCAACTAAACCACTGAGAAAATAGATAAACCCTTTTGTCAAAAACACAAACTTTTTCAGATCTTTTATTTGAAGATGAAGATATGATTCGAGCAAACAAAAACTGATATAAAAAAGAATGGAGGAGTTAGTTTAACAAAAGTATCATCAAAATGGGTTGTGGATCAGATGGCGAATAAAGAGGTTGTGCTTCTTGAGAAGGATGGCGATAATGACTATGGTGAAACAAAAGGAAGGGGATGAAGAAGAGCAAGTGATTATATAAGAGGTAAATTTTATGTCTTTTTAATACCTGTATTGCCATTAATTTACACTAAAGATATGATGATTAAAAAAAATTATGACGATTTGCAGATGATAATCAAAAGGGGTTCTTTAAGAATTTTTTTTTCCTGAAACAGTGAACTTGTATTGAATAAATCAGCAAATTACATGATTCCAAGACAGCCAATTTGAACATGCTCAAATTGTTGATACAAAACAGAGATACTATACAATTCATTACAACAAATTCAGGAAATAAAAGCTGATTCAAAGCTCACTATTCTTCTAGACATAGCATTCACAAAGCTTTGTGCTATCATCTAGGCAACCATGGAGAAATATCCAATCCTTGACTACATTTCCACTAGACAAACACCCTACCTGATCTTACTTATAGCCCATATAATTAAGACCAGAGGCTCTTATCCAAGGCATCATCAAGGAGAGGATCAAAACTCCTGTTCCATTGGGACTCTAATGCAAAAAAATTGCATAGAGTTGCCCAAGGATACATCCTACCTTGACTACATTTCCCAACCATTTAGCTCTCCCAAACACCCCACCATGGAAAAGCTAAAAGTTGGGCATCATCAGGCCAGCACTCCACCATTTGTCTCTGGAAACCTACTTTATGTGACTATGTACTAGACTGATTTGGACAGAGCAACTAACCACCATTAGTTGCCACTCCAAGCACCCCTAATGATAGTTAAATGGGTATCCAAACACTCTTTCCAGTAGCCACAAGTTACAAGGCCCTCAGATAATCCAACAATGAGTCATACAGAACATATTCCTCAATTTCAACCGGTCCATAAAGATTGTCAGCACTTTTTATTGTGCAATATTCATCTCAACATTCCATCTTTGAGCAACTTTCAACACTTCAGCAGACTTTTTGACTTTTAAGCTTCTCAGTTGCAATTTGATATTACCTTCAATAATCTTCAACAAGCTATCTTTATCAGTGACCGCACGAGTGAATAATCTTGCATTTCTTTCCTTCCAAATATGATATACCATAGTTGCTAAACCAATTCTTTTCAACACACTGCTTATGGTATTATTGCAAGGCCCCATTGCATACTGGTCAATCAGAGTGTCCCAAGAGTTAGATATGCCATTATTCTCCATTCTCTCCTTTAATTCTTCCCATATTGACTTAGAATATGCACATTCAAAGAACAAGTGCTTGTGAGAGTCATTCACTGTTTTACAAAGAGGACACTTCAAATTTGGGTCATTGTTCCACCTCATAACTCTGTCTTGAGTCTGTAGCCTTCCTTTCACAGCCATCCATAAGATAAAAGCCATCCTGGGATTGCATTGATTGAACCATACCACCTTAAACCATTTGACTTTAGTATATTGTTTGCTTAACAGTTCCCATGCTTTCCTTGATGAAAATTCATCAAGACTCCCATCAATACATTTCCACATAGATACATCCTGTTTTTGTGGATTAAGAATTGGGGCACCAAGATTAACTAGCATTGGATATTGTTCCTCCCATTCATTAGGCCATCTCCACTGCCCATTGTGAATCATATCCTTGACTGTCATCTTTTCATTCAATCTTGCATTGTAAACACTTCTAGTAGTAATAAGCTCACCCAAAATACCAATATTGCTCCATAAATCATACCACACATTAGTTTTTTCCCCATTCCCAATTATTCTGCATATATTGTGTTTTACCTTTATTCTTAACTCCAGAATTGATCTCCACATCCAACTGTCATTGTACTCCTTTTTCACTTGCCAAATACTGTTCCCTTTAAGTTTCATAGCATGTACTCATTTCACCCATAAAGTCTCCTTTCTTGTGGCAATATTCCATAAGTTTTTGATCATTAATGCCTCATTCCATTCACTTAATAGTCTAATTCCCAGGCCACCTTGACTTTTGGTTTACACACTTCCTTCCAAGCTACTTTAGCCTTACCTCTTTGTAGTTCACCCTTACACCAGAGAAAACCCTTCAGAACTTTATCAATATCATGTACAGTAGACTTAGGTAATAGGAAAACTGCAGCCCAATATACATTGAGAGTGGCTAGGACAGAGGCTATGAGTTGTAATCTTCCTGCATAAGAAAGATATTTGTTTTTCCAATCTTCAACTCTATGTTTCACCTTATCCACTAGCTGCTTGCATTCCTTTGTTCCCAATTTTTTGGTTATGAGTGGCACTCCTAGATATTTCATGGGCAGCTTACCTATTTTGAAAGGGAGGATTTGGAGAATATTACTTACCACCTCTTCTTTAACATTACCAAAAAATACAGTGCTTTTTGCCATGTTTGGGAGCAAACCTGAGATTTTGCTAAATTCCTCCAAAGATTCCTTAACTACTTTCACTGATTCCACATCACCATGACAAACAACTAGCAAATCATCTGCAAAGCATAGATGAGTTAGCTTGATTTCATTGCAGCCAATATGGTATTTAAAGATTCTGTTCTGCTGTGTATTTTTGGCCATCAAAAGGGTGAATACTTCCATAACTAATGTGAATAGGTAAGGTAATATTGGATCACCTTACCTCAGCCCCCTCCCACTAGCAAAATATCCCCTTCTTTCACCATTAATGCACACTGAGAACTTGGCAGTTGTAACACATACCATAACCCATCCAACTAATTTCTCATGAAAACCAAATTGCAGTAATACTTGTTCAAGAAACCTCCAGTCAACAGTATCATAAGCCTTGGCAATATCAATCTTTATACAACATCTTCTTGGGCCGCTCTTCCTATCATAACCTTTTAAAAGTTCTTGTGTAATTAAGATATTGTCTTGAATAGCTCTGCCCTTGATAAATGCACTTTGATTCAAATTCACTAATTTGTGCAAGCCACCTTTAATTCTTTCCGTAAGTATTTTACTTATACACTTGTAAATAACATTGCAACATGCTATTGGTCTAAAATCAGAGACTTTAGTAGGTTGACTTACTTTGGGGACCATGGATAACAAGGTTGCATTTACTTCTCCCAATAACTTCCCCGTTTTGAAAAATTCTTTTACAGCGATACAAACCTCCTTACCAACCACATGCCATGCTTTTTTATAGAAAGTTGAGGTATATCTATCTGGCCCTGGAGCCTTATTCCCATCTATATCAAACATAGCCAACTTCACTTCTTTATCAGTAACATCTTTGATCATACTTGCAGCCTCTTCATTATTAAGTCTAGTGCCAAACAAACCATCAAACTCCCAATCATTATCTGCTCTGCCACTAGCCCCCAAGAAGCTTTGAAAATGCTTGACAAACTGTTCCTCCATCATTTTCCCCTCATATCTTTTACCATTATCATCACAAATGCTCATGATTCTACTAGCTTGCCTTCTGCTTTTTAACAGTTTATGAAAGTATTCATTGTTTCTATCTCCTTTACTCATCCAATCCACATTAGCTTTTTGGAAAAGAAATTCCTCTTCATCATTTATTGCATTGTAGTATTCTTTCAGGGCTTCAATTTCACATTTCTTAAACTGTTCACTTTGAGGGCTTTTATCAAGATCACTCTGAGCATTCTTCAATCTTTCTCTGCATTGTTTCACTTTTTCAAACAAATTCCCATTCTTCCAATTCAGCTTATTCATTGAACTCTTTAAATTCTTCATTTTCTTCACAAGACAGTACATTCTACATCCTCTAATTTCTTGATTCCACCCACTAGCCACAGTTGGCAAAAAATCCTCTTTATTTGTTATATAGTTAGAAAACCTAAAAGGCTTAATCTTATTTTCAAAACTCTGTGGGAAATTCACTTTCACTGGACTATGATCAGAAATCAGATATGGCATAAATTCAGCACCTGCATTGGGGAATGCTTCAATAAAATCTCCATTAACCATAGCTCTATCTAGCTTCTTCAAAACACTATTCTGAGGATTTTGTGGAGATTTTATCCAAGTATAAAAGAAACCAGTGCTGCATAAGTCTTCAAGTTCAGCATCATTCATACAATCTATAATGTCTTGCATATCAGAGGTAATAAAAGAACCACCATTTGAATGTTCCACAGTCTTCATAGTTACATTGAAATCCCCAATAACTAACCATGGCCATCCAGAACTTATACTTTTAGCTCTCTGAATATCATCCCAAGCCACTTTCCTTTCCTTACCATAATTGGCTGCATATACAAAACTGCAATATACTTTGACCTTATTGGGTATTGTTTCTATTAGGCAGAACATAGTTTGCTTAGAATTATGCAATACCATCAAATTAACCACATTACTATTCCACCCTATCAAAATTCTGCACCCATTCATACTATAAGCAACATTAGATGCCCAACTCCAACTTCCAAAGACTTGTTCACAGACTTTTTGAAGTTTATGATGTTTAACATGGGTTTCCAAAATTGCACAAACATGTATACTATCCTCCACAATCATTCTTTTAATTTCTTTTTGTTTTTCCAATTTATTCATACTTCTAATATTCCAGGAGACTATTTTAAAATCCATAAAAGACATGAAATATAAACCTAACTATCCTAATTCCAAGCTAGAATTAATTCAAAGCTGATTTGCTCAGACCTGTGACATTATCAGCTGCCATTGTCTGAGCCATACCATTCGTTTCTTCAAATACATCTTCCTTATTCTTAATTTCATCTTCCTTCTCCTTGAGCCTATCAATCTCCCATTGATCTTTAAAGTATCTTATCATGTCTTGTGTCCACTTACTTGATTCAATACAGTTTGGTTGTATCTTCTTGTTCAAAAACACATCCACCAACATTCTGTCTTTGAGCAACCTCAATTCAACATTTTCATCTTCCACCACAGAGCTTAACACCTCAAATTGATTCTTATTCTTATTGTTTTCTTTGACAGCGCTTGTACTTGCCTTACTCCCTGATGGTTCACTTGCTGTGTTACCTGAATTCTTGCTTGCTCCCATTTCTCTGGTAACATTTTTCCCCTTATCCACACCTGCATTCTTCTCCCTATATTCCCGCCTATAAGTATTCCTCTTGTATTGCACATTCCTCTTTTGTTGTTGCCATTCCCCTTCTCTATTGTTTCTATTTTCAGCTTCCGTATTGACTTTAGCCTCATTCAACTTTTTCACTCTTTCCTCTTCTACAGCTTTTGCTTTAAGTTCCTCCTCTGTTCTAGGCCTCTTTGTACACACTTCCAAACTATGACCAAACACCTTACAATGCAAGCATCTGTCAGGGGTCCAGTCATACACCACACTCACCATTTTAGTACCTTTTACAATCTTATCCTTATTAGTGTATTCAATCCTTATCTCAGTTTTCAATTCTTTACAAGCATCAAATTCCATAAGCACTCTTGCATAATCAGTCCTTCCTACACCATTTTGACACATCCTTGCAGTCATTTCATGCATCATCAAAGGCTTGCCTAAACTACTTGCCAAAGCACTAATACCTTCAACACTCCCTGCCTCCATTGGTATACACATTAATTTCACCCAAACAGGTACTTTTCTAGGTTCAACCTTAGACATACCTATCTCAGGGTTCCATTTCATCACAAACAGTGGCCTATTGTTCACCATCCAAGGTCCCTTTTCTAGCACAACCTGCATACCTTCATTATCCTTGAACTTAAACAGATTTACTCCACTTTCATTCACAATTAATTCCCTAAATCCATACTTACCCCACATTCTTCTAATATGATACCTAAGTTCATTGAAATTCATGTTTTGCCCCACAAAGTACCCACACAAAGTAGTTTGCCACTTAATGCTACCTTTCTGAACAATTTCATCATCAAATTGCACAGTTTCAATACCTTCCTCATTTACCTTTGGAGCAATGTATATCAAATGATTATCAATACTTACCTCATTCTCCTTAACCATATTCACATAGAGTTTTTTGGTTTCCTTATTAGTGTATACAGAATTCTCCTTATTGTTATCAACAACAGTTTCACCATCCTTAATATTATCAACAGTTTGAGTGTTACTTACAGCATCCTTTAGAACATTTTCATCCATATTCACCTCTTCTATACTCCTTGCCTCATCTGATTCCACAATTTCCCCTGATTCAACATGCTCCTGACTCAAACCCTCAAAATTCACCTTTGAACCCTCAACTTCTTTAACAACACCATTATTACAATTATTATTGTTCTTTGTACTTTTTCTACCATTATTAACCTCAGTATTCTCATATCTCTTAGGAACCCTAACATTTCTTTTTAATCCCTGCCTATTAGATGACATTTTTGTATATTCAGCACAAAGAATGCCTCAAAACAGTATTATGAACAAGAAAATACGAACAAATGAAGAGTTTATTCAATTTGAGAGAGTAATTGAGAAACTCGATTTTGGGGTGAAAATCGGAAATTCAAATAATGGCTAAAATTTGGGGAAAATGGTATCGTTATGATCGGAAAGAAAAACTGAATTGAATTACTGGTTTGGCATTGTAAATGGTGAGTAAAAAGTGAACTAATGAAGCTTTTTTAGAGGGTTCTTTAAGAATTGTTAGATGCTTAAAGTTACAACCTGTTTTCTTTATTTAATTGGATTAACTGATTAAGGGGGTGTTTCGATTAACCCGTGTTACCTGCTTTAAGGGTTGTTTATAACAGTTACCTTACAACCACTACTATTAACGAGTTCCTGAAAACCATGTTACAACATCTTTGTATGCTACAAATCGGAAGTTTTGAGGTGTGTTGTGGATAAAAGTGAAGGTAACCAATTTTATGTGTATAACCAATTTTACTCAACTATGGTGTTTGGATTAGCTTGATTAGCCTTCTTATGTGCTTATTGTTTATGAAGATAAACTCATTCCTTCAGAGAGCTCAATTCATCGTTAAAGTTAACCTGATGAGCTCCTTAGCTCTTGATAGTCAAGTTATCGACTTCATAAATGTTAAATAATAATCCCATAAGTTGGCCAAATAATCTGATCCAAACTACCCCTTACTGTTGGTATGCCATGTCGCTAAATATCGTGCCATGTCATATGTGTAAATAGTGGCACTAACATATGTATCACATGGTCTTTGCTTAGTAGAATGTCGTTGTTCAAGAGTAGATCAGCAGCTGGAATGTTTGAATGGAGTGGGAAAATCGAGTCTGCCATTTTATGTTATTTTAATTTGGAAGAAAAAAACATCCTGATTCAATACAAGGTAACAAAACAGAGAATCCAACATTATAAATCGATTATCATGACTCGCTCATTTACACATCTTTTATTATCTTTACTTGCAGGAATACTTAGGTGTTACAGCAATACAAGTAGCAGAAGTTGATGCTACATATACGCAGATTATGATTGTTGGCGTTGCAGCTAAAGCTCAAGTGCCTGTCTCACAAAATGCCCGAATCATGCAAGAGAAAGATAAAACAAAGTTAGGTGACATGTTTGCGTTATGATTTATTCTCCATATTTTTACTGTTGAATTAAGGCTTCAAGATTTTAACTCGAGTACCGTCGAAATTTATGCAGGATGCAAGTACAATGCTGCTGGAAGACAAAGTGGTGACGAGCCAAGGCACCAATGAGGTTATAGGGGCTGAAATAAGAACTAATCGGAGTTGTCTCAATCAAGGATGCACACTTACCCAAAGGACATCTACACAGAGGTACACGACCGTTTCAATCCCTAATATACAAGTATAATTGGTGACTGTCAAATTTGGGTCGATATTAATACAAATTCTGAAATTAGACTCTGAGGCCAGTGGACCAGACAGTTGAACTTTACATTTGTTTCGAACATGACAGGCCTGGAAAGGTGAATTTGAAATCACTTATATGCATATGGCTGCAAAATATGTGGATCATGTAGATTGAGTCCCGGGTCGTGTTGTGTTGAAATTCTTATATGCATTAGGAAAAACCACGGTTACCTGTTGACAAGGTCAGGTTGGGTCGGGAACAGGTTACAAAATACAAATACTAGATAGTATCGCACTCTTGGTTTACAAGTCGTGAGCATGTAAACAGAAGCTCTATAATTGGTGAATTATTATGGCTTATGGATTAAAGAAAGCTACTAAAATTTTTTTTTAGATTATTTTGGTAGGCGAACACAATTTCATTCCTCGGTTGTTTTGTCAAATGTTACCCTGTACAGGACTTTCATTGTAGATCTATGCATAGCCTAGGCCTAAAAAAAAATTGATTAGCGTAAGATAGTCATTAGTAGCGTGAAATGCACTAGCATGGAACTTTGGACAGTCTATAAGCTTATGATATTATCTGCATGATCTCATCCACACTTTGCATTTGGTCGATCAGGCTCATATTCACGTTCTTTCTGTATTTTTTTGAATCCTATTGTGCAGGTGATGTAATCTCACTTGAATTATTGTTTATTTTCAGAAAATATTAGCTGAAGCACGTGGCATCTTTTATGAGTTTTGCAATCAGATAAAAAGGTAAGTGAACCGCCTCTATCCATTCTAACTTTTCTGGTGGTGTGATGAATATGGTAATTGCTATTTCTGTTTTAAGGAATTGTGTTAGGTTTAAATGTTAGATGTTATGAGTTATTGTCCGAACAGTTTCTGACAATTTGTTAAATGGCGCAATTGTTAAGCGTCTTGGTTGTCAATATAAGATTAGAATTGCTTTGTGGTTCTGTAAATAGGTTAGATCAGTATCACTTTCAAAGCATGAACCTCCAATTTTGTTATCAGATGGTGAATCCTATCAGTAAGATCAGATGGTTTAAATATTACAGTTATACCCACTTAATTGTATCATGTAACTGCTGTATATGACGTACTTCATGTCTTTAATATTGTATGTGTCGACCTCCTGATTAAAATCAGTATTGCCCCATCAGTTGCTTCTAATTGTATCATGTAATTCCTGTATATGACGTACTTAATTACGTCGAGAAAGATTTATTTAATCTGTTATAAACTTATAAAGTGTGATTGTTATGATTGGTATTTTTTATTTATTTATTTATTTTTATTTTTTTGCTAAAAGATGAGTTATACAAGCCTACAAGCCCGATTTACATGTGCAACAATTGTTTAATGGTGAGAGTAAAGGATGGTTCTGCATATCTTGCGCTACACGGTTGAGGCATGTGGCCAAATTGCAGCCTACCAGAATGAACTGAGGTACGCGTTTGCAGTTCTGTTAACCTTTTTTTTATAGTGGGAATTTGGTACATTTGTTTAGCATGATTAGTATTCCGTGAAATGGATTCAAAATCAAAGCAATGTGTAGGTGATACGAAACTTAACTACAATTTAAAATTGTATGCTGTTAAAGGGATTAATTCATGCATCGTGGTTGGTGAAATCGACCCGTATCTTGCCACAACAACACCGTATTATGTTTGCAGCCATGGTGTGGCGGATACCCTTTGTTGATGTTATGCTGATGCTGGATTGCATTTGCTAACGGTTGCTAAGCCCGGTGAAAGAGACATATCTTGGCAAGGCATCACGACATCATTTTTTCAGCCATGGTCTGTGTCACGACAAAGGTTTGATTTCTTGCCCGAAAGCATTACATGTAGGTTTCTGCATTTTTTGCTTAAACTATTCCAAATTCTTCATTGTTGATATCAGATTCAACCATAACTCAATTGTAACAACATGTGAGATTACTTTTTTTTTTTTTTTCTTGCATTTTTATTTTCTTTTTTATATGTAACAACATGTGAGATTACTTTTTTTTTTTTTTTTTTTTTTTTTTTTTTATGCATTCTTGCATTTTTATTTTAATTTTTATACATGACAACACGTGTGAGATTACTATCTGATCCAGCTCATGACTCAACTAAATGCTTCAGAAAAACTATGAAAACCAATCATAGCAGCAACCAACTAAAACACAAGCCAATGCAGCACTAGAAGCTAAAAAAGCCCATGAAATCTTTCCGATAGACACTTAGGGTGCGTTTAGTTGAGGGAAAACACCCTTGTTTTCCACAAAATGTTTTGTTTGAAAACAAGAAAAACAGAGATCGCGTTCAAATTAGTGTTTTCCAATAAAATTCTCTACAAAACACAAAATTCTTATTTCCAACTTTAATACACAAAACTACAAAACACTTTTTTTTTTGTTTTCCCCTATTGTCCATTAAAATACCCCAAATCCGTTTTCGTCAGTTGTTTTACGTTTTCGTCCATATTTTTACGTTTTCGTCAGATTTTTTACGTCTTCGTCCGATTTTTTACGTTTTCGTCCGTTTTTTACGTCTTCCTCCGATTTTTTACGTTTTTGTCAGATTTTTTACGTTTACGTCCGATTTTTTATGTTTTCGCCCGATTTTTTACGTTTTTATCCGATTTTTTACGTTTTCGTCCGTTTTTTTAAGTCTTCCTTCGTTTTTTTACGTTTTCATCTGATTTTTTTCGTTTTCGTCCGCTTTTTAACGTTTTCGTCAGATTTTTTACGTTTTAGTCCGTTTTTTATGTTTTCGTCAGATTTTTTACTTTTTCGCCAGAATTTTTACGTTATCGCCTGGTTTTTTACGGTTTCGTCAGATTTTTTACGTTTTCGTCAGATTTTTTACGTTTTTGTCAGATTTTTTACGCTTTCATCCGTTTTTTTACGTTTTCGTCAGGTTTTTTATGTTTTCGTCTGATTTTTTTCGTTTTCGTCCGTTTTTTACGTTTATTTACATTTACGTCTATTTTTTTACGTTTTCGTTAGACGGAACCTAAAAAAACATAAATCAAAGATGAAAACGTAAATGAAAGATGAAAACATAAAAATTAGACGAAGGCGGATGTAAACGTAAAAAATCGGAAGAAAACGTAATAAATCAAAAGAAAATGTAAAAATCGGGAAAAAATCATAAAAAATGAATATATTAAAAAATGGACAAATGCATAAAAAATCTTACAAAATGTAAAAAAACAGATGGAAACATACAGATTCAAACAAAAAAGTAAAAAAAACATACGAAAACATTAGAAAATGGACAAAAACATAAAAAATATGACGAAAACGTATAAAAACGGATGTAAACATAAAAAAATTAGACGGAAACGTAAAAAATCTGGCGAAAACGTAAAAAAACGGACGAAAATGTAAAAAATCTGACAAAAATGTAAAAATCTGACGAAAACGTAAAAAATCTGACGAAAATGTAAAAAAACTGACAAAAACGTAAAGAAACGGATCGGATGAAAAATGAAAACGATAGACGAAAACGTAAAGAGACTGAAGAAATTGTAAAATAAACTGACGAAACTGTAAAAAATATAGCGAAAACATAAAAAAACAGACAGAAAATGTAAAATAAACTGACGAAACTGTAAAAAAATCTAACGAAAACGTAAAAAAATAGACGAAAACTTAAAAAAACAAACGAAAACCAAAAATTTCGGATGAAAACGTAAAAAAATAGACGAAAACATAAAAAAGCTAACGAAAACGTAAAAAAACTGACGAAAATGTAAAAAAACGACGAAAGCGTAAAAAATTAGACGAAAACGTAAAAAAACAGACGAAAACGTAAAAAAAAAAAAACAAAAACGGACAAAAACGTAAAATATCAGACGAAAACGTAAAAAAACAGACGAAAACGTTATTTGATATTATATTGTACTGTTTTAATTTTTTTATTTTCTCGTATTAGATTTTTTTTAGTTATTTTATAATTTAGTTGGTTAGTTTATAATATTTGTTTTGGTGTTTTGAAGATGTTTTTATAATATTACTAAGGTGGATAGTGAATTGAGATATAAAACAACAACACTTAAACATGTTTTCTAGTTTTGGAAAATGGAAAACACAAACACATGTTTCTCAAACTAAACGCGTTTTCTAAATTTTCCATTGTTTTGTGGAAATCAAACTCCCCTCCCTTTTCCTACAAAACAAGAAATAAGAAACGAAAAAAAAATGTTTTCCAACTAAACGCCACCTTAACATCTGATGCCATTTGATTACACTAATAGTGTGGATTGTGGAAGCCAACAACCAAAGCGAAACTATTGAAATTAATCAAATACAATACAGGAAAACATATTAGCAACTCAACATCGATAGATTATCAAAATCATTTTCAATACTAGTAAGTAATTCAGTGACAGGCCAGTTAAACTTGTATGAATACATAACTTCAAATTTTTGTTCAACGTTAATTCTTAACAACGATTTCTGCAAACTGTGATACACGTGGAAATCCTAAAATAGTTCTTTCAATCTCCGACTCTTCATCCTTATGAATAGATGATTCATCCATGAATATCTCCACCCTCATGAGCACTGGTGCCTTGGACACAATAAGCTTTACAAACTCCATCTCATGTTGCAAGTTGGCGAAACCTCGAATCTCTAATACATTTAAATGTTCCAGCCAAATATCCGAACAATGTTCCAGTGCACCTGACCCTATCTCAGAGTCCTCAGACATCTCCAAGTCAAAATATTTACTGTTACGAATCTGCAGCAAGTATTGGTATTTTTTTGTCAATGTAATTAATTACCTATTAGAAACAAAACAAAGAGTGGTTTAGATTAAGGATGTTTACAGATAGCCTGAGTATTTCCAAGTTTGGGGAGCTTCTTATCATAAGCAAAATAAACTTCAACCCATAATTGTCAAGGAGCATCATACGTGTTACCAAAATGCCTCGAAGGTGCTTTAATGCAGTTGAAAGCTTTGGTGGTACATAAGAATACTTATATCATAGTCAAAACAAAGTTAGCGACAACTATTTATTTTCTTTCAAATTGAATCAAATAGAAACCATGTGTATAAAAATTACCTTAATTATTTTTCGAGAAATAGACAGAAACTCAATGACAGGTAAACACTTGAATAGCTCAATAATGTTGATACCTTTTTTGTCCAAAAACTGCACACAACACGTTTCAATATTCAGATAAGTAATAAAGTCTGCACACAGCAGCCTAGATAATGGAAACCCATAATGATCATCTTCAAATAAAATAGTACATACCAGAACTATAATTTGAAGTGCCGGACAATTGGCTAACAGATGTAAAAGCATTTCTTCAGAGATGCAAACACTCCTCAAGGATAAGACGTTAAGGCAACCAAATCCGTCGAATGTTGGAACAAGCTCTAAAGCACAGTTTTCTATACATAGGTCTGTCAAATGACGCAACAAAAAGATAGATCTGGGTAACTCATACTTGCTGTACCCAAAATCACTTGTAATTTCGAATGTAAATTTCTCGACAGTGCTGTTGCTCCTCGACAAAAGAATTATTATTTGTTCAATTTCTACACATTCGTCATCTGGCTCTGTCATTGAAATGCTAAACTCAAGGATTGGACCTTGGTGCCTTAACAAAACTTGGTATATAGCAAAGAACTGTTTACACCTCCTCATCAACTGTTTCTTTTCACTTGACCAATCTCCAAACAATTGCTCCAATACAGACAGCTGATTTTCATCAAACATGTGATCCAAATCAAACACAAGTTTAGGAATTTTGGTCCAATTGTACCTCCAATCCTTAGAGAGGGTACTTGTCCTCACTGCATCTTTAATCGGTACAAGACATAGGATGTTTTCTATGATGCTTGAAGGAAGGTTGCTGATTCTATCCAAAGGTGGACATTTAGTTTTATACTGGCGTTTACCTTTAGCTTTACCTTTGCCTTTCATCTTAAAGTGTGGTTTGGACAATGCTGCAAAAACCAGTTACTATAAAAAAAACAGTGTTTACAATATACAAAATAAGCTTGATACAACGACATTCGGAAAATATCCGTGCTACATGCTTAGCTTAGCGCCGCTGATATAAAAATTAATTTTAATTAACAAATATAAAGACGTAGCAGCAAATAACAGCATGAAAACTGAAATTGAGTAAGATAGTTGCCAAAGGATCAAACAGCATGAAACATACATACTAAGCGAAGCCCATTTTATTACTGAAAAAAAAAAAAAAAAAAAAAAAAAAAAAAAAAAAAAAAAAAAAAAGTACATAAATAAAATATGTAAGGTAGTAAGGAGTACCTGTGGTTGGAGTACCAATACCGAAAACGTGTGTGTGTAAAACCAAATGGATTAAGTAGTATATATAGATGTTACAAAAGGACTTTTGGATTCCTAAATTAGCCTTTTATCTTCCCCTTTATTAATACGTAGTAGTTTATTACGTTGCACATTCCCACACATGCATCCTTTAATTATGGAGAAAACTTAACCTACCCGGTGGGTAAACTACCCGGTGACTAAAAACACAAATGAATATAGTTCTTGTAATATGTGGCATGAAAGGAATAAAACATATTTAATGATTTGTTCCTTCTCTCCCAATGAGTGAATGACACCTCATCCGGGTAAACTACCCAGTGGGTAGGTGTATCCATGAATGAGAAGTTTAGCCCTAAACGAAGGAGGTTCAGTTTGTGGTTTAACAGGTCGCTATATATCTCAAAGTGAAATATGGAATGGGGACAAAAATAAGAGAGTGAAGATGGGCGGGTCAAAGGATCCACTTAACCGGTTGATTGCATATACTTAAAGTTTTAAACCTTTTACGAAACTGTGGGTCAAAGGGTCCAACCCATTTGCTAAATGAGTTGCAATATCGCAATTCCTACCCTCCACCAAATAGAATCTTAAGTCGAAAAAAATGAACTAACTCCAAACAACGTGATTTTATAGGCGTTTGGGATTGCTTATTTATTTATTTAGCTTAACTAGTTATATGTTTTTTTTTTTTTTTTTTTTTTTTTTTTTTTTAAGTAAATAAGCAATTTGAACCGGTTGGATTATTAATTTTTATTTTGGAGTTTATCCACTTATTTTAGGGTAAAATAATTATTTAATAGGTTAGGAGATGCTTCAAAGTGCTTATATGGAACTATAATCTACTCCTTTTGTCTCAAGATTATTATACCCAAACAAAAAACATACATTTTAAAAAAGGGCGTTGATATCTACACGGAGGAATTTACTTCTTCCACTGAAAATTAATGTGTAATGACTTTTATACCCTTACTAATCTTTTTATTTTTATCATGTTTTTGCTGCTGCTTCCCAAAATCCCAAAGTTCCAATTGCATCTCACAAATGATTTTCTAACTGAATTAATATTGGGTGCCTCACTTCCACAATTTCACTAATGTGGTCATTTATTTGATGATTTTTCAGTTTAGCCGATTAGTTGATGCATGGTTAACTATTTTTTTAAGGAATCAAATTACCTCCTGGATAGAATGAATCTGAGCTGCAATTCCTCCGTCTTCTTTCACTAATATACCATCATCCAATTGCATTTCCTCGCACATACAAATTACATACACATGAGGATGGTCCTGAACTTGGAACCCAATTTTTTACCTTTTGGATTCGATTCAATATTGATCAAATTCTTACTATTTAATGGACACCTACTTCACCGGTGTTAAAGTCTTTTATTGGTTACGAAGACCGAAAAGTATAGCCAACGAAACACTGAAAACTTTTTAAATTTAATGTCGTTTGTTTGACCATGAACATCAGCCTCCTAGATGATGGCGCATCAAAATCGTTAAAATTGAACTCCTTGGTGAAGGGTGGAATCGAGACACCGACTTCTGATTCAATTAAATGTGTGGTGGCGAAAGAGAATCTATTGATTAATTAACAGAGGAAGGAGAACCTGGTGGAACATAAAAACATCAAATGAGATTGTGAGGGCATATTAGACTTTTCAATAAACTGCCGTGTGCGGATCATTTTGTTCCGTGTAAATATCACGCCCCTTTAAAAAAATAAGACTGATATACTTCTCAACCAATTAAATATCTTTTCTACGCACTAAACTCTCTTTTTATTGGTTAAAATACGAAGTGAATAATTATTTTGAGACATCCCAAAATAGAAATGTGGACAATAATATTGAGACTGATGGAGTATTTTTCAGTAACCTATCTGTTATCATTCTTTTGGTGACATCGTTGAATGTACACAAACATATAAGGTATGCAAGTCTGGAGGCTTAGTGAAACTGAGTCTTCTGTGTACATAAGATTATAAGAACACAATACTCGCAACTAAGGGGGCACCTAGTGAACTAGTGTTACAATTCCACTTCATGTTACATCAACTGTCATTCAAAATGACGTACATAATAAATGTATATATCAGAATGGAAAACAAGTATGTATGTATATAACACATGTTCAAAAATAAACACAAGCTCGCCTCAAAGTGTTGTTATGTTGCTAAGTCATAAATACAACAATATTGCTACTTCAATATATATCAATCCTATGATCATGTGAAAATCATTACTACTCAATAGCTAAATGACTTTTGTAAAACATGTCAACTTTTTGTAAAGTTTTGAAAACAAATATCAAATGTTTTATTAAAACACCTTTTAAGTTTTAATACTTCAAATGGGCATAACTATCATACTTTATGTTCTGATTTCGTACAACTCAAAATTAGTAGTTTGCAGAAAACTATATGGGGGCGTTTGGTTGGAGTAATTTAGAATTCCGGAATTCTAAATTCTAGAAAATTTAAATTCTTGAGAATTTAGAATTCCGGAATTTAAAATACCTTTGCATGTTTGGTTGACAGAAATTTATATTTTTTTTTAATATAAATTTCATAAATATTCTATTTAAAAGTTTATAAAATTTTATAAAAAAAGTTTATAAAAAAAAGTTTATAAAAAATTTATAAAAAAAAGTTTTTAAAAAATTTATAAAAAAAGTTTATAAAAAATTTATAAAAACTTTAGAAAAAAAATTTATAAAAATCTATACAAAAGTCAACTATAGAAAACACCCTTAGTTTACATTCAAAAAGTCACATACTCCGTTGTGCATATTCCCATGATCACCAAAATCCAGATTGATATCAGGTCCGAACCCGTTTTCAAACCAAAACACGGCATTTTTCATATCTTGAAAACAAACATATCCAGTTCTCGATCGGGCTTGAACCATATCTGAACTAAACCGAAACGTTCTCACATGCTTCCTTTTAGTTGGTTGATCTTCAATTGATTTATCAAACATGTCTTTCTACTTAAACACAAGTTTAAGATTTTCGGTCCAACTGTGTCTCCAATTTTTTCATAGGATACCAGTCCTCCCTGCATCTTTAATAGGTAAAAGTTATAGGATGAATTCTGTTTGTTTTCAGGAAGGGTACTGCTTTAATCCAAAGATGGACGTTTAGCTGTAGGTTTCACCTCAAACCCATTTGAGTTTTGAAAATTAAAATTATTGAACACGTAATGAGCTAAATGGGATAACTCATCACCAACTCATCAAATCCAGTTAATCATGTTAGATAAACATGTTATATACATCAAGTGTTTCGGAATACCTAGATGGTCATAAGTTTAATCCAATAACTAAACAAAACATGTTCGTGCATGCCTGGACATAGTACTAACCCGCTAACTTTAACCCAACACAATTTGCCACTACCTAAATTCTAGAAATTAAATTTAAATTAAATGATACTTTCAACATCCAATCTGTAATCACTGCAACACCAAAAATTATAGAAGTCCATGATATATATTTTGTGCAGGACACTTGCAACTAATAAGGCTATGAACATTAACTAGATCCTACGAAAAAACAAGATAAATTACAACAACTATATTGTTGCAATCAAAACTGACCACTACAACACCATATATTATAGAATTTACCAAATATATTGTGCGGGACACTTGAAACTGAAAAGGTTCCATAGATTAACCAAAGACTAATGAAACAAATTAGTAACTTAACATAAGTGGATTATCATGATCAGTTCCCAAAAGGCAAAAGCTATTCAGTGATATTAAGTGACTTGAAGCTAATCGCATTCATAAGCAGTGCACTTAAACTTTACTTCAATTTTCTTCTTCAGGGGGATGCTCAACAATGATGTCTGCCATCTGTGATGCACGCGGTGAGCCTAAGAGCATTTTACACATCGGCAACCCTTCAACTTTAGTAACCTCTGTGCCAAGGATTATCCTCGCCTTCTTGAGTATGGGCGACTTGGCCAACATAAGCTTCACAAACTCCATCTCACCCATGCAGTCTGCAAAGTTTCTAAACTCAAATTCCTTTAGATGCTCCAACCGCATATCCGAACAATCTTCCATAGTAAGTATGTCATCATCATGATAATAATATTCAAAGGTAATCTACAGAGAATGTTAATATTTCTTGTGTTAGTGTATCTTGCCATGACAAATGGAACACGAAACATAAACAAAAAATATTTGTGAAATGTACGTTAAGCTTAAATGTCTCCAAGTTCGGGGAGCTTCTGATCACAAGGCCAATAAGTAGCAACCCATAGTGAACAACGAGCCCCTGCATGTCTAAAGAGATGTGTTTGAGGTTGAGTAATGCAGTTGGAAGCACTTGTGATATCCTGTCCTGAGCAGAACACTTGAGCATAGACAAAACACATATTAACAACCACAATTTTTAACCCTAGTTTAATCAATTAGGTACCAGGCGGATGATATTACCCGAATGTTGTAACAATTAATAGACAGATGTTCAATTACTGGTAAACAACTGAATAGCTCAGCAATAGTAAATTCTTCATCGATATTATCTAAACCTATCTCCTGCAGCAGGTTATAATATTAAGATTTCAGTTAGGTTATAAAAGTTCACGAGGATCGACTTTTTAATAAGAACTTACCAGAGTGACAATTTTGAGTAAAGGACAGTTGGATAAGAGATGTAGCAAAGCTTTTTTAGAGGTGCGCTGAGTTCCCAAGTGTAAACTTGTAAGGCTACCAAATCCACCAAATGTTGGATCATAGTCAACGTTACAACTTTCTATATAAAGGTCCGTTAACTGATGCAAAGAGAAGATAGATAAAGGTGGTCTATACATAGAGTCATAACCCAAGTCAAGTGTAAATTTCTTGACAGTATTGTTGTTCCTCGCCAAATGAGTTATTATCTGGTCAATTTCAACACACGTATCTGAACCTATGCACCCTGTATAACTTGGATCCTTGTGAAGTAAGAAATCTGAATTAATGGAAAGGCCAAACTCAAGGATTGGACCTTGGTGGAGTAACAGAACTTGGTATATCGCTAACAATTTGCAGTTAAACTTCTTGGCCAATTCTTTCCTTTCATTTAGTGGTTGTCTTAGAAACCTTATCTTATCGAACATATCTTCCTCATTAAACACGAGTTTAGGAACTGTGACCCAACTGTATCTCCATTTCTTGGAAAGGATACTCGTCCTCACCGCATCTTTAGTTGGTACAAAACAAAGGATGTTTTCTATGATGTCTGAAGGAATGTTGTTGATTCTATCCAAAGACGAACGTTTAGCTTCCATCTCAGGATATTCTTGTTGGACTGACATCAAGTAATGCTGAAAAGTTGGTCATTCAAAAAATCAATTCAGATAAACAATGACTGATACACAATGCAAAATTCTCAGAATCATTTAGGGGGTGTTTGGGATTGCTTATTCCAAAGTGCTTATCAAGCTGAAAAATTCCCCACCAACTTAGGCATTTCCGCCATAAAATTCCCGGATGAACAATATAATTTTGAAACCACTACCAAATAGTCTAGTAGTAAGTCATTTGACTTCCTCACAAGAGGTCAAACGTTCAAACCTCACAAAGTACAAATTTTGGGGAGGCAAGGGAGGGGCGGAAATGATCATGGGAAATCCCAATTAGACTGTGTACATATGAGTCAAAAGACTAAGGGGGTTAAGCTTATATGTAGCTTATGAGCTTATTTGTTTTTAAGCTATGCCCCATTTTTCCTACAGAAGGGAAAATATATTACTCCACTACAGAAGGGATAAAAAGGAGAAGGGGGAAGATACCTGATGAGTTGGAGCCCTAATTTTTACACTCTCCGACTGGAAAATAACTGTGTAAAAACCAGCTCTAGTACTAGGGTGCGTTTGCTTGAGGGGGATAGAGATGGTTTAATTGAGTGAGTGGGGCTCAATGTGTTTGATGTCTTAATATTTGCCATATAATAATCCTATGCAAAAGGTCAGGTTTTTGAAAAAATATTTTATATAATAAAAGAATTAAATCATTTCGTAGTGATTTTGCAAAACTCTTCTCATTGAAAAAAAAAAAAAAAAAAAAAAAAAAAAAAAAAAAAAAACTAATAGGAGAGCTTGATTTTGCCACGTAAGCAAAATCAAATGACGTGATTGGTTAATAAAAAGTCAAAATTGAATTGATTTTGATTAATATTTAAGGTAAATTGCAAAAATGGTCCTTAACGTTCCACGAATTTGCAAAAACGGGACCGAGACAAAAAGTAGCGTAAAAAAGACACCAACGTTCCACATTTTCGCAAAATCGCCACTGAGAGGCCTTTTCCGTTAAGTGCCACGTAGTTGAGGGTAGTATCGTCATTTCACTGTTCATACTTATTAAATTTGCCGCCATAATCACCTCTGTGCTTGGTATCAATGTGATTAGACCTCAATGGCTAATTTGCAAAGTTATTTTCAGCTTTCATATTAAATTGTCAATGCCTTCACACACACACAAGCAGAAAAACACACACACACACACACCCGTAATCAAATAATTATCATTCCCTTTTCCAGAAAAATGTCTCGCTGTCTTGATCTCGTGGTTGCTTGCAACTCGTTTGTCATATCGGAAATGATGCTAACCCATTACCGGCGAGAGGTTGAGGAGGACATTCATCACGCACAAGAGTTGATGAGTAGGTGCCAAAAGCTGTCTGATATGCTCCGTCTTGGGGGGACCTGATTTTGGAGCTCCAAAACATAAGGGGCTCGAGAACTGCAAGGGCCAATGTGAACAAGCTTAGGAGGATTCAGTCAGCTGATATGAGAAAGATGAGGGGGTTGATGAGGATGCTTAGGCAAACAAACGACAGCATTGTTTCCAAGATTGAGTTTGCTGTGAGGCAAACTTACATGTGAAGGGGTTGGGTGCTGGATGCTGGGGGTGGGTTGTTTTGTTGTGTTTTGTTGTGTATGATGAATGTAGGTAGTAGGTGGTTGGGCACTTGTGGAGTTGTGGTTTCTTTTGTTCATTTTAGTGCCACTGTCGTAGTGTCGTAAGCTAGGTAGATATTGTAGGTGATGATGTAGGTAGGGGTTGTGGGTTCCCATAAGGTTGTAAATGTACCCTTACGGTTTATGAATGGAATGGGTCGTTTGATCCCGTTTGTCTTGATATACATTGTTCAATTCGTATCACAAATACATTCACAAACATGAAACTGACATAATTGAAACCATAATACAATACACAAACACATACGTTTAAATGCTACTAATCGAAGCAAATAACAGAACCACAAAACAAACAGAAACATATTATGCAAATAACAGAACCCCATATGAAATACTTCAATTTACATAATATTGTTCGGCATGTACCAAAAAAGTTTAACCCATCACAATGCCTACCCACACCCTTTGGTGTATTCGAAACAGAGGTAGAATAGTTCAAGTTACATTAGTCAAATTACATTACTAAATACAACCAAATTAAAGTGTTTTAGTTTCTACACATTACATAATCCCAATAGATGGACCCATATGTCAATCTTCAAACCTTCTACTGGATGAATATTCAAACCTTCTACTGGATGAACCAACATGTGATCAACAACACCTGCACAGTCAATATATGCAATGAAATGAGGTTACTATAATAGGCAATGCAATGTGTCCAAAATATTTGCTAAACAGTTCATTAGACTCACCTAGTCAAAATAACACCATATTGTTACCCATTGATCTTGGTGCCCGTAGACCCAGTACGCAATTAGTTATTCTTGGTCTCAAAATACCACCACCCTTTGCTCCCACATTCACTGAACCAACACCTGGTGGGTTCTTACTAGAACCACCGTCTCTAATGACAATACCAGCCGTTTTGTTCCTGTTAACAACATCAGCCTCATCAGCCTCATCAACCTCATCAACCATCTTTCCTTTTTCCTTATCCACAGACCTCTTCACCCTCTTTTTATGCTTCCCGAATTCTGGTTGTGAAGCATCAACATCATCCACTTTCCTATAAGTTTTTGAAGTGCTAGTCCTAAAAGGAGTTGAAGTAATAGAGCACCGCAAGCTAGCATCTTATTCTACCCACCCAACAACCTCCCCACCATCACCCTCTGCATCAATGTTGTTTAAATAGTAGGGAGATAACACCTGTTTTGTGTGAGCAACAAACAAGTCTACAAAACCGGCACAACAACCTAGCTCAATCATTGTATGCACATCATTGTCTGTGTGAATCAGCTTCAAACCTTCTTCTAATGATTTACCAGGCACACAAAAGAACACAACCCATTTTTCTCCCCTAATGCGTGAAAACATATCATCCAGACCTAGGAAAAAGACATGTCTATCACAGACAAAGCCACACATTGTAGAAACATTCCCTTGTACATACCTTAATGGACCAAATTCAAAGACTCCATTATTGTACATGCGGAACAGAACTTCACCCCCATAACCAAGTAAATCTGCCACAATTTTAAATTCAAACTGTCAAGAGTCAAGACATACCAGCACCTACGAAACTAATGGTATACATGCTAAAGTCAATGCAGAAGTAGTAAATGACACAATTATGCAGGCTCAAGTGAAGCAGAGCAATGCAGTGTCGTATATCTCACCACATAGTTGTAGTTTAGTTAATAGTTGTAGTTTAGTTAATAAGTTAATTTGGTGATATAGAAACCAATCTATTTTGTTCCTGATACACTTAAGATACACAATGTGAAGACTTACTTACAACCAATGTGAAGACTTACTTATAACCAATGTGTATACGCAGTACTTTCGTAATGCAAAACACTCTCTATAGCAGTACTTTGGTAATGCCAAACACTCTCACTTATGATATTCTAACACCCTACTTAAAAACATAATACTCTATTTATCCTAAACCTAGGAAAAGGGATGCATATAAAAGTCTATCAAACATATCATAGCATCCTACGTAAACAAATTTAAAATGGCACATAAATGAAGTATACTACATTAACATACCAAGGTCCGTATGCTCTTCCTTCACCTTCCTCTTCTTGCCAGTCCCATTTGCCATTCCCCTCTTCATTTTTTCAGTAACTGTACTCGGATTAGAACTCCCCTCCTTCTTCTTCTTGCCAGCCTCCTTCTTCTTGCCAGTCCCAATAGGCCTTCCCCTCTTCCTTTTTTCTGTAACTGTACTCGGATTAGGACTCCTCTCCTTCTTTTTCTTGCCACTCCTAACAGGCCTTCCCCTCTTTCTTTTTTCTATGACTGTAGTCGGAATAGGTGTAACACCCCGAAATTTGATTAAGTAGCGGAAGTCTAATCGGGGTCATTACAGTTTAGTACACAGTCATACTCATAGAAAACAGTTCAAAAGATAGTCAATATCATTCCATGAAAACTCAAATATTCAGAGATTACAAACATTTTTTTCAAAATGTTAATTGTTTAGCAAAAGAAGTGATGAGTTTGTAAAGAATGATATAAATTATTGAAATCAAATGGATGTCCTGTGCCCTTTTGCCAGCTCCGTGCCGCCATGCTTGCTAATTTCCTGAGATAAACATGCTTAAAAAGTCAACACAAAGGTTGAGTGAATCCATAGTAGTTTAAATAGTAATAGTGTGAACACAAGCCAAGCATTTGAAATAATCAAGCCAAGATAGACAGGTCTTGACTAAACGGGTGTAATATTGCTCCTAAGCCTCATGAAACGCAAGCCATAACATTGATTTGACATATCATAAAGATAATAATAATCACCTACACCACAGCAGATGTAAATGACAAGGGGCCCTCGGTGACAGGGAATGTGCCAAATTTCCATAATACCTCGAATATAGCACACCTCCTGCCAAGTGATCACCTTGACAGAGGTGGGCTGCCAACCAATAGATCTATCAACTATATTCGCGCTCACTCGCAAGTGATTAAGGTTCGTGATATGAGGGACTTGTAGCACAGGTGTCAACTTAGGCAATATCAGGTGATAACAGCATACAGAAAATACTTGTGTTCGATTTATAGCATGTATCTCCCCACGGAGTTTAAAAAAAATTAAAAATGTGGGACCATGAACTCACCTGAAAGGTGCGTAATCACAAGGTGCTCAAAAGTGATGGTGTATTGCTATGACTTAGCAATGAAATTCCTCCGACTTGGGACCTAAATAATACATTGTAATCGGTGTTTTAGATTCGCGTAGTAAATGACATGTGATATGTCACGTGTACGGTGATATCCGTTCGGGTGTCTTAATATATTCCAAAATAACTTCACGTAGTTATTTGTATCGTTGTTACGATCCGGTGTTCGATAAATATTAACTTGTTTGTAAAATAATATAGCTTAAAAATATTTATGATTAAATATTTTTAATAATGTTATGTATATATTTTAAAGTTAAAGAAAAATATATATATATTTATAAAAATTTATATTATATGAAATAATTAATTATAAAATACCTTGTTCACAATTTAACCCTTAACTTTACAAAATTACACTTTTTACCCCTTTGGTCAAAATAATTACATTTTAGTCCTTTTTGTACTTTTTGCACTTTATTCCTTATACTTTTGAAAAATACATTTCCTACCCCTCGACTTCCATCAGAAATCAATATTGTCATAGTTAGTCCGAAAGTTTGTGATTTTTACATTTTTAGTCCCTTAACGAGGCACGTTTTGCAAAAGTAGTCCAAACATCTAATTTTCGAAAAGTTAACTTTTAGTATACGAATGTATGTCTAAATCTTGTAAAATCTCTTCTAAAATCAACATTAAAGAATTCGAAAACATCTCTAAATCTTTCAGTTTCCAACCGAAATCCTTATTTGAAAATGGACTGGGCTCGTTAGCCCGGTTAAGGCCCAAAAGGGTTGTTCTTGTTTAAGAAATCACGTTCGACTAAGGTTAGTTTAGGTCTCGTTTTCGTAGCATAAGACCGAGCATGACTTGCATGTTAAGTTGATTTGATTAATTGTGAGTCGAAGATATAGGTGGTCGAAAAATGTAAAGGGGTCGTACGTGTAAAAACGAAATGGCGAGGCCATTCCTAGTGGTGTCGAGGCATGTGATATATAGTTATAAGTGTAACGAAAACTCATACTTAAAAATATACGTGTGTCGTGTGATGATGCATGAATGATTTATACGTATGAATTGAAGAGAGTGAGTAACAACTTACAACACCAAAGATTGGTGGTGATGAGGTCGTGTGTACGAGGCAAACGAACAAGTAAACGTGGTACTCCTTTCCGTCTAGTGATCCCCCTTGATCCAATACTTAGTTACCCAACTCGTTCAACTCAAAACCTTAGCTCGTTTTCTCCTTGGTCCTCTTCGACAATAACACAATTGATGCACTAGAGTGTTTGTGGTTTGGATGTTTGGTGAAATTTTGAGAGTGTGTGGAGACTAGCATTTAATGAAGTTTATATAGGGTGTTCATGGGTGGTTCATTGTTCCTAAAGACACAACACACCTCAAATGGTCATGTCAAACTCGACATTGTTGTCTAGGTATCCAAGAGAGTTGTCAAATCGATTGTGGCAATGGGGAAGTAACTTTGGTTTAGTTTGATTAGTTTAAGCTTTAGCTTAGGTTGTAGGTAATAAACAATTAAGGTTTAGACCACATGTGGTATACTTGTTGGGGAACCATGGGACACTCGAACCATAGGGCAATAAATCACTTGGTGTGTAAAGCAATGGACCGAAAGTCGGATGGCTCTTTGGTGGCTCATTGTCGAGTGTAGCAAAGTCAATGGGTGTTGCATTGTGATGTCAAGCATGAGGGGAACACATGAAAAAATAAATGTGTGCATCAATATGTGTAGGAGGTGAGTGTTTTGGTTTTTGCTTCGGTTATACATCTCGTAAGGTAAGAGATCAAATAAGCCAAGTGGGCTTGGCAAGTCTTCGGCCCAAAGTGAAACAAAAGAAGAAAAGAAAATATAACTCGTGTGGGCTTGTGGTGGTGATCCGGCCCAAGTGAAAAAAAATAGAGTGGGCTTGTGCTCGGCCCAAAAAATATAGCGGGGTGTCGGTGTTCCGTAAAGTTGTGAAATTAATCTCGGTGTCGGTGTCGGTTCGTGAAAAACCATAAATACATAAACGGTGTAGCCTTACATATATATATATATATATATATATATATATATATATATATATATATATATATATATATATATATATATATATATATATATATATATATATATATATATACTCGTATATATAGATTGTAATAATAAATTGTACTAATTAATATATACATATCATTATATATATATTAATAATATTTCGGTGTCCAAAATAGGGTGTCGGGTCGCAAGTGAGAGTTACAGGTGTTTAACCTCGTTGGGTGACATCCAAGAGTGACAAAACATAATCGGGTGTCAAAACAACGGTGTTCAAAACAATCGGGTGTCAAAACAACGGTGTTCAAAACAATCGGGTGTCAAATAAACAGTGTCTCATGTAAAAATTTCAAATTAGCCCGCAAAAATGGCTTAGTTTAGAATAATGTCGATAATTAGCATTAATAAATGACCTGGGATTTTACGGTGTATTACAATAGGACTCCCCTCCGTCTTCTTCTTGCCACTCCTAACCGGCCTTCCCCTCTTCCTTTTTTTCTCTGCAACTACCCATTGGAGCAACCGCTAGCACCCACATTTGGTTTATTGAAGGTTCTATTCCACATCCATTGAAGAATTTCTTCAATCATCTCCTTCCCTATGTTTGCATACGAACCATACTTGGCAATAACTTTATCACCAAATTCATCCAAAACATCCTCAAAGACTTCATCATTTAATAAAACCTTGCCCCACGACATTTCGGATGATTCCTCCCCCCCCCCCCCCCCACATCAACAAGCACTTTCCCTTTTCATTCTTATCATTATTCGCCATAGCTGGGTTTAGTTGTTGCGATTTGATTCTTTTTTATGTTAGGGTTTGATTTCGCTTCTCTGAGCAGTGTTAGTATCGCCTTCAAGTGTTCTGCGTGCTCCTCCTTACTACGTGAGTAAATAAGGATATCATCGATGAATACAAATCACAAACTTATCCAAATAGGGTTTGCACACTCGGTTCATTAAGTCCATATATACAGCGGGTGCATTTGTTAGACCGAATGGCATTACTTGGAACTCGTAGTGACCGTATCTTGTCCTGAAAGCCGTCTTAGGGATGTCTTCTTCCCTAACTCTCAGTTGGTGATAACCCGATCTCAAATCAATCTTCGAGTAGACACTCGATCCTTGCAGTTGATCAAACAAATCGTCAATCCTTGGCAATGGATATCGATTCTTAACCGTAAGTTTGTTCAACTCACCATAATCGATACACATCCTGAAGGTTCCATCCTTCTTCTTTACAAACAACACCGGGGATCCCCACGGTGACGAACTAGGGCGAATAAATCCTTTATCCGAAAATTCCTCCAATTGTCCAGATAACTCCTTCATTTCCGACGGTGCTAGCCTATAGAGTGCTCGTGCTACAGGTGCTGCTCCTGGCATCAAGTCAATTTGAAATTCCACTTGACGAGTCGGCGGAAGGCCAGGCAAGTCCTCAGGGAAAACTTCTGGAAAGTTCCTGACTACTCGCACATCCTCGAGTCGCTTCTCTTCCGACTTCTTCTCGGTGACTTGAGCTAAAAAGACTTGACATCCTCGATCGATGTACTTTACAACCTTGACGCAAGAAACGATGCTCAGACGTGTCTTACTTCGCTCTCCGCGAACAATCAGGGTTTCATTAATCAGTGGAAGGTGAACGACCTTTTCGTCACAAATGATCTTAGCGCGGTTCTCGGATAACCAATCCATTCCTACAACGACATCGAAACTACCGAGTCTAATAGGCATAAGGTCAATGTCAAATGGGGTGTCTAGTAGTCGTAGGGTGCAACCTCAGAGTATAGTGTTAGTGCTTACTAGCTTTCCATCGGCTAGTTCAATCTCATATGTGGTGTCTAGTTGGGTGGGTGTAATATTAAGCAGGGGTGCAAGAGAAATAGATACAAAACTTTGATCGGCTCCGGAATCAAATAAAACTTTAACGAGGCGGTTGTTTAGAAAGAACGTACCCGTGACTACGTTCGGATCTTGTTGGACATTCCCATCTCCCAGCACGTATGCTCTCCCACGTGCATTGTTATCCTTGTTAGGGCACTGACGCCTGTAGTGTCCTTTCTCTCCACAAGCATGGCATACTACAGCCACGGGGTTGCAAGTTAGCTCCTGTCGCCTTGCAATCTTGTGTCTTATGTCCAGTCCTTGAACATTTCCCACACTTAGCATAGCAGGGTCCATTGTGATGCATCTTACACTTGTCACAGAATGGAAGAGGTCCAGGATACCTAGTATCCTTAACTGGTGCGGCGACATAAGCTTTGACAGCTTCCTGTCGTCGGTTCTGTTGATTGTGGTGGGTGTTCATGTCATGGTGATAGTTACGGTTGGGGTTACGGTTGTTGTTGTTGCTGTTGTTGTTGTTGTTGTTGTTGTTTGTCCTTCGATCATCAAACTTCCTTTTGTGATCGTTGTTCCCCTGAGCAGAGTTACGCTTAATCTCCCGGTCTAGCAGTCTTTGGGCAATAGTCATTGCTTCTTCCAAAGATTGAGGCTTAGACGAGGTGACGTTTCCCTCAATGCTCCTGGGTAATCCCTCAATGTACCTTTCTAACAACTTTTCCAAATCGGGAACCTTTGAAGGGCAAAGTGTGGCAAGCTCCTGAAATCTCCTATCATAAGCCCTGAGATCATTTCCTTTCACAACCAACGTGTGAAACTCATCTTCTAACTTCTTGATCTCACCTCTAAGGCAGAACTTCTTCAACATCTTCTCCTTAAAATCAGCCCAGGTAATCTGATAGGCCTCCTCCACACCTATCTTCTGAGCAGTTGCATTCCACCAAGACAACGCGTCTTCCAACAATGTTCCAGTAGCAAACAAGACTCGGCTTTCAGCGGCACAACCGCTCCTCACAAACACAGTCTCAGTTCGCTCAAACCATCGAGCGAGCTCTGTCACTCCTTCAGTCCCTTTGAAGTGAGATGGTTTACAAGCTATGAAGTCCTTATAAGTGCACTTCCGAGTCGCAGCAGACTCGCTCTCAGCAGTGGCTCGGTTATTGCTACTAGTGCGTGCTATTGCAGCAGCCTGCTCTTCTAAAGCTGCAGCAACACTGTCGGTAACCAACTTTCTTATAGCAGCCTGGGTCATAGCGGGTGACGAGGTAGCAGTAGCGGTTTTCCTTGGGGCCATAACTCTATAAAATCGCAAGTGCATAAGTACAAATCCCAAACATCAATAACAAGAGAAATAGTGTAATCAACTCATAATAGTCGAGATCATCACAAAGTACATATCATAACCACACCATAAATACATACATCAACATAAACCATATCATTCATAAATAAACATCACGACATGTAACAACATACATGGAAATTATAATGAATCTCAATATGGGAGCATAATAAAAGATCAAACAACTAGAACATCATAAATCAATATCAATACGTTACAATCGTAACCAACATAAAGTTTTAATAAATTTTGAATTCATTGTTACAAAACAATAAGATACAACAATTATTAATGCCACAGGCGGCAAGTTAAGATGTCTCTGTAAGTAATGACATGTCATAGATCTATAAAGGTCCAGGTGCGCCTCCTGATCTACTCTCCAGCTCTCTGATGATCCTGATCATCCCTAACATCTCCATATCTCTGGATCTCTCACGGGCCTGAATCTCCTCAATAGTAGCTGAAAGTGTGTGGATGGTAGAACTAGATGCGGCTAACTCCTGTGCCTGATGCTCCATCATCTCCTGTGTGATGGCCGCAATCGATCTCAAATCATCAATCTCGTGCCTCTGAACATCTAGTCGATGACCAAACTCAGTGATGGTAGCCTGTGCCTCCTCGATCTCTGTCCCCATCATCTCAAATACCATCTCTAAAGCTGTCCTATGTACTACGAGGTTCGTGACCTCCTCCTGCATACACTCAATCCTCTCCAAGGATATATCCTCAATAACGCTCAACAGCTCATCAAGACGATCCTCATGTCTCACTAATCTAGCAGCCAAAAGAGGGATAGTATGGTGTATCGGCTCCCAGTGACCGGTAACACCACTGAAGAGCCATCTCCAAGCTCAGCAACCCTAGGCGATCCCTCAACCAATCTCCATCTACGTAAGTAGTCTAACAAAAAAGACCATCGACGAGCATCAACCAATCTATGAATGCCAGGTGAGGTGGGTGTCTCGGTGGGAGCAGGTGATGGTACAGGTGATGTAGCAGGTGATGGTATCGGTACAGTGGTAGTCTGTGAGTAGAAAACTGTAGGTGGTGGCATGGGTGTCAAAACCTCAGAGGTGTGGGGTGCGGTGTAAGTGGGCAACATATAAGGATGTGGCTCAGGTGGGGGTGATACAGGTGATGGTGGGGGTGCTGGTGATGCCACAGGGGTGAGCTCTGGCATAGAAACAGGTGGTAGTACAGATATAGGTGATGACACAGGTGTAGGTAAAGGTGTAGGTACAGGTGGTGTAACAGTAGAAACAGGCAAAATACAGACTCGTTTCCGAGCCGTGCATTTGCGGGTATAGTCTCCCTCATGATATCGAAACAACTCTCCGAAAGGCTCAGGCTCATAGGGCTCAAGAATCCTGACTCGCTTGCGCCGACGAATCGGTGCAGGCGGGGATGGTGGTGGGATAGAAGCAGCAGTGTCAGAAGTATCGGAGTCAGAAGACTCGTTATCAGCATCTGAACCGGTGTGGTGACTAGCAGGTGGTGTAGGACGATCATCAGCCGCAAGAAACTGCTGAGATGTCAGGTACTGATCATAAAGGTACTGTCCCTGTGTCATAGGTCCACAGACAGGACAAAAGAGAGGCTGAATAGCAAAAGAATCAATGGGTGTAGAAGCAACCTCACCCTCCTCAAAGGGCTCAGTATCAGCAGAGCGGTCTCCAGATGGGGCAGGAGATGGTATAGCAGGTGATACAGGTTGGGTTTCGTGGTCAGAATCATGGGTGTATCGGGTGTCATGGGTGTCATAATCAGATAAGTCAATAGTAGGGTGAGTGGATGATGCTGGCACAACGTCGTCACTGTCGGACAAAATAATAACTGGGGGCGACATGGTACTGTAATATCCCAAAATAGCAGTAATATAAGTCATTTAGTCTACATAATGCTACATGCACAGTGATAATAGTGTCATAGTGAGCTAAATGCAATGGGTGCTAAAAATCAAACCTTAAAACATAACGTTGGCAAACGCTGGCACGGAGGGCACTTCGGTGATAAATAGTTTTTTTAAAAATCAGGTGAGGTTATAGTCCAATGTTTTGAAAAATCATTTGGTTCTCTATAACCTGTCTCTGATACCAATCTGTAACACCCTGAAATTTGATTAAGCAGCGGAAGTCTAATCGGGGTCATTACAGTTTAGTACACAGTCATACTCATAGAAAACAATTCAAAAGATAGTCAATATCATTCCATGAAAACTCAAATATTCAGAGATTACAAACATTTTTTCCAAAATGTTAATTGTTTAGCAAAAGAAGTGATGAGTTTGTAAAGAATGATATAAATTATTGAAATCAAATGGAGGTCCTGTGCCCTTTTGCCAGCTCCGTGCCGCCATGCTTGCTAATTTCCTGAGATAAACATGCTTAAAAAGTCAACACAAAGGTTGAGTGAATCCATAGTAGTTTAAATAGTAATAGTGTGAACACAAGCCAAGCATTTGAAATAATCAAGCCAAGATAGACAGGTCTTGACTAAACGGGTGTAATATTGCTCCTAAGCCTCACGAAATGCAAGCCTTAACATTGATTTGACATATCATAAAGATAATAACAATCACCTACACCACAGCGGATGTAAATGACAAGGGGCCCTCGGTGACAGGAAATGTGCCAAATTTCCATAATACCTCGAATATAGCACACCTCCTGCCAAGTGATCACCTTGACAGAGGTGGGCTACCAACCAATAGATCTATCAACTATATTCGCGCTCACTCGCAAGTGATTAAGGTTCGTGATATGAGGGACTTGTAGCACAGGTGTCAACTTAGGCAATATCAGGTGATAACAGCATACAGAAAATACTTGTGTTCGATTTATAGCATGTATCTCCCCACGGAGTTTAAAAACAATTAAAAATGTCGGACCATGAACTCACCTGAAAGGTGCGTAATCACAAGGTGCTCAAAAGTGATGGTGTATTGCTATGACTTAGCAATGAAATTCCTCCGACTTGCGACCTAAATAATACATTGTAATCGGTGTTTTAGATTCGTGTAGTAAATGACATGTGATATGTCACGTGTACGGTGATATCCGTTCAGGTGTCTTAATATATTCCAAAATAACTTCACGTAGTTATTTATATCGTTGTTACGATCCGGTGTTCGATAAATATTAACTTGTTTGTAAAATAATATAGTTTAAAAATATTTATGATTAAATATTTTTAATAATGTTATGTATATATTTTAAAGTGAAAGAAAAATATATATGTATTTATTAAAATTTATATTATATGAAATAATTAATTATAAAATACCTTGTTCACAATTTAACTATTAACTTTACAAAATTACACTTTTTACCCCTTTGGTCAAAATAATTACATTTTAATCCTTTTTGTACTTTTTGCACTTTATTCCTTATACTTTTGAAAAATACATTTCCTACCCCTCGACTTCCATCAGAAATCAATATTGTCATAGTTAGTCCGAAAGTTTGTGATTTTTACATTTTTAGTCCCTTAACGAGGCACTTTTTGCAAAAGTATTCGAAAAGTTAACTTTTAGTATACGAATGAATGTCTAAATCTTATAAAATCTCTTCTAAAATCAACCTTAAAGAATTCGAAAACATCTCTAAATCTTTCAGTTTCCAACCGAAATCCTTATTTGAAAATGGACTGGGCTCGTTAGCCCGGTTAAGGCCCAAAAGGGTTGTTCTTGTTTAAGAAATCACGTTCGACTAAGGTTTAGTTTAGGTCTCGTTTTCGTAGCATAAGACCGAGCATGACTTGCATGTTAAGTTGATTTGATTAATTGTGAGTCGAAGATATAGGTGGTCGAAAAATGTAAAGGGGTCGTACGTGTAAAAACGAAATGGCGAGGCCATTCCTAGTGGTGTCGAGGCATGTGATATATAGTTATAAGTGTAACGAAAACTCATACTTAAAAATATACGTGTGTCGTGTGATGATGCATGAATGATTTATACGTATGAATTGAAGAGAGTGAGTAACAACTTACAACACCAAAGATTGGTGGTGATGAGGTCGTGTGTACGAGGCAAACGAACAAGTAAACGTGGTACTCCTTTCCGTCTAGTGATCCCCCTTGATCCAATACTTAGTTACCCAACTCGTTCAACTCAAAACCTTAGCTCGTTTTCTCCTTGGTCCTCCTCGACAGTAACACAATTGATGCACTAGAGTGTTTGTGGTTTGGATGTTTGGTGAAATTTTGAGAGTTTGTGGAGACTAGCATTTAATGAAGTTTATATAGGGTGTTCATGGGTGGTTCATTGTTCCTAAAGACACAACACACCTCAAATGGTCATGTCAAACTCGACATTGTTGTCTAGCTATCCAAGAGAGTTGTCAAATCGATTGTGGCAATGGGGAAGTAACTTTGGTTTAGTTTGATTAGTTTAAGCTTTAGCTTAGGTTGTAGGTAATAAACAATTAAGGTTTAGACCACATGTGGTATACTTGTTGGGGAACCATGGGACACTCGAACCATAGGGCAATAAACCTCTTGGTGTGTAAAGTAATGGACCGAAAGTCGGACGGCTCTTTGGTGGCTCATTGTCGAGTGTAGCAAAGTCAAAGGGTGTTGCATTGTGATGTCAAGCATGAGGGGAACACATGAAAAAATAAACGTGTGCATCAATATGTGTAGGAGGTGAGTGTTTTGGTTTTTGCTTCGGTTATACATCTCGTAAGGTAAGAGATCAAATAAGCCAAGTGGGCTTGGCAAGTCTTCGGCCCAAAGTGAAACAAAAGAAGAAAAGAAAATATAACTCGTGTGGGCTTGTGGTGGTGATCCGGCCCAAGTGAAAAAAAATAGAGTGGGCTTGTGCTCGGCCCAAAAAATATAGCGGGGTGTCGGTGTTCCGTAAAGTTGTGAAATTAATCTCGGTGTCGGTGTCGGTTCGTGAAAAACCATAAATACATAAACGGTGTAGCCTTACATATATATATATATATATATATATATATATATATATATATATATATATATATATATATATATATATATATATATATATATATATATATATATATATATATATACTCGTATATATAGATTGTAATAATAAATTGTACTAATTAATATATACATACCATTATATATATATTAATAATATTCCGGTGTCCAAAATAGGGTGTCGGGTCGCAAGTGGGAGTTACAGGTGTTTAGCCTCGTTGGGTGACATCCAAGAGTGACAATCGGGTGATATCGGGTGACAAAACATAATCGGGTGTCAAAACAACGGTGTTCAAAACAATCGGGTGTCAAATAAACAGTGTCTCATGTAAAAATTTCAAATTAGCCCGCAAAAATGGCTTAGTTTAGAATAGTGTCGATAATTAGCATTAATAAATGACCTGGGATTTTACGGTGTATTACAATAGGACTCCCTTCCGTCTTCTTCTTGCCACTCCTAACCGGCTTCCCCTCTTCCTTTTTTTCTCTGCAACTACCTCATTGGAGCAACCGCTAGCACCCACATTTGG
This sequence comes from Artemisia argyi, assembly GCA_030686995.1. Lineage (NCBI taxonomy): Eukaryota > Viridiplantae > Streptophyta > Magnoliopsida > Asterales > Asteraceae > Artemisia > Artemisia argyi. Next base: position 204,661,464 of record CM060700.1, read on the forward strand.
TTTGTTGAAGGTTCTGTTCCACATCCATTGAAGAATTTCTTCAATCATCTCCTTCCCTATGTTTGCATACGAACCATACTTGGCAATAACTTTATCACCAAATTCATCCAAAATATCCTCAAAGACTTCATCATTTAATAAAATCTTGCCCCACGACATTTTGGATGATTCCTCCCCCCCCCCCCCCCCCCACATCAACAAGCACTTTCCCTTTTCATTCTTATCATTATTCGCCATAGCTGGGTTTAGTTGTTGCGATTTGATATTTTTTTATGTTAGGGTTTGACGGTTGATTATCTACACAATGGTTGGTTGGTTTTGGGGATTTATTGTACCCTGAAAAAGCACACAGCTTTAAATGTACATAGTTTACGTTGTTTGCAAAAATAGTCCCCCGAAAGTTGGCGGGAGATAAGTATGAACAGTGAAATGACGATACTACCCTCAACTACGTGGCACTTAACGGGAAAATTAACGGAAAATGGCTCTTAGTGGCGATTTTGCGAAAATGTGGAACGTTGGTGTCTTTTTTGCGCTACTTTTTGTCTCGGTCCCGTTTTTGCAAATTCGTTGAACGTTAAGGACCATTTTTGCAATTTACCCTAATATTTAATAAATTTGATGGAGAAATTTGATTGATAAAAAAACATATAAAAACATTTGTGTCAAATTTGAGTAAACAAAAACTTTAAAAAAATTAATAAAAAATTGAAGTAATTAATAAAACTTTAGTAGTTGAATTTTGGGTAAATTGCAAAAATGGTCCTTAACGTTCCACGAAATTGCAAAAACGGGATCGAGACAAAAAGTAGCGCAAAAAAGACACCAACGTTCTACATTTTTGCAAAATCGCCACCGAGAGGCCTTTTACGTTAGTTTCATCGTTAAGTGTTATGTCACCGAGGGTATTATCGTCAGTTCACTGCTTTAAGGTCCACGTGGTATATCACTATTGATTCAGGGACTAAATTTGCAAAGTTATTTTTATCTTTTATTTCACATCGACCACCACCACCACTCTCTACCACCACACAACCAACACCACCACCCTTTACCTTTCATCTTCATCTTCTCTGGTGACCAAACCCAGATTCCGGTGACCAAACCCAGATTCCGGTCACTTTTTTCCTTTTCTTTCTCTTTTTTTTTATTATTATTATTCTTAATATTATGGAGAAGATGAAGATGAAGATGAAATGGCTGGAGGTTCATTCACAATCTCTAACGGTGGCGTCTATGGAAGTCTTCTAAGTACACCCATCATAAATCCTCCTCAGGTATGAAGATTGATAAACTTGTCTAAAATATCTTTTTTGTCAATTGGACAAAACCACAATCATATTGCTCATTTTTTTAGGGGTCTTTCGCCCAAATGTGAATTTTAATTGATAAATGATAGCTTAGATTACACAAAATATCTTTTTTCTCCTGATCAAATAAAGTATTCATATCAACAGATTATAGCTAAAAACTAATCTTAGACCAGTGGTATTTACAAACCTATGTCTTAGGTAGCAACTACTTGCAGAGAATCAAACTTGATATCAAATTACTTTAGATTTGTTGTGTGCTGTTTAGAATACCCGGTAGAACGGAATAATAGAGGAATTTTATGGACCAAAAATCAGTGAGAATAAAACCATCAGTCACACAAACACAAAGTTTAGTGTTTGTGTGGTTGATATTCACCAGTAAGCTAAACTTCACACAAAGTTTGGTTGGTGTGATAAAAACCAAAATTTAAAATTTTAACACCAAATATTGTGTAAAACTAATCTTTACAGTTTGTGGAAAACTAGGAGGGGGTTGAATAGTTTACCGCTTTTTAAATCCTTTTTAGCTTGAATATCCTTTAAAAAACTTTACGTTTGCTTAAAGATATAAACACAACATTATATGTTTGATTCTTTGAAAAGCTTTTCATGTGAATAACAATTCTAACTTTACTTGTTTCATACTTTGAAAAGCTTTACTTGTGATGATTCTAACTTTGCTTGTTTAGTTCTTTGTAAAGCTTTACATTTGTTTGAAGATATAAACACTACTTTACTTGTTTAATTCTTTGAAAAGCTTTATATGTGATTAGCGATTCTAACTAAAAGACAACATGTAATAAGCAAAGATAAAGAAAGAAACGATCAAACCACAACACGATCGTTTATCGTGGTTCGGCTACAAGGACTCTTTTTCCTTGCCCTACATCCACGCCCCGAGTTTCCAACTCGAGAGTTATAAGCACTAATCAACAAGCTTCTTTCACCGGCGGAGAAAACCTTTACAACGTCGCTTACACTTTTACCGACACTAAGCTAGATGTCGAGTTCTTTTACACGGGTACAACCACTCCCATCGTCGCTTACACTTTTACCGACACTAAGCTAGATGTCGAGTTCTTTACCAAGGGTACAACCACTTTCGTTAGTTCTTTTACAAGGGTACAACAACTCCCGACACACTACGTATTTTCAGGCCTAAAATACTAACCAATCACTTCTACATACATGATACAAATGAAGTATAAACTACCAAAGCTTATACATAACAAAGCTAACAAGACTTGCAACTTTAGAGTTGAAGCTTGTAACTTCTTGAATGATCTTGTGAAGTCCCTTGCTACATAAGAGAGTCACACAAGTCAAATGTTACTGAGTTAGTTTTAGAGAGTATATAAAAATATGTCCTAAAGTCATCACATAAAACTAACAAATGGTTTGGTATTTATAGCAAACCATTCTGCAGGTCTGGCGGATACGGCGGAACCCTCAGATGGGTTCCGCCCGTGTACCCCCAGGGTTCCGTCAGGGCTGCTGTTGGTTTTGCAATAAATCTTCCAAATCAAACAAGGTCACATCTCATTACACCTTGTAAACCAAACAATGTCACATCTCATTACCCCTAGTCAAACACATAACTTGCAAGCAAACACAAAGTTAGTCAAACACACTTTCTTTCCATAAATGTATATTGACAAAGCTTGCCCTAAATGTGATGTGACATTTCTATTTTAAGAAATAAATGTGATGTGACAAGACACTTTCTAATTTAAGAAATAAAAACAATGTTTTGTTTAAAAGGAAATGTAAACCATAGTTAATCAAGACTTAAACACTTAAAGTGATGATTTACTCATAGCTAAAGTTCATACTTTGTCATTAACAAAACTTAGCAAAGATCGTAAAATATAAATAACGTTTTTAGGCGATATTTGTATTAACAATCTCCCCCTTTTTGTTGATGACAAAGCATAAAATTTATTTATAAGTAAGTCACTAGTTTTAGTGTTAAGTCTTATAAAGTTAGTATAAAAACTTGTTTTTGCTAAGATGATGTGATATATAAAAAAAATTTGAAACAAGTTTATATATAAATTCTCCCCCTTTTTGTCGAAACAAAAAGAAGAGTAGCGAAGCGGAAGTATGCACTTGCTCCCCCTTGGACAATACTCCCCCTAAATGGAGTGCCAAGAGAGGATACATGGATTTTGACCCTACAAAACAAAGTGTTAGTTGCCACACAAGACAAGTCATGAAAGCATGTCATGTCTAGAACACAACTAAGAGTTGTGAAGTGGAATAATGCAACACTTATGCTCCCCATTGAATATTACTCCCCTAAATGGTGTATCAAGGAAGGAAAACATGGATAATTATCCTACAAAAGAAAGGTTAGTTTCTAAAATACAATATATATGTATGCTACCATATCAAGTAATAGTTCACTCATCATACCTAAATGGTAAACAAACAATGCAAACCTTGTAGTAGAATGAAATCCATTTCATGTAAAATTTTGACTCTTAGAAAGTCAAATACAAGGAATTAGGATGACATCATCCTATTTCTTAAAAATAAAGAAAAACGAAAAATAAACTAAGAACATAAAAAGCTACAAGGAAATCAACATTTTCCTTAATGAGAAACATTTTCCAAAAACAAGGCTAAGGTTGTTTAAGGATGAAAATGTGTGTTGGAGGTTGTAGCGGGCTTTATTTTGAAGGTTAAAAGGATGACATGGTTTTTGGTTTGTTGGAAACATTTTCCAAAAGAAACGGTTTTGTTTCATTTTGGAGACTCTAAGGTTGAGGTGTGTGAGACAAGGATTGTAGACGATCCAAAATGTGGTTTAGGATAAACCTCATTCCTTCGGATAGCTCGCGAATTTTCGTTCGACATCCTTCACTAATGTGAGCGGTTCTTTCTCAATGTCCGCAACCATGGCGGGGAAAGTTTGGTGGAAGAGAAGTTTGATTTGTTGGTGGTGGATGGTTTGAACTTGAAGGAGCAAATGTTGATGGTCGAGAGGTGTTTTTGCTTCCTTCATTAGTTGATTGTAGCGTTGTTTGTAAAACCATAATATGGTTGATTTGAGAGTCAACCATACGTTTGAAGGCATGAAGGTGGTTTAAATGAGTGTCAATCTCATCATTAAGGTTTGGAGGTTTTTCCCATATGGATGCTTCTATTTTCTTATAAGAAGAAAGTAGAGATTCAAATTGTTGGGAAGGTTCTTGTGGTGATGGTTGTTGATGTTTTGGTTGTTGTTGTGGTTGATGGTTTTGAACAAAATGGCGGAAGCTTGGTTCGCCGGAAGGATTGCCATGAAGGTCTTTGTAAATTGGGTGAAACACAAATGATTGTGAGTGGGTATGACCTTGATCATTTGGAAAAATGGATGGTCTAGCATAACGGTAAGCCAACCGTTCTACCAATGAGGGTTGATGGGGTTCATCATCTAGTTGCTCACTAGATTTTTGTTGGGTTTCCATTTGAGCAATGGTGTCAAAGAGTGATAAGGATGGTGGACTTGATGATTTGGGTGATAGGTCTTCTAATGTTTCCAAATAGGGTAGTGGTGATGTTGGAGGTGTATGGAAAAGTTCCATTGGTGAAATTGTTGGTGATTGAGGTGATGAAGTTTTAGTTGGTTGAGCTTGTTGAGACTTGACGGTTTTGTTGAAGCAACAAGGTTTAACACTAATCCTAGTGGTTTTTGAGAAGGATTTTGATGACTTGGATGATGTGTTGGATTTAGTCATTTCAAAGGTGTGGTTTTGATGTTTTGAGAGAAGAAGTTTTGATGGTGATAGTGTGATTTGAATTGTTGCAAAGCTTTCAAATTTATAGGGTGGAGGAGATGTTGAAATGGGTGTTTGGATTTGATGTTCTACCACTCAAAGATTGAGGTTTCAAATGATTTACAAAGTTTTCATGAACATGTCAAATCATTGTATGTCAATCCAATGGAATAAGGTTGAGTGAAAGACCAACATATGCACTCAATGCTTTGTGATCATGGGATGTGATTTGGTTGAAAATGTTTCAATGGTTTGAAGGATCCTTTAAAAGGGTTCCTTGGGTTAGTTATGTTTGAATTTGAATTTTTGGAGGGAAAGTGAGAGTTGTTCTAATATGGTTATTGGAGTTAATGGAAGATGTTTCTCACTTAGGATAATGGTTTGACACTTTACAAGTTTTGAACTTAAGAAAAATGACAAAAATTTTCTGCAGGTGACTGGCGGAACCTTTAGAATACACAGGCGGAACCCATGTGAGGGTTCCGCCCGGTCCGTTGGGCCATTTCTGGGTTGCCCAGAAATTACACTGGTGGAACCCATTCTAGGGTGCCGCCAGATCCGCCAGGCCTGAAAAAGTTGGCAGTCCGCGTTTTTGACCCGCGAGACGATTTTCAAATTTTTCGATAACTCCTAAAATCAAAAAGATAATGCATATCTGATTTGGCAATGCAAAAATTGGACATGTAAACACACATATCATAGGACTTTGACCTTGAGGTCGAGAATTTTACTATACTTAGTAAGAATTGCCATAAGCATAAAAAATTGACAAACACCTCAAACATTGTCATTATGCATAAAAGCTCATACAAACATAATTCGACAAACGTAATAAACCATGAACGTGAAAAACAATACAAATCACGTAGTTTAACACATAAAAGGTTCTAATACATTCATAAGCCAAACACTCCTTAATCTTCTCACAACCGGTCTATCTTCTTATTGAGCTTGCTTAGGTACCTTCCAAAGCATTTGAACATTCCTTTGGTTTGCTTGAACTCTTCGGATGCATTGTCAATGATGGGGAGTGCTTGAAGGTATTCTAAAGGAGGTAACTTAGAGTTAGGAAGTTTATCATCCTCGCTCATGTCGGATGATGATGATGATGGTGTAGGTGAGCGAGTACGTTTGCCCTTACCTTTGAAACCTCGTTTATCACTTAGAGGAACGAAAATGTGAGGAACGAGAGAATAGTCAAGGCGCATTCCATTATCGTTAGGAGGAATGGGTGAGATTGCTCTAAAGAGGCGAGTAAGAAGCATTCTATAAGGAAGAGCGGTTGTTCCAACTAAGGATATGTCGGCCATTCTTTTGGCTAGGTAGTAGGCTAAGTTAAAGGGTTGACCGGTAGAGATGCTATAGAGCATGTAGCAAAGGCATGTGTTGACATGATCTCTATTTCCTATGGTACTTATGACGTTAGCTCTAGGGATTTCTTCCCACTTCTTAAATTGTGGTTTAAGCTCATTGACCTCCATACCAAAAGGATCCTTATCCACAATATTCCCCGAACGATTCTTCCTAGTGGTAGAGGTTCTAACGAAGAGATGTTCCTTAATTGTTTCCTTACTCGCTAGAGGGGTGTCGTACGGATGAAAACGCTCAATCGAGTCAAGGCTTGAAATGGGCCACTTATCCGTGTAGAGACAAGTACCCGTATTAGGGACACCAAAAATGATAGCTAAGTCTTTTAAATCTATGAAATTTGGTATTTGATTGGTTGTGAAGTTTAATGATATCTTACCAACATTATTTGTGGAAAGGTTTACGGTTGCATATAATTCTAAGATGAACCTAGGACAAATTGGCTCATCGATATCAAGGAGACAATCAAAGTTGATTGCGACAAAGTTTTGGCGAATAGATGTTCCTTCTAGAAAGGATGGATCAATGGTTCTTCCTTCGTGAACATAGCGTTTTTCTAATGCCTTAAAGGTTTCTACTTGAACTTTGTTAAGACCTTTGGTCATGTGGTGCTTGGGCAAGTACTTAAGGGTTTCTTTGTGATCGGAGTAATTTGCGGGAGGCATGTTGATTCCTAGAAAACACAAAATAATATGTTAAAGACTTTTAACAATGTGGATGTTCTAATGTGTTCCTATATGCAAACAATGTGGAGACTTGATTATCTTGACTTTTTTATGCCCAAATTGTTTTGTTATGCAAGTTTTGTTATAAAAACAAAAGATAACCAAAACTCTCCTAATTGAATGTGTCTTCGATTGAATGTACCCGAAAATACATATTAGTTATGTATTCCCTTTAGCATTCAAGAGATAGTATGCAAGTGATGCTTTAATGATGTTTTTCATTTGTTTTAACAATGTGGTGATGAATCATGTTCTAGTCTTGGATTGCGATTTTTGAAAGACAATGCACTTGGTGTGTTTGGCAAATCAAAGTAACAACAAGGACTAATCAATAAGCTCCTTTCACCGGCGCGCCGAGTTTCCAACTCGAGAGTTATAAGCACTAATCAACAAGCTCCTTTCACCGGCGGAGAAAACCTTTACAACGTCGCTTACACTTTTACCGACACTAAGCTAGATGTCGAGTTCTTTTACACGGGTACAACCACTCCCATCGTCGCTTACACTTTTACCGACACTAAGCTAGATGTCGAGTTCTTTACCAAGGGTACAACCACTCCCGTTAGTTCTTTTACAAGGGTACAACAACTCCGACACACTACGTATTTTCAGGCTTAAATTACTAACCAATCACTTCTACATACATGATACAAATGAAGTATAAACTACCAAAGCTTATACATAACAAAGCTAACAAGACTTGCAACTTTAAAGTTGAAGCTTGTAACTTCTTGAATGATCTTGTGAAGTCCCTTGCTACATAAGAGAGTCACACAAGTCAAATGTTACTGAGTTAGTTTTAGAGAGTATATGAAAATATGTCCTAAAGTCATCATATAAAACTAACAAATGGTTTGGTATTTATAGCAAACCATTCTGCAGGTCTAGCGGATACGACAGAACCCTCAAATGGGTTCCGCCCGGGTACCCCCAGGGTTCCGTCAGGGCTGCAGTTGGTTTTGCAATAAATCTTCCAAACCAAACAAGGTCACATCTCATTACACCTTTTAAACCAAATAATGTCACACCTCATTACCCCTAGTCAAACACATAACTTGCAAGCAAACACAAAGTTAGTCAAACACACTTTCTTTCAATAAATGTATATTGACAAAGCTTGCCCTAAATGTGATGTGACATTTCTATTTTAAGAAATAAATGTGATGTGACAAGACACTTTCTAATTTAAGAAATACAAACAATGTTTTGTTTAAAAGGAAATGTAAACCATAGTTAAACAAGACTTAAACACTTAAAGTGATGATTTACTCATAGCTAAAGTTCATACTTTGTCATTAACAAAACTTAGCAAAGATCGTAAAATATAAATAATGTTTTTAGGCGATATTTGTATTAACACAGTTTACGCTAAAATTCTTGATTATTATTCTATCCATCTTATTGTTTCAAATGTTAATTTATCTTTATTACTGTAAATTTTAGTATATATTTATTTAATATTCCACATAAAAATGTTTATTTCAAATAAATCATGAGATTGTTGAGACCTAAATAATAAGTTATTTTGTCTATCCAAAATTATTATTTTAATTTATATTTATCAAATTGTTTAATCTAAGTAAGGTGATAAATATAGATTAATTTATTAGTAAATATAATTGGTGTTATGTATGGTATAATTGTTTGAACTTTAATTTTTTGGGTGTAAATGCGTCCCGTGTTTCTTTACATTTGATGCGTGTAAAGTGTTCTAGTTGCTACTTATTCATACTGATTTTAGTGGCATATATGTACTTTCAGGTTGGACCTTTGTTTAATAACCTATCCAATGATCAAATTAAATCCTGTTACCCATATGAATAACCCGTCTTATGTGTCCTTTTATTTTGTAGTCGGCTATTCTTGGCATGCACTCAATAGTCAACAAACCAATGGTAGTTGGGGGTGAAATCATGGCCAGGCCTATGATGTACGTGGCCCTGACCTATGACCATAGGTTGATTGATGGTAGAGAGGCTGTGTTCTTCTTGAGGCGAAAAGTGACCAGAATCTGGATTTAGTCACCGGAATCTGGGTTTGGTCACCGGAGAAGATGAAGATAAAAGGTAAAGGGTGATGGTGTTGGTTGTGTGGTGGTAGAGAGTGGTGGTGGTGGTAGATGTGAAATAAAAGATAAAAATAACTTTGCAAATTTAGTCCCTGAATCAATAGTGATATGCCACGTGGACCTTAAAGCAGTGAAAAGACGATAATACACTCGGTGACATGGCACTTAACGATGAAACTAACGGAAAAGGCCTCTCGGTGGCGATTTTGCAAATATGTGGAACATTGGTGTCTTTTTTGCGCTACTTTTTGTCTCGGTCCCGTTTTTGCAATTTCGTGAAACGTTAAGGACCATTTTTGCAATTTACCCTTGAATTTTACATAAAAAATATGGATTTAAGTGTGAAATTTCAAGTTTTCATATTTTTTTTAATAACTTTATAAAGAAAAAATTAATAATAATAATAACCCCTTACACTTTATACCTCATATACTTTATATTTTATAATATGAACTTTGTTTAAAATGACATGCTGATGTGTGGGAATCGCAACAGGCTTTACCTCTCGAGGGATCTCGAGAAGCTTACAACCCCCACCAGGTAGTGTACCTGATCGTTGTAGTATAGTATAGTGACAAGTACCGGGGGATTGATCGTTCAGCTTAGGAATAGTGTCGCTAGGATTAGAAAGCCTAAATTACTAGTTCTAAAGGTGAGAGATGATTATTTTTGTATTTTGATGTTTTTATAAAAGCAAGTAAAATCTCGGGTTTTGAAAGAGTGGGCGGAATTAGTTGCTATTCAACTAACCCAAAACTAAGATGCAATCAAAATAAAATAGTAAAAATGAAAATAAACTAATTATACTAAGGTTGTGAGCAGTAATTGGAGAAAATGTGTTTACTTAGACTTCATTACTCCCTAGATATCTTTTACACGTTAATTACTTGTTATAATTGCATGGATGGCGGATCGTATTCTTTAATACCATTCATAGGGTGGCATACATAACTCCCCAATTCTATGAGCTCTTATCTCATCCTACACCATGACCCAGCACAACTATAGGGATTGTAAACAGTGGCTCATGCATTAAATACAACCAATAAAGACCTAGTACGCCTCGGTTCATGTTTCTTAAGACGTTCAAGCATGTTATCATTTGGAGATCTGCCAGTTTTCTTAAGCCTAACATATAAATCATTCATCCAAGAACAAGAATAAATAAGTAATCAACACATAATCAATATCTAGGTTTCATTAGATCTAAGCAAACACAAAAGAGATCTAGCCTAGCATAATGGAATTGAGATAAGAACAAGATATAGACAACCAACACATAGACATATTGATTGAATTAGAAGAACACTTATCTCAATTACAATGCAAGGTATCAAGGGTTTGGAACCCTTGAAAAACCTGTAAAAGTTGCACCAAATCCGTCTTTAGGGTTTCTCCAAAACTTCTCCCCTTTTAATGTAAAAACTAGAAAACTATATATAGGAAAACTGGGCTGACGGCGTCAAGACAACCATGTGACGCCGTCACCTCGCCGCCAAATACTTCCTCGGACGGCCTTGATCTACTTATGACGGCCTATGTGACGCCGTCACCAACCACGGTATTTTATTCTTGGCCTTTTGACGCCGTCAGGATGACTTTTGACGCCGTCATCAACTACGGTATTTTATTCATGATGTCTGACGCCGTCAGGGTATAACTCTTGACGCCGTCACCTAGTGTTTCCAGCATGGAAAATTGATACTTTGCCGTTTTCTTCACTTTTATGCTCCAAAATGGCTTCTTTTCCAGAATTCACTCTCTAAGTACCTAAAATCACAAAAGGAACGATTTAGGGCAATATTTGATCAAATAAAGTCGGATTCGGGCTTAAATGACCCCCTAAAAACGGATCATTTTTCGCCTCATCACATGCGTATTAGTATTAATATTAGTTTCAGTCTTTCATCTATTAAAATTACAAAATTTTGTAAATATACGTTAAATATTTTTTAAAACTAATATTAATTTTAAACTTTCATCCATTAAATATTGAGTAAATATCATAAATCGTCCATGTGGTTTACCGGGTCAATAAAAAATCGTACATGTGGTTTATTTTCCTCGGGATGGTCCCTGTGGTTTTGAAGCCGTACGGGTTTGGTCCCTGAGACTATCTGTCGTTAGTTTTTTCCGTTAGCTTATGACCGTTTGCAATAAATATTTGCACCGTTAGTCCTATATTTGCACCGTTAGTCCTTTATACTAACGAGCGTTTATACTTAAGTCAAAAAAAAATTTCCTTTTATAAAAATAAAAATAAATAAAAAATGATAAAAATAATAAAAAAATATAAAAATAATAAAAAAAATAAAAAATAATAAAAAAATATAAAATAAAATTTTGGTTTTCTAATATTTTTTTTCCTAAATATCTTTAAAATTTATACACGTTTTTATAAACATTTTCATACACATTTTTATACACACGTTTATACACGTCTTTATACACACGTTTTTATATGTCTATATAGTAAACTAAAATTTTAAAATAAATTTGATTTATTTGTAAATTATGTGCATGCACGAGACTTATAACTAGTTGCATATATAATAACTTCAATAACTTCTTTTTTTGGGGATCTAATAATGTCCTTTACATGTTATATTTTTTCTTTCATTTTTTAATAATGAAATTTTAATTTTAAATTATTTATTTATTTATAATAAGTTTTCTTTTTTCTACATCAAATTTCAAATCAAAATTCAAATCAAAATCATAAACCCGTCTATAAACCAAACAGGTCCTATATGTACACTTTTGATACCTTTACTTTTTTATAACTTACCAGCTTGCACATTTATGTTACAAGCTCGTGAGGGTTTTAGTTTAGTAAGGTGGCAATCAAGTGAGATTATTTAGGTTCGTAGGTTGATGGGTTGGTAACTTGTTTAAACCTCAACTCAAACATGTCATATTTATTAATTGTGTTAGAAAACAACACACCTCCCTAGACATGTAAGTGAATCGTTTTATAATATTTTTCGTTGGAAACTAATATAAAAACTAAACCGGCTGAAAAATAAAACATTTAATCACACAATTGAAAATGAATGAAGCAATTTAGCAGCACTTTTTCGGCTAAAAAAATTCGTTGGGTTATCCTATGATCGTTGATATGATTAAAGTATGATTTCGAGAAATCATACCTGCAGTTTATTTACCTTATATAGGATCACCACAAATTTATTCTTTGATTTTTTTTTTTTTTTTTTTCCTTTCAGTTAAAGGATAGTCTTAAAGTTGGTCATTTAGAGGGGAAAAAAATTGAGTTTCTCGCAAGGGGAAAGTTTTTCTATTCTCTCTCTAAAAAGTAATCTCTCCACCTTCTCTCTATAATTCCAGCGCTACAATAGTCCAACCTACCATCTCTCTACAATAAATCCGGCGGTCGGTTCAGCCGGCCGCCCGGACATCCGTTTTGTACTTTTCCCTCTCTTAAATAAAAGTCCTTACCCACAGATCTATCATCTCCCAGCCGCCGCCGTTCGCTGCCGCCACCGCTGTTCTGCTCAGATCTGTTGCTTCCGGTCGTGGTCCGTCATCGATGGCTTGATGCTGCCTTGGGTTTTGTATTTAGATCTGTTAGGTTTAGGTTTGGCTCCTTTTAGGATGCTTAGTTTTATCTTCTTTGTATGTTCTATGTACTTTATGTACTTTTGTCAAGCTACACTTTTATATGGTTGTGTCTACCAAAAGCTCACCTTGGTGATTCCCCCCACCCTTGTATGGTGTTGTTGTAGTCTGTCACAACCATTATGGTGTATGTCTTGTTTTGGCTTAACTTGTTACTTCGTGTATTTTGTTTGGCAAGTCAGTTTCAATTTTGCCCATTATGTTCGTTGTAACTTGTTGTGTTCAAATTACCTCCATTTGTGAGGAGTGAAATGAAATATCTGTTCAAAAAAAAAAAAAAAAAAAAAAAAAAAAAAAAGGGGGAAAAAACTACCTGATATATTCTTATGGAGTTGTTATTATCTACTTATTTTACAGGTAATGCGATATGTAATTTAGGTAAGGATTAAAATCATTAGATGATGAACAGTTAAAAATCACCCAAAAACTTCAAACTTTTCTTACATACCAAGATTCTTACATAACAAGAGACTCATCTCAACCATTCATTTAAAAAGAAATCAATTGTTGAGATTAAAAGCATTTTAATATTTCATTTATTTATTGGAATTTAAATATCTCTTAAACCGTTAATCGTTAAGCGAAAATAATTACACCATCGCGACGAGCATTTAATTATCTTTCTATAGACGGGCACTTTGATATACTTTCGACAAAAAAAAAATCATTTTTTTCACTTTATTTTTTTCGTTACTGAAATTTGCATGAAAAAATCACATGTGATATTAGTGTTAAATCACAAATGATATGTAATATCACATATGATATTAGTATTAATCATATACGTAGTATGATTTTTTCATGAAAATTCAGTAATGAAAAAAAAACGTGAAAAACACGAAAAAAAAAAAATTGTCAAAAGTATATGAAAGTGTCTATCTATAAAAAGATAATTAAATGCACGTACGTAATAACGGTATATTTTTTTCCGTTTAGGGATTAACAATAAATATGAGACGGATCTATCAATTCAAAACACAACCACATCTTCTCTATCCACCTTCAATTTATATGTATGATGGTAGCAGTGAATGAGCAAACACATTGTAATTGCTGATATATAGAAAGTTGCGATGCGGTAAAAGTAAAACTCATCAAACGCTATGAATTCTGTCAAAACACTACTACGTTGTGTTTGTTTTATGATGGTAGCAGTGAATGAGCAAACACATTGTAATTGCTGATATATAGAAAGTTGCGATGCGGTAAAAGTAAAACTCATCAAACGCTATGAATTCTGTCAAAACACTACTACGTTGTGTTTGTTTTTTTTTTCTTTCTTAAAAAGCACTTTTTGCCACTTTTCTCTTTGGCGAGAAGAGGAAACTGGAATTTTATATATATATATATATATATATATATATATATATATATATATATATATATATATATATATGTATATATGGGCTTTATTTTCAGAACCCTATTAAGTGCGAGAACTCCAATTTTGCATTAGAAAACATGCATGTTCATATAAAACATGTATGTTTTCTTACATACACCTTAATACACATGCCGTATTAAGGTATATGTAAGAAAACATACATGTTTTATATGAACATGCATGTTTTTTAATGCATAATTGGAGTTCTCGCAGTTCCCGCATTTAACATGGTTCTAAAAATAAAACAATTTTGCATTGATCTATTGCACTTAACAGGTTTTTATATAAATATGTATTATGTGTATTAAGGTGTATGTAAGAAAACATACATGTTTTATATGAACATGCATGTTTTCTAATGCAAAATTGGAGTTCTCGGAATTCTCGCACTTAACAGGGTTCTGAAAATAAAGATACACTATATATATATATATATATATATATATATATATATATATATATATATATATATATATATATATATATATATATATATATATATATATAGTTAGGATAAAATAGGAAGAATAATTAAAATAGGAATGATAAAAAGTAAGCACAACCACACATTTCACATGCACCTACAAAAGTGGATGCATCTTCTTTCAAAATTTCCCTCATAATTTGAAATGTGTGGCTTGAATTACTTCTTACCCTTCTTATTTTAATTATTCTTCTTACTTGATCCATTCCATATATATATATATATATATATATATATATATATATATATATATATATATATATATATATATATATATATATATATAGAATCTAGATCAAATAAGATCAAATCTTAAAGTTGTAAAAATAAGATCCAACTAAAATCTGACAAGTGACACACTCGTTAAAATAAAATTAAATTTTTTTATTGAGTGCAACTAAAATTGTTAAAGTTCCGATGGTTTTCTTTTTTAAATTGACGAAACCAAGGTGATACAATTTGATTCGACATGTAATGTATCAGGTTAAGGTGTTACACTTTGATTCGACGTGTAAATTATAGTTGTGTATCACTAATCCAAACTCATGTATCAGTTGGTTATTAGTTGCTAAAATGTTAATTCGTATTAATACTTTATTTTTTGTGTATTATTGCTAGGGGTGGAAACGAGCCGAGCCGAGCCCGAGCCCGCCAGAGCTCGAGCTCGGCTCGTTTATATTTTAGAAAGCTCGAGCTCGAGCTCGGCTCGTCTCGAGCCTTAAGATTTGAGCTCGAGCTCGGCTCGTGTTATGATATAAAAAGCTCGAGCTCGGCTCGGGCTCGGCTCGTTTATGATGTGCTTACATGTACAACACTGACAATCACAGATCTTTTTGAAGCTTATCTTCTTCCTTAATTTCTGAAAATTCTAAAGAAAGAACAAAAACCATAAACAGTTTCATTCTTCTTTTCTTTTAGTTTAGATAAGACAAAAAACAAACAACAACAACAACAGCCATCAACAAGATCTAAACACCATGCTAAGATCTAGATGCGTTCATGCAACCAAAAACCCATCTCCATCCAACCTCATGTTTACAACAAAACCATGTTGTTTCATTCTTTCTTTCGTTCATTTAGAGATAACGTGATACAATAACAACGAAATCACAAACCTACCTGAGACTGGTTGGGTGCTCGTTGTAACAGAAAGAGCAAGGAAATTTTACGGTTGAATTTTATTTATGTGGTTTTAGGATAGGATTTTGGAAATATGAATGGACGAGACTGTTTGTGAGGCTCGAGAAAATTGAGTACTGGAGTATAAAATTAGTAAGTACAGTAATTGTTTTGGAATTCTAAACTAAGTACATAGTCAAATATACTTACTTAGATAGACATACGTAATTTATATGTATAAATACATTAAATATATTAAAGCTCGTTTAGGCTCGCGAGCCTATTCGAGCTTTATAAATAAAGCTCGAGCTCGGGCTCGATTATTAAATGAGCTTTAGTTTAGGCTCGAGCTCGGGCTCGAGCTCGTTTAGGCTCGGCTCGTTCGAGCTTTTTACCGATCCGATCCCGAGCTTTTTACGAGCGGCTCGGCTCGTTTCCACCCCTAATTATTGCCAATATAGTTATTTATAAAATGGTTTATGTGATTGTTTAGACTAGATCTTATTTTTATAACTTTAAGTTTAATCTCACATTAACCCTCCCCTATATATATATATATATATATATATATATATATATATATATATATATATATATATATATATATATATATATATATATATTCAAGACATAAGTGATGATAATCACTTCTTTCTACTTCAATCTTGATGACAAACACAACCTTTTTTTTTTTTGGTCATAATACCCGACCTCTATTTCTTAACTTTCTCTCCTCTCTTCACTTCTTAGCCATCACAAAAACAATAAATTCAAACTTTAGATCAGCCTCTTTTCTAGCAAACATGGTTTTGCAGATAAGAGGCAAACCATTAGAAAAAAACAAACGACACCGACATGTATCACTGCCTTCCTTTGACTCTTAATGGATCAGATCTAATATTGATCTTACTCAACCCGTGAGTCTACTAAATTGATCGTTAGTTAACCTCAGATAGTCAGATGCCCATTGGCTTGCGACCTAACTACCATAGCAGCGTCACCTTATCCACATCCATCAAGATTGATGAAACCATACCTATTGTTGCAGCAACCAAACAGAACCACAACAAATGAGAGGATACTTTTGGAGCAAAACAATTAATGTTAGATACATCTATTTTAAACTTGTAGTGTGGATTTATAACAGAAAACGAAACTAGCAACTCAACGCTAGCAGATTATTACTTCCCAAAGGCCATTCACTGGTCTGGAATTATTTAAGCCAATCGCACTTGCGGGTATATATGTATGTACTCAACTATGTTTCCTAATAACAATGAGAACGACGCTCGACAATGATATTTGCGGATGGGGATGCACGTTTGGTGTTTAAGAGAGTTTTTAAAATCTGTAACTCTTCATTCTCAGTCACATCATAATTGTGAGCCACTATGATCGCATTCTCGAGCACGGGTGACTTGGCCAAAATAAGCTTCAGAAACTCCATCTCACCTTCCACGTTTGAAAAATCTACAATCTCCAATTCCTTCAAATGCTCCAACCATATATCCCCACAATGTTCTAGTGTATCAAACTTTATGTCATCTTCAAAATAACCATCGTCAACAATCTACATAAAGTGTTGGCACATCTTTTGTCAGTGTATCTTGACATAGGGAAAAAAAAAAAAAAAAAAAAAAAAAAAAAAAAGATAGAGATGGATTTATGATATTACATCTAGCTTGAGTTTCTCCAAGTTTGGGGAGTTTCTCATCACAAGACCAAGAAATCGTAACCCATCATCGTCAAAAAGCTTCATCATGTTTAAACAGAAGTATTTCAGGTGGACCAATGCCATTGGAATCTTTTGTCGTACACTGATTTGAGCAGAAGACTGCATAGCCAAAAACACAGATTAACAACCAATTTTTTCTCCAGTTTTGATCAAATAATGTTGCATGTGAAAAATATTACCTCAACTGTCCAACGATAAAAAGACAAATGTTCAACCACAGGTAAACACTTGGATATGTCAATAATGGTGATAGCTTCATCGATACCTTCATCACCTAATACCTGCAGCAGTTTACAATATTCAGATAAGTTATGAAATCCCACAAGGAACGACACATACACATTATAGTATGAACTCACCAGTTCCAGTCTTTTAAGTAGGGGACAATTGGAAAAGAAACGAAGAAGCGCTTTCTTAGAGAGGTTAATCATGTTATTAGTCTCCATGTATAAGCTTGTAAGGCTACGAAATCCACTGATTATTGGGTTATAGTCAAAAGTACAGTACTTGATATATAGGTCCGTTAACTGATGCAAGGAGAAGATAGATAGGGGAAACTCGTATAAAGGAAACTCGGTATGAAAACCAGATTCCACCAACTCAAGTGTGAACTTCCTGAGAGTATTGTTGTTCCTTACCAAATGAGATATGATTTGGTCAATTGCATTACATTTATTGTCTGCGTTCCTCATTGAAAGTTTGAACTCAAGGATTGGACCTCGGTGCAGTAACAGAACTTGGTGTATAGCATCCAAAATTCCATGAGATGTTTTACCAAGCATATCTCCCCAATCAAACACAAGTTTAGGAATTGTGACCCAATTGTACCTCCAATCCCTTGATAGTTTGCTCGTCCTAACTGCGTCTTTAATTGGTAGAAGACACAGGATGGTGTCTATTATGGTCGAAGGAAGGCTGCTGATTATATCCAAAGACGAATCCTCAGCTTTATCTTCCGTTTCATGGTGTTCTTGTTGGACCGATACTAGAGAATGCTGCACAAATTAGGTACTGTAAATAATGATTTAAAATAAACAATGTTGATTACACAAAAAATAGGCCTATTGTGCCTATAACTCAAAGAAAACATTCACATTTCCATAAACTATTTCTTTATATTCATTCTAATTTATTATATCTGACACGCATTTGGATGCCCTAAACCCAAATCAGTTTTAGTGTTTGGGAAATCAGCTATGCTTATGATTAACTCATAAAGGGTCAAATAAGCTACTTATTACCAGCTACAATAAAATCGGTTATCAACTGATCAAGTAATATTACTCGTATACCAAAATATGTAGACTTATTAGATTACCTAATATGTGAGATAGTGGATTGGAACTGTTACAAAAATTTGGGGTATTCATCAAAGATAGCGTATTGTTTAGCGTCTTCAAACAGATTATCAGACCAATGAAATAGCGGGTTAATTTTTGGCAACACTAGAAGTGACCCCCGAGGCACGAGATAAAAGACAATGTGGCAGCAACAATTTGCTGTTAGGGAAGTGCACACGAAGAATAGTCACTACCATATGGAAATTATGATGTACTTGATACATAACCATAAACCTAACTAAAGATAACTGAACAGAACCACTCGGGGGTCGCCTAGTGGCAAAAGGCTTGTGCAAACAACTTTGAAGTGGCCACGTCAACCTACTTTGAGGGCTTTACCTGGTTTGAGGGGTGTTTGTGTAGTCGGTTAAAAGGTGGAAACCACGGTTACCCAAAAAAAACATAAAGTTCTGAAAATAAAATATGCACAACACAGAATCACATTGAATTCTGGATGGCACCCGTGGGCAATGGGCACGGGTACCTCTAACCCGTCACCCGCCCACGTAGTTTTTTTCTCACCCATCACCCACCCGTCACCCACCAATGGGTAAAATTTTCTACCCATGCCCTTGCCCGCGGGTATTTGTTGCCCATGGGTAAACCCATGGGTTAGTGTTATGCAACAAAATTACAAAACGATGATATAAAAACTAACTATGAAACTGCGTAATAAGACATCAATCAATTTGCCAAATACAACTTTGATTATTTGATCTTTCATATTCTCTTTTTAGTCTTGAAACTCAAACAAACTTTTAGGTTAATGTGTTTTCTTGAGACTTGGTGATAATAATTAAACGTATACATGCAACATCATAAATATTTTAATTAATATAATTAATTTTAACATGGGTTTATGGGTACACCCACGGGTATTTGACGGGTATACCTGTGGGTATTTTAAATGGGTGTCATGGGTTTACCTGCGATGGGTATGCCTCACCCATCACTCACCCGCCACCCACTTATGGGTAACGATTTTCACCCACTACCCACCCGTGGGTGAAAATTGACTCGTTTACCCACCCATTTATAGCGGATACCCGCGGGTTATGGGTTTTTTCTCGCCCATTGCCATCCCTACATTGAATTGCAAAAAAAAAAAAAAAAAAAAAAAAAAAAAAGTATACCCAAAACATGCTTAACTTACTGTACATTATTCATTAAAAACTTGTATTTTGGGGAAATACGCAAGTATTTGAGTTTTAGTGCAATTCTCAAAAAAAAAGGGGCAATTGCATATATACCAAAAATCATAAAATCCCTAAACTCTTTACCGAAACACTGAATCTACCATAACATGTAGTAATAATCACAACTATATAAAGAATAAAGAGATATATGAAATTACTTGAATATCGTTATTTGGGTCTGCATTCGCCATTGATTATTTGATTTAATGGAAATCAACATTAACATTGATTAACATGATGTGTTATATATTGAGTGCATCCTGACTGGCGGTTCAGTTAGAGGGGAATTGCGATTTGTGAGTTTGAATCCAACCCCAATACGGATTGCCTGATATTTACACATTTGGTCCCTGTATTTTTATAACTTGTTCATCATTGTCTTTAGGAGTGGCAATTCGTGTCGGGTTAGAAAACGCATAATCCGAACGCAATCTATTTAGGTAATGTTTAGTTAATCGGGTCAGATTTTTTAAGCCAACATATTTACATACTAGAAAGGTATTCGCGCAATGCAGCGGCGGGTATCATGTGATTATATTTTGCTTTAATTAGTTACACGTATAGTCGTCTTCATGTTTTATGATGGTTAAACCAAATAATTTTAGTTTAAACAACTAACCGTTCCTAACAAACTTCCAAACCAACTTGCTTTCTAACAAATTAATTTTGAAATCTTTTAACAATAAGCCAAAAAAAAAAAAAAAAAAAAAACAACTGAATTTTAAGTATTTCTAATTATAGAATAGTCTCAAATGCATTATAATGTAGTATAGATACCATAACTAGACTTATTCAATTTGTTTATTTTAATAGGTTCACTAGTTAAACGTGTTAGACGGGTTAAATAGGTGAAATGGGTTAGTAGGTCGTAGCATTTGAAACCTTTAACCGTGAAACCCATGTAATCAATTAAAAGTTAATTTTGCTTAAAAAAAACATTTTAACTAGTTAGCTATTTGACATGTTTAACCCACTCTCAATCCAAAAACGACTTGTTCAATAAATGGGTTAAGTGACTCAACCCCAGCACGACCTTAAACTTGTTTATGTTTAACCCTAGCCTGTTTATTTCTATCGATATCAGGTCATGTTTCTTGTCGTGTTAGGGTTTCCGCCTACACTTTTGGTTCTTTTAATTTTGTAACACTTATTTATTTATTTATTTATGAGACTAGTTAACCTGTGATACTTGTTACTAACCGCGAGTTAAAAAAAATGCTAGTAATACGGAGCAACACTTTTTGAATGTCTATTGATGACAGTAAGGAATAAACAATAAAGATGTAATATATTGTTGTAAATTGTTAATGAGAAATGATAGTGATACTTAAAAACATGCCTAACAGTTTTAGGCACATAATTAAACATAGTTTTAGGCATTCTTATTACTATTTCTCTTCGTTAATCATCTACGACCAACCCATAAAACACATGACATGTTTAAAAACGAATTTTATATTTTTGAAAGTCTTACGGGTACTTTCACATATAAATGTTATCGTAAAACTAGTACTTCTTACCATTGGGCAAATGATTAGAATAACAAAAACATAAATAATTTGTGTGCCTAATAAGCATATCTAATAGTAGATTTTACAAATGGTAAAAACACACAAATTGATTGGATGTAATGAGGAGTGAAGGTAATGTTTATGTAAATTGATATTTAGGTATGTCTTAGAAAAATACTTAAAATAAATAAATAAATAAATAATCTTAATAACTGTTTAAATTCATACGTATTAATTAACATGATGTGTGTATAACTGTATATATTGAGTTGGTTCAGTTAGAGGGGAATTGTGATATGTAAAGTTTGAACTTTGAATCCAACCCCAATACGGATTAGCTGATATTTACACATTTAGTCCCTGTATTTCTTATAACTTGTTCATCATTGTCTTTAGATTTAAGTATGGGTCGCCGTTCGTGTCGAGTTCACAGGTTAGAAAACGCTTAACCAGAACACAGTCTATTTAAAGGAAAAATCAAAAGGTGAAAAGTGAAAACTTAAAGTATTTTAGGAAGTCCTTACATTATTTTCGAAAAGCATATGCGGAAACTGTTAATACTCTATTAATACACATCGAAAACCGGTTTGACCAGGGTCGCTTCAAACCCGGCGGGTTAACCCGGTTTAATTTAACCTTTTTTCAATCCAATCTCGCGGGTTGACCGGGTTTAATTTGACCCTTTTTTCGACCGTAACATCGGGTTTCAAAGCATTATGTTTAATCCCCAAATCCCGAAACTTTTATTATTTTTCGTTTATAACCCATAAATTTTTTTTATCACTAAAATTATCTACGGATATAAAAATTTCGTTGTTATGTACGGTACTAATCTATTTTAGGTAATGTTTAGGTAATCGGGTTAAACTTGTTAAGTCAACATGTTTTTACACATAACCATAACAAGACATTAATTTGTTTATTTAAATAGGTTGACAAGTTAAACGTGTTAGACGGGGTAAATACATGAAATGAGTTGGCAGGTTGTATTATGTGAAACCTTTGACAGTGAAACTCGTGTAATTAGTTAAAGTAAAAGTTAACATTTAATTAAAAAAATAAAATAAAATAAAATAAAATAAAAAACACCTTTAACAAGTTGGGTGGTTCACTTGTTTAACCAACACGACTTGTTTAATAAATTAGTTAAGTGAGTCAACTCGCATCACGTATCGCCTTTGGGACCTTTAACGCATTGGATCACAAAACGCAATTTTAAACTAAGGAACTATAATATAATCCTTTTGTCTTAAAATTATTGTATCCGAACAAAAAACACACATTAAAAAAAGAGTAAAGTCCAAAATACATCCCTAAGGTATGCAAAATGACCGCTTTACATCCTTTTTCTTTTTTTGACTCAAAAGTCATCCCTCCGTTAGTAACTTTGGAACAAATACATCCCCTAGTTAGTAATATCAGTTACTATGGACTAACGATGCAAATAATTTTCCGTTATCTCCTAACAAGAGTTAAAATAGTTGCATCGTTAGTCCTCATTGAGTTAAAATATTTGCATCGTTAGTCCTCTTTGACTATAGAGTTAAAATATTTGCATCGTTAATCCTTATTAAGTAAAAATATTTGCATCGTTAGTCCTTATTGACTATAGAGTTAAAAATTTTGCATCGTTAGTCCTCATTGAGTTAAAATATTTGCATCGTTAGTCCTCATTGAGTTAAAAAATTTGCATCGTTAGTCCTCAATGACTATTCTTACGTTTTTATCCTGTTTCGTCCGTTTTTCTTACGTTTCGTCCATTTTTATCCATTTTTCTCATGTTTTTATCAGTTTTCATCCATTTTCTAATGTTTTTATCCGTTTCTTCTGTTTTTCTCACGTTTTTATCCGTGCTCATACAATTGTATTCGTTTTCGTCTATTTTTCTACGTTTTCATCCGTTTTTCATATATTTTATCTGGTTTCATCCATTTATATATATATATATATATATATATATATATATATATATATGTATGAAAACGGATAAAAATATATGAAAATTGATAAAAACGTATGAAAACTGGACATTTGATAAAAATGTTTCTGAATCGATTTTAAATCACGATTTTGACCCCTTTCTAGTCCGAATCATCAAAAGTGTAAAACACGAAAGTTGTCCGGAATAATGTTTTACATCAAGAAACGCGTGATTTTAACCTGAAATAGTGGTTTTTTACTACCAAAACTTAAGCGGTTATGAATTTGGTCGAAAACTGCTCGACCAAATTCATAACCGCTTAAGTTTTGATAATAAGAAGCCACTATTTCAGGTTAAAATGTCGCGTTTCTTAATGTAAAACATTATTCCGGACAACTTTCGTGTTTTACACTTTTGATGATTCGGACCAGAAAGGGGTCAAAATCGTGATTTAAAATCGATTCAGAAACATTTTTATCAAATATCTAGTTTTCATACGTTTTTATCAATTTTCATATATTTTTATCCGTTTTCATACATATTATATATATAAAAAATGGATGAAACCAGATAAAATATAAGAAAAACGGATGAAAACGTAGAAAAATAGACGAAAATGAATAAAAGTGTATGAGCACGGATAAAAACGTGAGAAAAACGGAAGAAACGGATAAAAACATTAGAAAAATGGATGAAAACTGATAAAAACATGAGAAAAACAGATAAAAACGGACGAAATGTAAGAAAAACGGACGAAACAGGATAAAAACGAAAGAATAGTCAATGAGGACTAAAGATGCAAATATTTTAACTCAATGAGGACTAACGATGCAAATATTTTAACTCAATGAGGACTAACGATGCAAAAATTTTAACTCTATAGTCAATGAGGACTAACGATGCAAATATTTTAACTTAATGAGGACTAACGATGCAAATATTTTAACTCTATAGTCAAAGAGGACTAACGATGCAAATATTTTAACTCAATGAGGACTAACGATGAAACTATTTTAACTCTTGTTAGGAGATAACGGAAAATTATTTGCATCGTTAGTCCATAGTAACTGATATTACTAACTGGGTGGGATGTATTTGTTCCAAAGTTACTAACGGAGGGATGACTTTTGAGTCAAAAAGAGAAAAATGATGTAAAGCGGTCATTTTGCATACCTTAAGGATGTATTTTGGACTTTACTCTTAAAAAAAAACCCTATACTTCTCAACCAATCAAATATCTTTCCTACGCACTAAACTTTATTTTTATTGGTTAAAATACAAAGTGAACGATTATTTTAGGACATCCCAAAATGAAATTGTGGACAACAATATTGAAACGGATAGTAACCTATCTGTTGTGCTTAGTTATCATTCTTTTAGTAACATCGTTGAATGTACACAAACGTATAAGGTATGCAAGTCTGGAGGGCTTAGTGAAGTTGTGTCTCCTGTGTACATAAGATTATAAAAACACAATACTCGCAACTAATAGTGCACCTACTGAACTAGTGTTACAATTCCACTTCATGTTACATCAACAACCATTCAAAATGACGTGCATACAATTTCAGAATGGAACAGGTTAGAGGTATGTATGCAAATAAAAGCATGTGAAGCATATAACACATGTTCAAAAATAAACACAAGCTCACCTCAAAGTGTTTTTATGTTGCAAAGTCGTAAATACAACAATATTGCTACTTCAGTAAATATCAATCCTATGATCATGTGAAAATCATTAGTACTACTCAATAGCTAAATGACTTTTTGTAAAACATGTCCAATTTTTGTAAAGTTTTGAAAACAAATATGAAATGTTTTTCGGATGATTAAAACACCTTTTAATACTTCAAATGGGTAGTTTGCAAAAAACTCAAAATTAGTAGTTTGCAGAAAACTATATGACTTTTACTTGAAAGTCAACTGTTGACTTTTATTGAAAAGTCAACTATAGAAAACACCCTTAGTTTACATTCAAAAGTCATATACTCTAATGTGCATATTCCCGTGAGCACCAAAATCCAGATTGATTGCAGGTCCGAACCCATTTTCAACCAAAACACGTCATTTTCATATCTCGAAAACAAACATATCCGGTTCTCGATCGGGCTTGAGCCATAACCGACCTAAACCGAAACGTTCTCACATGCTTCCTTTTAGTTGGCTGATCTTCAATTGATTCATCAAACATGTCTTTCTACTTAAACACAAGTTTAAGATTTTCGGTCCAACTGTGTCTCCAATTTTTTCATAGTATGCCAGTCCTCCCTGCATCTTTAATGGTAGGTAAAAGACATAGCATGAATTCTGTTATGTTTTCTGGAAGGGTACTGCTTGTATCCAAAGATGGAAGTTTAGCTGTAGGTTTCACCTCAAACCCATTTGAGTTTTGAAAATTAAAATTATTGAACATGTAATGAGCTAAATGGTATAACTCATCACCAACTAACTAAACCCAGTTAATCGTGTTAGATAGACATGTTATTTACATGAGGTGTTTTGGAATACCTAGATGATCATAAGTTTAATCCAATAACCAAACAAAACATGTTCGTGCATGCCTGGACATTGTGCTAACCCGCTAACTTTAACCCAACACAATTTGTAATCACTGCAACATAAAAAATTATAGAAATCCATGATATATATTTTGTGCAGGACACTTGCAACTAATAAGGCTATGAACATTAACTAGATCCTACAAATAAACAAAATAAATGACAGCAACTATATTGATGCAAATCAAAACTGACCACTGCAACGCCATATATTATAGAATTTACCAAATATATTGTGCGGGACACTTGCAACTGAAAAGGTTCCATAGATTAACCAAAGACAAATGAAACAAATTGCAGTAGTAACTTAACATAAGTGGATTATCATGATCGGTTCCCAAAAGGCAAAAGCTATTCAGTGATATTAAGTGACTCGAAGCTAATTGCATTCATAAGCGACGTACATAAAGTTTAGTCTTCTTGATGCTCAACAATGACGTCTGCCATCTGTGATGCACGTGGTGAGCCTAAGAGCATGTTACACATCCGCGACCCTTCAACTTTAGTAACCTTTCTGCAAAGAATTATCCTCGCCTTCTTGAGTACGGGCGACTTGGCCAACATAAGCTTCACAAACTCCATCTCACCCATGCATTCTGCAAAGTTTCTAAACTCGAATTCCTTCAGATGCTCCAACTGTATATCCGAACAATCTTCCATAGTAAGTATGTCATCGTCATGATGATAATTTTCACAGGCAATCTACAGAGAATGTTATTTCTTGTGTTAGTGTATCTTGCCATGTCAAATGGAACAAAAAACAGAAACAAAAAATATTTGTGAAATGTACGAAGAGCTTAAATGTCTCCAAGTTCGGGGAGCTTCTGATCACAAGGCCAATAATTAGCAACCCATAGTCAACAACGAGCCCCATCATGTCTAAAGAGATGTGTTTGAGGTTGAGTAATACAGATGGAGGCACTCGTGATACCCTGTCCTGAGCAGAACACTTGAGCATAGACAAAAACACATATTAACAACCACAATTTTTGACCCGAGTTTAATCAATTAGGTACCAGGTGGATGATATTACCCGAATGTTGAAACAACGAATAGACAGATGTTCAATTACTGGTAAACAACTGAATAGTTCAGCAACAGTAAATTCTTCATCGATATTATCTGTACCTATCTCCTGCGGCAGGTTACAATATGAGGATTTCAGTTAGGTTATAAAAGTTCACGAGGATCGACTTTCCAATAAGAACTTACCAGGGTGACGCTTTTGAGTAAAGGACACTTGGATAAGAGATGTAGCAAAGCTTTTTTAGAGGTGCGCAGAGTTCCCAAGCGTAAACTTGTAAGGCTGCTAAATCCACCAAATGTTGGATCATAGTCAAAGTTACAACTTTCTATATGCAGGTCCGTTAACTGATGCAAAGAGAAGATAGATAAAGGTGGTCTATACATAGACTCATAACCCAAGTCAAGTGTAAATTTCTTGACAGTATTGTTGTTCCTCGCCAAATGAGTTATTATCTGGTCAATTTCAACACACGTATCTGAACCTATGCACCTTGGATAACTTGGATCCTTGTGAAGTAAGAAATCTGAATTAAGGGAAAGGCCAAACTCAAGGATTGGACCTTGGTGGAGTAACATAACTTGGTATATCGCCAACAATTTGCGCTTAAACTTCCTGGCCAACTCTTTCCTTTCTTTTGGTGGTTGTCTTACAAAATTACTCTTATCGAACAAATCTTCCTCATTAAACACAAGTTTAGGAACTGTGACCCAACTGTATCTCCATTTCTTGGAAAGGATACTCGTCCTCATCGCATCTTTAGTTGGTACAAAGCCAAGGATGTTTTCTATGATGCCTGAAGGGATGTTGTCGATTCTATTCAAAGACGAACTCTTAGCTTCCATCTCAGAATATTCTTGTTGGACTGACATTAAGTAATGCTGAAAAGTTGGTCATTGAAAAAATCAATCCAGATAAACAATGATTGATACACAAAAATAAGCATAATACAACAATCATAAATTGTGAAACAAAGCTACACGTCAATACTCTTTTTTCCTCTTATAATACAGAGAATTCTCCCATCTTCTATTTCCCCTACAATAATATTTAGGGATAATTACCAAAATAGATCAGTCGCCCAAAGCACATTCCTTAAATAGATGTTTTTAAATCACTTTCCTCTGGCGGATCAGGGCAACTTGGCGACTGAGCAACCTTCATATATGTGCGACACGTGTCGAATTTTTTATTAATATAGTACAGAATCTAGAATCTTTTTGGAATCTATAGTACAGAATCTAGAATCTTTTTGAAATATTCTAGAATCTTTTTGGACACGTGTCGCGTTTATATTGAGTTGCTCAATTTTTTAAGTTGCCCGATCTAATTTTGGAAAGTGAAATGTGAAAGTCTAAAAAGTTACTAGTCAAAAAGTCAACGATCTATTTTGGTAATTATCCCTAATATTTATCTTGCATAAAAAAAACTATTCAACTATAATTCGGGTGTGTTTAGTGGGATGAAAATTTTCTACTTTTCAATCTCTAAATTTGTTGGTATTTGGAGTGGATGTTTATCTCCACAAAAGAGTTTCAAATTTAAAAAACGCGTTCAGATTTGTATTTTCTATTTTGAAGAAATGAATGGGGATTGTGGGTTTACAAAGGAAACAAGGAAAATATCAAAACTGTATTTTGTTTGTATTTTGAACGCGATCTCTATTTTATTTTTCCGGTGACTAAATACACCCAATTGTGTGATTTTCTCAAATTATGGTATGTTGTTCTAAGATGTTGTTTCTCAAATAAGGGGTTGTTTGCTTAAGCTTTTACAGTGGGTTATGACTTGTGTGGTTTGCGGCTTAGGTTTCATAACCTCAATTTTTGTGGCTTATTTTAAAATTTTTCGGCTTATATAATGTCTTATAATAAACATATATAAGCTGAAAGCTACATAAGCAATAAGCCAGCTATATAACCTTAAACAAACACCACGCAAGTATATAAGCACTTAAAAAATTTCTGTAATTCAAAGAGAGAATCATTTGAGTCAGTTTATCATTTGCATTTTAGACTATATTATTTAATGAAACTTATATTTCAAGGATGAAATTGATCACTTATTAGTTTAATTCTGTACCAGAAATGAGCACATTAATCAAATTTAATAATACAAAACCGATGAAAAAGAAAGGGGGAGATACCTGATGAGTTGGAGCCCTAATTTTTTACACTCTTTGACTGAAAAATAACTGTGTGTAAAAACCAGCTCTAGTACTACTTGCTCGAGTCATTGACTAAGGGCGTGTTTTACTCTTACCAGTATTACCGGTAAGAGGTGAGTAGACATTTTTTTTCCTCTCTTTTGAGTCAGACCCAGTTAGATATATAACATCTTACTCACTAAAAGGTGGGGGACTTGTCTTACTGTCTCTTACTTGATAAGAGGGATTGAAGACTCGTGTTAATATAATATATTTGATGATTTATTAACTATGTTATATTTATGATAAAAAATCTTATTTCATATTTACATAAATTACTTAAATAACTTGCAGAAACGAGCACTTAAAATCATTCGGACAATTATACAAAAACAAACAACATTATTTCATTTTAATTTATACGTTTTAGCTACCTCTTACTAGTAAAATGTGGTAGTCAGATTCAGACCTAAAACATATAAATGAAACAAACACACCCTAATTGTACACTTTTGGTACCTTCACTTTTTTTATCTTACCAGCTTGCACATTTATGTTACAAACTCGTGACGGTTTTAGTAAGGTGGCAATCAAGTGAGATTTGGGTTGAACTATTTAGGTTGGCGGGTTGATGGGTTGGTAACTTGTTAAAACATAAACTTAAACACGATATATTATTAATTATGTTGAAAACCTCACACCTCCCTCTGAACTATTTAGGTTGGCGGGTTGATGGGCTGGTAACTTGTTAAAACATAAACTCAAACACGACATTATTAATTGAGTTGAAAACTTCACACCTCCCTAGACCTGTAAGTGAATCATTTTATTAAAGAGTAAATTACTTAAATGAACCCTTTATACAACTACTTTACGAATACAAACCTCGCATACAAAATTATCCAAAATGAACTTTTTAGATATTATCCGTTATATTTATTACTTGATTACTTTATAACCCTACACGTGTATAAAAGGAATGCTAGAACTCGAAAAGTTGGTAAAGTTTCTTTACTCTCGTGGACTATACTCTTCTTCACTGCAACTTTTCTTTTCCTAAAAAAAAAAAAAAAAAAAAAAAAAAAAAAAAAAAAAAAAAATGTTCTTAAGGGGGTACGTTTCCTACTGGTTAAATGACACCCCCTTTAAAAGCCATTTTTACCCATTTTGGCCGCTCTTTGAACACAAAAAGCACTTTTATCGTTTTTTGTTCCGTATTGAAATTTGCTTGAAAAATCACATGTGATATTAGACTTATTAGTGTTAAATCATATATGATATGTAATATCACATGTGATATTAGTGTTCAATCACATATGATTTTTTCATGCAAATTTCACTAACGAAAAAAAACGTGAAAAGCACGAAAAAAAATAATTTTTTCAAAAGTATATCGAAGTGCTTATCTATAGAAAGATAATTAAATGCTCGTCGTAACGATATATTTTTCTTTGCTTAACAATTAACGATTTGGAAGATATTAATATTTGAAAAAAAATGATGAAAGTAGGTTTTTTAAATTGTTGGGATTTGTCTCATCCATTAGATCAGGAAGATTAATGTCTTGTATCTAAAAACTTATCTACTGACTATACAGTAATGTTAAAGTACCATGGAAATGCATCGCTGGCTTCCGTAAGTATGTCAATGAATATATCTAACAACGATCTTACTTGACATGATAGGTGATTGTACAATAAATTGCACGACCAGGCCTTCGATGGTGATCAAAGGGTATAAGGGGTGTTGTGATTACGCCAAGCTTGAATATAACCTAAAATAAGAAATACTAAAACACTACGTTAAGTGATTGCGCAGGAGTTGGACCCTGCGAACCACCTCCAGCGTGTGAATAAGTACTTGGTATGAGAATTTAGGTGAAAAATGTAGTAAAGTAAAGTGGGATAGATTGCATACCAGATTTCCAACTCGTCCAAGGCTATTTATAGAGACGAAATAACCTTGGAGAGTGTTAGCACAAATTTCGGAGATCATGGAGGCGTCCCATGACGTGTGGTGGCCACTAGGGCTTAATGTCCCACTCCTCCTAGTTTAACGGGGAGGCTAAAGAGAAAGAGGAGACGTGGGTAAGACTTGGTCTTACCAATGTTTGGGCTTGGCACATGCTCCGTCCTAATGACTTATCGAAGAATACCCCCCGAAGGGCTTTATCCTTCGATTGGCGAATTCCCATTTGGTAACTAGATCATAGGTAACTAGTTGTACGCCATTGGAAGTTCTAGGAGGCTAGCCAGAGCCTTCGAAATGTAGGTTGCGATGAGACTCGAAGGGGGTCCTTCGAGCTAACCGGAGGGTACATCATTAAGCCCCCCAGTTGAAAGTTAGATATGCGTACGAGGATATATGGCTTTCAACTCTATCGCAGGCTCAAAAGTAGTACATCGTAGCATAGAAGCAAACGAAACGAAATAAAAGAAATGTGCAATGTCTCAAACATGCATTAAATGCGTGTAAATACCATCTAACCACTCACATAATTTACTACCTACCTAAACATTGGTAATCCCACATGTCCTTTCAAAATTTAAACATCCATTTGAGGTCCGAGTAAACGATTGTAGCGACACGTGTACGGCGAGGATTAAAACAAAGGACGGTATAAATCCTTATTACCCCCAACCCTAAATCACTTTTACTTATGCGCCCAAAATCCACTCTCACTTACTGTGTGCAAAATTTGATCAAATTCCATCCATAGCAGTGCGTGTGATTAATCGTTGCGAGCAAAAAAGGTAAATTCTCTGTTGCTAAACTCAAGTTTTCCCGTAGCAGTTTTCCTTGTTAGTCAAGTATGTCAAAAAATTCCAAATTTATAATTAAAGAACAAAAATGTACCCTATCTAAAAAGGAATTACAAGACTTTCTTGATGATTACCCTATTCCCTCAAAGTATAAAATCATGTTACCCACCAAAAATCAAGCTATATTTGATGCTCCAAAGGGATATGTAGGTCTTTACACCCACGCTTTTAGGCTATCAAACCTTAGGATACCACTTCACCCCTTGATTCTTGAGTTTATGCAATATTACAAAGTACACATCTCTAGGTTCAACCCGTTTGGCTTTGCTAAACTCACAACCTTTATTGTAATGTGTAAAGCTTACGGGTATGAGCCTACATTGACTGTGCTTAGGGGTTTTATAAACCTATGCCCTGGTGGGGATTGGTTGACTTTAGCAAAAAGGGGTGATCCTGATGTTCCAACTATATTGTTAAAACCGTTTTCAAATATTACGGACTGGAAAGAGTGTTTCTTTTATATTCAAGATACATTGATACCTCTGGAGTACCCTGCTTTAGTGAATGAAGCGTACAAGTTTGACAAACAAATGCCTCAATGATGAGTTTCCTTTTACCGTTCGGAGGGATCCGTTGTACCATCGCCTTGTCCGTTATCCAGTGAATGTTCAAACATTCCCCGAGCCTATCCTTTATATGGCTGACATTGTTGACCATTGGGAAGGTTCCCCATTGAAGCCTGAAATAGAATGTGATGGACAAAGTATGTACACTTGTATTTGAATACATTTAAATAACTTATATGATGATATTTATCTGTTTCCTTTCGTTTTGCAGGAATGTCGTTCTGAAACTTTGTTGGTGCTAGTGGTGCCAAAGAAGTGAGCTTCCTTCCGAAGGAGCCCAACGAAGTCAACTATGGTGTTGGCTCACCCTCCGTTTCAGTCAACAACCAGGAGGGTGATCACAAATGGTTGAGCCCATAGCTTCTGTCCAGCCGACCAAGCCTTCGAAAGCATCGAAGTTGGTGAATGTAGAGGAGACTTCTCAGTTGGTAGAGAACGTTGATGAATCCGATGATCCTCCCTCCGAGGATGATCAAGTAACCATCATTGGTTCGTCATTTGTCATCGTGGACAGGGTGCGAAACAGAAAAGGTACAAGTGCCAAAGCAGTGAAGGCTACTCCAAAGAGAAAGTTGATGTTACCAACCCCCCTACCAGGAATACTAGGCAGAAGGGTCAGCTTACCACCCAAAAGGCTGTTGAAGTGTTGTATGAGAATGAAGATATCCATGGTAGGCACATATGCTATTATTTTAGCGGGAGTACATTTATGCACCTTCTAATTCATTCTAACTGTATAGGTCTTTCCAATACCAAAGAGCTTCCCAATGCTTCGGCCTGCCATCGTCTTGTTGAGCACCTCACTCATACTAGTTGGAGGAGCACCTTAACTAGCATGCCCATCGAGGAGTTGTGTGATTTGCACGATAAAAGCTATACAAGACAAGTTGTGCTGGACAATCATCTGAATGCTCGTACAAGGGACGTGGTGCGGACCCTTGCAACTTGATTCGTCGTGAAAACCAATTATATATAATAGTAGTATAGTATCGAAATGATCCGCAAGAAATACGAATCACCCGAGTCGTTTCCAAGTGAAGGTGTGAATGGAATCAAGAATATCGATTCGTGTAAATCGTGTAGTGAGAAGTGGTGAAAAAGCAAAAAGCGATCAAATAATTCACGTAATCACAAACAAGTATGAAATATGCAAAGAGTACAAGCTAGTAATGCACCAAAGTCTAAAACGTAAACACGGAAATGCAAACGCGATTTTTAAAACGTAACGTACGAAATAAAACGCGAGTTTTAAGCTATACCAATCCTAC
Source organism: Artemisia argyi (assembly GCA_030686995.1). Classification (NCBI taxonomy): domain Eukaryota; kingdom Viridiplantae; phylum Streptophyta; class Magnoliopsida; order Asterales; family Asteraceae; genus Artemisia; species Artemisia argyi. The sequence goes on from CM060700.1 coordinate 204,695,409, forward strand.
GAACTTGGAAATAATTTTAAAAAGTTAAAAATGATAAAAGAAAATTTTGAGAAAAAGAAAAATATTTTTTTGACATTTTAATAATTTTTTTATGAATTAAAAACTAATTAAACTATTTAATAATTAAAAGAAAATGTAAATAAAGTAAGAAAAATGCAAATTTAATTTCTAAAATTCTAAAATAACTGAAAACTATTTTCTAAAATATTTTTGGATTTTTCTGGGGTTTTTCTGATTTTTTTTATTTTCTAGTAATTAAAAAGTATTAAATAATGATTAAAAATGAAAATTAAATAAGAAAAATAGCAAATTAACTCAGAAAAATATGAAAATTTCAGGGAAAATCTAGAATAATATTTTAAAGCTAGGAAAAATATAAAAATGAAAAATAAGCACTGGAAGTGCTTAATAGCTTAAAAACAGCTTATATTAGTGCTTAATTATAAGCACAGTTGACCAAATCTTGACCAAATCTTAAACCAAATACTTTTATGACTTAAGTGAGCTTATATGAACAGAAATCAGACCAAAAGATGCACAGGAACACAGTTAAGCAATCAAAGTAGCTTAAATAAGCACTATGTATAGCATAAGCACTAGCAGAATAAGCCAAGGCCAAATACCAATTGAGATAGTTACTAGGGACTATAGTAAGTTCAGAACAATCAATAAACCAAACTTGTGAACTATAATAAAGATTTGCAGCCCTATCTAAAAACAGATAATAGCAAGAACCACCCAATAAGATGAGACTGATAAGCAGTGCAAATAAGCTAATGAGATGGAACTTATAGGTTCAAATCACTCACTTACAATCTGAGAACACAGAAACTCCAACAAATATGATTTCCAAGCTTAATTACTACTCTAAAGGTACCCTAGAAATAGCCTAAAAAACTGATGTGCAGGGGAAAGGTTAAACCAAACAAGCAACTTCAATAAGCTTTTTCAATGAGCAAATGATTTTCAAAACTCAAATTTCTTTTTGATTTTGCTATACTTACTGACAAACTTTATAAATCAGCAATTAAAAGATATCTCTAATTAGAAATGAACCCTAGACAGGTTCACAAAGTTTGGACAAAAATCTGAGTTCAAGTGCTTTATGACTTTTTGCTTATACAACTAATTTGACTAAAATGAGATTTGATCACTAGAATTTTACTGAGAATGGTAAATTAAGTTGATTAATGATTAAAATAAGCTAAAACTACAAAGGATGCAACTATATTAAGGACTATGCAACTAATTATCTTAACTGTTATACTAAATTATATGAGACAGAGATGATTTTGACTTTTGATGTTGTACCTACAGTTTTTATGATAGATTAAGCCTACAAACAACCTAGGTGAGATATTTGAACTATTAATTCCTTCTGCAATAAACCTTAAGATCAGCAAACCACATTATCCCAAACACCCCTGATGTGAATCTGTCTCAACAAAATACTACTCAAATCTCATCCAACTTAATTCTAATCACAACCTAGTTACTAAATGTTATCTACTAACACCTACTAAACATAGAAAACTTAGAATCAAACACCAACATAAGCAGAAACATAGATCCACATACTATGACAGTTAATGAAACAGTAGAATACCAATTAAAGTGAATACCAAGACAAAACTATCAAATGGTGACTAAACCATAAATAACAAGCAATATCAGATAAATAGCATCAATAAGCAATAATAAAAAAACAAACACAGGTCTACAATACCTTATTCTACTTATTCAGTAAAGAGAAAACATGAGAAACTCACAGGCCAATTCCCCCTCAGCATGAAAAGAGGGGGATTCACTTTGCTTGCCTGTCTTTAGACAGGCCAAGGGACACCTTTTTGGCTGCCTTTACCACCAATAAGCTCAGCTTATTCAAATAAGCTGAGCAGTTGACTTTTCTTGACTTTTTGGTATTTTTGGATTTTTGGAACAAGAAAACAGTCAAGGCTTACTAAAAGCTATAAGAGCTTAAATAAGCTTGAACAAACAACAATCAAACACTAAGAATGATTTAGAAAATTAAAACAGAACATATATATATTTTTTTTTGCTTTTATAAGGTTTTTTAGATTTTTTTATTTTATTATTTTTTTTTTTGTGTTTTTATAATTTTGATTACAGAAATAAGTAAGTAAACTTTTGTTAAGCTATGATAAGCTTCTGAAAAGCTAAATCAAACATAAATCAAGAAAAAGAAGACATCTTTTTGTATTTTTCAGATTTTTCAATTTTTTTGAGTTTTCAATAAAGTGAACCAAATACTTGCTAAGTAACTTTTTAAAAGTTTATAAAAGACTAAGATAAGCTGAATTAGAGATAGATTAAAATAGAATAAGCAATAATAATATGAAAATTAAGCTAAGATTTATAAAAAGCAACACTTTTATTAAAACTTGAAACTGAAATTACAAAGGCTAAACTACATTACAAAGCTGAACTGAAATTGACAGAGTAACTTTACTTAAAATCCTACTACTCAAAACGTATCAGAGGGGGGGGGGGGGGGTTTATATAGGAGCAGGGGATGAGGAGCCTAGGGTTTCATGGAAGGCTCTATAGCTCAAATTGAGGCCACATATCTTCAATCCTACTCATGATGTCGACATCCCACCAATTTCTATCCGTTTGAGACCATCTTATCTTGAATCCACGTATCCATAGCCAATCAGGGAGCATTATTAAGCCACGGTGGAGGGTTTATGACACCATCTGACAACGTGTCAGATGGTTCTAGAAAGATACTTAGTACGAGGTTTGGGTTGGGATAGGAACGAGGTAAATTGGTGGGTAATTCGTTGTGGGAGATGATCCACAGTAAATGGCGCCCTGGGTTATTTTTTTATTATTGTTTAAGTTTGGGGATGGGTCGGGTTTGGTGATTGGAGTGGACCGGGTTTTGGTATTAAGGGTGGTGATATGCTGATGGCATGTATTGGAGTTGGGCTTGTGGTTGTGTTTGTTAAATTTTGGATCCGGATGTGTAGTATAAGTATCAACCAAGGGATTAATTTTGTATTTTCAGAAAATAGAGGGACCCAAACTGCCAATCATCATAAATATTATTCCAAGGGTCTTTTGTGGCATTTTATGAATACTTGGAGGTCTTGAGAGCCAATTCTTCAAAATATCTTCAAAAGGACCAAAAGTGGCAACTTTGAAAGTTTAGGGACCAAATGTGTAAACTTGACCAAACTTTATTCCCGGGTCACTTTGGTGATTTCTAAAACTTTGAGGACTCCATTGACCATGTAAGCTTTGACTTTGACCACTAAGCTTCCCCGGCTCCGGCTTATTGACACTTTTCCAAATCTCGTGCTCGTTTTGTCATTTTCTCGTGATTTTTCGTCCTTTTCTTAAATATCCGTTCCTGCACATTCACAAACACAAAAACACACATTCTTTGGCATTATTGGTTAGTTTTTGGTTTATTTGGTCCAATTTTGGCTTAGAAAAGGTGAGTGAATAAGCACTCACGAAAATCCCCCCGACTAAGGTATTGCCGTGTCCTCACGCAATGTGATCAATTCACGCTCACGAGATAAATAATTTCATAACTCTTTCTACTAACTTTGTAAAGTAGCAAAGAGGTTCAAAAGAAGTTATAAAATCATTTATTCCCGTAAATGCTCCGTTTTCCAAAATTTATTTTCTTTATTCCACTTTATTCTATTTTTGGACTTTTCACACTTCATACTTGTGACGGTTTGTTGAACTTTCATTAATTTTTTTGCAATAATTCTTAGGGTCTACGAGTAGAAACACTTCTATTTAAGAAGTGACCATACGGATAAAAATCGTCATCCTTGATTTTTCACGAGCTCCCAAACTAAGCGTAAAAACGAGATCACAGCTTATCTAGAAATTTAATGCTAACACTACTCATAAAAGTTACTCGTAGAAACTTCTTACTCCCATGTCTTAAGTTTTTGTATCTCAATATTTTACTTTATTTGAGAAATGAATCGCTTCATATTTTCTCGTTTCGATACTTTTTTAGTCCGATAGTAATACCTAAGTTAAAACGATAAATAGTTATTCATTTTCTCTTAAGAACCACTGCAATAGAAATTTGGTCCACATCAAGGAATTTGGGGTACATACAATGTCAAAGATATAAGTTGCGGAGTACAATCACGTGCACCTCATGTGACTGATTACTAATCACTTATCACATGCACCTCACGCGCCAACAACTTATTTATACACACCAACTCTTATTCATCATAACTATCAACTTTCATTTTTTTTTCTTTTTTACTTTTCTCATACTTTTTTCATACTTTTCACTTTTTTCTTTCTTGACTTTTCTCATAACATCAATGGAAGCTTATTGGGTAGCTCCAAAACCACATAGATAATCAACTTTTGACTTTTGATTTTTTCACTTTTCGCTCTTATTTTTGATGTTCCTTGATATGTACCCAACTTCTAAAGCAAAAATTCTCTTAAGAAAACAAATAACTAAATATTATTCAAACCTAAATACCACTAATTAACCTAGAACATCTATTATATATTGGTGACGTATCTGATGGGAGTAAAAAGCCACGAGTACCTCTTATGAGCTCTAAAGAGAACCACTACTCCACGTTTAGCATTAAACTTGTAAATAAACTCTATCATTTCTCGTTCTCTGCAAATTTAAGACCTCAAATAATGAGATTAGCAGATGCTTAGCCAATAATCAGCCACGCATATATAAAGTCAAAAACGGGAGCTTGCAAACTCTTGGAAAGAATTCGCGTATTGTAGCTCCTAGTGTAAGTGACTAGCGAAAGCTTTTCAAGTCGTGCATGTATAAAGTCGAGTACGGGAGCCGACAAAAGAGTAGCTCCTAGTGTACAAGGCTAGCACAAACTTTTATGATTATCATTGGTTAAGGGAACAAGCTAGGGCTCAACACGGCCGGTCAAGTCAAAATATTTATTCCTACTCTCGCCAGCAAGAAAGTCAACAAGGTGTCAAATCACTTATTCAAACTTTTATTATATTTTTGCACAACTTTTTCAACTTTTTCTCATTTTTTGTGCTTTTTCATAACTTTTTTTTCATTCACTTTTCTTCAAAAATTTTGAAAATTTTCAATTTTTTCAATTTTTTTTTTTTTTTTTCATTTATTGTGGAAAAAACGGAGTTACGAGAGTACATGACATGGTGAAAACTGCAAGGTCAAAATCGAATCGAAGATTCACCCCCCCCCCCCCCCCCCCGGACTAGAATGAAACATTGTCCTCAATGTTTTACGGGCAAAGGTAATCCTAACAAATATCTAGGGCCATTTATTAAGTATGCCAAAGAAAACGTTAGTCGATAAGATTTTCGGATATAGGATTTCCAAAAGCATCGATGAATGAGACTCGAGTGGAGAGAAAGACAAAACCACGAGCACGAGAGTCATCATAAATCAGGGACAATCCTGGACAATCATCACAAACAACCATGAAACACGAGATTGGAAGAGGTACCCCCTCTTCACGTTATTTATTAGAAATTAGAAATATAAGAAGATGATTTGGATAAGCATGGGTTGCCTCCCACGAAGCGCTTTGTTTTTTATTACCGAGTCACGTAGCTTGACTCGATCCCCGAATTCAATTGTCCTTGGGGAAAGTTTGGAGATCTGGGACTACCATGGTTGGTACGTCCCCTCCGAAATAGTGTTTCAAACGGTGACCATTCACCTTAAAGTTGGGACCATCAAGTTGAGCCAACTCAATGGTACCGTAAGGGAATACTTGTGTTATGGTGAATGGTCCAGACCAACAGGTTTTAAGCTTACCCGAGAAAATCTTTAAACGAGAGTTAAAAAGAAGCACTTGATCACCAACGTTGAAAACGCGGTCTTTGATCTTGGCATCATGAAGTCTTTTTGTTTTCTCTTTATAAATTAAAGAATTCTCGTAAGCTTGATCACGAAGTTCGACTAATTCATTCAATTGAACTTTTCGGTGATCGCCCGCGGTTTTTAAGTCAAAATTTGCATGTTTTAAGGCCCAGTAGGCCTTGTGCTCAAGTTCGATGGGCAAATGACAAGCTTTCCCGTAAACCAGCTTATATGGAGTACACCCAATTGGGGTTTTGTAAGCGGTCCGGAAAGCCCATAAAGCATCGTCTAATTTGTCAGCCCAAGAGGCATGGTGCTCTCCTACGGTCCTTTCTAATATCCTTTTGAGGCCACGATTGGACACCTCCACTTGACCACTCGTTTGTGGATGATAAGCCGTGGAAAGACGATGTGTGACACCATATTTAAGCATAACTTTAGCGAATTGGTCATTGCAAAAATGGGTCCCACGATCGCTGATGATGGCTCGAGGTGCACCAAATCGGGCAAAGAGATTTTTCAAAAACTTTACAACAACTCGGGCGTCATTAGTGGGGAGCGCCTTCGCTTCAACCCATTTGGACAAGTAATCGACGGCCACGAGAATGTATTTATTTCCTCTTGATGACGGGAATGGCCTCATGAAATCGATGCCCCAAACGTCAAAAATTTCACAAACTTGAATCGCATTTTGCGGCATGTCATCTTTTTGAGAAATTTTCCCTTGACGTTGGCAAGAATCACATGTTTTCACCAATTCATGGGCATCCCGATATATCGTCGGCCAATAGAAGCCGGAATCGAACACTTTCTTTGCGGTGAAATTGGCACCATGATGTCCCCCCGTGGGTCCACTATGGCATGCCTTAAGAATTTCAACGGCTTCCGTACCGTGAACACACCGCCGGATCACTTGATCCGCACAGACTTTGAACAAATAGGGGTCGTCCCAAAAATAATGTTGGACATCTTTAAAGAATTTCTTCTTTTGTTGGGACGACATCCCTTGCTTAATGAAGTTCCCCGCATGGTAATTCGCAAAATCGGCGAACCATGGGGTACTTTGGTCAAGTTTAGTCACGCTCCCAAGTGTCTCGAGAGGAAATGTTTCGGTGATTTCCTTGTTCTCGAGAGCACTTTGATGGGGGTTCTCAAGTCGTGAAAGGTGATCCGCAGCAAGGTTCTCAGCTCCTTTTTTGTCTCATATTTTGACATCAAATTCTTGGAGCAAAATAACCCACCGCATTAAACGTGGCTTAGCATCTTGCTTTGCCATTAGGTATTTTAGGGCTGAGTGGTCCGTATACACTATGCACTTCTTAAGGAGCAAATAAGGTCTGAATTTCTCAAAAGCATAGACGACCGCTAACATCTCTTTTTCGGTAGTTGTGTAGTGATGTTGGGCGTCATTCATGGTCTTACTTGCATAGTGTATAGGTTGAAAGTACTTATTCTTACATTGCCCCAGAACTGCACCGATGGCATAATCGCTTGCACCACACATTAGCTCAAAAGGTAAGTCCCAATTGGGGGCAACTAAGATTGGTGCCTCCGTTAACTTCAGTTTTAAAACATTAAATGCATCGACGCATTCATTTGTGAAGTTAAACGGAGCATCCTTTTCTAAAAGGTGGGTCAGAGGCCAGGCAATTTTGGAGAAGTCTTGTATAAAACGTCGGTAAAAGCCAGCATGACCAAGGAAACTTCGGATTCCTTTGACAGTCTTAGGATGAGGTAGCTTAGCAATAACATCAACTTTTGCACGATCTACCTCAATCCCAGATTTTGAGATCTTATGGCCGAGGACTATGCCCTCTTTAACCATGAAGTGGCTCTTCTCCCAATTTAGAACCAAGTTGGTGCTTTCACACCGTTTCAGCATATTCTCTAAATGGGAGAGGCAAGAGTCGAAAGAACTTCCATAGACGGAGAAGTCGTCCATGAACTTCCATGGTTTTTCCAATTATATCAGAGAAAATGGCCATCATGCACCGCTGAAACGTGCCTGGAGCATTACAAAGGCCAAAGGGCATTCTACGATAGGCAAACGTTCCATATGGGCAAGTAAAAGTGGTCTTTTCTTGATCCTGGGGATCAATGGGAATTTGAAAGTACCCAGAAAAGCCATCCAAGAAACAATAGAACTCATTCCCCGCTAACCGTTCAAGCATTTGGTCCATAAAAGGGAGCGGGAAATGGTCTTTACGAGTTGCATCATTTAACTTGCGGTAGTCGATACAAACTCTCTATCCGGTCACAAATCTAGTCGGTATAAGCTCATTATCATCATTCTTCACAACAGTGATTCCACCCTTTTTTGGAACACAATGAATCGGGCTAACCCATGAACTATCCGAGATCGGATAAATCATTCCAGCTTCAAGGAGTTTTATAACTTCCTTTTTGATCACTTCGTGGATTTGTGGGTTAACCCGTCGTTGTTGTTGGACGGACACTTTGTGATTATCTTCAAGTAGAATCTTATGAGTGCAAAATCGAGGGTCGATTCCCTTAATGTCGGATATTTGCCAAGCAATCGCACCTTTATGCTTTTGAAGCACATCTAAGAGTCGGGTCTTCTCCTCATCCTTTAAATCTTTTAAAATTATTACGGGCAATTTATTATTAATTTCCAAGTATGCGTATTCGAGATGAGGAGGCAAATCCTTGAGCTCGAGCTCCGGAGGATTCTCAATAGACGGCTTTACTTCTTTTACGTCTGCCATTTTTAGGTCCATCAGAGGGGAAGAAACAATCGGGTTTCCATTTAACAATTTCTCAATTAATAAAATATCCCCCTCCAGATCAAAGTTATTATTATCAATTTCTGGTGAAAATGATTCATTTGAAAGACAAGCATTTATTTCTTCCCACGCGAGATCACTTCCCTCAAACGGAGTGAGGGAAGGGGAAGAATCGGAGACGATCGGTTCAAAAGAAGGAGTGGGATTGCCACTCGAAGCATTTTCGGTAAAACCAAGAAGTTCTTGAGAATACTCCTCTGTAGCTTCGTCAATAACATCGATTCGATTGACGGAAGAAACATCGTAGTCGGAGGAGTATCTCGCGGTTTGATCGAGGTTAAAAGTAATGGCTTCGTTTCCAACACGTAAAGTAATCTCGTCATCGTAAACATCAATTAAAGCACGACCGGTCCTTAGGAACCCTCTCCCGAGAATGAGAGGAACCCGTGGATCGGCATCGAAATCAACAACCACAAAATCCGCAGGGAAATGGAATTTCCCAACATTGACAAAAATATCCTCAGCTATGCCAATTGGACGACACGTAGATCGGTCGGCAAGCTCGAGGGTCATAAGCGTCGGTGTCAAGTTAGGAAGAGACAACTTTTTCCATATCGACAATGGCATAAGGTTAATGCTAGCACCAAGATCGGCCAAGGCGAAGCATTGAACCATACCCGCAAAATTGCACGGTATAAGAAACTTGCCAGGGTCTTCAAGCTTTTCAGGAAGCTTCTTAAGAAGAACCGCTGAGCAATTCTCATTCATTTTAGTTCTTGATATTTCAAAAAGCTTTTCCTTATTATTCAAAAGTCCTTTAAGCATTGAAGTAAATTTTGGCATCAAAAGTATAGCATCCGCGAGAGTTATATCAAAGTGCAACTCTTGAAAATTTTGATAGAACTTTTCCATTTGGTTTTTATCCTTCTCGTGGTGCTTTTGTTCGTTTAAATGTGAAGGATAAGGCAACTTTGTTTTAACGGGAATATCTTTTTCATAAACAACTTTTTCCTTTCCTTTGGACGTCGGGACCACCGGAGGTTGGATGTCTTCGGTCCTTCCATTATTAATAGGAAATTCCGTATCCGTTGTCGCCTCGGGTTCACGGGCGACTACCTTGGGAGGTAGAGAAGAAGAGGTAGTCGGAGCCGTCGGTCCATCATAAGTAACACCACTCGTTGTGATGATCGCTTTAGCATCGCCCCTCGGGTTAGCGATCGTGTTGCTTGGCAACGTTCCAGAGCCCGAGGGTCGATCATTTAAACACTTGTTAAGATCATTGATTTGAGTAGCTAACAACCTTGTTGTTTCTTCTTGTTTTGTCATAAAAGCTTGTTGGTTTTGAAGCAATTGCTTAATCAAATCTTCCGTGGGCGACGGATTTGGAATAACAGCTTGATTTTGATTATTGAAATTTTGCCCACGGTTTTGAAAGTTGCCATGATTCAGATTTGTATTGTTAAAATTCCCTTGATTATTCTGAAAATTCCCATTATTTTGAAAATTGTTCCCTTGAGGCGGGGCTTGGTTTTGATTTCCCTGAAAATTCCGATTTTGGTTAACACCTTGGTTTTGAAAACCTTGATTTTGCCGGTTTTGATTTTGATTGAATTGATGATTACGGTTTTGCACATTATTGTTCTGATTCACTTGATTAGGTTGATTAAACCCGGGTGGTCCATGAAAATGGCTCGAACGGTAGCTGAGAAGATTTCGATCTCCTTGAAGAGGTGGGTAGCCGTTGCCACCCATGTTTGCAGCATACACGTTCTCTTGAGCATAAGAGCCGGTCGACGGACACTCATAATACGGATGTGAACCACCACAAGTCTCACAACCATGACTCACCATTTTGACTTGATGGTTTGGTTTCTCAATAGACATAGCATCAACTTTCTTTGTTAAAGCCAATATCATACTTTTCATTTCATCATTATTTTTCTCATTATTAGACACTTGATGTTTGTTCCTAGACATTCTCACACGAGCCTTGTTCTCGATTATCATGAAGGCATCATTCGTGTTGCGAGCCAACAAGTTCCCACCCGCAGCAGAGTTGAGTGAGTCTTGATCAACATGATTCAACCCATTATAGAAAGTATCAATCTGCTGAAGGTCGGTGAACCCATGGTTCGAACATTTTTCCATCAAATCTTTGAATCGATCCCAAGCTTCACTAAACGATTCATCAAAAGCTTGTTGGAATCGAAAGATTTGGGATCGGAGATTAGAAGTTTTAGAGGGAGGATAGAAATGATTCACAAACTTGGAAGCAAGGTCATTCCAAGTGTGAATTGAGTTAGGCGGTTCCTTTTCCAGCCAAGTCCGGGCTGCTCCTTTTAAGGAGAAAGGAAACAACTTCAATTTCACCACATCGTGAGGGACTTGATTCATTCTAATAGTCTCAGCGATGTCGGCGAAATTTCGGATGTGTGCATAGGGTCTTCGTTATCGAACCCGTGAAAGGATATACCCGTTATTAAGTTGAGTAATCCGTGATTGATTTCAAAGTTGGCATTGATGTCCGGAATCACAATAGCTCTCCTCACACCATTGAATGGTGATTGAAGTTGTTCTTCCATCGGACGCGGATCAAATACCGGTTGTTGTCCCATCGGCGGGATAACATTGTTTTGTGGACCACCCATCGGCGGGGGTCCGTTGTGTTGTTCGTTTTGGTTCATCCCCTCGTCGTCAAGGAAATGAACCCGACTCGTATGTCGTAAAACCCGCTCGGGGTTTGAGAGTGGAGACGTAAGATTCTCAGAAGAAGAACGGGTGTGCATACACCACAAGCAAAATCAAAAAGAGAATGAAAAAGAAAAGAAGAAGATGTTTTTTTTTTTTTTTTTTTTTTTTTTTTTTTTTTTGATTTTCTTTAAAACGTCACCTTAATTGAAAACCGTTTCCTTCAAACCACTCGCGACGGGACGGGCGAGAAGAATGGATCTCTCTTCAGCTTGCAATTTAATGTCAAAGCTATCCGTATTTCCCGCTTATTCGGTTGTAGTATGAAGTAATCCGACAAACAACTAATTTAACATTTTTGTTATATTGTTATGCTTATTTGGTTGACAACGCTCCTCCTTTCGGTCGAATCGAGGCAATAACTTTAATTTTTTGGTGTTTTTGGAAATACTTTAGGAAAAGTATTTCTGATTTTCCAATATATATATATATATATATATATATATATATATATATATATATATATATATATATACAAAAATAGAAGAAGGCTTAACAAACACGATTTTTTCAAAACAATGATTCTAAAATTCACTTCAAGCCTTCCCCGGCAGCGGCGCCAAAAATTGATTCGTCGTGAAAACCAATTATATATAATAGTAGTATAGTATCGAAATGATCCGCAAGAAATACGAATCACCCGAGTCGTTTCCAAGTGAAGGTGTGAATGGAATCAAGAATATCGATTCGTGTAAATCGTGTAGTGAGAAGTGGTGAAAAAGCAAAAAGCGATCAAATAATTCACGTAATCACAAACAAGTATGAAATATGCATAGAGTACAAGCTAGTAATGCACCAAAGTCTAAAACGTAAACACGGAAATGCAAACGCGATTTTTAAAACGTAACGTACGAAATAAAACGCGAGTTTTAAGCTATACCAATCCTACGAACTTGGAAATAATTTTAAAAAGTTAAAAATGATAAAAGAAAATTTTGAGAAAAAGAAAAATATTTTTTTGACATTTTAATAATTTTTTTATGAATTAAAAACTAATTAAACTATTTAATAATTAAAAGAAAATGTAAATAAAGTAAGAAAAATGCAAATTTAATTTCTAAAATTCTAAAATAACTGAAAACTATTTTCTAAAATATTTTTGGATTTTTCTGGGGTTTTTCTGATTTTTTTAATTTTCTAGTAATTAAAAAGTATTAAATAATGATTAAAAATGAAAATTAAATAAGAAAAATAGCAAATTAACTCAGAAAAATATAAAAATTTCAGGGAAAATCTAGAATAATATTTTAAAGCTAGGAAAAATATAAAAAATGAAAAATAAGCACTGGAAGTGCTTAATGGATTAAAAACAGCTTATATTAGTGCTTAATTATAAGCACAGTTGACCAAATCTTGACCAAATCTTAAACCAAATACTTTTATGACTTAAGTGAGCTTATATGAACAGAAATCAGACCAAATGATGCACAGGAACAGAGTTAAGCAATCAAAGTAGCCTAAATAAGCACTATGTATAGCAATAAGCACTAGCAGAATAAGCCAAGGCCAAATACCAATTGAAATAGTTACTAGGGACTATAGTAAGTTCAGAACAATCAATAAACCAAACTTGTGAACTATAATAAAGATTTGTAGCCCTATCTAAAAACAGATAATAGCAAGAACCACCCAATAAGATGAGACTGATAAGCAGTGCAAATAAGCTAATGAGATGGAACTTATGGGTGCAAATTACTCACTTACAATCTGAGAACACAGAAACTCCAACAAATATGATTTCCAAGCTTAATTACTACTCTAAAGGTACCCTAGAAATAGCCTCAAAAACTGATGTGCAGGGGAAAGGTTAAACCAAACAAGCAACTTCAATAAGCTTTTTCAATGAGCAAATGATTTTCAAAACTCAAATTTCTTTTTGATTTTGCTATACTTACTGACAAACTTTATAAATCAGCAATTAAAAGATATCTCTAATTAGAAATGAACCCTAGACAGGTTCACAAAGTTTGGACAAAAATTTGAGTTCAAGTGCTTTATGACTTTTTGCTTATACAACTAATTTGACTAAAATGAGATTTGATCACTAGAATTTTACTGAGAATGGTAAATTAAGGTGATTAATGATTAAAATAAGCTAAAACTACAAAGGATGCAACTATATTAAGGACTATGCAACTAATTATCTTAACTGTTATACTAAATTATATGAGACAGAGATGATTTTGACTTTTGATGTTCTACCTACAGTTTTTATGATAGATTAAGCCTACGAACAACCTAGGTGAGATATTTGAACTATTAATTCCTTCTGCAATAAACCTTAAGATCAGCAAACCACATTATCCCAAACACCCCTGATGTGAATCTGTCTCAACAAAATACTACTCAAATCTCATCCAACTTAATTCTAATCACAACCTAGTTACTAAATGTTATCTACTAACACCTACTAAACATAGAAAACTTAGAATCAAACACCAACATAAGCAGAAACATAGATCCACATACTATGACAGTTAATGAAACAGTAGAATACCAATTAAAGTGAATACCAAGACAAAACTATCAAATGGTGACTAAACCATAAATAACAAGCAATATCAGATAAATAGCATCAATAAGCAATAATAAAAAAACAAACACAGGTCTACAATACCTTATTCTACTTATTCAGTAAAGAGAAAACATGAGAAACTCACAGGCCAATTCCCCCTCAGCATGAAAAGAGGGGGATTCACTTTGCTTGCCTGTCTTTAGACAGGCCAAGGGACACCTTTTTGGCTGCCTTTACCACCAATAAGCTCAGCTTATTCAAATAAGCTGAGCAGTTGACTTTTCTTGACTTTTTGGTATTTTTGGATTTTTGGAACAAGAAAACAGTCAAGGCTTACTAAAAGCTATAAGAGCTTAAATAAGCTTGAACAAACAACAATCAAAAACTAAGAATGATTTAGAAAATTAAAACAGAACATATATATATATTTTTTTTGCTTTTATAAGGTTATTTAGATTTTTTTTTTTTTTTTTTTTTTTTTTTTTATATATAATTTTGATTACAGAAATAAGTAAGTAAACTTCTGTTAAGCTATGATAAGCTTCTGAAAAGCTAAATCAAACATAAATCAAGAAAAAGAAGACATCTTTTTGTATTTTTCAGATTTTTCAATTTTTTTGAGTTTTCAATAAAGTGAACCAAATACTTGCTAAATAACTTTTTAAAAGTTTATAAAAGACTAAGATAAGCTGAATTAGAGATAGATTAAAACAGAATAAGCAATAATAATATGAAAATTAAGCTAAGATTTATAAAAAGCAACACTTTTATTAAAACTTGAAACTGAAATTACAAAGGCTAAACTACATTACAAAGCTGAACTGAAATTGACAGAGTAACTTTACTTAAAATCCTACTACTCAAAATGTATCAGAGGGGGGGGGGGGGGGGGGGGTTTATATAGGAGCAGGGGATGAGGAGCCTAGGGTTTCATGGAAGGCTCTAGAGCTCAAATTGAGGCCACATATCTTCAATCCTACTCATGATGTCGACATCCCACCAATTTCTATCCGTTTGAGACCATCTTATCTTGAATCCACGTATCCATAGCCAATCAGGGAGCATTATTAAGCCACGGTGGAGGGTTTATGACACCATCTGACAACGTGTCAGATGGTTCTAGAAAGATACTTAGTACGAGGTTTGGGTTGGGATAGGAACGAGGTAAATTGGTGGGTAATTCGTTGTGGGAGATGATCCACAGTAAATGGCGCCCTGGGTTATTTTTTTATTATTGTTTAAGTTTGGGGATGGGTCGGGTTTGGTGGTTGGAGTGGACCGGGTTTTGGTATTAAGGGTGGTGATGGGCTGATGGCATGTATTGGAGTTGGGCTTGTGGTTGTGTTTGTTAAATTTTGGATCTGGATGTGTAGTATAACTATCAACCAAGGGATTAATTTTGTATTTTCAGAAAATAGAGGGACCCAAAATGCCAATCATCATAAATATTATTCCAAAGGTCTTTTGTGGCATTTTATGAATACTTGGAGGTCTTGAGAGCCAATTCTTCAAAATATCTTCAAAAGGACCAAAAGTGGCAACTTTGAAAGTTTAGGGACCAAATGTGTAAACTTGACCAAACTTTATTCCCGGGTCACTTTGGTGATTTCTAAAACTTTGAGGACTCCATTGACCATGTAAGCTTTGACTTTGACCACTAAGCTTCCCCGGCTCCGGCTTATTGACACTTTTCCAAATCTCGTGCTCGTTTTGTCATTTTCTCGTGATTTTTCGTCCTTTTCTTAAATATCCGTTCCTGCACATTCACAAACACAAAAACACACATTCTTTGGCATTATTGGTTAGTTTTTTTGTTTATTTGGTCCAATTTTGGCTTAGAAAAGGTGAGTGAATAAGCACTCACCAAAATCCCCTGGACTAAGGTATTGTCGTGTCCTCACGCAATGTGATCAATTCACGCTCACGAGATAAATAATTTCATAACTCTTTCTACTAACTTTGTAAAGTAGAAAAGAGGTTCAAAAGAAGTTATAAAATCATTTATTCCCGTAAACGCTCCGTTTTCCAAAATTTATTTTCTTTATTCCACTTTATTCTATTTTTGGACTTTTCACACTTCATACTTGTGACGGTTTGTTGAACTTTCATTATTTTTTTTGCAATAATTCTTAGGGTCTACGAGTAGAAACACTTCTATTTAAGAAGTGACCATACGGATAAAAATCGTCATCCTTGATTTTTCACGAGCTCCCAAACTAAGCGTAAAAACGAGATCACAGCTTATCTACAAATTTAATGCTAACACTACTCATAAAAGTTACTCGTGGAAACTTCTTACTCCCATGTCCTAAATTTTTGTATCTCAATATTTTACTTTATTTGAGAAATGAATCGCTTCATATTTTCTCGTTTCGATACTTTTTTAGTCCGATAGTGATACCTAAGTTAAAACGATAAATAGTTATTCATTTTCTCTTAAGAACCACTGCAATAGAAATTCGGTCCACATCAAGGAATTTGGGGGTACATACAATATCAAAGATATAAGTTGTGGAGTACAGTCACGTGTGTAACAATTCGCAATTTCAGGTTAATTACTATTCCCGAAAAATTTCACTATTCACTTTTACTATTCATTTTTCCCAAAAATTTCCCGAAATTTGATTTTTGTTTCTTGGCCTCGAGTGATAAATCATTTCCATGGCAAATTAAAAGTTTTACATTCATAAGCTCATTTTCGTGAAAGTTAATAAGGAATTACACGTTTTAGGGTAAAACGTCATTCAAAAATTCTACGCACAACGAAATTCGACCGCGTTAAGTGACCCCGCATCAGAAAAATGTTTGACACATTCATGATTTATTTGAGAATTAATCATGACTGTGAAAAACATGACCAAAATAAGCCTCGGCCGTGAAAAACTGGAATTTTCAGTTTTTAAGCGTTTTTACTCAGCCGTAACCTTAGCCTATACCTGCACCGCATTTCTAAGACGATTTAAGTTTTTAACTTATTATAAAAAGTCAACATATTTTTCCCTCCTCCTTTGACCAAAAATCATACCTTGATTTTATAAGTCATTCCTTGATTTTTAGGCTTACGGTTTGATGTCTAAAAGACATTTAATGACAACCGACACTAGACTGAGCCCAGTCTAGACATTATAAGTCATTTTAAATCATTTATATCTTATTAGAAAAGTAACATTTTACTTTTCTCAATTTTACGCAATATTCGTACATTTTGCCTATTACGCGTTTTAGACCCGTGTTTCCAGTTTTAGCAGGGTTTTACCACCCCAATGGAACCTACCACTCATTTTATATTTTATTATGAAGTATTTTGACAAGTTTAACCATTCTTCCAAGTTTCATATTTTTACGATACCCGGTTTTACGTTTCGTGGCTTAACTATTTACGGTTAGCATTTCACGGAGTCAAAACTTACTACATAAGCTAGGATAATACCAACAAAGTCCAACCCTTCCTCCCCAAGCATTGCAAACTGCCACTAGGGGGGGGGATTCACACTAGGTGGCTTGATCTCATGCTAGGAGGCCTTGGATTCATCCATGTGTTATACTTGGTCTCCAAGGTTGGACTAGTCAACTAAACTAACCTCCTCAAGACCCTTTATAAGCCCCCTCCCCCTCCTATTTCGTTCACCACCATAACACACACAAACATCATCTCCTTTGCTAGTTACTTCCAAGTTTCATGCAAGATTCAAGAGCAAGTTCAAGGTAGAAACCCTAGTTTGATCTTAGGTTATCAAAACACTTCCATAACCTCATTTACTTGGTGATTTCTCTTGAGTTTGAATCCACTCAAGTCACCTCAACTTTCATCATCTCTCTTTCAAGATTACAAGAGTAGAAAGATTGCATGAAGTGAAGTGGGTTGAAGCAAGTCTATCAAAGTCCTATCCTTACATGTTAACTTCCTTTCATCTTTGAAAGCCAAAAGTTGTAAGCCAAACCCTAACTTCTTGTTGAATAATCATGTTCATGTTATTTACATATTATTCATGCTATATTATGTCTTGTATTCATGTCCATGATGTATAAAAGTGAGTAAAACAAGTTGTTGTAATTGATTGACAAGATAAGTTATTAAAACAAGTAAACTAGTGACCAAAGGGGTCTTATGACCTAGAATCAAGACCACAACCATTGCTAGAGCCAAGGTTGAGTTTCAAGACCATGGAACAATGACCAAAGGTCATGGCAAGGCCATGACGAAATGACCATGTAAGCTTACTTAGGTGTAAACATGAAACAAAGAGTTAACGATAACTTGAACAAACAATTTGGATCTACTTCACTTAAAAGGAACCATGAGATATTACAAAGAAAAATGGTCATACAAAACTTATGAAACTTCCCCTAATAACAATCTTCATGTAATAATAAACTTTCCTAAGTTTATTCAAATATTGGACATATAACTTCTCGGATTAAAACTTATATCTATATATTTTATCAACTACTACAATAGTAGGGAGCCTCATGTGAGGAGTTCATTATGTAAGCCGTCGAGATGAGTTGTGGATTTATGAATTAATGTGTCCTGACTCCTCGAACGTTTACTAACATGACTTCTGAATTATGTCGGCCCGAACGGTAGTAAACGATATATAAAACATACATGTTTCATGAATCTTTTCTTTCAAAGACTTACACTATACATCATACCACATCATGGACTAGATGCAAGATATATATATAGGCACTTATTCATATTCTGTACTCAAATCCTAAGTCGCAACATTCTATTATAGGTTGCTCGTAGAAACCTTCACGATCCAACCGTTACCTTCATTACTTGCTATCTTACTTAAGGTGAGTTCATAGCCCCATTTTCCATTACTTAATTGTTTTACAAACCCTTGGGGGGAATACATGCTATTTTTAACCGAGCACAATGTTTTTAAATTGTATGCTTGCCTAATTGTTTTATTATCACTAAGTACCAGCCTTGCTAAACCGAGATCCTTTATTATGAACCATTTAGTCACTAGCAATAGTGAGCGCGAATATTGTGAATAGGCCTATTGGGATTGACGAATCCCATTTGTATTGACTAAGTTCAAACAAATGCACTAATATTTGAGATTTAGGTATGTTAGCAAAGTACCTACCGGGATAAATCTGCCGATCGATATTGGTACATGTTAACGTTTTGGTGTCATAAGCTTAGTGTATAATACATTTTATGGGCGTATAATAACGTAGCCTGCCTGTTTTGTTTTCCAAACATTGGTGTGAGTCTATAGCTCACACTACCAACATATTGTGTTCAAACATTAAACAAACTCTATGAATATCACTCAACCTTTGTGTTGACCTCTCAAGCATGTATTTCAGGTTCATGACGATCAAGGATGGCACAGAATGGCACGGATACTCAAGAGGGCTATAAATTTTATTATCATTCAAAAACTCATTTAATGTAAATTGTAAACATGGAACCATTTGGGACCTCATTTTGTAATCTCTGATATTTATACAATTTTAATGATAAATCTTTTAAAAAATGACTCAATTGGAGTTCGTTTTCTATTATTGTGACTATTGTGCCGTCGAGTAACACCCAGTTTGAATTCCGCTGCAACCATGAATTAGGGGTGTTACAGATTGGTACCAGAGCCATGGTTATAGAGAAACGGGTCTAATTGAGACCTAAACTATAACTACAATTACAAGCAAAAACATTTTTATAGCCTTCCGCTCTCCGTGTCTTCCATCCTCCAGACGATTATGGACTTAGTAAGCATGTTATGCTACACAAACATATTAGTATATTCATATATACCCATTTTGAGCATTTCCCCGTAAGCATTAGTATATTGATATATAAACTTGGTTTATTTTCAATCATTTATCTAAACAATGGACTAAACATATCTGCGTATGCCTATTCTAGGGCATTTCGACACAACCAGATTCTCCCAATCATGTTCCTACTCCAACATTTTATGTCCAAGACATTGTAACTGATTGCAATGGTCTTTCCTATTTCCCGGACATTGTATGATACAATGGTCTTAATCATTTCTCAAATGTTTTGAGTCACACAATGGTCTAACCTACTTCCGAGACATTGTGTTTTGTGCAAATGGTCTCTAGAATCCCATCATATCATCAATATCATTTCATATGATATCAAAAACCCATCACAATCTTTCGATTTCTAAATGGAAATATGAGATTTTTAAATGACGAACAAATCCATCACCTACAAAAGCTGAAGTTCAGCCCTACATTCATCAAAGTTTTCTTCTGAAACCTTCATTATTAAAAGTTCGTGATCCTGGCCAAGTATGTTCTATTTTAGAACTACTTAAAACTTCCTTTCCATACGTACCTACCCTTACTATCTTCTATGCAATGGAATATGAAAACATACGTTACAAGTCTTGTATGGGCGGGACTTGCAACTTAAGGGTTTGACATCGCCTTTGTTTAGTGGACAGTTTTCCGAAAGCAACGGACATATCACAAGTATGCCTAATTTAGGTATTTGAAAATTTTATCGAACCTTGGCTAAATATAGACTAGTCACCTATATTTAACCTAGGGACAGTGGAATATAGTCTGACTAACTATATTCGACTTAAAATTTTCAAATACTGAGAGTAGTTGTACTAGGGTTATGTTTAGGTTGATTTCCTACATGAACTCGATAAACCACCAGAATACATTAAAACAATCTAGAGACACGATAATGTCTTACCACTCAGCGAAATCTTAACACCTTATTTGTATGATCTAAATTCATTCTTAAAATTTTTCATTTATGAGATAATCCGAACTACTATCTTGGGATAGTTATCAATTATTCTCTTCATCCTGTAGAAGTACTATCCTGTTTAGGTCCTAAGGATACCATCCCGTCATAAACCTTTAAAATTTCTTAAAATTTTAAAGCAAACTTGACATCTCTACCAATATTAACATTAAGCATACACTAAGCACTTTTGTTTATCAACATATCACAACATTACCTTCACAACCGTGGCAAACACAAGCTCATTAACAGATCTTGATGCACTTTTAAAGCTCAAATCATCCTTAGTACACCACAAGCACCCTCATCAGCTTTACAAGATTGAATATTTATCTTGTACTTTTGGAACACCAGTATCATCTCATAATACACTACCTTGTAACTCACCGGCTAAGTATGAATGTTGTGTTGGGAATTCTTAAGTAGGATGATTTGTAATTATTTGAATGGATTGGGATGCCTTTTCATTTAAATAAAGACATTGTAAATCACTGAACCATAAGTTTATATTCCCCTATTTACATTGTTTGGGATGCCTCTCTATGTAAATAAAGAATTATAAACAAGTGAGCTTATTTGTATCCGAAATAACATAAGTATGAAGTCAATAAACACTAGGTACAACAACCGATTACCTACTAGGCTATTATTGCAATTACTATATCAATTCCTATTAATATTCGACTGCTATATCAATTTCCTTTGATATTCGAATATTATATGAATCTCTATTAATCACTCTTACCCTACCTTTCCTACATAAAAGTAAGTCTCATCCTACACCATACACTGAAATGACAAATCAAATTACATCACCGGTAATCCCAGACTTTAGTCCTCATAAGTAACCACACCTTTTCATCGACACAACTCCAACATATGATACACATAGAACTTCGGGACGAAGTTCCCCGTAAGGGGTAGATACTGTAACAATTCGCAATTTCAGGTTAATTACTATTCCCGGAAAATTTCACTATTCACTTTTACTATTCATTTTTCCCGAAAATTTCCCGAAATTTGATTTTTGTTTCTTGGCCTCAAGTGATAAATCATTTCCATGGAAAATTAAAAGTTTGACATTCATAAGCTCATTTTCGTGAAAGTTAATAAGGAATTACACGTTTTAGGGTAAAACGTCATTTAAAAATTCTACGCACAACGAAATTCGACCGCGTTAAGTGACCCCGCATCAGAAAAATGTTTGACACATTCATGATTTATTTGAGAATTAATCATGACTGTGAAAAACATGACCAAAATAAGCCTCGGCCGTGAAAAACTGGAATTTTCAGTTTTTAAGCGTTTTTACTCAGCCGTAACCTAAGCCTATACATGCACCGCATTTCTAAGATGATTTAAGTTTTCAACTTATTAGAAAAAGTCAACATATTTTTCCCTCCTCCTTTGACCAAAAATCATTCCTTGATTTTATAAGTCATTCCTTGATTTTTAGGCTTACGGTTTGATGACTAAAAGACATTTAATGAAAACCGACACTAGACTGAGCCCAGTCTAGACATTATAAGTCATTTTAAATCATTTATATCCTATTAGAAAAGTAACATTTTACTTTTCTCAATTTTACGCAATATTCGTACATTTTGCGTATTACGCGTTTTAGACCCGTGTTTCCAGTTTTAGCAGGGTTTTACCACCCCAATGGAATCTACCACTCATTTTATATTTTATTATGGAGTATTTTGACAAGTTTAACCATTCTTCCAAGTTTCGTATTTTTACGATACCCGGTTTTACGTTTCGTGGCTTAACTATTTACGGTTAGCATTTCACGGAGTCAAAACTTACTACATAAGCTAGGATAATACCAACAAAGTCCAACCCTTCCTCCCCAAGCATTGCAAACTGCCACTAGGGGGGGATTCACACTAGGTGGCTTGATCTCATGCTAGGAGGCCTTGGATTCATCCATGTGTTATACTTGGTCTCCAAGGTTGAACTAGTCAACTAAACTAACCTCCTCAAGACCCTTTATAAGCCCCCTCCCCCTCCTATTTCGTTCACCACCATAACACACACAAACATCATCTCCTTTGCTAGTTACTTCCAAGTTTCATGCAAGATTCAAGAGCAAGTTCAAGGTAGAAACCCTAGTTTGATCTTAGGTTATCAAAACACTTCCATAACCTCATTTACTTGGTGATTTCTCTTGAGTTTGAATCCACTCAAGTCACCTCAACTTTCATCATCTCTCTTTCAAGATTACAAGAGTAGAAAGATTGCATGAAGTGAAGTGGGTTGAAGCAAGTCTATCAAAGTCCTATCCTTACATGTTAACTTCCTTTCATCTTTGAAAGCCAAAAGTTGTAAGCCAAACCCTAACATGCTTCTTGTTGAATAATCATGTTCATGTTATTTACATATTATTCATGCTATATTATGTCTTGTATTCATGTCCATGATGTATAAAAGTGAGTAAAACAAGTTGTTGTAATTGATTGACAAGATAAGTTATTAAAACAAGTAAACTAGTGACTTTCTTGGTATAACCTGATCAAAATGGTAAAATTATGATATTGGATCATTACATATTATAGTAGAGGACTTAACAAGGAAACCATAGCAATTTGAACCACCTAAAACGAGTATACGAGTCAAAAGTTACGCCCATTTGAAGTTACCAAAGATTTGCGGCAAAACTGCCTAAACCATACTGTTTTGCATTCTGACTTTTTGAAAGTCACCCTTCTGGTCCGATTCATTAAGAAGTTAAAACACGAAAGTTGTCCGAAAAGCCGTTTTCGTTCAGGAACAAAGAAGCTCGAGCCCTGAAAACGCTTTCCGAGTGATAATTTCTTCAAATTCTAAATAGCCCATTTTTAGACCAAAGTCATTACATATAGGTTATGGTTTATGAAGACCAAAGGGGTCTTATGACCTAGAATCAAGACCACAACCATGGCTAGAGCCAAGGTTGAGTCTCAAGACCATAGAACAATGACCAAAGGTCATGGCAAGGCCATGACGAAATGACCATGTAAGCTTACTTAGGCGTAAACATGAAACAAAGAGTTAACGATAACTTGAACAAACAATTTGGATCTACTTCACTTAAAAGGAACCATGAGATATTACAAACAAAAATGGTCATACAAAACTTATGAAACTTCCCCTAATAACAATCTTCATGTAATAATAAACTTTCCTAAGTTTATTCAAATATTGGACATATAACTTTTCGGATCAAAACTTATATCTATATATTTTATCAACTACTACAATAGTAGGGAGCCTCATGTGAGGAGTTCATTATGTAAGCCGTCGAGATGAGTTGTGGATTTACGAATTAAGGTGTCCTGACTCCTCGAACGTTTACTAACATGACTTCTGAATTATGTCGGCCCGAACGGTAGTAAACGATATATAAAACATACATGTTTCATGAATCTTTTCTTTCAAAGACTTACACTATACATCATACCACATCATGGACTAGATGCAAGATATATATATAGGCACTTATTCATATTCTGTACTCAAATCCTAAGTCGCAACATTCTATTATAGGTTGCTCGTAGAAACCTTCACGATCCAACCGTTACCTTCATTACTTGCTATCTTACTTAAGGTGAGTTCATAGCCCCATTTTCCATTACTTAATTGTTTTACAAACCCTTGGGGGGAATACATGCTATTTTTAACCGAGCACAATGTTTTTAAATTGTATGCTTGCCTGATTGTTTTATTATCACTAAGTACCAGCCTTGCTAAACCGAGATCCTTTATTATGAACCATTTAGTCACTAGCAATAGTGAGCGCGAATATTGTGAATAGGCCTATTGGGATTGACGAATCCCATTTGTATTGACTAAGTTCAAACAAATGCACTAATATTTGAGATTTAGGTATGTTAGCAAAGTACCTACTGGGATAAATCTGCCGATCGATATTGGTACACGTTAACGTTTTGGTGTCATAAGCTTAGTGTATAATACATTTTATGGGCGTATAATAACGTAGCCTGCCTGTTTTGTTTTCCAAACATTGGTGTGAGTCTATAGCTCACACTACCAACATATTGTGTTCAAACATTAAACAAACTCTATGAATATCACTCAACCTTTGTGTTGACCTCTCAAGCATGTATTTCAGGTTCATGACGATCAAGGATGGCACGGAATTGCACGGATACTCAAGAGGGCTATAAATTTTATTATCATTCAAAAACTCATTTAATGTAAATTGTAAACATGGAACCATTTGGGACCTCATTTTGTAATCTCTGATATTTATACAATTTAAATGATAAATCTTTTAAAAAACGACTCAATTGGAGTTCGTTTTCTATTATTGTGACTATTGTGCCGTCGAGTAACACCCAGTTTGAATTCCGCTGCAACCATGAATTAGGGGTGTTACAACGTGCACCTCATGTGACTGATTACTAATCAGTTATCACATGCACCTCACGCGCCAACAACTTATTTATACATACCAACTCTTATTCATCATAACTATCAACTTTCATTTTTTTTTTCTTTTTTACTTTTCTCATACTTTTCACTTTTTTCTTTCTTGACTTTTCTCATAACATCAATAGAAGCTTATTGGGTAGCTCCAAAACCACATAGATAATCAACTTTTGACTTTTGATTTTTTCACTTTTCGCTCTTATTTTTTATATTACTTGATATGTACCCAACTTCTAAAGCAAAAATTCTCTTAAGAAAACAAATAACTAAATATTATTCAAACCTAAATACCACTAATTAACCTAGAAGATCTATTATATATTGGTGACGTATCTGATGGGAGTAAAAAGCTACGAGTACCTCTTATGAGCTCTAAAGAGAACCACTACTCCACGTTTAGCATTAAACTTGTAAATAAACTCTATCATTTCT
The DNA here is from genome assembly GCA_030686995.1 of Artemisia argyi. Lineage (NCBI taxonomy): Eukaryota > Viridiplantae > Streptophyta > Magnoliopsida > Asterales > Asteraceae > Artemisia > Artemisia argyi. Next base: position 204,720,866 of record CM060700.1, read on the forward strand.
CGTTCTCTGCAAATTTAAGACCTCAAATAATGAGATTAGCAGATGCTTAGCCAATAATCAGCCACGCATATATAAAGTCAAAAACGGGAGATTGCAAACTCTTGGAAAGAATTCGCGTATTGTAGCTCCTAGTGTAAGTGACTAGCGAAAGCTTTTCAAGTCATGCATGTATAAAGTCGAGTACGGGAGCCGACAAAAGAGTAGCTCCTAGTGTACAAGGCTAGCACAAACTTTTATGATTATCATTGGTTAAGGGAACAAGCTAGGGCTCAACACGCCCGGTCAAGTCAAAATATTTATTCCTACTCTCGCCAGCAAGAAAGTCAACAAGGTGTCAAATCACTTATTCAAACTTTTATTATAATTTTGCACAACTTTTTCTCATTTTTTGTGCTTTTTCATGACTTTTTTTTTTCATTCACTTTTCTTCAAAATTTTTGAAAATTTTCAATTTTTTCATTTTTTTTTTTCATTTTTTGTGGAAAAAACGGAGTTACGAGAGTACATGACATGGTGAAAACTGCAAGGTCAAAATCGAATCGAAGATTCACCCCCCCCCCCCCCCCCCCGGACTAGAATGAAACATTGTCCTCAATGTTTTACAGGCAAAGGTAATCCTAACAAATATCTAGGGCCGTTTATTAAGTATGCCAAAGAAAACGTTAGTCGATAAGATTTTCGGATATAGGATTTCCAAAAGCATCGATGAATGAGACTCGAGTGGAGAGAAAGACAAAACCACGAGCACGAGAGTCATCATAAATCGGGGACAATCCTGGACAATCATCACAAACAACCATGAAACACGAGATTGGAAGAGGTACCCCCTCTTCACATTATTTATTAGAAATTAGAAATATAAGAAGATGATTTGGATAAGCATGGGTTGCCTCCCACGAAGCGCTTTGTTTTTGATTACCGAGTCACGTAGCTTGACTCGATCCCCGAATTCAATTGTCCTTGGGGAAAGTTTGGAGATCTGGGACTACTATGGTTGGTACGTCCCCTCCGAAATAGTGTTTCAAACGGTGACCATTCACCTTAAAGTTGGGACCATCAAGTTGAGCCAACTCAATGGTACCGTAAGGGAATACTTGTGTTATGGTGAATGGTCCAGACCAACAGGTTTTAAGCTTACCCGAGAAAATCTTTAAACGAGAGTTAAAAAGAAGCACTTGATCACCAACGTTGAAAACGCGGTCTTTGATCTTGGCATCATGAAGTCTTTTTGTTTTCTCTTTATAAATTAAAGAATTCTCGTAAGCTTGATCACGAAGTTCGACTAATTCATTCAATTGAACTTTTCGGTGATCGCCCGCGGTTTTTAAGTCAAAATTTGCATGTTTTAAGGCCCAGTAGGCCTTGTGCTCAAGTTCGATGGGCAAATGACAAGCTTTCCCGTAAACCAGCTTATATGGAGTACACCCAATTGGGGTTTTGTAAGCGGTCCGGAAAGCCCATAAAGCATCGTCTAATTTGTCGGCCCAAGAGGCACGGTGCTCTCCTACGGTCATTTCTAATATCCTTTTAAGGCCACGATTGGACACCTCCACTTGACCACTCGTTTGTGGATGATAAGCCGTGGAAAGACGATGCGTGACACAATATTTAAGCATAACTTTAGCGAATTGGTCATTGTAAAAATGGGTCCCACGATCGCTGATGATGGCTCGAGGTGCACCAAATCGGGCAAAGAGATTTTGTTAATACAAATATCGCCTAAAAACGTTATTTATATTTTACGATCTTTGCTAAGTTTTGTTAATGACAAAGTATGAAATTTAGCTATAAGTAAATCATCACTTTAAGTGTTGAAGTCTTGTTTAACTAAGGTTAACATTTCCTTTTAAACAAAACATTGTGTTTATTACTTAAACTAAATTGAGTCTTGTCACATCATGTTTGTTTCTTTATATAGTAAGGTCACATCACATTTAGGGCAAGTTTTGTCATGATGCATTTATGGAAAAAAATGTGTTTGACTAACTTTGTTGTTGCTTGCAAGCTTTGTATTTGACTTGATTTAAGTGATGTGACATTGTTTGGTTGCTAGGAGTTATGAGACAAGACCTTGTTTGGTTTGCAAGATTTATTGCAAAACCAACTGCAGCCCTGGCTGTACCCTGGGGGTACACAGGCGGAACCCTTTTGAGGGGTCCGCCTGATCCGCCAGACCTGTAGTGTTGTTTGCTATAAATACCAAGCCATAACTTGATTTTTGGCTAACCCTTTTAGGACATATATTCACATACTCTCTCAACTAACTCAGTAACCTTTTGATTTTTGATTCTCTTATGTAGGAAGGGACTTCACAAGATCATTCAAGAAGTTACAAGCTTCAACTCTAAAGTTGCAAGTCTTGATGGCTTGGTCATGTATGAGCTTTGATAGTTTGCACTTCATATGTGTCATGTATATAGAAGTAAGTGGTTAGTATTTTAGGCCTCAAAATACGTAGTGTGTCGGGAGTTGTTGTACCCTTGTAAAAGAACTAACGGGAGTGGTTGTACCCTTGGAAAAGAACTCGACATCTAGCTTTGTGTCGGTAAAAGTGTAAGCGACGTACGGGAGTGGTTGAACCCATGTAAAAGAACTCGACATCTAGCTTAGTGTCGGTAAAAGTGTAAGCGACGAATGGGAGTGGTTGTACCCTTGTAAAAGAACTCGACATCTAGCTTAGTGTCGGTAAAAGTGTAAGCGACGTTGTAAAGGTTTTCTCCGCCGGTGAAAGGAGCTTGTTGATTAGTGCTTATAACTCTCGAGTTGGAAACTCGGGGCGTGGATGTAGGGCAAGGAAAAAGAGTCCTTGTAGCCGAACCACGATAAACAATCGTGTTGTGGTTTGATCATTTCTGTTGGGTCTGAAACTGCTACTGAGGAAAACTGCTGCTGAGTGAAACTGCTGCTAGTAGTAATGATTCTGCTGCTGATGTCAAAGTGCTGCTGAAGTTAAATGCTGCTGACAGAATCTACTGCTAACGTGATAAGGATGTATACGGTTTAGATAAATATAGAATAGATTGTGTAAATATTATATTTATCTAGAATATTCTTATCGTGTAGAGAAAGGTATTGTAAACCTAGTAGGATTCCTTAGTCTATAAAAGGAGGATCCTAGGGTTAGTTTATGTATGCATTATTATTCACTTCGAGGTTGTAAAACCCTAGCATTGTTGAGTGCTCATATTAATAATATTGAAGTGTTGAAAGAGAATCATAATTCTTCTTAAGTTAAGCTTTTACATTCCGCATATTAGCTTAAGTGTTTAATCAAGTTAACTTCTATACAAGATCGTTTAAGCTCAACTGGGATCAACAAGTGGTATCAGAGCTTGTGATCTAGAAGTTATTATCAAGAAGATTTTGTTTCTTAAGAGTTTGCTGTTCCAAAATCAACTGCTAAGATGGGTGATGAAACTCATATGGTGACTGCTTCAAGGGTACCCATGCTGAATCCTTCTGAGTATGAGCTTTGGAAGAGAAGAATCAGACAGTACATTCGCATGATTGATTTCAACATGTGGAATGTGATTGTTAATGGTGACTCTGTACCTGAGAAGAGTGCTGATGGGAAAGAGATACCAATTAAGTCTGCTGAAGCCAACACAGTAAGGAAGATGGAAATCAAAGCACATAGTATTCTCTTAATGGGAATACCTAATGAATTCCAAATGGACTTTGATGACTGTGAATCTGGAAAAGAATTGATGGATGCTGTTGAATTCAGGTTTGGAGGGAATGATGCTACTAAGAAATCAAGGAAGAACATGCTGAAGCATCAGTTTGAGAATTTTACTTCTGAAAGTGGAGAGAAGATAATTGGCACATACAACAGGCTAAACCAACTGGTTAGCCATCTAAAGCTTGTTGGCTATGTGGTTCCACAAGAAGATGTAAACCTAAAGTTTCTTAGAAGTCTTGCACCTGAATGGAGTATGCACACAGTTGTGTGGAGGAATAAGCCTGATTTTGAAACTATGAAGTTGGAGAGTCTCTACAACAATTTAAGAGTGTATGAATCAGAACTATCTACCTCTTCTACTTCATCTTCTGGTACTCAAAATCTTGCCTTTGTATCCTCTAAAGGAAAAGGATCTCAAGAATCTCACTCTGCTGCTCATTCTACTGCTTATGGAGTATCTACTGCTGATGGATCTGCTGCTAGTTCAAATGATAAGATCTCTACCAGTGATATTGCTTTGTGTGCATTCTTGGCTGAGCTCACAACTACTATTAGGTCACATGTCATTAATCAAGATCTGGATTATATTGATCCTGATGATCTTGAAGAAATTGATCTTAAATGGCAAATGGCTATGTTGACCTTGAGGGCAAGAAAGTTTTTGAAGAAGACTGGAAAAGAAGTCAAGTATAAAGCTAAGGACAGTCCAGGCTTTGACAAATCAAAAATAGAGTGTTACAATTGCAACAGGAAAGGACATTTTGCCAGAGAGTGTAGAGCTCCAAAGAAGAATGTTGATGCTGCAAAGAAGGTTACTGAAGAATCAAAGACTGCACTGGTATCTTGTGATGGACTGGGAGATTATGATTGGAGTGATATGGCTGAAGAAGAACCAAATTTCTCTTTGGTAGCTGTTGCTCAACCCAAGGTGCAGAACTTTGCACTTATGGCCTATGGTTCATCATCAGGATCTGACTCTGAGGTATCAAATGATTCAGACTTATCTATGTGTTCTTTTAAATCTTGTGCTGACACTATAGAAGAACTTAAGTCTAGGAATGAGAGTTTAAATAGAGAAATTGAACACTTAAAACTTGATAACTTAGGTTACAAAGTAGGTATTCAAAATGTTGAAAGGAGGTTAGAATATCTCAAAGAGTGTGAGAAGGAATATGTAGATCAACTTAATCTCAGAGATATAGAAATTTTTAAGAAAAACAGTGAAGTAGAAGTTCTTAAAAATAAGTTAGAAGAAGCTGAAAAAGAAAAAGAGGAAGCTCTTGCTGAAAAAGATAAACATGTAGTAAGAGTACAAAAACAACAATATGCTTCTGATTTGGTTCATAAATCTATAGAGAATAACTTGATGAGAAAAGGTAGTGGAATTGGGTATAATGAAGTGGCTCCTACAGCCAAAAGTGCTTTTGCTCCACCAGGAAAAGAACTATCATTCATTAGTGAGCTAAATATTGAAAAACCTGTAGGTGAATGTAGCACAAGTGTTAATGAAACACCTAAGGTTGAGGCTAGAAAATTTTCTGAAGCTCCTATTATAGAAGATTGGTATTCTGATAGTGATAGTGATGAGGAACAGGTTAAACAAGAACAAAGTGTGAAAAAGGAAGAAATTCCTACAAAGTTTAAACCTAAAATTAAACAGGTTAAGTTTGTCAAACCTGTGTTAGGAAATAACATCTCTAGAAAAATGGTAGAGTACAATGAGGTACCTAGAGAACAGATGGAAAGGTTCAATAATAAGCCTAGGGGTAACCAGAGAAACTTCAACAACCTAGTTTCACACAGATTAGGTAATCAGTTTCAATTACAAAAGAAGGCTTGTTATAAGTGTGGTAGCTTTGACCACTTGATTGTTAGATGTCCTGAACACCAAAAGCCTATTTGGAATCAATACACTAGGGTGAATCACAAATATGTAACAAAACAAACTCACCCACATCCTAATAGAAACATGGTTCCAAGAGCTGTTTTATTGAGATATGGTGCAACTAGATCTATTTATGCTTCTAAAACAAATGGTGTTTTCAAAACCACAACTGGTTCTTCTACTGGCTCTACTGCTAGTAAGCATTCTGCTGCTAGTATGCACTCTGCTGCTAGTAAGCATCCTGCTGCTAGTACAAAACTTTCTACTTCTGGGCCAAAAGTTTTAACAAATACAGTTGTTGGTAATCACTTTTATGCTGTTAAGGCCTCAGCTTGCTGGACTTGGAAACCAAAAACTATTAGTTCAAATTCTGTTTCCAAGAATAGTAGTGCATCAAGTGATTTAAAGAAATTTGATTATGTTGATGCACAGGGCAGATCCAAGTCAGTAATGGCTTGGGTCGTCAAGAGGAACTAATGTCTCTACTTTTCATGTGCAGGTCAATCTACTGGATGAGCTTAAGGATATGGTTATTGTTGACAGTGGATGTTCTGGACACATGACAGGTGATGAGTCTCAACTTGAAGACTTTGAGGCTTTTGATGGTGGTTATGTTGCTTTTGGGAATGATCCAAAAGGTGGAAAGATTGTTGGCAGAGGAACTCTAAAAACTGGAAATTTGGACTTTGAGAAGGTGTTTCTTGTGAAAAGACTTAAGTTTAACCTCTTTAGTGTTTCACAAATATATGACAAAAAGAACTTTGTTCTTTTTACAGACACTGAGTGTATGATCCTTTCTCCTGACTATCAGTTGCCAGATGACAAGTCTGTGCTTTTGAAGGTCCCGAGAAATGAGAATATATACAGTGACCATATTAAGAACATTGTTCCTAAAAGGGCTTTGACTTGTCTAATTGCAAAGGCCACTGTTGATGAGTCCAAATTATGGCATAGGAGGCTGGGACATCTGAACTACAAGACCATGAACAAATTGGTAAAAGGAAATCTTGTCAGAGGAATGCCTACAAAGACTTTTGAAAATTGTGAAACTTGTGTTGCCTGTCAAAAGGGTAAACAACACAGAGTTTCATTCAAGTCCAAGACTGTGAACACAAACACTGAGCCATTACACCTACTGCACATGGACTTATTTGGGCCTGTATTTGTAAAAAGCTTGAACAAGAAGTCATATTGTCTTGTTGTCACTGATGACTTTAGCAGGTTCACTTGGGTATTCTTTCTAGCCACTAAAGATGAAACTCCAGAAATACTCAAGGCATTTATTACAAGAGTTGAAAACCTGTTCAATCACAAGGTGAAGATAATCAGATGTGACAATGGTACTGAGTTCAAAAAAAGTGTGATGAATCAATTCTGTGTGGGGAAAGGAATTCTTAGACAGTATAGTGTAGCAAGAACTCCACAACAGAATGGTGTTGCAGAAAGAAGAAACAGGACACTTATTGAGGCTGCAAGAACAATGTTATCTGATTCAAAACTACCTATTCCTTTTTGGGCTGAAGCTGTGAACACTGCATGCTTTGTGCAGAACAGAAGTAAGGTAGTCAAGCCTCATAATAAGACTCCATATGAGTTATTTCATGGAAAGAAGCCACTGATTGATTTTCTCAAACCATTTGGATGTCCTGTTACAATCTTGAACACTAAGGATCAGCTAGGCAAATTTGATGAAAAAGCTGATGAAGGAAATTTGGTTGGTTACTCTGTGATTAGTAAAGCTTTCAGAGTATGTAACAAGAGAACCAAACATGTAGAAGAGAACTTACATATTAAGTTTTCTGAGAACACATCCAATCCTGAAGGAAAAGGACCAGAATGGCTTTTTAATGTGGATATGCTTACCAAAACAATGAACTATGAACCAATTATTGCCAGTGTTGACAAATCACAAGAAGAATTTGTTTTGGTTGAGAAACTGAAGGTTGGTCCTACCTTTCTACCCTTTCAGACTGATCCAGGTCATAAAGAAGATGTTGTTACTCAAGAAAAACCTAAGGAAACTGAAGCAGGTATTGAAATACCTATTGAAGCAGAAAAAGAATCTAATGGGGATCCCAAAGTAGTTGTTGATCTCTCTCCTACTAAACCAGAAGACTCTGCTGCTGACTCATCAGACTCTACTGCTAGGCCAAAAGATACAACTACTGCTCCACCACATTCTGCTTCCAAGCCTACTAACTCTACTGCTACTGCAATGTTTCCTAATTTGGACTCTCAGGGTAGACCTATTGCTGATTCTATCTATCCTGATGATCCAAATATGCCTCCTCTTGAGAATATTTACTATGACACAGATGATGATGCACTTGATGGTCAGTTATTTGGAGCTGCTGCAGATTTCACTAATTTGGAACTCAATATTCCTGTTAGTCCTACAACTACCACAAGAGTACACAAGGATCATCCCAAAGATCAAATCTTAAGTGATCCACAATCATCTATTCAAACCAGGCAAATGACTAAAGCACTGAAAGATCTTCAACATCAAAGTTTCTTTGCCAGATCTCTGCATCAAAGAAATAGTCATAAAGATCTTCAGAATTGCCTGTTTGTATGTTTTCTTTCTCAAATTGAACCCAAAAACACTTACAAAGCCTTACAAGAAGCAAGTTGGGTGGAAGCAATGCAAGATGAGCTTCTACAATTTAAGCTGCAAGAAGTTTGGACTTTGGTTGATCTGCCAAATGGAAAAAGAGTGATTGGCACAAAATGGGTTTTCAGATGCAAAAGAGATGAGAGAGGAATAGTCATAAGGAATAAAGCAAGGTTAGTAGCACAGGGATATACACAACAAGAAGGTCTTGATTATGATGAAGTATTTGCTCCAGTGGCAAGAATAGAAGCAATTAGATTATTCTTGGCTTATGCTTCATACAAAGATTTTGTAGTGTATCAAATGGATGTAAAGAGTGCCTTTCTATATGGGACCATTACAGAAGAGGTTTATGTGTCTCAACCACCAGGCTTTGAAGACCCTGATCATCCTGACAAAGTTTACAAGGTAAATAGAGCAATGTATGGCTTACATCAAGCTCCTAGAGCTTGGTATGACACTTTGTCAACATACTTGCTAGAATCTGGGTTTAGTAGAGGAAAGATTGATAAAACTCTGTTTCTCAAAAGACAAAAGGATGATATTTTGCTGGTTCAAATCTATGTTGATGATATCATCTTTGGGTCTACTAACAAAGCTATGTGTGTTAGTTTTGAGAAGCTTATGAAGGACAAGTTTGCTATGAGTTCAATGGGAGAACTCACCTTCTTCTTAGGTCTGCAAGTTACACGGAAAGAAAATGGTATATTTATCAGTCAGGATAAGTATGTCAATGATATTTTGAAGAAATTTGGTTTTGAAGATGCTAAACCTTCCAAGACTACCATGGACACCAATAAACCATTGCTGAAGGATGAATATGGAAAGGAAGTGGATATACACTTGTAAAGGTCTATGATTGGCTCATAGATGTATCTTACAGCATCAAGGCCTGATATCATGTTTGCTGTGTGTGCTTGTGCAAGATTTCAAGTGTGTCCCAAAGAATCACATCTTAATGCAGTGAAGAGAATTTTTAGATATCTGAGGCATCAACCAAAATTGGGCCTTTGGTATCCTAAGGATTCACCATTTGATTTGGTCTCCTATTCAGATAGTGACTATGCTGGAGCTTCTTTGGATAGAAAGTCTACAACAGGGGGTTGTCAATTTTTTGGAAGCAGATTGGTGTCATGGCAATGCAAGAAGCAAACAGTGGTGGCTAATTCTACAACTGAAGCTGAGTATGTGGCTGCTTCAAGTTGTTGTGGACAAGTTTTATGGATGCGTAATCAATTATTGGATTATGGGTATAATTTCATGAATACCAAAATTCATATTGATAACAACAGCACACTTTGCATAATTAAAAACCCTGTTTTTCATTCTAAAACAAAACATATTGAGATAAGACATCACTTTATCAGGGATTGCTATGAAAAGAAGTTGATTCAAATTGTTAAAGTTCATACTGATAACAATGTTGCTGATCTTCTCACTAAACACTTTGATGTGGGGAGGTTTCAATTTTTAATTGCAAACATTGGTATGATAAATCTTTGAAAAACTTATCTCTTTGTTTTGTACAAGTTTGTAAAGGAATTGTGCTGCTTGTTACTCTGCTGCTTATATTTGTGATTGAATGTACTATGCTGCTATTTCTAACTCTACTGCTAGTGCATATGTTTGTTTGTTTTGTGGTGTTTGGTCTAATATTGTGCAGGAATAAGTCTAAATGATGATTTGCAATTACAATATTATGACAAAAGAAGAACATCTGTCATTCATCATTCATCAAGTTCAGAAGTTCATACATCAAAAGAGCAATTACAAAAACTACTTCTGAAACCACAAACGAGTGCAACAATCTAAGATGAAATTAAAGCCTATAAGTACTACTTCCTAGGGCATGGAAGGCCAAGAACAATTTTTATTTCCTTAGGAAGAGGAGAGTTTGTCTTCCTTGTCTTCTTTGCCTTGGTGGACTTCTTTGGTCGTGGCCTTGAAGACTGAGGCCTCTCAGGAGTAGAAGGTGGTTCATTTGGAGGCTCATCCTCATCTGATGAAGTATAGATGAAAGGGGAAACAAGCTCTCTTGGAGATGGTTGCCTGACAGGGATCCAAGCTGTGTCTTCTAATGACTCTGAAGACGATGGAGATTTTGGGGACATCACAGCTTTACCCCTAGAAGTGCTTGGGGTTTGATTCAAACTGAGGAGATCTTTAAAGACAGGGAGATCATGCTTTCTCTTCTTCGCTTGCTCCTTGGTTCTACAACCATTATAAGGAGGACGAAAGGGAGGCACATACGTTTCAAAGGGGGTTTCATCTTCTGATGATGAATCGGAAGAGAGATTAATGATTTCGGGTGTTGATTTCATGATTGGTTGATTTGATTTGGGTTAATTGAAGTTTTTGATTTGGTTGATTGGCGTTTTGATTGCGATTAGGGTTTGATTGTGATAAATTAGGGAAAAGATTTAGTCCGTTTATATAGGGATTACGGAATATCATCGCATTGAATGCTGAGGATTCTTGACTTTTTGACCAAGCTTATTTTGTCAACTCTGCTGCTGGATATTTCACTCTGCTGCTAGTTATATAACTCTGCTGCTAGTGTTATTGTGCTGCTACGGTTGAAAGTGTGAGGGTGGTATGTGTAACTTCTTCAATCAGTTTAAAACCTAATTGCTCTTCCTAATTGGTTTTCTCATATTTCAAATTGAAGTTATCACAAACCCTAACATTCTATTTCTCTCAAAATCAATTATCCCCAATTTCCCTAAACCCTAACTCATGGATTGCTTTCGTACCTGGGCAAAGCAACGCAATAGTGTGGTCGTTTTGGATGCTGAATCAGTTAATGAAGAATTCACAGACATGGTAAAATTTCTGAATGCTACTTCTCTTAGGTATGCACTCACTGTGAATCCTACTATATTTGCTTCCCACATCAAACAGTTTTGGCTTACCGCTAAAATCAAAACTATGAATGGGGAAAAACATGTTAGTGCCTTAGTAGATGGGCAAAAGGTTCGTGTATCTGAATCATTAATAAGAGAAACCCTTTTCTTAGATGATGAAACAGAGACCACTTGCCTGGCCAATTCTGCTATTTTTAAAGGGTTAAAAGAATTGGGATATGAGGGGAATCATACAAATTTAAAATTTCAAAAATCTCTCCTCTGTCCTCAATACAAGTTTTTGATACATCTTCTTCTTCATTGTTTGAGTCCTAAAACTTCTGGATGACATGAGTTTAGTACTACTATTGCTTCTGCAATGGTATGCCTAAGCAAAGGTAAACCATTCAATTTTTCAAAAATGATTTTGGAAGGGATGTTTCAAAGTATCAAAGAGTCTGGTTCATATTTGCTTTATCCAAGATTTATACAACTCTTTGTTCAAAACCAACTTACAAAGTTTAGAGGCCATGTTGCTACTTATGATGCTCCAAAATTGGTTTCTAAAACTTTTACTTTCTTGGTTAAACATGGAAAAGGTTTTTCAGGCACACATACAAATCTTACACCTCAAATGGTGCAACTTGTGCAAAACAATCAGGGTGAAGGATCAGGAAATCCCACTGACTCCCATCACACACCCCATTTTAGTGCATCTGCTACACAACCTAAAATACTCTATACCCGTAGGAACACTAAAAAGAACACTGATCTTCCTCAGGATAGTGTTAGTATAGTTGTACCAGATGAGGCTGTCCTAGGTGATGATGAGGACATGTTGGCAAGGGCTGTCACTACTGCTTCTAGCTTAGCAGCAGAGCAGGATAGTGATAACATCATTAAGACCCAAACCAAGGCAACATCTAGAGATGATGATTCTTATGAATCAAATTCTCAGGATGGTAACCCTAGCCAAATGGCAAATACAGGGGGCTCAGCTGATCAAACTAGGTTTGATACTGAGTTTATGTCCCAAGATTCACCTCTCGGACCAGGTTACACAGGTCGAAGTGATGAGGACAGACCAGTGACAAATGAATTGACGGAAAATCTTGTACATGATGACAATGTCCATGATTCACCTCTCGGACCAGGTAATACAGGTCGAAGTGATGAGACTATTATGCAACTCATTCAGGAATTGATGGTTACTTGTGCCAACTTGGGGGTGAAATGTACTACACTAGAGGACAAAGTTCTTAATCTTTCATCTGTTGTTGCTGATCAGGACAAGACTATTATCAAATTGCAAAAACAGATTAAGAACTTTCAGAAATCAAGATCTTCAATATCTTTGAAAAGATTGAAGAAAGTGGGCACTTCTCAGGTTGTTAGTTCTCCTGATGCTTCTACTCACTTGGAAGAGGATGCTTCCAAACAGGGGAGGAATGAAGAGGCAATGGGTTCAGGGAAGGCAAATTTGAAAAAGGCTGATAGTGCTTTGGGTTTGAATGATGGAATGGTTTCAGGGGAGGTTCCAGTGATTGGTGATATGGATGTTGAAAATCCTCAGGATACTGAAAGTCCTTAGGATGCTGGAGATTTTGTGGTTGCTGATAAATCAGGGAATGAGGTTGTTATGGAAGAGGTGATTGCTACACAAGAGAAGGTGGTAGAACAACTTACAACTTTGGAGCCTGAGCAATTAGTGACGGCAACAGGGTTGATGGGTGAAACATTGATGAAGTTGGTAGACAAAAGTCTTGACTCTGCTGCTCAAGATTCTGCTGCTCAAGAATCTACTGCTAAGGATCTTACTAACTCTGCTGCTAGTGGATCTGCTGATGCACAAGACTCTACTGCTGGGTCTGGAGACAATGCTGCTGCTGAAGCCATGATATTGTTGAGCAAGAAAACTACACCAGTATTAACTTCTTCACTACCACAACAAACTACAACAACAATCAAATCATCAGCACCTAGAAAACCTGAAAAAGGGATTGTTATTAAAGAACCTGCTGCTCAACAAAAGAAGGTTATTTCTTCATCTTCTACTAATAAAGGCAAGGGCAAGCAAGTTGAAAAGGAAAGGATTATGTATAAGGGGATTGATTTCACTGATGTACCTTTTGATTCTTGGCCTAAGGCATTACAAGTTGAACATGATACAGCTGCTGCACTTAGAGAACAAGAGTTGATTAATATGGAAGAACAACTGTTAGCTGAGAAAGAGGCTGAAGGATTAAAGAGGTATGAAGAATGGATAAGTGAGAAGATCAGAATGGCTGCTGATATTGAACTCAATAAGCTGATCAAGATTGAAGAAAATGAAGTTCCAACTTTTAATGTGCAATCTTGGTACAGTGAGTTTACTACAAAGAAGAGAAAAGAAAATGCTACTGCTAGAAGAAAGATAAAGATATTTAAAGGTCCAACTGTTAAACAACAAAGAAAAGAGTATGAAAGGTATCTAAAGAATATGGCTGGATGGACATTGGTACAGTTGAAAGCTTATTCTGACAAAGAAGTTTTTGACTTGTATCAACAAGCTAAGAGGAGAACAGATACATTTTATGTTATGGGATGTGCTGAGGATTTGGAACAAATTGCTCAGATGAACAAGAAGTTGGTACCTGAAAAAGTAGTTGTAGCAGAGCATATTCAAGAAGCTGATGTTGTTAAACAGCTTGATATTGATGCAGCAAATACTACTTCTTCTGTGCATGGTGGTAAAAGAAAAGGTGTTATTCATAAGTCATTTGCAAAGAAGAAGAGAAAGATTGGAGAAGGAAGCAGTTCTATGCCTGAAGGAGATGAGTTTAAACATGGTCTTGATCACATTCCTTCTGAGCATCAAAAAGAACAATTGAAGGGTTACACTATGGTTGGCAAGATGGAAGATCCTGAAGTAGTTGATGCTAAACCATTAGGAGTCAAATATCCTATTATCAAAGTAACTACAGGATATGATACTAACATTGGAGCATTTCATGATGTTCAGAGATCTGATGGTAAGACTCACAGGTTTCTTAGATTTCAACAGATGTTACACTACTTTGATAGAGAGGATGTTGAAGACTTGTGGAAGTTATACAAGGCAAAGTTTGGAGCTGAGAAGTTTGATGGTAAAAAGTATGAGATAGAGAAAATTGATCATATCATAACTTCTTCTGATAATGTTATGTGGAGAGCTCTTAAACTTATGTTTGAACCTTCAAAGGATGATTCTGAATGGACAGAGATAGTAGAATACAAAGTAAGAAAATGGAGACTCTTTCAAGATTCTGGAGTTCATGTGTTAGATATTGGACCAATTACTTTGTATATGCTAGCTGAAGTAGATTATCCAGTGATAAGATACTGGAATATTGTCAATCAGATGGTTAATGGTGATAAATCACTTAAGTTGCAGAAACACTATGATTCTGATGATCAAGCATTCAATTTGCTGTCAAAGTATAAGAAGATATTTGATCAACTGAATGCTCAAGAGTTGAAGTGTTTGGAAGCATCCTCCTAGTGATTAATAGTGCTTTGAAGAAACTTAATTATTTAGTAATAAATAATAAGTTTAGGGGAGGATTGTTGGGTCTGAAACTGCTGCTGAGTAAAACTGATGCTGAGTGAAACTGCTGCTAGTAGTAATGATTCTGCTGCTGATGTCAAAGTGCTGCTGAAGTTAAATGCTGCTGACAGAATCTACTGCTAACGTGATAAGGATGTATACGGTTTAGATAAATATAGAATAGATTGTGTAACTATTATATTTATCTAGAATATTCTTATCGTGTAGAGAAAGGTATTGTAAACCTAGTAGGATTCCTTAGTCTATAAAAGGAGGATCCAAGGGTTAGTTTATGTGCGCATTATTATTCACTTCAAGGTTGTAAAACCCTAGCATTGTTGAGTGCTCGTATTAATAATATTGAATTGTTGAAAGAGAATCATAATTCTTCTTAAGTTAAGCTTTTACATTCCGCATATTAGCTTAAGTGTTTAATCAAGTTAACTTCTATACAAGATCGTTTAAGCTCAACTGGGATCAACAGTTTCTTTCTTTATCTTTGCTTATTACATGTTGTCCTTTAGTTATAATTGCTAATCACATATAAAGCTTTCCAAAAGAATTAAAACAAGTAAAGTTGTACTTATATCTTGAAACAAATGTAAAGCTTTTCAAAGAACTAAAACAAGCAAAGTTAGGATCATCACAAGTAAAGCTTTTCAATGTATGAAACAAGTAAAGTTAGAATTGTTATTCACATGAAAAGCTTTTCAAAGAATCAAACATATAAAGTTGTTTTTATATCTTTAAGCAAACGTAAAGTTTCTAAAAGGATATTTAAGCTAAATAAGAATCAAAAAAGCGGTAAACTATTCAACCCCCTTCTAGTTTTCCACGATTGGCATCAGGAGCTACGTTACTCAAGATCTTTAAAATAGAATGTATTTTAAAACTTGGATCGATCCATGGATTTTGAAAATCTCAAAGAAGGGCAACCTATTCAAAACCCACCGCTATTTGAAAAAGAAAACTTACTTGAGTGGAAAAGTAATTTTGAAAACTATGTGAAATCAATTGATCAAGATCTTTGGCATACAAATTCTTTTGGTGATTTCAAACCAAAGAAAACAAGTTTTAGAAAACTGAGATAACTATCTTAAACTTGATAAAAATACTAAACCTAAAACAATGATTTATAAAGCTTTAGTACCAAATATGAAAGAATGTATTTTTGTCAAATGGCTAATGATATTTGGAAAAATATGTTAAACTTTCATCAAAGAATATGTCAAGTCAAAGATGATCAATTTGATCTTACATATGAATTAGAAGTTAATACATGTGCTACTAGTTTAAATGTTTTTAATGAAGGTACAAGTGAAGACGAGTACATATGTTTTGATGAACTTGCTTGCGTATCATGGAATGAAATGGATGTTAACGAAGACAATGATCCGGTAGTTAATTGTCAATTTATTGAAACAACAAGCAAGGTGTTAGTGAAGATGATTGCTCATGTCAAGCTCGTAGTGGACTTGCTTGCGATTCATGGAATAACACGGATGAAGATGAAGCCAACCATCCGGTTTGTGATTCTAAACTAGATAAAACATCAAGCAAGGTACACTTTGAAACCAAACACTTTTACTTTGACAAATTTATCCTAGAGTTTTCTAAACTAGAAAATGAGTCTAAAACGTTTATGCAACATGGACCTAAAAACTATTTTCAAGAAAGAGTCTTCAAAATCTTTTAAGAAAATCTTTGAAAAGGAAATCTTGTTAGAAGATAAAATGTCAAGAATTGAGAGTAATGTTGAAATTAATCTAGAATGTAAATTATGTCAAGATTACAAACATGAGATTAAAATGCAAAATGAGAAAGGAAAAATTATTAGTTAAATTTGATGAAAGCTCAAAATCTTTTAAAAGATTGTTGAGGAGTCAAAAGGTTGTTTAAAGATAAAACCGGATTAGGATTTAACTCAAAAGCATCATTAACTAATAAAACAAAGCAAGTAAAATTTGTCTAACCTAGAAGAGAGATTTAGAGATAATTCTATCTCTAATAGAAACTCATGATAGAAGAATGATGAGGCGAAAAATGATCCGTTTTTAGGGGGTCATTTAAGCCCGAATCCGACTTTATTTGATCAAATATTGCCCTAAATCGTTCCTTTTGTGATTTTAGGTGTTTGGAGAGTGAATTCTGGAAAAGAAGCTATTTTGGACGTTTTTGGAGCATAAAAGTGAAGAAAACGGCTAAGTACCTAATTTGCATGCTGAAAATACAAGGTGACGGCGTCAAGACCATCAGCTTGACGGCGTCAGACATGAAGAATTAAATATCGAAGGTGGTAACGGCGTCAGACGGACTCGTGATGGCGTCAAAGTGGCTAAATTAATATACCGTGGGTGGTGACGGCGTCACATAGGCCGTCATAAGTGGATCAAGGCCGTCCGAGGAAGTATATGGCGGCGAGGTGACGGCGTCAGAAGTTACTCTTGACGCCGTCAGAATGTTTTTCCTATATATAGTTTTCTAGTTTTTTCATAAAAAAAGAGAGAAGTTTTGGTGAAACCCTAAAGACGATTTTGGTGCCTCTTTTACAGGTTTTTCAAGGGTTCCAAACCCTTGAGACCTTGCATTGTAATTGAGATAAGTGTACTTTCAATTCAATCAATATGTCTATGTGTTGGTTGTTTATCTCTTGTTCTTGTCTCAATTCCATTATGCTAGGCTAGATCTCTCTTGTGTTTGCTTAGATCTAATGAAACCTAGATGTTGATTATGTGTTGATTACTTGTCTATTCTTGTTTTGAATGAATGATTTATATGTTAGGCTTAAGAAAACTGGCAGATCTCCAAATGGTAACATGCTTGAACGTCTTA
Source organism: Artemisia argyi (assembly GCA_030686995.1). Taxonomy (NCBI): domain Eukaryota; kingdom Viridiplantae; phylum Streptophyta; class Magnoliopsida; order Asterales; family Asteraceae; genus Artemisia; species Artemisia argyi. The sequence continues at coordinate 204,738,287 of CM060700.1, forward strand.
AGAAACATGAACCGAGGCGTACTAGGTCTTTATTGGTTGTATTTAATGCATGAGCCACTGTTTACAATCCCTATAGTTGTGCTGGGTCATGGTGTAGGAGGAGATAAGAGCTCATAGAGTTGGGGAGTTATGTATGCCACCCCACGAATGGTATTAAGGAATACAATCCGTCATTCATACAAGTGTAACAAGTAATTAACATGTAAAAGATATCTAGGGAGTAGTGAAGTCTAAGTAAACACAATTTCTCCAACCACTGCTCACAACCTTAGTATAATTTAGTTTAATTTCATTTTCATTATTTTAATAGCTTTGGGTTAGTTGAATAGCAACTAATTCCGCCCACTCTTCCAAAACCCAAGATTTTACTTGCTTTCATAAAAATATAAAAATACAAAAATAATCATCTCTCACCTCTAGAACTATTAATTAGGTTTTCTAATCCTAGCGACACTATTCCTAAGCTGAACGATCAATCCTCCGGTACTTGTCACTATACTATACTACAACGATCAGGTACACTGCCTGGTGGGGGTTGTAAGCTTCTCGAGATCCCTCGAGAGGTAAAGCAAGGTGCGATTCCCACGCATCAAGTTTTTGGCACCGCAGCCTGGGGAATAGTTATTGTCTAGGTTAGGATTTCTTTTTATTAGGTCTACTTGCTAGATTCCTTTCTAGTAAGATTTTTATTTTTATTTTTAGGTCTTCTTTAGTCTATCTTATTTCTTCGTGCCTTTGTTCGTAACTCTTTACCATCCGACATCATGGAAGGTGGTAACATCTTTGAACCCATCATCCCACCACAACAAAACCCACCATTAGAACCCCTTAGGCCCCGAACCTTAGGAGAGTATTCCCGACCTAGCCACCAAGGCTACCGAAACACCATTGAGCTCACCGGAGCCAATGTGACCCCCTTGCGATCCGACACCATCCGTTTGGTACAAAGCGGATGTGCATTCCATGGACTTCGTTCCGAAGATCCAAACCAACACCTTAAGGACTTCCTCAAAACCGTAGATTCCATAGACCCAGGTGTTGAGACCAGAGAGACAACCCGATTACGCCTATTCCCATTCTCTCTACGAGATCAAGCTAGTCAATGGCTTGAACACTTACCCGCGGGATCCATCACCACATGGGACAATCTCGCCAACCGCTTCCTCACCCAATTCTTTCCGCCGGAAAAAACTGCAATGCTTAGAAGGGACATTTTGATGTTTGAGCAATAGCGGGGTGAACCTTTCTACGAGGCTTGGGCCCGTTTTAAGGATCTCCTCCACAAGATCCCTCATCATGGCATAAACCTTTGGTTATTAGTTCAAATTTTCTACGACCATGTTGACTATCACACTAAGCGTACCATCGACAGAGCCGCGGGAGGCAAATTGCGTGATAAGAATGCCGAGGAGTCATGGGCAATTATAGAAGAGCTCGCTGTCGATAATAATGAGATTTGGGAATTTAAACATACGGTGGAAGCGGCCATCAATGCAGTCTCGGCATCTGGAGGAACCACCGAAATCCCTGATGAACTCTTATGCAAACTTGAGGCAAAAGTTGACTATTTTGAGAAAAGGCAAAGGAGACCCTTAAGTCCTAGACAAGCCACTGTCAATTCTGTCTCAAGATCAACTTCGGCACCATTATCTGAATCACCTTCTAGAGAACATGTCGAAACTTTTCAGAGATACACCCCACCTTGCTCTCCTCCCAAGGAACTTAGCTCGGAATTTGAGGCTAGGATGAGAGAATATATGGCGACTCACTCTGATCGGCTTGCTAGATTCGAAGAAGCAGTTTATAAGCAAAAAGAGGAGATGCAGGAGAAAATGAATGAGATATTGAGTCTATTGGAGGAGTATGCCAATCAGAAAACCCCCGAACGAATACTGCTAAGGAAAGAAAGCGCCACTCCCACCACCCAATTTGTTAACTCCATCACCATTGTCCATAAAGATAACGAGAAGGTAAAAACTCCTGCTAAACAGACCTTAGAAAAACCGCCTGAGTCCCAACCTTTGAGCTACTACCTGAAATACGACATAAACAAAAACACCATAACAAATTGGATTAAGGGTGATAGGCGTAACCAATCCTCCGAACAGGTTCCCGAAAAAGAGAAAGAAGAGGAAGATGAGTATGATACGCTTATTGGAGGATCAGTGGTCGAGAGGTTACTGGTACAGAAAGTGGCCACCAAGCAGGTAGCATGTGGGAATTTTGAATTACCAACGAGCATCGGGGACTTGAAACATCTTAGTGCTTTCGCCGACCAAGGATCGGAAGTAAATCTTATGCCCCTGACTATCTACATCCAACTGACGTCAAAGATGCCAATACCCACTCGTGTTAGGCTGTCTCTTGTTGGGCACTCGTACATATACCCCCTAGGAATAGCAAAAAATGTATTAGTCAATGTTGCAGGATTCATGTACCCCGTCGATTTTATGATCATTGATGATAAAGGGGATGGATGCATGCCAATAATCCTTGGGGCACCATTCCTCACCACCGCTAGGGCTGTCATTAAGTATGAAGATAGGAAGATTGAGCTTAAATCTGGGAAGAGAAAGATTAGCTTCCACATGACTCCGCGAAGTGGGCATGAGAATTTGAGTTGGAGAATGATTAAAAACAACATTGGCACGACGCCCATTCGTGTTCAGAATAAAATTCTTGCATGGGAGGCAAGAATCAAAAGCTATAAGAAAGCTAAGGATGAAAGAAGAAAAAGCAATGAGGTTCCGATTGAACTCAAACACACTCAACACGAAAGCACTCATACACCGTTTGAGGAAGGGAACTTAGTACTCTTGAGACACTTAGAAACAACAATACCACCCGATAAACCAAGTCCTTGGTGGTATGGGCCATTCACAATCGAAGGATTGAGCCAAGATGGGGTAGCTAACTTGAGAAGCAAATTAGGTGGGAAGGTGATTGCGAGTATTGATAGATTGAGGCACTACCACCATAACAGTAATGATCGCAATTATATGGGGTACATCATTTCAAATGATGAGATCACGTAGTAACCCACGACTTTGAGTCTAGCTACAAGACTCGTAAATAAAGAAAAGCGCTTCTTGGGAGGCAACCCATGTTTTGTGTGATTTTTATTTGTTTGATTGTTATTTGCTTCTGTATGCATGTTTTATTTTTATTGTTGGTTGATCATGTTTCTCTACTAAAATGTGGAAATACTTTATTATGTTGTTTAGCCTAGTCTTAACTTCAACCTAAAGGTATTTTTGCAAAAGATAAGTGTAAGGGGAAACCCCAAATATGTTTTTAAGAAACAAACCGATCATGATTCTCCACAATATTAAATGAACATGTATATTCGTATTTGTTAGAGTCAAATGCTTGTATTGAGTCATAATGAAGTTTTGCAGGATTTTCCAGGAAGTAGGACAAAGTTTTTCCAAAAATTTTCCGGAAACTTAACATAAGAATTTCTGCAGGTCCATTCTGACGGCGTCAGGGTATTGCTCTTGACGGCGTCAGGAGTTAAAATCTGGAAATTTTACCGGTTTTGTTTTTCTAACGGAGTCTTATAGTTTTTGTGGATTATTAAGTTTTATAATCTCCAGGAAATCTGCAAACTTCATTCCACAAGCATTATATCTTACTTTGTTTTCTAGGATTTAGTAACTTATATAGGATGCCGCCGATTTTACGCGAGGTTGCCTTGTCTACTTTTGTCAGGATTTACAGGTTATTTATGACAAGAAGATGATTTATATTCTGGAAGGGAAGCTTTGATTGTTCGTTTTCTTGGAAGAAGATTTAACCTGGCCAACTAAAATCCATACCGAGCGAATCAGGGGAGTATTTGATTTCATTCTCTTTACTTTTTAACTTTTACATTCTTTACTTGAACATTGGGGACAATGTTCATCTTAAGTGTAAGGGGAGGGTAAAAAGATGATACCTTACATATGCACTTTCGCTTGAGTTTGTTTTGTTTGATAGTAGATGAGTAATAAAACTACGAGAAATACTTGTTAGTGTAATTTTAGCGCCAAATTTAAAATTTTTTACAACATTTAGGAGTGAAACTTTAGCCATAGCAAGCGTCTCATGGATAGGAGATTGTATGACTAGCACATAACCGTATATTCAGAAAAATTTTCCACCCAAAAATGTGAGGTTCGCCTTTAGATTTGATAGGAAAAGCATTTATTATTGGTGCTTATGAGTGTACCGGTAGCATTTAGATTCTAGAACTTGCGTTAGTGATGCATCCCGAGACCGCGAGTGAGACTACATTCGTGTGGTAGGATTTACTACATGATAAGAGGCATTAGGATCACCCTTGTGTTAAACCCGTATTACAATTACTTGACCATTTAAGTCATATTACTTGGCTAGTTAAGTCAACTAATTTTTCCCACACCCTTAGTGTTGTACTCATTTTTAGTACACGATACCCCTAGTACACCCCTCCGAGCCTATCTTTTCGTTTCTAACTTTAAGCATCTTACTTAAAGGAAGAATTTGTTACACCCCACTTAAATGTACACCCAAATCGCCTTAGCCTTCCGTGTATGCGCTCATTTTTAGTGCATTATTGTTATTTGTTAAACCCTAAGTTAACTTTCTAATTGATTACATGGTTGCTAAGTCGAGTCATATCCTTGTACATATTGTTTTGGGACGATTGGGACTCGTGGGTAAGTACTTATTTTATGGAGTAATGGGGAAGAACATCACTTATTACCCCCATATGTACGTTAATCTTAAAAGTGCTCCTAGTGTTTTGATCTTAATTCGAGTCATTAGATTAGTTAATTGTAAAGTATGTAAAGATTCAAGTGTAAGGGGAATACTCAAACCCCTATGATGTATTATTTTGGATGGTAGTAAGAGTGTATGCAAAAAAAAAAAAAAAAAAAAAAAAAAAAAAAAAAAAAAAAATCGAAAAATTAAGAAAAAGAAAAAAAAATAGAAAAGAAAAAAAAAGAGAAAAAAACATACGGACTACCATCCCGTTTTTATTCTATGTTCATTTTATGTTTTTGTTATTTTTCATTTATTAGCTTAAGTCGAGTCTAGTCTTGGCTTAGCAACGCCATCTTGTACATGTAATTAACCAAGATTGTTAACTCGCCACCAGTAAAACTTCCTTTATCCAACAAAACCGTGTAATTCATATCCCTACACCTAACGTTATAACCCTTTAAAAAGACCTCTTTGATAGTTTATCCTAGGTGCTTACGCCATGTGGTGGAGGTTTGATCCTTTCCCAAGCCTATGGTAATCTATTTTGCTATGACAGGTAGTGAGAGATATCTTCCATTTCCATAATGTTATATTACTTTATTACACCCGAGAGATGTGAGTATCTAAACACTATTTGTGAGGTGCTTGTGTATGACCTCCGTGCTTGTCTATTGGTCTTTAGTGGAACGATTATTTGTTGTAATTACTTTTATATTAGTGTTAAATGACCCCTAACTTGTCTTTTGAGTAGAATAAAAGCTCATTTGCTTGAGGACAAGCAAATCTCAAGTGTAAGGGTATATGATGAGGCGAAAAATGATCCGTTTTTAGGGGGTCATTTAAGCCCGAATCCGACTTTATTTGATCAAATATTGCCCTAAATCGTTCCTTTTGTGATTTTAGGTGTTTGGAGAGTGAATTCTGGAAAAGAAGCTATTTTGGACGTTTTTGGAGCATAAAAGTGAAGAAAACGGCTAAGTACCTAATTTGCATGCTGAAAATACAAGGTGACGGCGTCAAGACCATCAGCTTGACGGCGTCAGACATGAAGAATTAAATATCGAAGGTGGTGACGGCGTCAGACGGACTCGTGACGGCGTCAAAGTGGCTAAATTAATATACCGTGGGTGGTGACGGCGTCACATAGGCCGTCATAAGTGGATCAAGGCCGTCCGAGGAAGTATATGGCGGCGAGGTGACGGCGTCAGAAGTTACTCTTGACGCCGTCAGAATGTTTTTCCTATATATAGTTTTCTAGTTTTTTCATAAAAAAAAGAGAGAAGTTTTGGTGAAACCCTAAAGACGATTTTGGTGCCTCTTTTACAGGTTTTTCAAGGGTTCCAAACCCTTGAGACCTTGCATTGTAATTGAGATAAGTGTACTTTCAATTCAATCAATATGTCTATATGTTGGTTGTTTATCTCTTGTTCTTGTCTCAATTCCATTATGCTAGGCTAGATCTCTCTTGTGTTTGCTTAGATCTAATGAAACCTAGATGTTGATTATGTGTTGATTACTTGTCTATTCTTGTTTTGAATGAATGATTTATATGTTAGGCTTAAGAAAACTGGCAGATCTCCAAATGGTAACATGCTTGAACGTCTTAAGAAACATGAACTGAGGCGTACTAGGTCTTTATTGGTTGTATTTAATGCATGAGCCACTGTTTACAATCCCTATAGTTGTGCTGGGTCATGGTGTAGGAGGAGATAAGAGCTCATAGAGTTGGGGAGTTATGTATGCCACCCCACGAATGGTATTAAGGAATACAATCCGTCATTCATACAAGTGTAACAAGTAATTAACATGTAAAAGATATCTAGGGAGTAGTGAAGTCTAAGTAAACACAATTTCTCCAACCACTGCTCACAACCTTAGTATAATTTAGTTTAATTTCATTTTCATTATTTTAATAGCTTTGGGTTAGTTGAATAGCAACTAATTCCGCCCACTCTTCCAAAACCCGAGATTTTACTTGCTTTCATAAAAATATAAAAATACAAAAATAATCATCTCTCACCTCTAGAACTATTAATTAGGTTTTCTAATCCTAGCGACACTATTCCTAAGCTGAACGATCAATCCCCCGGTACTTGTCACTATACTATACTACAACGATCAGGTACACTGCCTGGTGGGGGTTGTAAGCTTCTCGAGATCCCTCGAGAGGTAAAGCAAGGTGCGATTCCCACGCATCAAAGAATTAAGATTATCATGCTCTATGCTTTTATATGATTGTCTAACCTTCTTGGATACATGAGTAATTGAGTTTCAAAGCGTGTCGTCAAACCAAGTTTTTACGCGTAATGCTTATCCACTTGATAGCATCTCTATGCAATTTAAAAGGTACGCATTACTTCAACTCGGCTTTTATTGTCTCTTGTTTGTAGCATTATGTGTAGGATTATGTGTTATTAGTAATACTCTAAAAGTGTTTACTTGCTATTAGTAATAACTAAGATTTGACTCTATGTAAAAGGGAATTTCGTCATTAGTACTAGTAGGAGATATAAGGTGTTTTGGTTCTTTAACCATCTAGAGATAAACATGAAAAACTCTTGAGTGAGTCTCACTCAACTCTTGATTACAAGTAAGCTAACTAAGAATTTCCTAAGTGTTAAAATGTCTAACACTTTTGTGTTGCTTGCAAAACAAACCCTTGTTAAACAACTTTCTCAAACATCATACTTTGAGTCTTTAATTGTGTTTTTCTTCAATCACTCCTTTATGATAATCTGACATAAAACACACAAGGTGAAATAAATCACATTAGCATACATTAGGATGTGTGAAAGAAAATGAGTTTTCAACATCTAGGATTTATACATCAAATGTGACACATAGTCTCATGATGTTGTACCTCTTGGACTTTTTCAAAATAAATAGAGTTCATAGTGTCTTAAGTAAGAAAACTCAAAGAGTCGAGGAATCGTTGAATATAACATTTAACGAGTAATCCCCTCCTTCTAAGATATCATCTTTGGTAGATGATGACTTAGTCGAAAGTCCAAATGATGGCAAGACAAGCATGGAGTAAAAATACAAAATAACATCTTCTCACCATGAGTCAAACATTGAATCAAGTAAAATTGACTTAAGTTATAAAACTTGATTTATAGGTCATAGTTGTGTCTAAACAAATTCAAAAAAAACAATATTTGGAATTTAGAATAAAACAACTAGTGAAACAAAATTGATATTTCAAAGTAATCAAGTGAGTATTGTGTCAATATTTGAAAGACTTTTGACAATAAAAGCAAGCCACAAAAGCAAGGGTTTTTAACTTAAAGACATTCCTAGTTTCTCTCTTGTTCTTAATAGTTAAGTTTTTGATGACTTATCAAGAATGAGATTAGTAAATCCGTAGGTAAAACTAAACATAGAGAAATGTTTGGGAGACTACTTGTTCTCATAACATTTAGACTCAACATTATGTTTAGCTTTTGTCTATGTGCTCGTGTTAAAGAAGATCCTTAAACAACTCGTTAGTTGAACCTAGTTGGATACATCATAAGGTACTACACATCTAGGATTATGGTATCCCAAAAGAACGGGAATAGAAACCATAGTGTTTGACAAATGGAATTATGTCGGTAATAAGTTGATAAGATAAGCACAAGTGGTACTTGCACTTTTATAATTACTTACCCAATGAGTCTCCAAAACACGTAAGGTTCTCAAATTAGTTTTTGATGGAGAAGCACATCAACAAGCTCCACTTGAACAAGCAAATTCGTGTCAACAACGGAATTTATCTCATCAACATTGTTATCCCTTCAACAAAGGAAGCATCGACTTCGGCAACAATTCAATCCATTATGTTCTTAGTAGACATATTGTGATCCCTCATCATCGCCTTGGTAAGATTGTTCATTGAGGAACGTCTTTACTAAGAAAGTCTTCTACGTCAACTATTCCATCAACGCGTTCACAAAATCTCTTGAATGTGAAGCATTCATAATTCCTAGGCTTAGTCAAAGACTCATAAGACCTAAAACCTTAGTTTTGAACATTAGGATAAAACCACAAAAATCATGACAATTCCTTTTGAGGTTTCCCTGCAGAACCTACGGTACCTTCAGACCATACGGGCGGAACCCATTTTTTGGTTCCACCTGGTCCGCCAAACCTCAGAATGTTTAAACATTTTATTTCAAAGCCAAACACCCTCTTAAATCTTAACAAAAACTAACAAACAGCATTACCCTCTCTAAAACACATATCCTCACGAATTTTAGGGCTTCTAATCCAATCTCTTCCAATCCAACTAACTTTGTAAGTATTTTAATCACAATTACATTTTTAATTTAATCATAACATTTTTGCTTACAATCATTAACTAGAATCTTAGGGCTTTTGCATAAAACTTCATGATTCATGAAAAACTTGGTGGCTAGTTAATTATGTATTTCATTAGTTAAGAAATGTATCTTTTCTTTGTTACCTTGATTTACCAAACACACCAAGAGCATTATCTTTCTAATTGCAACATGATTCATCACCACATTGTTAAAACAAATGAAAAACATCGTTTAAACATCACTTGCATACTATCTCTTGAATGCTAAAGGGGATACATAACTAATATGTATTTTTGGGTACATTCAATCGAAGACACATTCAATTAGGAGAGTGTTGGTTATCTTTTGTTTTTACAACAAAATTTGCATAACAAAACGATTTGGGAATCAAAATGAGTCAAGATAACCATATCTTCACATTGTCTTGCATATAAGAATTTATTAGAACATCCTCGTTGTTAAAAGTCATTAACATACAATTTTATGTTTTCTAGGAATCAACATGCCTCCCGCAAACAAATCCGATCACAAAGAAACCCTTAAATACATGACCAAACACCATATGACCAAAGGTCTCAACTCGGTTCAAGTAGAAACCTTTAAGGCATTAGAAAAACGCTATGTTCACGAAGGTAGAACCATTGATCCATCCTTTCTAGAAGGAACATCTATTTGCCAAAACTTTGCCGCAATTCACTTTGATTGTCTCCTTGATATAGATGAGCCTATTTGTCCTAGGTTCATCTTGGAATTTTATGCAACCGTAAACCTTTCCTCATGTGCCGGTGGTAGGATCTCATTAAACTTCACAACTAATCAAATATCACATGATATAGATTTGAAAGACTTATCTATAATTCTTGGTGTACCAAATGAGGGAACTTGCCTCTACATGGATAAGTGGCCCATTTCAAGTCTTGATACTATTGATCGTTTTTATCCATACGATACACCTCTTGCTAGTAAGGAAACTATTAAGGAACACCTCTTTGTTAGAACCTCTACCACTAGGGTGAACCGTTCGGGGAATACTGTAGATAAGGATCCTTTTGGTATGGAGCTCAATGAGCTTAAACCACAATTTAGGAAGTGGGAAGAAATTCTTAGGGCTAATGTCATAAGTACCATAGGAAATAGAGATCACATCAACACATACATATGCTACATGCTTTATAGCATTTCCACCGGTCAACCCTTCAATTTAGCCTACTACCTAGCCAAAAGAATGGCCGACATATCCTTGGTCGGAACAACCGCTCTTCCATATGGAATGTTTCTTACCCGCCTCTTTAGAGCAATCTCGCCCATTTCTCCTAACGAAAATGGAATACACCTTGACTACGCTCTCGTTCCTCACATCTTCGTTCCTCTAAGTGATAAACAAGTTTTCAAAGGTAAGGGCAAACGTACTCGCTCACCTACACCATCATCATCATCATCATCTGACATGAGAAAGGATGATTAACTTCCTAACTCTAAGTTACCTCCTTTAGACTACCTTCTAGAACTCCCCGTCATTGAAAATATATCCGAAGAGTTCAAGCAAACCAAAGGAATTTTCAAGTGCTTTGGAAGGTACATAAGCAAGCTCAATAAGAGGATAGACCGGTTATGAGACGATTAAGGAGTGTTTGGCTTAAGAATGCTTTAGAATCGTCTTTGTGTTAAAACTACGTGAATTATGTGTTTTTCACTTTCATGGTTTATTATGTTTGTTGGATTATGTTTGTATGAACTTTTATGCATAATGACAATGTTTAAGGTGTTTGTCATTTTTTTTCTATGCTTATGGCAATTCTTACTAAGTATAGTAAAATCCTCGACCTCAAGGTCAAAGTCCCATGATATGTATGTTTACATGTCTAATTTTTGCATTGCCTAACCAGAAATACCTTATCTCTTTGATTTTAGGAGTTTTTGAAAATTTTGAAAATCGTCTCGCGGGTCAAAAACGAGGACTGTCTAATTTTTTACCCCTGGCGGATCTGGCAGTACCCAAAATTGGGGTCCGCCAGTGTAATTTCTGGGAAACCCAGAAATGGCCCAACGGACCAGACGGAACCCAAAACAGGGTTCCGCCTGTGTATTGTGAGGGTTCCGCCAGTCAGTTGCAGAAAATTTTTGTTATTTTTCTTAAGTCCAAAACTTGTAAAGTGTCAAACCATTATCCTAAGTGAGAAACATCTTCCATTAACTCCAATAACCATATTAGAACAACTCTCACTCAATAAAACAATTAGGAAGCCACTTCCCTCCAAAAATTCAAATTCAAACATAACTAACCCAAGGAACCCTTTTAAAGGATCCTTCAAACCATTGAAATATTTTCAACCAAATCACATCCCATGATCACAAAGCATTGAGTGCATATGTTGATCTTTCACTCCACCCTATTCCATTGAATTAACATCAAATGATGTGACATGGTCATGAAAATCATTTGAAACCTCATTCTTTGAATGGTAGAACATCAAATCCAAACACCCATTTCAACACCTTTTCAACCTTATAAATTTGAAAGTTTTGCAACAATTCAAATCACACCATAACCATCAAAATCCTTCTCAAAAACCACTAGGATTAGGGTCAAACCTTGTTGCTTCAACAAAACCGTCAAGTCAAGCTCATCATCTTCAAGTGATGCTTCGCTTAACATTTCTTCACCTATCGAAGATCTCCTTAACCTCACTAACTCAACACCATCCTCAACACATTTCAATACCAATGTGATCACTATTCAAGATTTGCTTAATCTTGCTACTTCAACACTTACACCAATGGAACTTTTCCATACACCACCAACATCACCACATCCACTATTGGAAACTTTTGAAAACCTATCACCTAAACCATCAAGCCCTCCATCATTGTCACTTTTTAACACCATTGCCGAAATGGAAACCCAACAACAACCAACATTTCAACCAAATGAGTCATTGGATGATGCACCTCATTCACCGTCATTGCTTGAGAGTTTGGCCTACCGTTATGCTAATTCCTCAATTTTTCCAAATGATCAAGGTCATACACACCTACAATCATTTGTGTTTCAACCCATTCACAAAAACCTTCATGGTAACCATTTACAAATAACCAAGCCTACACCATTTTATTCAAACAACAACCACCACAACAACAATAATCTTCCACCAAGACCAACAACAACCACCACCCAAAACCATTGTTGTTTCACCCTATCCAATAAAATGAGGTTTATACTAAACCACATTTTGGATCTTCTACAATCCTCGTCTCACACACCTCAACCATAGAGTCTCCAAAATGAAACAAAACCGTTTCTTTTGGAAAATGTTTCCCATCTAAACCAACAAACCAAAACCATGCCATCCTTTCCACCTTCAAAATAAAGCCCGCTACAACCACAACCCACATTTTCACCCTTAAACAACCTTAGCCTTGTTTTTGGAAAATGTTTCTCACAAAGGAAATTGATGATTTCCTTGTAGCATTTTATGGTCTTAGTTTATTTTTTGTTTTTCTTTGTTTTTAAAAGTAGGATGTTGTCATCTTAATTTTGTGTCTTTGACTCTCTAAGAGTCAAATTTTTACAATTTAATGAAATTCATTCTACAACAAGGTTTGAATTGTTTGATGACCATTTGGGTATGATGTGTGAACAATACTTTGATATGGAACCCTACATTATTTTGTGCTTTAGAAACTAACCTCTCTTTTTGTAGGTTCATTATCCATGTTTTCCTTCCTTGATACTCCATTTAGGGGAATAATATTCAAGGGGGAGCATGAGTGTTGTACTATTTCACTTCACAACTCTAAGTTGTGTTTAAACATGAAATACTTTCATGACTTATCTTGTGCAACAACTAACCTTTTTTGTAGGTTCAAAATCCATGTCTCCTCTCTTGGCACTCCATTTAGGGGGAGTATCGTCCAAGGGGGAGCAAGTCTTTATTCCGCTTCGCTACTCTTCTTTTTGTTTCGACAAAAAGGGGGAGAATTTAGATATAAACTTGTTTCAAAAAAAAATTTTCTTGTGCATATCACATCATCTTAGCAAAAACAAGTTTTTATACCTAACTTTATAAGACTTAACACTAAAACTAGTGACTTACTTATAAATAAAGTTTATGTTTTGTCATCAACAAAAAGGGGGAGATTGTTAATACAAATATCACCTAAAAACGTTATTTATATTTTACGATCTTTGCTAAGTTTTGTTAATGACAAAGTATGAAGTTTAGCTATAAGTAAATCATCACTTTAAGTGTTGAAGTCTTGTTTAACTAAGGTTAATATTTCCTTTTAAACAAAACATTGTGTTTATTACTTAAACTAAAATGAGTCTTGTCACATCATGTTTGTTTCTTTATATAGTAAGGTCACATCACATTTAGGGCAAGTTTTGTCATGATGCATTTATGGAAAGAAATGTGTTTGACTAACTTTATTGTTGCTTGCAAGCTTTATATTTGACTTGATTTAAGTGATGTGACATTGTTTGGTTGCTAGGAGTTATGAGACAAGACCTTGTTTGGTTTGCAAGATTTATTGCAAAATCAACTGCAGCCCTGGCGGTACCCTGGGGGTACACAGGCGGAACCCTTTTGAGGGGTCCGCCTGATCCGCCAGACCTGCAGTGTTGTTTGCTATAAATACCAAGCCATAACTTGATTTTTGGCTAACCCTTTTAGGACATATATTCACATACTCTCTCAACTAACTCAGTAACCTTTTGATTTTTGATTCTCTTATGTAGCAAGGGACTTCACAAGATCATTCAAGAAGTTACAAGCTTCAACTCTAAAGTTGCAAGTCTTGATGGCTTGGTCATGTATGAGCTTTGATAGTTTGCACTTCATATGTGTCATGTATATAGAAGTAAGTGGTTAGTATTTTAGGCCTCAAAATACGTAGTGTGTCGGGAGTTGTTGTACCCTTGTAAAAGAACTAACGGGAGTGGTTGTACCCTTGGAAAAGAACTCGACATCTAGCTTTGTGTCGGTAAAAGTGTAAGCGACGTACGGGAGTTGTTGAACCCATGTAAAAGAACTCGACATCTAGCTTAGTGTCAGAAAAAGTGTAAGCGACGAATGGGAGTGGTTGTACCCTTGTAAAAGAACTCGACATCTAGCTTAGTGTCGGTAAAAGTGTAAACGACGTTGTAAAGGTTTTCTCCGCAGGTGAAAGGAGCTTGTTGATTAGTGCTTATAACTCTCAAGTTGGAAACTCGGGGCGTGGATGTAGGGCAAGGAAAAAGAGTCCTTGTAGCCGAACCACGATAAACAATCGTGTTGTGGTTTGATCGTTTCTTTCTTTATCTTTGCTTATTACATGTTGTCCTTTAGTTATAATTGCTAATCACATATAAAGCTTTCCAAAAGAATTAAAACAAGTAAAGTTGTACTTATATCTTGAAACAAATGTAAAGCTTTTCAAAGAACTAAAACAAGCAAAGTTAGGATCATCACAAGTAAAGCTTTTCAATGTATGAAACAAGTAAAGTTAGAATTGTTATTCACATGAAAAGCTTTTCAAAGAATCAAACATATAAAGTTGTGTTTATATCTTTAAGCAAACGTAAAGTTTCTAAAAGGATATTTAAGCTAAATAAGAATCGAAAAAGTGGGAAACTATTCAACCCCCTTCTAGTTTTCCACAGATTTTTCAAAAACTTTCAACAACTCGGGCGTCATTAGTGGGGAGCGCCTTCGCTTCAACCCATTTGGACAAGTAATCGACGGCCACGAGAATGTATTTATTTCCTCTTGATGACGGGAATAGCCCCATGAAATCGATGCCCCAAACGTCAAAAATTTCACAAACTTGAATCGCATTTTGCGGCATTTCATCTTTTTGAGAAATTTTCCCTTGACGTTGGCAAGAATCACATGTTTTCACCAATTCATGGGCATCCCGATATATCGTCGGCCAATAGAAGCCGGAATCGAACACTTTATTTGCGGTGAAATTGGCACCATGATGTCCCCCCGTGGGTCCACTATGGCATGCCTTAAGAATTTCAACGGCTTCCGTACCGTGAACACACCGCCGGATCACTTGATCCGCACAGACTTTGAACAAATAGGGGTCGTCCCAAAAATAATGTTGGACATCTTTAAAGAATTTCTTCTTTTTTTGGGACGACATCCCTTGCTTAATGAAGTTCCCCGCATGGTAATTCGCAAAATCGGCGAACCATAGGGTACTTTGGTCAAGTTTAGTCACGCTCCCAAGTGTCTCGAGAGGAAATGTTTCGGTGATTTCCTTGTTCTCGAGAGCACTTTGATGGGGGTTCTCAAGTCGTGAAAGGTGATCCGCAGCAAGGTTCTCAGCTCCTTTTTT
This sequence comes from Artemisia argyi, assembly GCA_030686995.1. NCBI lineage: Eukaryota > Viridiplantae > Streptophyta > Magnoliopsida > Asterales > Asteraceae > Artemisia > Artemisia argyi. Next base: position 204,753,640 of record CM060700.1, read on the forward strand.
GTCTCGTATTTCAACATCAAATTCTTGGAGCAAAAGAACCCACCGCATTAAACGTGGCTTAGCATCTTGCTTTGCCATTAGGTATTTTAGGGTTGAGTGGTCCGTATACACTATGCACTTCTTAAGGAGCAAATAAGGTCTGAATTTCTCAAAAGCATAGATGACCGCTAACATCTCTTTTTCGGTAGTTGTGTAGTGATGTTGGGCGTCATTCATGGTCTTACTTGCATAGTGTATAGGTTGAAAGTACTTATTCTTACGTTGCCCCAGAACTGCACCGATGGCATAATCGCTTGCATCGCACATTAGCTCAAAAGGTAAGTCCCAATCGGGGGCAACTAAGATTGGTGCCTCCGTTAACTTCAGTTTTAAAACATTAAATGCATCGACGCATTCATTTGTGAAGTTAAACGGAGCATCCTTTTCTAAAAGGTGGGTCAAAGGCCGGGCAATTTTGGAGAAGTCTTGTATAAAATGTCGGTAAAAGCCACCATGACCAAGGAAACTTCAGATTCCTTTGACGGTCTTAGGATGAGGTAGCTTAGCAATAACATCAACTTTTGCACGATCTACCTCAATCCCAGATTTTGAGATCTTATGGCCGAGGACTATGCCCTCTTTAACCATGAAGTGGCTCTTCTCCCAATTTAGAACCAAGTTGGTGCTTTCACACCATTTCAGCATATTCTTTTTAATGGGAGAGGCAAGAGTCGAAAGAACTTCCATAGACGGAGAAGTCGTCCATGAACACTTCCATGGTTTTTCCAATTATATCGGAGAAAATGGCCATCATGCACCGCTGAAACGTGCCTGGAGCATTACAAAGACCAAAGGGCATTCTACGATAGGCAAACGTTCCATACGGGTAAGTAAAAGTGGTCTTTTCTTGATCCTGGGGATCAATGGGAATTTGAAAGTACCCAGAAAAGCCATCCAAGAAACAATAGAACTCATTCCCCGCTAACCGTTCAAGCATTTGGTCCATAAAAGGGAGCGGGAAATGGTCTTTACGAGTTGCATCATTTAACTTGCGGTAGTCGATACAAACTCTCCATCCGGTCACAAGTCTAGTCGGTATAAGCTCATTATCATCATTCTTCACAACAGTGATTCCGCCCTTTTTTGGAACACAATGAATCAGGCTAACCCATGAACTATCCGAGATCGGATAAATCATTCCAACGTCAAGGAGTTTTATAACCCTTTTTGATCACTTCGTAGATTTGTGGGTTAACCCGTCGTTGTTGTTGGACGGACACTTTGTGATTACCTTCAAGTAGAATCTTATGAGTGCAAAATCGAGGGTCGATTCCCTTAATGTCGGATATTTGCCAAGCAATCGCACCTTTATGCTTTCGAAGCACATCTAAGAGTCGGGTCTTCTCCTCATCCTTTAAATCTTTTGAAATTATTACGGGCAATTTATTATTAATTTCCAAGTATGCGTATTCGAGATGAGGAGGCAAATCCTTGAGCTCGAGCTCTGGAGGATTCTCAATAGACGGCTTTACTTCTTTTACGTCTGCCATTTTTAGGTCCATCGGAGGGGAAGAAACAATCGGGTTTCCATTTAACAATTTCTCAATTAATAAAATATCCCCCTCCAGATCAAAGTTATATTATCAATTTCCGGTGAAAATGATTCATTTGAAAGACAAGCATTTATTTCTTCCCACGCGAGATCACTTCCCTCAAACAGAGTGAGGGAAGGGGAAGAATCGGAGACGATCGGTTCAAAAGAAGGAGTGGGATTGCCACTCGAAGCATTTTCGGTAAAACCAAGAAGTTCTTGAGAATACTCCTCCGTAGCTTCGTCAATAACATCGATTTGATTGACGGAAGAAACATCGTAGTCGGAGGAGTATCTCGCGGTTTGATCGAGGTTAAAAGTAACGGCTTCGTTTCCAACACGTAAAGTAATCTCCTCATCGTAAACATCAATTAAAGCACGACCGGTCCTTAGGAACCCTCTCCCGAGAATGAGAGGAACCCATGGATTGGCATCGAAATCAACAACCAAATAATCCGCAGGGAAATGGAATTTCCCAACATTGACAAAAATATCCTCAGCTATGCCAATTGGACGAGACGTAGATCGGTCGGCAAGCTCGAGGGTCATAAGCGTCGGTGTCAAGTTAGGAAGAGACAACTTTTTCCATATCGACAATGGCATAAGGTTAATGCTAGCACCAAGATCGGCCAAGGCGAAGCATTGAACCATACCTGCAAAATTGCACGGTATAAGAAACTTGCCAGGGTCTTCAAGCTTTTCGGGAAGCTTCTTAAGAAGAACTGCTGAGCAATTCTCGTTCATTTGAGTTCTTGATATTTCAAAAAGCTTTTCCTTATTATTCAAAAGACCTTTAAGCATTGAGGTAAATTTTGGAATCAAAAGTATAGCATCCGTGAGAGTTATATCAAAGTGCAACTCTTGAAAAATTTGATAGAACTTTTCCATTTGGTTTTTATCCTTCTCGCGGTGCTTTTGTTCATTTAAACGTGACGGATAAGGCAACTTTGTTTTAACGGGAATATCTTTTTCATAAACAACTTTTTCCTTTCCCTTGGACGTCGGGACCACCGGAGGTTGGATGTCTTCGGTCCTTCCATTATTAATAGGAATTTCCGTATCTGTTGTCGCCTCGGGTTCACGGGCGACTACCTTGGGAGGTAGAGAAGAAGAGGTAGTCGGAGCCGTCGGTCCATCATAAGTAACACCACTCGTTGTGATGATTGCTTCAGCATCGCCCCTTGGGTTAGCGATTGTGTTGCTTGGCAACGTTCCAGAGCCCGAGGGTCGATCATTTAAACGCTTGTTAAGCTCATTGATTTGAGTAGCTAACAACCTTGTTGTTTCTTCTTGTTTTGTCATAAAAGCTTGTTGGTTTTGAAGCAATTGCTTAATCAAATCTTCCGTGGGCGACGGATTTGGAATAACAGCTTGATTTTGATTATTGAAATTTTGCCCACGGTTTTGAAAGTTGCCATGATTCAGATTTGTATTGTTAAAATTCCCTTGATTATTCTGAAAATTCCCATTATTTTGAAAATTGTTCCCTTGAGGCGGGGCTTGGTTTTGATTTCCCTGAAAATTCCGATTTTGGTTAACACCTTGGTTTTGAAAACCTTGATTTTGCCGGTTTTGATTTTGATTGAATTGATGATTACGGTTTTGCACATTATTGTTCTGATTCACTTGATTAGGTTGATTAAACCCGGGTGGTCCATGAAAATGGCTCGAACGGTAGCTGAGAAGATTTCGATCTCCTTGAAGAGGTGGGTAGCCGTTGCCACCCATGTTTGCAGCATACACGTTCTCTTGAGCATAAGAGCCGGTCGACGGACACTCATAATACGGATGTGAACCACCACAAGTCTCACAACCATGACTCACCATTTTGACTTGATGGTTTGGTTTCTCAATAGACATAGCATCAACTTTCTTTGTTAAAGTCAATATCATACTTTTCATTTCATCATTATTTTTCTCATTATTAGACACTTGATGTTTGTTCCTAGAAATTCTCACACGAGCCTTGTTCTCGATTATCATGAAGGCATCATTCGTGTTGCGAGCCAACAAGTTGCCACCCGCAGCAGAGTTGAGTGAGTCTTGATCAACATGATTCAACCCATTATAGAAAGTATCAATCTGCTGAAGGTCGGTGAACCCATGGTTCGGACATTTTTCCATCAAATCTTTGAATCGATCCCAAGCTTCACTAAACGATTCATCAAAAGCTTGTTGGAATCGAAAGATTTGGGATCGGGGATTAGAAGTTTTAGAGGGAGGATAGAAATGATTCACAAACTTAAAAGCAAGGTCATTCCAAGTGTGAATTGAGTTAGGCGGTTCCTTTTCCAGCCAAGTCCGAGCTGCTCCTTTTAAGGAGAAAGGAAACAACTTCAATTTCACCACATCGTGAGGGATTTGATTCATTCTAATAGTCTCAGCGATGTCGGAGAAATTTCGGATGTGTGCATAGGGGTCTTCGTTATCGAACCCGTGAAAGGATATACCCGTTATTAAGTTGAGTAATCCGTGATTGATTTCAAAGTTGGCATTGATGTCCGGAATCACAATAGCTCTCCTCACACCATTGAATGGTGATTGGAGTTGTTCTTCCATCGGACGCGGATCAAATGCCGGTTGTTGTCCCATCGGCGGGATAACATTGTTTTGCGGACCACCCATCGGCGGGGGTCCGTTATGTTGTTCGTTTTGGTTCATCCCCTCGTCGTCAAGGAAATGAACCCGACTCGTATGTCGTAAAACCCGCTCGGGGTTTGAGAGCGGAGACGTAAGATTCTCAGAAGAAGAACGGGTGTGCATACACCACAAGCAAAATCAAAAAGAGAATGAAAAAGAAAAGAAGAAGATGTTTTTTTTTTTTTTTTTTTTTTTTTGATTTTCTTTAAAACGTCACGTTAATTGAAAACCGTTTCCTTCAAACCACTCGCGACGGGACGGGAGAGAAGAATGGATCTCTCTTCAGCTTGCAATTTAATGTCAAAGCTATCCGTATTTCCCGCTTATTCGGTTGTAGTATGAAGTAATCCGACAAACAACTAATTTAACGTTTTTGTTATATTGTTATGCTTATTTGGTTTACAACGCTCCTCCTTTCGGTCGAGTCGAGGATGGTTGAACAAGATGCCAAGTTACGCAAAGAACTGGATGGCTTCAAGCGTAAGTATAAGGCGCTCAAAAAAGACAGGGTTGCTGTGGTCTCGAAGGTCATTCCTTATATGGCAATGGAGTTATATCACAGTGATGAGGTAGGGAAAGTGATTGGCGATGTTATCAATGCCGCCATCTATCACGGGAAATGTGCTACATTGGAGGAGATTGCTGCAACTGGTAACCCCCATCCAACAAGAAAGCCCCAAGTCTGAAGGTAAGTGAAGGCTGCATTGTTTGCAGTGATTTGACCCCGAGGGTGGTATGTACCCGCAAGACAATATTAACTCGTCCTTTGTAGGTTATGACCTACGCTTTGAACAATTTATGTTTCTTGTTTAAGTGGCTTCGGCCTAGACAATATCTATCATCTTTTAAGCAGCCAACTTATGTGCTGCATTTAGTAATGCGAAAGGTGGGTGTATTCCCATCCTTGTTTATATCTTTATCGTTTATTAGTAAACGTTAGTATACATCCTAAGGCTTAAAATAGAGAGCCTTATTGTGTGTACTTTGAACCAAGATTTTATAGCAATCGTATAATTTAATTACTGCCGGAGGGTTGCGACCCGCTCTGTCTTCATCCTTTAAGTGCGAAGGGCTTCAAATACCCTAAGACTATTTAGGAAAGTTAATGTGAATTATATTGGATGCTTAATGACATACAAGACATGAGTATCTCGTACCATCCTTCGAACATTGAAACTTGTGATTACTTGGCTGGGCAAATATTTGTTGTCAAATAAAACAAGAGATTCGAGGAAAACACGTAATATCATTAAGTAGTTATCACTGCTTTGCGTCGTTTGAAGTTGTTCTCCTGAGAGGAGTTATGCGGACCCAATTACTGTAAGCGTTAGATATAGCCTTCGGAGCTTGTCCTTCTTCTCTGAATGGATAAGAGGAGAAAACTTCCTTTGTTGGGTTTTACTCAGTTAGGGGGTAGGCTTCGTCAAGGCCGTGTTACCAGGCACCTTCATGTTTCAACGTGCCGGAAGTTTCGAGTCCTCTGGAACAAAAAAATTGGGAGCCTCTACCCCTTCGTCTGATCGAAGGCTCTTTGTGGAAGATTGATCCGCAGCTGTTCCGACCGCCTTCGAATCACCAGAGAGTATTTTGTTCATCCTTTTTGCTCCAAGGAACTCTTTCTTAGTCAACATACTAAATTGATTCGGCGCCGAGAGTACACTTGCTGGCGTTTGGTTGTCGGCAAAGTCTTTTTTCAGATACTCGATATTATGCTCTTTTAATTCAAGTGCCCATTTGACTATTCTTCTTGGCCTATTGGGATGAGAGAGCATCCGTCTTATTGGTTTGTCCATGAGCACTCGTATAGTGTGTTCTTGGAAATACTTTCAAAGACACCTCGCAGCGTTCACCAGGGCCAGAATTAATCTTTCTGTCTTTGTGTAGTTTTGCTCGATTTCCTGCAGGGTTCTGTTAGCAAAATAAATAGGAATGTATATCCTTCTTCTTTCTGCTAATAGTATTGCGCTGATGCCACCGGGGGTTGCCGCGAAGGAAAGAAACAACGCTTCATTATGATCTGGAATTGTGAAAGTTGGCAGGATTTCCATGCATTCCTTCCATCTTTGAAAAGCTATTTCAGCTTCCTTACTCCATCGGAAGGTTGTTTTACGGGTACCCATGATATAATTCTTGAAGAATGATGAAGGTCCGTAGGCTCCCTTCGAAAGGAACTTAATTAGTGCTTCTAGCCTAACTTCCAGGCTATAGGCTCCTTCTAATCCATTCTGAGCCTGTTTAGCCGTTAACCCTGGGGGACTGTTCCGAGCCTTTCGGTTTGTGGTCTGCCTTTTCTTGGGTTGACTCTTCTCGATGCCGAAGGTACACATTTTTGGATTCAGCTTCATGTTGATTCTTCTTAATTGAGCAAACGTCTCTTCGATGTCGGAGAGTAGGTCCTCCTCCATCTTACTTTTGATCACCATGTAGCCAGCATAAACTTCCAAATTCCTTCCCATTTGTTTATCGGAGGCTTTTTCTATCAGCTGTTGATATGTAGCCTCAGCATTCTTTAGACCAACAGGTACCCTCATATAACAGTATGTGGCATTCCCTACGTGAAAGGCTGTCTTTTCCTCGTCGTCTTCCGCCATTTGTATTTGATGACACCCTTTATTAGTGCTGAGGAAGCATTTCAACTGATAATCTAATTAAGGTATAGATCCTTCATCTGCCTCTGTTGGAAGCCATACGTGTTTAGCACAAGCTTTGTTGATGTTTGTGAAATCTATACATGTGTGCAGACCTCCGTCTCTTCGTTGGATTGCTATGGGGTTAGCGACCCAGGATGGATTCTTTACTTCTCTAAGTATCCCAGCTTTCACTAGCTCGCTTACTTCTTTGATGATGGTTGAATACTTCTCGGGAGTCATACTTTGACGTGGTTGTTTAGATGTTTTGACGTTTCTTGACTCATGGAGCCTATGCTCTGTGTTGAAAGGCTCCCCATCAATTATGAGCGTTCTCGGAATTCCCGTCATGTCTGAGTATGACCAAGCGAACATATCTTTGTAAGCCTCAAGTAACTTCCCTAATTTCTTCTTGAATGTGGTAGGGAGTTGCTTTCCCACTATTACCTTGTGTTCAGGATGGGATTCGTTTATTGCTACGTACTCCTTTAACCCTTCGATTTCTTTTGTGGATATGCACGGACCTTCTTCGACACCCCTTTTTGAACTTTTCGTAGCCTCTTCGTTGTGACTTGAGAGTATAGTTCCGATACCGTGTTCTGTTTGGAACTTAACTGCTGAGTGCACGGTGGAGACTACCATTCCCATCTTTTGCATGGCTGTTCTTCCGATCAACAAATTGTAAGGGGACGTCGACCTTACAATAACAAAGTTAAGGGTTTCAGTCCTCGTAAAGCTTCCCTCACCGAATGTTACTTCTAAAGGCACTTCTCCTAGAGGCCATGAACGTTCACCCGAGAACCCTACCAAAGGAATCCTAGGTTCTACCCATTTTGACCTGATCGAGGGTTGCAGTTTCATGAAACAGTGTTCGTATATTACTTCGCAGGAGCTTCCACAATCCATATAAACTTTGTTGACCTCTAGGTTGGAGATTATGACTTTGATGACTACTGGATCATTTGAAGGGTATCTTCCTACCTCGGAGGGAAATGTTACTTCACCTACGTCATGTAGCTCCCTTTCGGTAGCCTTCCTCTTTAGGTTAGGCTCTCCCTGACGGACCATGAGGATGGGAGCTTCTTGAGGGGTAGTGTCCTTTCCCAGCTGCGTGTCGGATATTTTTTCCTTACCCTTCTTTATACCTTTCACTAGATGCGCTAGTTGCCCCGTTTTTACTGCCTCTTCTATCTGCTTCTTCAACTCTCTACAAATGTTTGTTTCGTGGCCGTAGTCTTCAAGGAAGTGGCAGTACTTGGTCATATCTCTGTTTCTGCCCTTGCTTGTCATGCGAGGGGGTGGCTCAAAAGCCTTAGCAACCCTCTCCGTTGCCAGTATTTCTCTTGGCGATTTGGACATGCTTCCTAATAGGCCGTGATTGGGATTTTTGTGGTAAGGGGTGAACCTGCCGTGGTTCTTGTTTTTCTTTGACCCTTCCCACGAAGAGTGCTTCGAGATTTTACTACCGTGTTCCCTGCTTTCAATAGGAGCTCCATTGGTGGATACCTCTTTAGCTTCGATCCAGGTGTATGTTTTCTCCATGAGGCCTTTATACGTGGCTGGGAGATCGGTGGACAAGAATACCAAAGTTCGGTTTTGGAGACCATGTACGAAGCCAGAGATACGCTGATCTTCATGTAGCCCCAGGATCTGAAGAGTTTTGTCTGTGTACCTGGTGACGAAGGCTCTTGTACTCTCGCTATCCCTCTGTTTGATGTTGTTTGCTATCAGATGAGTTCTCGTGAACTTCTTCTGTTGGCTGAAATGTGACCGGAACTTAGCCTTCAAATCATCGAGATTCACGATGCTACCTGGTTTCTACCCATTCCACCAAATCCGGGCAGAGTCTTTCAAGGTGTACGTAAACATATGGCAGGCCACGGGCATGACCCATTTCTGCATCCTAATCGCCCCTTCAAACAAATGCAAGAAGTTGTCCGGATCCCCCTTTCCGCCATAAGTGCCTACGTGGGAAGGCATCTTCAGGCCATCGGGTAATGGATAGTCTTCAATCCATCTAATGAAAGGCGTTGAGGAGCCCGTAGGCTCCGAGTATAAGTAATTGTAAGGGGCTGCGCCCAGAGGGATGCCAGAATATGGATTATGGTTGGGAGGAATTCCGGATGGATTTTGGTTAGGGTACTGATGGTAAGGTGTGCTCATACTAAAGGGATAGCTGTTATTCATAGCGTAAGGAGGATAAGCTATGGGGTGACCGAAGGATACCGTAGTTTGTGGGAAGCTCTGGTTATTTGGCTGTCCATTTTTACCGGCGGGTAAAGGCTCGTAGGGTAAGTTTGAGTGTGGAATTGGGGATACGTACCATTGGGAGGAAGGTTTCCCCCCATACTGAATAGAGGTGGATTTCCTCCTACGCCAGATGCGTGGGAAGGCTGTGGTGGAACCTCTGCTTCGTTTCTCCCCAAATGAGCAGCCAATAGGGGAGGGAGATTAACCTGCGGGTTTTTCCTTCGCTTGCTCCTTCCATTGGAGCCTTCGGCCATAATTCCCTCTCTCCTTGTGGGGGCCCTTTCAGGAATCTCTTCAAAACTAACAGCCCTTCCATTGGTTCTTCGGCTGGAAGGGGATCCTATAGTGTGTGACCCCCTGCGATTGAGGCCTTGGTTCCATTTCCATCTCCTCATCGTAATCGTCGCTGGAGTATTCCAACTCCCTGCGCATTTCCGTGTTCCGAACCTGTTTCCTACGGGCCTTTAGTAATGATTCCAACTCTTCGAAGTTGGCCTCAACGAAGGCAGGGCTAATGACAAGCTCATGATGAGCAGATGTCGAAGCATGGTGATTGGGCGTTATTTCTGGGTTAGATCGTATGGTGAATGTGGAGGCCGTAATTGGCGGAAGGTTGTTAGGGTCAGTTGATGGTATTGGTGTTAAGGTCGAGAAACCCGGTGGAGGTGTAACTTCTATTTCTGGATTCATGCCGGAATAGTAGCTGGTATATTTGACTGGTTATTTGCTTGGAAATAACGGGACTAATTGTAGCGGGTCCCGCGGATGGCGCCACTGATTGTACAATAAATTGCACGACCAGGCATTCGATGGTGATCAAAGGGTATAAGGGGTGTTGTAATTACGCCAAGCTTGAATATAATCTGAAATAAGAAATACTAAAACACTACGTTAAGTGATTGCGCAGGGGTTGGACCCTGCGAACCACCTCCGGCGTGTGAATAAGTACTTGGTATGAAAATTTAGGTGAAAAATGTAGTAAAGTAAAGTGGGATAGATTGCATACCAGATTTCCAACTCGTCCAAGGCTATTTATAGGGACGAAATAACCTTGGAGAGTGTTAGCACAAATTCCGGAGATCATGGAGGCGTCCCATGACGTGTGGTGGCCACTAGGGCTTAATGTCCCACTCCTCCTAGTTTAGCGGGGAGGCTAAAGAGAAAGAGGAGACGTGGGTAAGACTTGGTCTTACCAATGTTTGGGCTTGGCACATGCTCCGTCCTAATGACTTATCGAAGAATACCCCGAAGGGCTTAATCCTTCGATTGGCGAATTCCCATTTGGTAACTAGATCATAGGTGACTAGTTTTACACCGTTGGAAGTTCTAGGAGGCTAGCCAGAGCCTTCGAAATGTAGGTTGCGATGAGACTCGAAGGGGGTCCTCGAGCTAACTGGAGGGTACATCATCAATAGGCAACTCCATTAAACGGATCATGAACCAAACAATCCATTTACTTGTTATAATGAACATCACATACATAGTTTACCCATTGATTTAGCACCAGTCACCTTCTACATCCAAGCTGTCACATCAATATTATGTCACCTATATGGGGCTATACAGAAGGAAAAAACAGGATGAATGACACCACATGTATTGTTGCAGCATCTGATTGAAACAGTAGCCACTGCAACACCAAAATTTATATAAATCGACGTAAATTATAGTGCAGGACACTTGCAACTGGAAAAGTACTAAGATTAACCAGAGAAATTACACCAAATATAAAAAAACAGTAATTCAGCACTATTGGATTATCGTGATCAGTTCACAAAAGCTATTCAGGGTCTTGCATTCAGAAGGCAGGAATTTAAAGTTTAATCTTCTTCTTCTTTTTGACGATGCTCAACAATGATGTCTACGATGGGTGATGCACGTGGAGAGTCCAAGAGAATGTTACATATCTTCAGCCCTTCATCCTTAGTAACTGCATTGTTGAGTATTATCCACACCTTCTTCAGCACAGGTGACTTGGTCAATATAAATTTCACAAAATCCAATTCATTCATAAAGTTGATGAAGTTTTGAATCTTCAATTCCTTCAAATTCTTCAATGATGTGTTTGGATAATCATCTTCCAATGTAACTAAGGTTAGTGAATCTAGCGCATCTTCATCTGATTCAGGATCCTCACTCATCTATAGGAAGTGTTGGCATTTCCTCTGTCAGTGTATTTTGGAATGAAACGAAACAAAAAATAATACATTATAGATATTTGCTACTTACCTCTATATTAATTTTCTCCAAGCCTGGGGAGCTTTTCACTTGAAGAAATATTAAATCTAACTGATATGTGTTAAGGAACGCCGACCCATCCAAACAAAAGTATTTGAGATGCACTAATGCATTTGGAAGCTCTCCTTGTACTATGTCGTGACCAAAAGACTTGAAACATAGACAAAGCAAAAAATTAACAGCCAAAGATTTTACCAAGTTGAATCAATTATATACCATGTGGATAATATTACCTCACAGATTTCAGGATTAACAGACAGATGTTCAATCATGGGTACACTCTTAAGTAGGTCAATGTAGGTGGAATCATCCCTCTCATCGAAGTGATCATATATAAATATCTGCAGCAGCTTCCAATATTAATATAAGTTACGAAAGCCAATGAGAATGCATATTGTCGTTGGAACTTACCAGAGTCAAGCGTTTAAGTAAAGGACAACTCGATAAAAAAGGTAGAAGTGTTGATTTATAGAATTTTGTACGGATCAATGATAAACTTGTAAGGCTACGGAATCCACAGATCAATGGCGGTTTGAATAAAAAATTGCATTTTTTGAGATATAGGTCTGTTAACTGATGGAACGTGAAGATAGATGATGGTACACTATATTGATCCATCACATCCCAATATTCAGAAACCTTTAGTTTTTTGACAGTATTTTTCCTCGATAAATGGAGTATTATTTGGTCAATTGCAATACAGGTTTTATCTGAGCCTTCCAGGTTAAGGACGAACTCGAGTATCGGACCATCGTGCAGTAGCAGAACTTGGTGTATAGCACAAAAAAATCTACACTTCTCATTTTCATTGAACAAATAATGTGCATCAAACACAAGGTTAGGAATTTTGACCCAGCTATATCTCCATTGTTTTGAGAGGATACTCGTCCTCACTGCATCTTTGATCGGTACAAGACATAAGATGGTTTCTACTACGGTTGAAGGAAGGTCGCTGATTCTATCCGAAGACAAATGTTTAGCTTTAGACAAACGTTTAGTTATAGCTTCCATTTCAGGTAGTCTGGTTTGAAACAATACTAAACAAACGCTGCAAAAAAATCAAGTTAAACTGTGTTTGGTACAACACAGAATAAGCCTTAAAATACAACAGATAAGGTGTCAAGCACAGCTGCACAGTAAATATAATGTTCCTATGATTTGAAGAAAAAGGTCATACTTTGAGAATTTGAGAAAATATTATCCATTTGTTAATTAATCCATTTCTTTATATTCATTAAAATTTTATATTCGAAACATGCTTGGATGAACTGACATTTTGTAATTGATACACCCCATTATGGCTATCCCCTTATTCCTCCCCAATCCCCATGGTCAAAGGTAAAGTAAGAGTCCGGTTTGCTTGAGTTGCTCATCTACCCATGATCAAGTGTGGGGTGAAATAATCAATTTCATACCAGTCACAACAAAACTGTTTAACAAATGATCACTTGTATAACCTTGATTTACCCTTGTTTGTATTATCAATACATCAAATAACTGGAATTCCCAAAACAGCCGACACAATAAAGAACATTACAGCTTTGAAAAGTATATTAAAACACCATATCATCCTTACACATTTTATAGGGGTGTTTGGGATTGCTTAATTACTTAACTGCTCGTCTACTTATTCTAAGACAAACAAGCAGTAATGAGTGTTTAGACAGTACTGCTTATAAACAAGACATAAATTGTTCCAAATGCATATAACTTGCCACAACCTTTACTACTAGCCGAGTTAAAAATATACTCCGCATATGTAAAAGTAAAATCAGCACTATTGCTAATCAACTAATTATATATACATATTTTTATCCTTATCTTTATCCTTAGTATATCAATTCAATAACAGCTCTTTAAACTCCTTACCCAATATTTTACACGCAGGCCGCAGCAACTAATATAAGCAACTCTTTGACCTAAACATTATTTACATTACACGTTCCACAAAACTATTATACACTCCCTATCATTATCAAACGATTTCGCTTTAGAATCAATTCAAGATAAACTAAACCTGATACACCACTTGGAAATTGTCGAGCACAGCGAGTCTAGAATTTCTTTAATCTAGGCTTCTTAAAAATCAACCTTAACCTTTGAGTCATTTTCTTATCAACCATTCTTCATAATCATTCGATTATATGATAATTGGCAAGCACTTTGATAAACCCTAAATCATATTTTAAGGCTCAAACTAATTCACTTAATACCAGAAATTAACACAGAAATGAAAAAGGATAAATCAATTAATTACTACAGCAGCAATAAAAAGGGAAGATACCTGATGAGTTGGATCCCTAATTTTTTACACTGTGTGACTGTAAAATATATGTTCCAAAATTGAAACTAGTTCTATTACCAATCGAGTAATTGTACAATTTGGTCCCTATACTTTTTGACAAGTTTCCCTATACTTTTCATAAGATAATACAGGTGTTTCAAACACTGAGTTAATACTGTGCCAAAATAGGTGTTTAAACAGTGTACTTGGTTTCATTTAAATCTTCATATACATATTTACTTTTTCAAAACACTTGAAAAACAGTATCATCTGAACACATTTTATACGTAAACAAAAAAACAATGCAATCGTTGCTAAGCATCTCAACCGACCAGGCCAAACTCTGCCTTTCTTTTGATTCATGAAACAAAATATTTCAAATAGATAACTTCAACATGTGATGTTTTATTTAGCAACTATATGATGAAACAGCCAGCTAATCAAGAGAAACTTAGTGACGTTGTAAAAAGACAACCAACATGTAAGTGCGCTTTTCACAAACTCCTTAAGAATTGGTATTACTGCCTTCGGGTAATTAGATTTATCACTGACCATACTTGACATGTGACATACCCAGATACCCCGTTGACTCTTACCTACATCCGAGATGTCATATCAACATTACATTGCCTATACAATACAGTAGGGAAAAAAATACAAGATAATTGACACCACGTGTATAGTTGCAGACTTGCAGAATCAAATTGAAACAGTTGCAACTGAAAAAGTTCTAAAGATTAACCAATGAAATCATAGAAGAAAATATAGTGACTCAACGTTAGCAGATTATCATAATCAGTCCCAAAAAGCTATTTAGTGGCCTAAAGTGATTTGAAGCAAATTGCATTCAAAAGGCGTAAATTTAAACGTTACTCTAATCTTCTTCTTCAGGAGGATCCTCAACAATGATGTCAACCATAGGTGATGCACGTGGACAGTCCGAGAGAATTTTACACATCTCCAACCCTTCATCCTTAGTAACCGTCTTGTAGAGTATTATCCAGACCTTCTTCAGCACAGGTGACTTTGCCAATATAAGCTTCACAAACTCCAACTCAAGCTTCAAGTTGATGAAATTAGAAATCTCCAGAACCTTCAAATGCTCAAACTCGGAATTATCAACCATTGTAACTATGTCTTTATCAGGTTCCTTGAAATATGTATCCGGAAACACTGCAAGAAGTGTCGTTACTTGTTAGTATCTTTTGCCATCAGAATCGAAACAAAAGAGTACAATAATAGATTTATGCTATTTACCGTTATCTTAATGTTTTCTGGGTTTGGGGAGCTTCTCATCAAAAGATATAAATAATGGAATTGATATTTTTCGATCGACATCATTCCAATTAAATGGAAGTATTTGAGGTGGGCTAATGCAGCTGGAAACTCTCGTGGGTCAAGGACTTTTGCCAAACACTTGAAACATAGCCAAAAATATGAGTTAACAACAAAAGTTTGTTCCAAAGTTTAGTAAAATATATACGGTGTGGATAATATTACCCGAAGATTCTGATAATATATAGACAGATGTTCAATCACCGGTAAACACTTGAATAGCTCAAGATCGGTGTCACTTTCATCGATCTCTTCACCACCTAATAACTGCAGCAGCTTGGTACATTCAGATAAGTTGTGAAGCCAATGAGAATGTATACTGTTGTTAGAACTTACCAGACTGAAGCGCTTAAGTGCAGGACAATTCGATAGGAGATGTAGAAGTGTTGATTTACAGATTTTTACGTAGATCAAGGTTAAGCGTGTAAGGCTAGCAAATCCACTGAATGTAGGTTCAAAGTAAATGTTACAGAAATCAAGATATAGTTCGGTTAACTGATGTAAGGAGAAGATAGCTAAGGGTAAATAATACTTTAGTTGATGGAACAAGTCAAGCTTAAACTTTTTGACAGTATTTTTTCTCGACAAATGACGTATTATCTGGTCAATTTCAACACAGCTGTCATCCGCATCCATGTTAAGTGTGACATCAAGTATTGGACCATCGTGCAATAACAGAACTTGGTGTATAGCATAGAAAAGTCTACACCTCCTCGTCAACTGCTTTCTTTCACTTGGTGGTTCTTCAAACGATTGCTCAAGAATGGACAGCTGGTTTTCATCAATTGTTTTATCAAACATATCTTTCTCACTAAACACAAGTTTAGGAATTGTGACCCAATTGAATCTCCAATTCCTAGAAAGGATACTTGTCCTTACTGCGTCTTTGATCGGAACAAAACATAGGATAGTTTCTATTATGTTTTGAGGCAGGTTGCTGATTCTATCCAAAGAGGAACATTTAGCTTTAGGTTTCATCTCAGGGTGCTCTTGTGGATCAACACTAAATCTAATGCTGCAAAATTAGTTACTGAAAAAAAAAATCAATTCAAGATAAACTTTGTTTCATAAACGCAACATATATATGTCTAATATTCCTACAATGCAAAGAACATAGACAGAGAGTTGGTGCGGCTAGCTACTTAACAGGAAATCTATCTCTCAAGTAATTTGCCATTTGGTGACTAAAACATTCATCAATATTCATTCACTTCAACTTTCTTATATATGAGTAGGGGCAAATTACACAAAAAGGTATCACACTCTAAGTCAACTTAAATATTAGGTACTCAACTTTACTTTTCTCAATTTAAGATATCGAAGTTACTTTTTGTGCAATGTAAGGTTTTTTTCGACTTTTCGAAAGCGATTATCAGCCATAGCTGATATGACTTCTAAATGCTCAATTATAACAATACATAACATTAATTAACCATAATGACCGATAACATCTTTCAAAAATTAGAAGAAACCTTACATTGCACAAAATAACTTCAATGCCTTCAATTGAGAAAAATAAAATTGAGTAACCAAAATTCAATTTACCTAAAGTGTGATACCCATTTGTGCGATTTGCCCTGTGAGGAATGTGTGGACGAGCATTTAGAAAGTGATAAAATATCACTTTCTAATATCCAAGTAAGCAACTTAATAACTAAGCAGAATATCAAATGAGCAGGTAATATTACAAGGCGGCATTAATTAAAGTCATAACACCCCCTTTGCATCCTTTAATCACTCAACTAAAAAATGGGCATTAATTTGCTTACCTTAACATTTACTTATTTACAGTTTAATTCAACATTTACAGAAACAACATTATGAATTCTAACATTGAGTATATAATACTAAAATCTCTAATGTATACAAACACACATATATATAGTCGTTAAAAATGAACATAGGAAGCATAAAACACATCATAAAACGAATCAATTAATAAAAACATAATACTATAACAATATAAGTAAAGTGATTTAATGGGGGCAAATACCTCTGTAGTGAGTTGGAGTAAAAATGAAATGAGACCTAACCTTTTTAGTTTACACTATGAAATTGCAAAATATGTGAAGCAAGCTATACACATTTGGTCCCTTTATTTTATGACAAGTTTCTCTTTTGCACATTTAAGTATTTAACTTATTTCTTTCGGCACAACACATGGTTTTGAAATTGAGAAATGCTAGAACACACAAAATCTACACAAAAAATCCACTCGCTGACATGTCATGATTAGTTTAATAAAAGAGAGGAGAGAAAAACTGTCAAAAAATGCATCATCTGTCGACACGTCAGCAAGTGGATTTTTTGTGTGAATTTTGTAAATGAGTTTAACATTGCTCTTTGAAATTTGCTTTCTTTGGGTCATATGAGTTTAGCATATTGCTCTTTGAAATTTGCTTTCTTTGGGTCATAAAATAAACGGATGACATTTTTACTTGTTCGGGTTACTGGGAGAGTAGTAGTCTTTTGAATTCAGATGTGTGTGCAACTTTTTATCGAGATGTCTTTATGGTTGTTTTCTAACTTTTTCTGCCCATCTTTAAAATATTTCGACTTTTGCGCTGTGTGTGACTGTGTGTGCAGCGTTTTTACTTTTTGTTGGATTCATGCTGGGCTGGTTTAGGTTACCAAATTTATTGGGCTGGGCTCATGTTGCTGGAACAACTTTGGTCTGCAATAATTTATGTAACCCAAACCTATTTTTTTAACACACCCCAAGTAGGGGTGTTCATGGTTCGGGTAATAAACCGAATAAACCGAAAACCGAACCGAAAAAAACTGAACCGAACTTATAACCGAACCGAATTTATCAAAACCGAACCGAACCGAATTAAAAATTTGGGTTTTCGGTTTGACTATCTGAACCGAAAACCGAATATATATATATATATATATATATATATATATATATATATATATATATATATATATATATATATATTATTTTATATATAAAAAATGTCCATTAAAATTTTATACTAATATAAAAAATATTTTTTATGCTTGAAATATTTTTTTTTTTGCCAAAAATATATATAATTAAATTAAAAAAATATATATAAATAGTGTAATTCAAATACAAAATTCGGTTTTCGGTTTTGACCCATAACCGAACCGAACTTCGGTTCGGTTCGGTTTTCGGTTATGACCAAAAAAAATTTTTAACCGAACAACCCGAACCGAATAAACCGATTAACCGAGAACCGAACCGATGAACACCCCTAAACCCAAGTCCCAAACCGATTAAACATGAAACTTAAAGTTTTATAAATTCGGTTACAAGTGAATTTTGAAACCAGATCAAACCAAAACACTTCGGTCTCATAATAAGTGTTCACGTTGTTATTTTGGAATGTCCAAATTAAGTGTTCATTTTACATTTCAACCATTGAAAAGATGTTTTAATGGAAAAACAAAAAATTTGATTGGTGAAGAGTTTAATTAGTGAGATTTCGTGCATATTAAAAGTGAACTTATTATGAGACGAGGGAGTAACATTTAAAATCTGCTGACTTTTTGTCCTTATTTACTTTCATTTTAGTTTATCACATGCCAGTCTCATGATTATTAGGAAAATTAGGCATAGAAGTTCGAAGAACTTGTCCTTTCTGGAAGATTAAACTAAAAGACCATATCTAAACTAGCTTAAAACACAATATCGGTTATATCACTCATTCATTTACCTGTGTATAATGTAGGGAAAATTGTCTAAAAATACCATGAACTTGTCACTTTTTCCTTTTGTATGCTATGAACTTTTTTTTTTTCCTATTGTGTATACAAACTTTACTAATCTTACTATTGTGTCACTAAAACACATTTTTGATGATGTGGCACGGATTAAAGTCACTAATTACGTTTCCTTAGTTGCCAAGCCCGTTTTTATGTTTTGGGTATGTTTTGAGAAGTCTAGAAAAGATGGGGTGCTAGTTTTAAACTTTTTTTCTATAACTTCTAAACACCACCCATTTCCTTCTTCCCCCTTTTTCCCAAACGGTCACAAAATCAAACAAGAACCCTAAAAATGAGTACGTCGAGTTCAGCCCAATCCCGTATAATTGGAGGTAAGATTGAGTTCTTTTGCAACTGTAATCGTTATTTAAGGGTGCAAACATCAACCTCAAGGGCGAATCCAGGAAAGAGGTATGTTAAATGTGACCTTTATCGAGTGTATGAGTTTCTTGATGATGACCTTCCGAGTCAATACTACAAAGACTTGGTATTTGGGTTCTATCAAAGGCAAAGAGGAATGGATCATTGACCTATGATTGAGGCACTTGCTTTGGAGAAGTCTAGGATGGAAGAAGAGTTGAAGGCTACAAAGTCAAGGTTGGAAGATGAGTTGAAGAGTAGAAAGGCAAAGTTGGAATTGTATGATAAGTTATTTATGGTCATGTTAGGTTGTTTGTGTGTAATATGTGTTGGGATAGGTATGTCACTAGGCAAGTAGTGTAATTAGTGTTGGGATTGGTCATGTTAGGTTGTTTATGGGAATGTTAGAAGAACTAGGTAAGTTAGTTTATGATCCATCTAATGTAGTGTTTTCAGTTGGTGTATCTTAAGTAAGTTAATGAAATCTTTGTTTCTGTATTGGTTTTACACACTTTTGTTAACAGCCAAATTAGAGAAAAGCATTGCATTGATTGATAGTAGGATGGCTACAATGGTTTTATTGTAGGATGGTTACCTAAACCATGCCTCATACATACATATATTGTAACCAAATAGCATAGGTGCATGAGCTAACCTAATACTTTTTCCCCTTTCCTTTTTGATCTTTTGGAATTTTTGGTTCCCATGATTTGATACCAAGCTTGTTCCAATTTTTTGGAGCTGGCAGCCCCATCACTTGTTCCCTTGCATCAAAAGCCAACTTTGCTTCTTTTTTTTGCATCTTTTGTGCTTGTGACAGTTGAAGTGCATTCCACCCTCTTAGCAGTTTGTTTCAAAGGCTTTGGAAAGTAATTCAACCATCCACTTGATTCACTACTATCAGATGAAAAGCCAAATGAAGCTAGATCACATGGAATTGCCTCAGAACTGTCACTTGAAATGTTTATTATTTCTGCAAAAGATTTGTTAAAAAAACAACTAAGTTTACTCATTAATGTTAGATGTAATCACTAGTGGGAAAAAAACAGTGCACAATACCTTTGTTCTTGTTAGAAGCCATTTTTCAGTTGTTGGTTTGTTTGATTGATGATGTTAGAGGCCATTTTATAGTGCAATTATGTGGCAAATACTCACAAGTTGAATAGTAAAGATGGCTTAGCAGGCTATGAAAGTCTATTACCTTTTGCATGTAGAAAAGAATAGTAAAGATGCCTTAGCAGGCTATGATAGGCTATGAGCTTTTGCAGTCACAATTGTTGTTGCATTGTTTCAAAGAATAGTAAAAGGTTGTACAAATTGAAGAATGCACAAATTGAAGCATAAACTGCATCTTTCATTGCATATAAGACTTGAACAATGCCCATCAAAAGTGCCGTGTGTGATGTACAAAATGAGCTATTTGTTTGATGGTGTTTGTTCTAGTAACATTACATAATGGGCATATGAAACCAGGGGTACTGTGTAATAGTGTTTGTTCTAGTCACATTACAGACTCAATATTAGTTATAACTTTTTACATTAGTTGCCCTCAAAAGATGTACAAAATGGGCATATGAAACTATCTTTGTTCAAGCATCATCTAGATCCAGGGTAGTTTGAGGAGAGCTTCCCTGACCTTCAATCTTTTTTGCCAACTTGTTCTTCATGATCCTTTCACTTGGCCTCCTCAACCTTACCTGTACAAATGGTGCTTGCAGATGAACTTCTTGGTCAATTTGTTGTTGTTGTTGTTCTGCTTCCACTTCAGGTTCATCATTTTGACTTTGAGATGCTTCTTCATGCATGATTTCCTAAGTACCTGTCAACTCAAACTCTATTTGATCTTCATTCTGAACAGGTTGATTTTGATCTTCTACAATCACTTCAGGGTCAACCCTTTGACCAGCATCCACTTGATCAGTTTGTTGCACTTCAGGTTCCACACTTTCACCATCATCCAATGCATTAGCTTGTTCATCATCTGGATCACCAAACCATCTTGCAAAAGCTGAGGTGCAAGATCTTTTTAAACTATTCCTATTTGACCCAGTCTTACTAGTTGACCTACCTGTGCCAACTGTCTTCTTATTTGGCCCACTAGTGCCAACTGTCTTCTTATTTGGCCCAGTTTTGGGACCCATCTTCTTTTTTGGCCCACTTTTGGAACCTGACCTCATATTTGATCCATCCCTAACTTCTACATGCTCTGCAGTTGTTTGCCTTACTTCCATAACATCATCAACAACATTTTCATCCTCATTTCCCTTTTTCTTTCTAGGCCTACCTCTAGGTTTTTTTTCCTTAGGTTCCTATGCAACTGGTTCATTTTTGCAACTTTTTTTGTTGTGTCCAGGTTGATGGCAAATGCTACAAGTCATCTCAATACCTACCTTGGAAACCCTTTTTGAACTACCCCCTCACCATGTGATCTAATTCTTTTCTTTCTAGGCCTACCAGGCATTTTTTTGGGTTTGGGTGGTAAAACAAGTGTGTACATACTTTGATCAGGCCAGAAGTCAATCCCATCAACTGGTTTCATGTAATTGGTATATGTGACATGATACATGTCTGTTTTAAACCAATCTGGAACATAGCTCTCAGGCATATTCCTTATATATAATATTACCTTTGTTGCATGTACACAAGGTATACCTGATAACTGCCACATTCTACAGGTGCATGTCTGTTTTGGTTCATCAACTGTGTATGCCTGACTCCCTGACCTCACCTCAAACACATTCCCACCAGCAGGAATAACATGCCAGAACCTAGGATATAATATACTTATTAGTGTCAATGCAAACTTTTGGATAAATGAAGTAACAATAACTTGTGCAACAAACATACCTTTGTAGGTCTTTCATCAATTCCAATCTCTTTTGAATATTGGGACAAACTCCAGGGTTCCATTTCTTGCTGATTTCCCTCATTCTGTGCATCCTTTCCAGTACTATCACTCGCATTGATTCTAGCATAGTTAGTAATGGCTTGTCCCTTATACTTAGAATCACACTGTTAAAGCATTCACTGAACCCATTCTCAACTGCTTCACATCCTCTACCCACTTCAAAAAAGGCTCTTGACCATGTTTTTGGATTCTTATCCATAAGATACTGATGAGCCTTTGGATTAGCCTTTTTAATCTTATCCATGATCTTGTTGAAGAGTGGTGGGTATGATTACTTGCAGCCCAAAACAGCTCCCTAAACTCCAAGCCACTGAACTGTTTCCTAAACCCTTCATAAATATGTCTTGCACATTGCCTGTGTTCGGCATATGGCATAACATTCTTTACAGCTTCAATGAGACCCTTCACAAAACCATAAACTTCAGTAGGACAGCTTCAATATATGTATGACATAAACAATAAATTGTAAATACAATCATACCTTATGTTGGTCTGACATAAGAGTTAGACCATTTCCTTTTGTGCAATCCAAGTCTCCTTCAAGCAACTCCAAAAACCAACTCCAGTTGTCCTTGTTTTCAACATTAACCACTGCCCAAGCCACAGGGTAAATGTGGTTGTTTCCATCTCTTCCAATAGCAGTAAGAATTTCACCCTGGTTTGGCCTTTTCAGAAAACAACCGTCTAAGGCAATTACTGATCTGCATCCAGCCTTCCAACCATTTACTAGACCAGCAAAACAAACATAAAACCTATCAAAGTAGGTTTTCCCATCAGGATTGTTAGTGACTCCTAATTTCACAGTGGACCCAGGATTGGAATCTAAGATTGCCCTTCCATATGACCTAAGCAAGCCATAATGTTCCTCAATGGAGCCATCATTTCTGGAGACTCATGTTCCTTCCCTCTCCTAACTTTGATCCTCTTTCTAAGTTCAATCAACTCCTCTTCACCAGGACTGAGATAGTTAATTGACTTATCTGAATCATAGTCACTATCAAAATCAGAATCATAATCACTCTCTTCTTCATCTACTGTAACCTTCTCTTTGCCCTTATCACCATCTACACTAGTCCTAGTATGCATACCATCTAAGTTTCTAGGATGGTGAGAAGATGAACCCTCATACTCAACCTCCATCTCAGCCCAATCAACCATCTCATCTAATGAAAATTCATTGCAATACCTCTTTGTTTTTTTTTTGTTTTTTTTTTGTGGGGGGGGGGGGGGGGGGGGGGCTTTTGCTTTAGAAACTGACTCATCCATAACAGAGGTATCTGCTTTTCCTAAGTACTCTGACAAATCCAAATCTAAATGATCAAGATAAAGGTCTAGCATACCATATAACTCAGCAACATCAAACATGTATGCTATATCCTTATCATCACTTACTCTAACTAAACCTTTGTCTAACTCAGAAATAGTTGGAACTTTGTAATACAAACCTTGGAAGTAGTTACCACATTTTTGTTCCAAGAATTCAGCAAACTTTTCATACGACATCCTCTCAACAGCCATATTAAGAATAACACCATCTTCATATCTTAAAGGTAAATGTTTAAAATACCCATCATTCCAAACATCAAATTGGTGCAAATTGGTACCATGTATCATTCTGTTAAAAAATTTACAACAAAAACAAATTAGGGTTTATGCACAAAGCAAATTAGGGTTTATACAAATTAGGGTTTATGCAATCTTTCCAAGAAAACATACCTGAATTATCACAACACACATCAATTTTTGCCTCTGTTATAATATTATGTCGTTGGTGAAGTTATGGTTTGTGAGCGAAATTAGGGATAAGTTAGATTGGGGATAAAATGGGTGGTGTTTAGAAGTTATAGAAAAAAAGTTTAAAACTAGCACCCCATCTTTCCTAGACTTTTCAAAACATACCCAAAACATAAAAACGGGCTTGGCAACTAAGGAAACGTAATTAGTGACTTTAATCCGTGCCACATCATCAAAAACGTGTTTTAGTGACACAATAGTAAGATTAGTAAAGTTTGTATACACAATAGGAAAAAAAAAGTTCATAGCATACAAAAGGAAAAAGTGGCAAGTTCATGGTATTTTTAGACAATTTTCCCATGTAATGTACTATCAAATTATGTTAAATACTCAAGGTTGGCTCAAATCCTTGATCTCGATGTGGTCCATCACTCCGTTATTTTAAAATTTTAACATAGATCTTAGTATCATTTCTTATATCATTTCTTAACCACGATACTATGAGAATTACTACCAATCTAACATCTATGTGTGTAAATATATCCTGATTACCTATTTTCATTATCCATATATATTTCGAAGAACCGACCCTTGCACCCATTTTCATTTATTACCGAGGATCTAAAATCAAGTCAATTGTAAACTCTACTTGTGTATCATGATGTTGTTCCATGTATCAGATAATTATTAGACTCTACTTGTGAACCTGGCTCCTTTTATAGAGCATCGGCTAACTCATGCAATCGAGTTCAAAGTGAAACTCAATCTACACACACCACAGATTAGAAACCATGTTTTGTATTTACCCACTCAAGGGTGGCCTAGTGGTAAAAGGGCTTGTCACTATCACTCTAAAATGTGTGAGGTCTCAAGTTCAAATTCCTGCTAGGTGCAAACAACATTGAAATGGCCACACCAACCTCCTGAAAAAGGAAGGCTTTACCTGGTTTGAGTATGTGTGGCGATGGGTTCAAACCTGATGCGTGGGAATCGCAACAGGCTTTACCTCTCGAGGGATCTCGAGAAGCTTACAACCCCCACCAGGCAGTGTACCTGATCGTTGTAGTATAGTATAGTGACAAGTACCGGGGGATTGATCGTTCAGCTAGGAATAGTGTCGTTAGGATTGAAATTAATCTAACTAGATCTAAAGGTGAAGGATGATTCTTTTTGTATTTTTATATTTTATGAAAAGCAAGTAAAAATCTCGGGTATTGGGAGAGTGGGCGGAATTAGTTGCTAATCAACTAACCCAAAAGCTAAGATACAATCAAAGTAAAATAATAAAAATGAAAATAAACTAATTTATACTAAGGTTGTGAGCAGTAATTGGAGAAAATGTGTTTACTTAGACTTCATTACTCCCTAGATATCTTTTACACGTTAATTACTTGTTATAATTGCATGGATGACGGATCGTATTCCTTAATACCATTCATGGGGTGGCATACATAACTCCCCAATTCTATGAGCTTTTATCTCCTCCTACACCATGCCCAACACAACTATAGGGATTGTAAACAGTGGCTCATGCATTAAATACAACCAATAAAGACCTAGTACGCCTCGGTTCATGTTTCTTAAGACGTTCAAGCATGTTACCATTTGGAGATCTGCCAGTTTTCTTAAGCCTAACATATAAATCATTCATCCAAGAACAAGAATAAACAAGTAATCAACACATAATCAATATCTAGGTTTCATTAGATCTAAGCAAACACAAAGGAGATCTAGCCTAGCATAATGGAATTGAGACAAGAACAAGATATAGACAACCAACACATAGACATATTGATTGAATTAGAAGAACACTTATCTCAATTACAATGCAAGGTATCAAGGGTTTGGAACCCTTGAAAATCCTGTAAAAGTTGCACCAAATTCGTCTTTAGGGTTTCTCCAAAACTTCTCCTTTTTTTAATGAAAAAACTATAAAACTATATATAGGAAAATAAGGGTGACGGCGTCAAGAGCAATGGTGTGACGCCGTCATCTCGCCGCCAAATACTTCCTCGGACGGCCTTGATCTACTTCTGACGGCCTATGTGACGCCGTCATCAACCACGGTATTTTATTCTTGGGACTCTGACGCCGTCAAGAGCAACTCTTGACGCCTTCATGCACTGTTCCCAGCATAGAAATTTGAGACTTTGCCGTTTTCTTCACTTTTATGCTCCAAAAACGTCCAAAATGGCTTCTTTTCCAGAATTCACTCTCCAAGTACCTAAAATCACAAAAGGAACGATTTATGGCAATATTTGATCAAATAAATTCGGATTCGGGCTTAAATGACCCCCTAAAAACGGATCATTTTTCGCCTCATCATATACCCTTACACTTGAGATTTGCTTGTCCTCAAGCAAATGCGTTTTTATTCTACTCAAAAGACAAGTTAGGGGTCATTTAACACTAATATAAAAGTAATTACAACAAATAATCGTTCCACTAAAGACCAATAGACAAGCACGGAGGTCATACACAAGCACCTCACAAATAGTGTTTAGATACTCACATCTCTCGGGTGTAATAAAGTAATATAACATTATGGAAATGGAAGATATCTCTCACTACCTGTCATAGCAAAATAGATTACCATAGGCTTGGGAAAGGATCAAACCTCCACCACATGGCGTAAGCACCTAGGATAAACTATCAAAGAGGTCTTTTAAAGGGTTGTAACGTTAGGTATAGGGATATGAATTACACGGTTTTGTTGGATAAAGGAAGTTTTACTGGTGGCGAGTTAACAATCTTGGTTAATTACATGTACAATATGGCGTTGCTAAGCCAAGACTAGACTCGACTTAAGCTAATAAATGAAAAATAACAAAAACATAAAATGAACATAGAATGAAACGGGATGGTAGTCCGTATGTTTTTTCTTTTTTTCCTTTTTCTTTTTTATTTTTTTTTATTTTTTTTTATTTTTATTTTTTTTTTTATTTTTTGCATTGCATACACTCTTACCCTACCATCCAAAATAATACATCATAGGGGATGAGAATTCCCCTTACACTTGAATCTTTACATACTTTACATTAAACTATTCTAACGACTCGAATTAAGAAAATCAAAACACTTGGAGCACTTTTAAGATTAACGTACGTATGGGGGTAATAAATGATGTTCTTCCCCATTACTCCATAAAATAAGTACTTACCCATGAGTCCCAATCGTCCCAAAACAATATGTACAAGGATATGACTCGACTTAGCAACCATGTAATCAATTAGAAAGTTAACTTAGGGTTTAACAAATAACAATAATGCACTAAAAATGAGCGCATACACGGAAGGCTAAGGTGATTTGGTTGTACATTTAAGTGGGGTGTAACAAATTCTTCCTTTAAGTAAGATGCTTAAAGTTAGAAACGAAAAGATAGGTTCGGAGGGGTGTACTAGGGGTTTCGTGTACTAAAAATGAGTACAACGCTAAGGGTGTGGGAAAAATTAGTTGACTTAACTAGCCAAGTAATATGACTTAAATGGTCAAGTAATCATGATACGGGTTTAACACAAGGGTGATCCTAATGCCTCTTATCATGTAGTAAATCCTACCACACGAATGTAGTCTCACTAGCGGTCTCGAGATGCATCACTAACGCAAGTTCTAGAATCTAAATGCTACCGGTACACTCATAAGCACTAATAGTAAATGCTTTTCCTATCAAATCTAAAGGCGAACCTCACATATTTGGGTGGAAAATTTTTCTGAATATACGGTTATGTGCTAGTCATACAATCTCCTATCCATAAGACGCTTGCTATGGCTAAAGTTTCACTCCTAAATGTTGTAAAAAAATTTAAATTTGGCGCTAAAATTGCACTAACAAGTATTTCTCATAGTTTTATTACACATCTACCATCAAACAAAACAAACTCAAGCGAAAGTGCATATGTAAGGTATCATCTTTTTACCCTCCCCTTACACTTAGGATGAACATTGTCCCCAATGTTCAAGTAAAGAATGTAAAAGTGAAAAAGCAAAGAGAATGAAATCAAATACTCCCCTGATTCGCTCGGTATGGATTATAGGTTGGCCAGGTTAAATCTTCTTCCAAGAAAACGAACAATCAAAGCTTCCCTTCCAGAATATAAATCATCTCCTTGTCGAACATAACCTGTAAATCCTGACAAAATAGACAAGACAACCTCGCTTAAAATCGGCGGCATCCTATATAAGTTACTAAATCCTAGAAAACAAAGTAAGATATAATGCTTGTAGAATGAAGTTTGCAGATTTCCTGGAGATTATAAAACTTAATAATTCACAAAAACCATAAGACTCCATTAGAAAAACAAAACCGGTAAAATTTCCAGATTTTAACTCCTGACGCCGTCAAGATTAAACCCCTGACGCCGTCAGAATGGACCTGCAGAAATTCTTATGTTAAGTTTCCGGAAAATTTCTGGAAAAACTTGGTCCTACTTCCTGGAAAATCCTGCAAAACTTCATTATGACTCAATACAAGCATTTGACTCTAACAAATACAAATATACATGTTCATTTATTATTGTGGAGAATCATGATCGGTTTGTTTCTTAAAAACATATTTGGGGTTTCCCCTTACACTTATCTTTTGCAAAAATACTTTTAGGTTGGAGTTAATACTAGGCCAAACAACATAGTAAAGTATTTCCACATTTTAATTGAGAAACATGATCAACCAACAATAAAAATAAAACATGCATACGGAAGCAAATAACAATCAAACAAATAAAATCACACAAAACATGGGTTGCCTCCCAAGAAGCGCTTTTCTTTATTTACGAGTCTTGTAGCTAGACTCAAAGTCATGGGTTACTACGTGATCTCATCATTGGTCCCACTCTCTAGGTCGTCTTCTAAACCAGTTTTGTATTCCGGACCTAGTTGCAAGCATTCTTTGTAGAAACCAAGCATCCTATTTCTAACATATTCTACTCCTCTACGTCTATCCTCCTCATTCCTATAATAAGCCGCTTGCTTGTGTTCCTTTTCGAAATTAGAGAGAAGGCGGTATTGTTCGATCTTGTAGGGCATTTGATAAGCAACCTCATCATTCTCTTCCTTAAATCTAACTATCCCTAAAGTCGGATCATAACTCATCCTAGTGGCCTCAACAAATGGTTTTCCGAATATTATCTGGCTTAGGCAAGCATCTATCACCGGACGAGTGTCCTCAACTATCATAAAATCAATCTTATAAGTGAGATTCCCTATAATCACATGCAGTCCCTTCACTCTTCCTGCAAAATTACTTATCAGATTCTTACCGGGCATCATCCTGAAATCAAGTTGCTTTTTCATCACCCAATTGTAATAAGTCCTAGTCATGATGTTCACGGGGGATCTAAGGTCGATGTAAGCTTTCCATATATGCATGTGCCCGATATTGCATGGGATGTTAATGTTAGAGGGGTCTCCCATTTTGATGAGGGGGTCGCCAAAGATATATGTTTTCTCGGGACTATCAAATAAATCTTTATGGTATTCCCGTTCTGCCTTGGTTGGCAACTTATCAAAGTATTCTTCTATAGGTTCTACCTCCTATAGCTCCTCATCCTTATTAACCTCAACTTCCCTACTTTCATCCTTACTATCGGTTTCTATTCTAACTTCATCCTTGTCACTCTCCTCTATCTCCTTATCTATTGGCTTAATGGTGACAACATTGACAAAGTGGACATGTTTGGATGATGAGGGGTCCTTAATTTGGATTCCACTATTGGTGTCCCTAGTGTCCTTCCTAGGTGTGATTAACGCTTGGTTGTTGAGGGCTTTCAACAAGTTGTCAATCTTGTTGGTCATCTTCGTTTGTTGTTGGTTGAATTCGGTTTCAAACCTAGCTATGCGGGCTTCTTGAGATGCCATGAACTTTGACATCAATCCTTCAAGATTGCTGGTACTACCATAGTTGTTAGAAGGATTGTTGTTGAAAGTACGGTTGGATGGTGGACCGTTTGGTTGGTAACGATTAGGTGGGTTGGATGAATTGGGTTGATTTTGTTTCCACCTAAGGTTTGGGTGATTTTTCCATGAGGGGTTGTGATAAAGTCATTTTGTAGTATATAATTATTCCGAAGAAATACCGGTGAAAGTATTTCCCGGGTCGTTCTCCCAGCGAAGGTGAAATGGAATCATGAATAACCGAATCAAGAAATCGTGTCGTGAAAAGCGGGAAAGTGCAAAATAAGGTTTTGGATTTCAAGTTATGCTAAGAAATAGTAAAATATGTAGAATAAACAAGCTAGGTATGTACGAACGTGAAAACGGGAATTCAAACGTAAAAATAAACGTAACGTACGAAATAAAACGCGACTTATATACAAGAAATGATCCTACGAACGTGAAACAAGTTTCTAAAAATCTTAAACTACTTAAAAGAATTTTGAGAAAAAGAAAAATATTTTTTTGACTTTTTATTTATTTTCTAGAATTAATTTTCTATTTATTGAATTAAAAAGTAATTAAAAATAAAGGAAAATGTGAAAAATAATGGGAAAATTATGAAAACTACTTTAGAAAATCTAGAATATTATAAAAGAATTTTAAAAACTATTTTTGTATTTTTCAGGGCTTTTTTCTATTTTTTATGGATTTTTGAAATTTAAAAATGATTAAAAAGTGATTTTAAACTAAAAGAAATTAAGAAAAATAGCAAATGAGCTCAGAAAATTATGAAAAATTACCAGAAATTCTAAAATATAATAGAGAGCTTGCAGAAAAATTTTGAATTAAAACTAATAAGCAGAAGTGCTTAAACAGGCCAAAACAGCTTATGGCAAGTGCTTATTTATAAGCACTTGCCACAAAACTTTACCAAACTGTTACCACTACTGAATTATGCTATAATGAACTAGAATAAGCTAAGATAAGAACAGCTATAAGCACAAAATCACAAGGAGCAAGCTATAAGCACTCTATGATAAGCTAAAGTTGAGCCAAGTCCTACACAGATTAAGCTATAGGATAAGCAGACCATGCATAGTACTACACCTACTCCTATTGAACTCAGAGAAGCCAAAATAACACAATCACAAGCTCAATAGAACAATTGCAGCCATGATCAAAGACATAAAACTATTCTATACTACCAATAAGCTAGCATGATAAGCTATTCCTAATAAGCTCTAATCTACAAAATTATGGGAGCAATTTATTAACTACTATGCTGAGATGTAATAAAACTAAATGCAGGCTCTAATACTATCTACAACTAACCTAGATTATGCCATGAAAGTGGGCCAAAAACCTGTGTGCAGGGGAACAAGCAGTCAAACAAGCTAATCTTAAGCAAAATTTAAAGCTACTAAACATGTTCTATAATGTAAAATCTCAGTTGATTTATGAAGTTAATCTTCCAATTCATCTAAGAAACTACTTTTTGAGAATTTCTAAACTGATTTGATGCTCAAACTTATATCAAGTGCAGCCCTGGTTGAAACTAAATTTTGCTTTTGACTAAAAAGAGAATATGAGCTAAAGTGTACGCAATGCAAAAGTAACACTACAAACCTACTTACTAACTGATATGCACTAAAAATGATCCACAAACATATAACTAGATGCTATATTATCAGATTATGAAGAGACTTAATAATAGAAGCAGTTATATGAGATGATTATTAGGAAACTAGTGTAAGTATTGTAAAATTATATGGAAATGCAAATGATCGCTTAAAAACATGCTATCACTAACTAATAAGAGCTGATTCAAGTACATCCAATGGCCAAATATATCACAAACACAACAAACAATCCTGTGCCAAACACTAATTATGAACTGAATTACACTATAGTATTCAGATTAAAGCTAAAATCCACAATGATACTTATGAAACTGAGTTACAAATTATGAATAGAGGGCAAATGAACAAGTTCAAGCTTCTATCAACACTAAGACCTCAAAAACTCAGTTCCACTAAAGCTATGCAGAATGAAGTAGATCCAATCTAAATGAGATAACAGCAATCTAACTAACACAAAGCAACACAACTCACTAGATCATAATCAAGACTATGCTAATCAAACAGTACACTACAAAATTAACAATTCTCAACTCATAATGCAGTGAACTAGAAAAAAAAAAAAACGTTTAAAAGGAAATGAAATCTTACAAGTATAAGAGCCCTAACTGAAATAGGGTGAAAAACCAATTCAAACCAAGGCCTATCTCTCAGATAGGCTTATTCACACCTCTGCAACCAATTACCAGTTCTGATTACCCCATTTACTCCTTTACCCTGCTACTCTCATTGACCAAAAGCTTACGAACAATACAAGCAGCAACAATATCACTAAATCCACTATAAGCTACGAATTAGCTTGAATAAGCTTGTGAAAACAGTAAATGGAAGCTAGAAACAGATTTGGAAACAATTATTTGCTGGAAAATTAAATTGCTTTGAATTAAAATGAAACTTTTATTAGAACTTTGGAAAATGAGTACAACTTATGAGTTCAGAAATAAGCTAAAATCTCTTAAGCTATTTAATCTAACCTACTCCTACCACTATTTTATCACTACTCCTAATAACTAACAACTCCAAATCGTGAGTGAGGAGTGGCTTTTATAGCTGAGCTGAGGTGAGGTGAGGAGCGTCTCTTAATCTTCTAGAAATGGAATCTCCTTGGAATATACTCTCTTAGATCCCTGATGACACCATTGAACCAATCAGAGCCTCAGAATTGTTCCCTTGACGTGTTCCAACCAATCACAATGCCCTATTCTGCCATGCTGTCATTCTTTCTTGTCAGAGGGTGTCAGGTGTGGTGGGGAATGACATTAATACCCTTAATACGAGGTTAATTAGAGGGTAATTGTTCTAGGGTTCTTGGTTACTATTCAGTGAATAGTGATTTCTGGGTAAAAATATGAATTGGGGGTGAAAATAAGGCGCGGGGTATATTTTATACATTATTTTAACTGGTTAAGCATTGGGCTCGGGTCGGGGGTGGAAGGTTGGGCTTGGGTTTTGGAGAGTGGGTTGTTGGTATTTAGAGTATGGTGTGGGCTTGGGGTTTAATGTGTTACTTTGGGCTTTGAGAATTTGGACCAGATTTGTAATAATATGGCATTGGCAGATTTTTTAAGTATCAAAATTACAAGGACCAAGGTTGTAATTTGTTAAATTCTGAGGACCAAATCTGCCAATTGAGTGAACTTCATCCAAGGGTATTTCTTGACAACTTTGATTCTTCAAGGGTAGATTTGACACTTTGAGCTTGAATAATAATCCACACTTGAAAAATGCTCCCCGGCAGCGGCGCCATTTTGATAAAGTCGTTTTTAGTGTATAGGTTTATTTTTCCGAAGAAATACTCGTGAAAGTATTTCCCCGGGTCGTTCTCCCAACGAAGGTAGAATGGAGTCGTGAATTATCGAATCGCGAAATCGAGTCGTGAAAAGTGGAAGGATAAAAGAGATGTTGTATTATATCACTACGAGTATTAAACATAAACTAAAAGGCAACAATCAAGCATATAAAACAAGCATGTAAAGTACCAATTTCCTAAAACGCAATCTAATCTAAAAACAAGCAAATTAAGGCAACTAGATTATTCTAAAAATGATATATGAGAAATTTGTTTGCTAAGTGACGTGAAAAGTTCATTAAGTATGGATTAGGGTTTGACGACGAATTATATTCCTTAAACGAGACTATTTTCGCACAACGTTGGTTTATTTTGAAAACAATCCTTAAAAAGAAAGTAATTACTAGATGTGTAATTTGATTATTCTCCGGCTTTTGCCCTTCAAATAATAAAATCACAAATCTAAATAATATCACTAATTATTAATCACAATCCCTTTTTATTAATCCACACTTAAATCACAAATCCATATCACTTAACAAACACTAATAAGCTACTCGCTAAACATACCAATCAAACTAATAAAAATAAATATTTCAACAAACATGATTAATAAACTAATTATATAAAAGTGAAAAGGAATAGAAAGTAGAACCCGATCTAACGCGACGAGAATAATAAACCACCCAATTTTATAAACTTGTCAAATTATAAAGTTTATTTCTTTAATAGTTTTAATATCACCAAATAGTAAATAAAGTTTTTGACTTTAATCACTAATTAGCTTTATAAAAACTAGAAAAGCTATAAGCTTTATTAATAAGTAAGCTTATAAAACCCTTAAGCTCCTCGCCTTATGTAGAGAATGATGAGAAACTAAGAAAGATCACAACTTTATACAACATTAGTTCAATTAAACTCTTGAATAAACTAGATCTAGATTAAAATAACTATAGAAAAGCTAATCTAATCTAGCAAAACTAGTAATAGAACCAAAAAGCTAGAAAGCTAGTAGATCTATACTAGTTATGAATCAACCAAATCTAAAAAGCTAGATTGATTAGAAGAAAATAAGAGATAAACTAAGGAGATGAAAAGTATTAAGCTAATTTGATTTATTTAAGAAAAAGCTTTTAAAATAAAAAGAGAGATTAAGTGAATATAAGCTAAAATTTATTAGATCTAATAATACTAAAAAAATTATGAAAAAAGATTAAGAAATAAAAAGTGCTTATTGAATAGTTTAATCTAATAAGCTATAAAAAACCTATTAAGCTAAAAGATATTTTTAGAATAAAGAAAATGAAAATAAAATAAAGAGATGATAATAGAAGAATAAGCTAAAAACAAACATCTTTCAGTAATAAGTAAAAGTTTAATACAATACCCTCTTAAAAATAAGCTTGAATAAAACTACAATTCAATTAAGCTAAACAAAATAAAAGTACTACTAAGAATAATAAAACTACTACTACTCTTCTACTCCTAATAAAAAGAAAATGTGTAAAAAGTGATGTAAGAAAAGCTGATCAGAATTAAGTGCCAATCATTGGTATTTATAGCCTTGATTGGATAAAAGTTGCACTTGGGACGCTCCCATTCATTGAATCCGGACGATTTTGTAACAGCTAAGCCACGTGGAAAGCTTTAGTTGGCTGAAAAGTTAATATTGCATCATCCAAGATATGTGGCATCTATTTATTGGCTGATACACGTGTGAGAGTTGATGAGAAGTAGAAACTTGGCCCAAGCGCATGTTTGATTTAATTTTGGAGAGTGATCTCCACTTGCTGCTATTACACATTCCTCAAATTAATTCACAATAGGCGTTGCACGTGTCCTCACTTAAACCAATTTCTTTGTTTTCTTCATTTGGCTGAATGCGTCCATGTGGCCTTGCAATTTATTATTTTTCTTCGTAATATTTTTGCCACACCATTGGAAAGCAACCCACATGCCAACAAACTTTATATCATTTCTAATTTTTTCATTTGGCCGAATGCCAAGAAGGACCACGAGTAGCAAAATACCAAGTAAATGAATGCTCATTTTCTCTTCTTGTCGTTTTCAACTCACGTGCCTTCTTTTCATTTTTCTTTCTTTTCGAGTTGACCGAGGAGTAGCAAAGTCACAAGGAGTGAATTCTATTATTTTGTATCTTCATTTGACTTTGTTTTTGCACCATAGACGTGGCATTGTATTGAGAGCAACTTCACAAATGCAAATCAAAATAATACTCCATAACTGCTCCACGTCATTTTGGACTTCTCAAAGACGAATCAACATATTTTGAAATATAAGAATCATGGGCTTCGCTTTTCTTCTTATTCTTTCTTTGGGCCAAGAATATTGATGTTGAACTTGGGCTTCAATATAATTTTCTTGGGCAATGCTTTGACTTCTATTCATAAATTAATAATCATCACTATGCTCTACTTGACTCCAATATTTTCTTCTCATGCAGTTCGACTAAAAAATGCATGCTCTTTCCAAATCTCGTGCTCGTTTTTGTCCATTTTCTTTCTTTAAATCCACTTTTCAAAATATCCGTACCTGCACAATTACAAACACAAAAACACATATATTTGGCATTTATTTATCGGTTTTTGGTTATTTTGGTCCGGTTTTGGTCTTATAAAAGTGAGTGAATAAGCACTCACCAGGTTGTATGAATCACCGTATGTGTTTGGCTCGGGCTTGAAAGTGTACCACTTATCTCCCGCTTCGTCGGTACGCGTGGATGCGTAGTCCGCAAAAGCTGTTCCGGGGAGTTCCACACAATCACGAGTGTCATGGGGACCACTACATAATTCGCATGAAGAAGTGATTTTGTTCACTTGGCTTGAAGGCTTAGGAGCATCGTAAGATTTCATGAGAAACTTGACTTGGTTCTCAAGTTCCATGATCCTACGGTCGGGAGTGCTAGAATTGTTCGAAGGCAAAGATATTGCCTTGACCGTTTTGTTCAAATCACGGGGATCGTTCCAACTTTCGTTGTCATAGAGAGCAAGATCTTCTATGAGTTCCCATGATTGTTCCGCACTAAGATCACGTAGCTTACCACCGGCCGATTAGTCAATGGTTCGCCTCGTGGAGATGTCGATATGGTCATAAAAAATTTGGACTTGGAGCCAAAGATCTATGCCATGATGAGGGACTTTTTGGAGTAAGTCCTTGAAACGAGTCCATGCTTCATAAAGAGATTCATTTTGACGTTGTTGGAACATCAAGATGTCATTCCTAAGCTTAGTAGTTCTCCCCGGTGGGAAAAATTGAGCAAGGAAACGAGTGGTGAGATCATCCCATGTGGCGATGGATCCCGCGGGTAAACGCTCAAGCCATTGACTAGCTTGATCCCGTAGAGAGAATTGGAATAGGCGTAAACGGGTAGTCTCTCTAGTTTCAACACCTAGGTCTATGGAATTTACGATTTTGAGAAAGTCCTTAAGATGTTGGTTTGGATCTTCGGAACGAAGTCCATGGAATGCACATCCGCTTTGCACCAACCGGATGGTGTCGGATCGCAAGGGGGTCACATTGGCTCCGGTGAGCTCAATGGTGTTTCGGTAGCCTTGGTGGCTAGGTCGGGAGTTGATGAGGCGAAAAATGATCCGTTTTTAGGGGGTCATTTAAGCCCGAATCCGACTTTATTTGATCAAATATTGCCCTAAATCGTTTCTTTTGTAATTTTAGGTACTTGGAGAGTGAATTCTGGAAAAGAAGCCATTTTGGACGTTTTTGGAGCATAAAAGTGAAGAAAACGGCAAAGTCTCAATTTTCCATGCTGGAAACAGTAGGTGACGGCGTCAAGAGTTATACCCTGACGGCGTCAAACATCAAGAATAAAATACCGTAGTTGATGACGACGTCAAAGTCCCAAGAATTAAATACCGTGGTTGATGACGGCGTCACATAGGCCGTCATAAGTAGATCAAGGCCGTCCGAGGAAGTATTTGGCGGCGAGATGACGGCGTCACACCCTTGCTCTTGACGCCGTCACCTCGATTTTCCTATATATAGTTTTCTAGTTTTTTACTTTTAAAGAGAGAAGTTTTGGAGAAACCCTAAAGACGAATTTGGTGCAACTTTTACAGGTTTTTCAAGGGTTCCAAACCCTTGATACCTTGCATTGTAATTGAGATAAGTGTTCTTCTAATTCAATCAATATGTCTATGCGTTGGTTGTCTATATCTTGTTCTTGTCTTAATTCCATTATGCTAGGCTAGATCTCCTTTGTGTTTGCTTAGATCTAATGAAACCTAGATATTGATTATGTGTTGATTACTTGTTTATTCTTGTTCTTGGATGAATGATTTATATGTTAGGCTTAAGAAAACTGGCAGATCTCCAAATGGTAACATGCTTGAACGTCTTAAGAAACATGAACCGAGGCGTACTAGGTCTTTATTGGTTGTATTTAATGCATGAGCCACTGTTTACAATCCCTATAGTTGTGTTGGGTCATGGTGTAGGAGGAGATAAGAGCTCATAGAATTGGGGAGTTATGTATGCCACCCCATGAATGGTATTAAGGAATACGATCCGTCATCCATGCAATTATAACAAGTAATTAACGTGTAAAAGATATCTAGGGAGTAATGAAGTCTAAGTAAACACATTTTCTCCAATTACTGCTCACAACCTTAGTATAAATTAGTTTAATTTCATTTTTAGTATTTTATTTGGATTGCATCTTAGTTTTGGGTTAGTTGAATAGCAACTAATTCCGCCCACTCTTTCAAAACCCGAGATTTTACTTGCTTTCTAAAAAACATAAAAATAATCATCTCTCACCTTTAGAACTAGTAATTTAGGCTTTCTAATCCTAGCGACACTATTCCTAAGCTGAACGATCAATCCCCCGGTACTTGTCACTATACTATACTACAACGATCAGGTACACTGCCTGGTGGGGGTTGTAAGCTTCTCGAGATCCCTCGAGAGGTAAAGCCTGTTGCGATTCCCATGCATCAAGTTTTTGGCGCCGCTGCCAGGGAATAGTTATTGTCTAGGTTAGGATTTCTTTTTATTAGGTCTACTTGCTAGATTCCTTTCTAGCAAGATTTTATTTTTATTTTTAGGTCTTCTTTAGTCTATCTTATTTCTTCGTGCCTTTGTTCGTAACTCTTTACCATCCGACATCATGGAAGGTGGTAACATCTTTGAACCCGTCATCCCACCACAACAAAACCCACCACTAGAACCCCTTAGGCCCCGAACCTTAGGAGAGTATTCCCGACCTAGCCACCAAGGCTACCGAAACACCATTGAGCTCACCGGAGCCAATGTGACCCCCTTGCGATCCGACACCATCCGGTTGGTGCAAAGCGGATGTGCATTCCATGGACTTCGTTCCGAAGATCCAAACCAACATCTTAAGGACTTTCTCAAAATCGTAGATTCCATAGACCTAGGTGTTGAAACTAGAGAGACTACCCATTTACGCCTATTCCAATTCTCTCTACGGGATCAAGCTAGTCAATGGCTTGAGCGTTTACCCGCGGGATCCATCACCACATGGGATGATCTCACCACTCGTTTCCTTGATCAATTTTTCCCACCGGGGAGAACTACTAAGCTTAGGAATGACATCTTGATGTTCCAACAACATCAAAATGAATCTCTTTATGAAGCATGGACTCGTTTCAAGGACTTACTCCAAAAAGTCCCTCATCATGGCATAGATCTTTGGCTCCAAGTCCAAATCTTTTATGACCATATCGACATCTCCACGAGGCGAGCCATTGACCAATCGGCCGGTGGTAAGCTACGTGATCTTAGTGCGGAACAATCATGGGAACTCATAGAAGATCTTGCTCTCTATGACAACGAAAGTTGGAATGATCCCCGTGATTTGAACGAAACGGTCAAGGCAATATCTTTGCCTTCGAACAATTCAAGCACTCCCGACCGTAGGATCATGGAACTTGAAGGTCGAGTCAAGTCTCTTATGAAATCTTACGAAGCTCAAAAACCTTCAAGCCAAGTAAGTAGAATCGCTTCTACATGCAAACTATGCAATGGCCCTCATGAGACTCATAACTGCATGGAACTTCCAAAGCGTGCTTATAACGAATTCACATCATCGCACGTAGGTCAGGGTCCTCGAACTTCTGCCGAAGCCTATGAGGCATGGAAGGATAAACCTGATTTTAGAGGGTACCAAACGAGAAGCGTATCCTTCAATAACTCCTCACCACTCACTTGGTCCGAGCATTTTCCATCACAAGGCATTCCTAGGCAAAGCTGTGAAGATACTCTAAAAAAATTCATTCTATCTCAAGAACTACAGCTCGCTACGCTTGAGGCCAAATTTAAACAACAGCAGGATGAGGTGAACAACAAGATTTGTAATCTGTTGACTGCTATCAAAGAGCATATTGATAATAAGCCCATTCCCGTTAATGAGGTTAAATCTGCTACCGTCATGAGTCCACCAGCCCCCCCTGTAAAAATAAAAAGTCCTAGCAAGTTATTCAAACATATATCTCCTAACGGAAAAGAACTTGTCAACCCCCTGGACCAATCCACTTCGTAAACACCATCACCACAATATCTGCTTCAACACCCAACCCAACCCAACAACAAACTAACAGATTCAGTCAGACAGCGAAAGATGAGACCTCAAGGGTCGACCATGCTTCGGCAAGAAAACCTACCGACTCACCCGAGCAATACACCGCGCAAGAATACGACAAACCGGATGAAAGGAAAAAGAAATCGGAAGAGCATGAGAAAGATCCAACCATTTTGGGTAAATCTATTATAGAAGAACCCGAGAGAAAAATGGAGGATGTTATTAGTGTGGGTAACAATCAGACTAAGGAAAGTAACCATAAAGTTTTCAAGATCCCCTGTACCATTAAGGAAAAGCTCTTAACCGATAGTCATATAGATCCTAGCTTCCCAGTCAACATAATCCCCCTCTCCCTATACCACAAAACCTTCCCAGAGCATGTTGCGTGCAAGAGAGTAATAGAAAATTTATCAATTAGGATTGGAGAGCTTGATTACAATACTGACCTCACCGTGGTTGATGACGTGGACCCTTTCACTAATCAAACGTTAACCCACCTTGTCCTCGGGATACCATTTATCAATGAATCGGGAGCAATCCTTGATGAGAAAGATGGTAGTGTAGTACTCACCAATGGTGTTAGGAAGGTAATCTTTCGTAGGGATAGTGAGGAGGTGTACGAGTATCGTCCCTCTCTTGAGGGGAATCTATATGGGTCAAAGGATGGAGAGTTGGAGAAGATAAGACGACGTGATCCGAATAATCTCAAAATCCCCTGCATGATCGGTCATAAGTACTTCGATAACATATACATTAATGTATTCCTGCCAAAGAATTTTATGTCATTGTTTCATTATAACAATATCTGCAGATGGGGGATGATTTATAAGGGAGAGAAAGTGGTTGGTAAGGATCATGAAATCCAGGTGTTCGTAGGAAATATGGCATTCCCTATGGAATTCACGATTGTGGACAACATAGAGGACTATGTCGACCCTAGGTTATCACAAGTCGTCTTTGGAGCACTCTTTTGTGAAATCACTAATTTGATAGTGGATGACTTGAACGGAATCGTGACCTTCACTGATGGGATTAGGAGGATTTCATACCAAACGCCATACAAGAGAAAAGACCTTAAGGGAATAGATTGTGACGGGCTTGATGTGATGAGCTCCCAACTTATCTTGTGTGATGAAGATGTTAGGAGAGGGTGTAGGAATATTTCTGATTTGTTCTAAGTATCGACAAGATGTTTTCGAATTCGAAGATCCGAAGTACTTGCACTATGAAAGCGATACTGGTTTAGAAGACGACCTAGAGAGTGGAACCAATGATAAGATCACGTAGTAACCCATGACTTTGAGTCTAGCTACAAGACTCGTAAATAAAGAAAAGCGCTTCTTAGGAGGCAACCCATGTTTTGTGTGATTTTATTTATTTGATTGTTATTTGCTTCCGTATGCATGTTTTATTTT
Organism: Artemisia argyi; assembly: GCA_030686995.1. Classification (NCBI taxonomy): domain Eukaryota; kingdom Viridiplantae; phylum Streptophyta; class Magnoliopsida; order Asterales; family Asteraceae; genus Artemisia; species Artemisia argyi. The sequence goes on from CM060700.1 coordinate 204,794,610, forward strand.
TATTGTTGGTTTATCATGTTTCTCAATTAAAATGTGGAAATACTTTACTATGTTGTTTAGCCTAGTCTTAACTCCAACCTAAAAGTATTTTTGCAAAAGATAAGTGTAAGGGGAAACCCCAAATATGTTTTTTAAGAAACAAACCGATCATGATTCTCCACAATAATAAATGAACATGTATATTCGTATTTGTTAGAGTCAAATGCTTGTATTGAGTCACAATGAAGTTTTGCAGGATTTTCCAGGAAGTAGGACCAAGTTTTTCCAGAAATTTTCCGGAAACTTAACATAAGAATTTCTGCAGGTCCATTCTGACGGCGTCAGAGTTTTACTCTTGACGGCGTCAGGAGTCAAAAATCTGGAAATTTTACCGGTTTTGTTTTTCTAACGGAGTCTTATGGTTTTGTGAATTATTAAGTTTTATAATCTCCGGGAAATCTGCAAACTTCATTCCACAAGCATTATATCTTACTTTGTTTTCTAGGATTTAGTAACTTATATAGGATGCCGCCGATTTTACGCGAGGTTGTCTTGTCTATTTTGTCAGGATTTACATGTTATGTTTAACAAGGAGATGATTTATATTCTGGAAGGGAAGCTTTGATTGTTCGTTTTCTTGGAAGAAGATTTAACCTGGCCAACCTATAATCCATACCGAGCGAATCAGGGGAGTATTTGATTTCATTCTCTTTACTTTTTTTTCACTTTTACATTCTTTACTTGAACATTGGGGACAATGTTCATCTTAAGTGTAAGGGGAGTGTAAAAAGATGATACCTTACATATGCACTTTCGCTTGAGTTTGTTTTGTTTAATGGTAGATGTGTAATAAAACTACGAGAAATACTTGTTAGTGTAATTTTAGCGCCAAATTTAAATTTTTTTACAACATTTAGGAGTGAAACTTTAGCCATAGCAAGCGTCTCATGGATAGGAGATTGTATGACTAGCACATAACCGTATATTCAGAAAAATTTTCCACCCAAAAATGTGAGGTTCGCCTTTAGATTTGATAGGAAAAGCATTTACTATTAGTGCTTATAAGTGTACCGGTAGCATTTAGATTCTAGAACTTGCGTTAGTGATGCATCCCGAGACCGCTAGTGAGACTACATTCGTGTGGTAGGATTTACTACATGATAAGAGGCATTAGGATCACCCTTGTGTTAAACCCGTATTACAATTACTTGACCATTTAAGTCATATTACTTGGCTAGTTAAGTCAACTAATTTTTCCCACACCCTTAGCGTTGTACTCATTTTTAGTACACGAAACCCCTAGTACACCCCTCCGAGCCTATCTTTTCGTTTCTAACTTTAAGCATTTTACTTAAAGGAAGAATTTGTTACACCCCACTTAAATGTACACCCAAATCGCCGTAGCCTTCCGTGTATGCGCTCATTTTTAGTGCATTATTGTTATTTGTTAAACCCTAAGTTAACTTTCTAATTGATTACATGGTTGCTAAGTCGAGTCATATCCTTGTACATATTGTTTTGGGACGATTGGGACTCATGGGTAAAGTACTTATTTTATGGAGTAATGGGGAAGAACATCATTTATTACCCCCATATGTACGTTAATCTTAAAAGTGCTCCAAGTGTTTTGATTTTCTTAATTCGAGTCATTAGAATAGTTGATTGTAAAGTATGTAAAGATTCAAGTGTAAGGGGAATTCTCATCCCCTATGATGTATTATTTTGGATGGTAGGGTAAGAGTGTATGCAAAAAAAAAAAAAAAAAAAAAAAAAAAAAAAAAAAACATACGGACTACCATCCCGTTTCATTCTATGTTTATTTTATGTTCTTGTTATTTTTTTTTGATTTATTAGCTTAAGTCGAGTCTAGTCTTGGCTTAGCAACGCCATCTTGTACATGTAATTAACCAAGATTGTTAACTCGCCACCAGTAAAACTTCCTTTATCCAACAAAACCGTGTAATTCATATCTCTATACCTAACGTTACAACCCTTTAAAAGACCTCTTTGATAGTTTATCCTAGGTGCTTACGCCATGTGGTGGAGGTTTGATCCTTTCCCAATCCTATGGTAATCTATTTTGCTATGACAGGTAGTGAGAGATATCTTCCATTTCCATAATGTTATATTACTTTATTACACCCGAGAGATGTGAGTATCTAAACACTATTTGTGAGGTGCTTGTGTATGATCTCCGTGCTTGTCTATTGGTCTTTAGTGGAACGATTATTTGTTGTAATTACTTTTATATTAGTGTTAAATGACCCCTAACTTGTCTTTTGAGTAGAATAAAAGCGCATTTGCTTGAGGACAAGCAAATCTCAAGTGTAAGGGTATATGATGAGGCGAAAAATGATCCGTTTTTAGGGGGTCATTTAAGCCCGAATCCGACTTTATTTGATCAAATATTGCCCTAAATCGTTCCTTTTGTGATTTTAGGTACTTGGAGAGTGAATTCTGGAAAAGAAGCCATTTTGGACGTTTTTGGAGCATAAAAGTGAAGAAAACGGCAAAGTCTCAATTTTCCATGCTGGAAACAGTAGGTGACGGCGTCAAGAGTTATACCCTGACGGCGTCAAACATCAAGAATAAAATACCGTAGTTGATGACGGCGTCAAAAGTCATCCTGACGGCGTCAAAGTCCCAAGAATTAAATACCGTGGTTGATGACGGCGTCACATAGGCCATCATAAGTAGATCAAGGCCGTCCGAGGAAGTATTTGGCGGCGAGATGACGGCGTCACACCCTTGCTCTTGACGCCGTCACCTCGATTTTCCTATATATAGTTTTCTAGTTTTTTACTTTTAAAGAGAGAAGTTTTGGAGAAACCCTAAAGACGAATTTGGTGCAACTTTTACAGGTTTTTCAAGGGTTCCAAACCCTTGATACCTTGCATTGTAATTGAGATAAGTGTTCTTCTAATTCAATCAATATGTCTATGTGTTGGTTGTCTATATCTTGTTCTTGTCTTAATTCCATTATGCTAGGCTAGATCTCCTTTGTGTTTGCTTAGATCTAATGAAACCTAGATATTGATTATGTGTTGATTACTTGTTTATTCTTGTTCTTGGATGAATGATTTATATGTTAGGCTTAAGAAAACTGGCAGATCTCCAAATGGTAACATGCTTGAACGTCTTAAGAAATATGAACCGAGGCGTACTAGGTCTTTATTGGTTGTATTTAATGCATGAGCCACTGTTTACAATCCCTATAGTTGTGCTGGGTCATGGTGTAGGAGGAGATAAGAGCTCATAGAATTGGGGAGTTATGTATGCCACCCCATGAATGGTATTAAGGAATACGATCCGTCATTCATGCAATTATAACAAGTAATTAACGTGTAAAAGATATCTAGGGAGTAATGAAGTCTAAGTAAACACATTTTCTCCAATTACTGCTCACAACCTTAGTATAAATTAGTTTAATTTCATTTTTAGTATTTTATTTTAATTGCATCTTAGTTTTGGGTTAGTTGAATAGCAACTAATTCCGCCCACTCTTTCAAAACCCGAGATTTTACTTGCTTTCTAAAAAACATAAAAATAATCATCTCTCACCTTTAGAACTAGTAATTTAGGCTTTCTAATCCTAGCGACACTATTCCTAAGCTGAACGATCAATCCCCCGGTACTTGTCACTATACTATACTACAACGATCAGGTACACTGCCTGGTGGGGGTTGTAAGCTTCTCGAGATCCCTCGAGAGGTAAAGCCTGTTGCGATTCCCACGCATCAGGAGTACTCTCCTAAGGTTCGGGGCCTAAGGGGTTCTAGTGGTGGGTTTTGTTGTGGTGGGATGACGGGTTCAAAGATGTTACCACCTTCCATGATGTCGGATGGTAAAGAGTTACGAACAAAGGCACGAAGAAATAAGATAGACTAAAGAAGACCTAAAAATAAAAATAAAATCTTACTAGAAAGGAATCTAGCAAGTAGACCTAATAAAAAGAAATCCTAACCTAGACAATAACTATTCCCCAGGCTGCGGCGCCAAAAACTTGATGCGTGAGAATCACAACAGGCTTTACCTCTCGAGGGATCTCGAGAAGCTTACAACCCCCACCAGGCAGTGTACCTGATCGTTGTAGTATAGTATAGTGACAAGTACCGGGGGATTGATCGTTCAGCTAGGAATAGTGTCGTTAGGATTGAAATTAATCTAACTAGATCTAAAGGTGAAGGATGATTCTTTTTGTATTTTTATATTTTATGAAAAGCAAGTAAAAATCTCGGGTATTGGGAGAGTGGGCGGAATTAGTTGCTAATCAACTAACCCAAAAGCTAAGATGCAATCAAAGTAAAATAATAAAAATGAAAATAAACTAATTTATACTAAGGTTGTGAGCAGTAATTGGAGAAAATGTGTTTACTTAGACTTCATTAATCCCTAGATATCTTTTACACGTTAATTACTTGTTATAATTGCATGGATGACGGATCGTATTCCTTAATACCATTCATGGGGTGGCATACATAACTCCCCAATTCTATGAGCTCTTATCTCCTCCTACACCATGCCCAGCACAACTATAGGGATTGTAAACAGTGGCTCATGCATTAAATACAACCAATAAAAACCTAGTACGCCTCGGTTCATGTTTCTTAAGACGTTCAAGCATGTTACCATTTGGAGATCTGCCAGTTTTCTTAAGCCTAACATATAAATCATTCATCCAAGAACAAGAATAAACAAGTAATCAACACATAATCAATATCTAGGTTTCATTAGATCTAAGCAAACACAAAGGAGATCTAGCCTAGCATAATGGAATTGAGACAAGAACAAGATATAGACAACCAACACATAGACATATTGATTGAATTAGAAGAACACTTATCTCAATTACAATGCAAGGTATCAAGGGTTTGGAACCCTTGAAAAACCTGTAAAAGTTGCACCAAATTCGTCTTTAGGGTTTCTCCAAAACTTCTTCTTTTTTTAATGAAAAAACTAGAAAACTATATATAGGAAAATAAGGGTGACGGCGTCAAGAGCAATGGTGTGACGCCGTCATCTCGCCGCCAAATACTTCCTCGGACGGCCTTGATCTACTTCTGACGGCCTATGTGACGCCGTCATCAACCACGGTATTTTATTCTTGGGACTCTGACGCCGTCAAGAGCAACTCTTGACGCCTTCATGCACTGTTCCCAGCATAGAAATTTGAGACTTTGCCGATTTCTTCACTTTTATGCTCCAAAAACGTCCAAAATGGCTTCTTTTCCAGAATTCACTCTCCAAGTACCTAAAATCACAAAAGGAACGATTTATGGCAATATTTGATCAAATAAATTCGGATTCGGGCTTAAATGACCCCCTAAAAACGGATCATTTTTCGCCTTATCAAAACCCCGTGGATTAGTCGACCAAAAAGGTCGGAAACCATGGTTACCCAAAATAATAATAATAATAATAATTTCTGGGATCTCCTTGATCTCACGTTGCTCTGTTGATCTCCTTGCATCCTTTCCATCAACATCCTCTGTTGATCTTCGTAGGTTTCATCTGTGATCAGGGTTAGGCTTTTCTAGGGTTTTCTTTTTCCTTTGGCCGTGTTTTTTTTATAGGGTTTCTTTGTGTGGACTGGTTTTGATCGTGGCTATCTTCTGGGATTTGGATTCCGTATTATTCGTTGGGATTTGTGAACTTCATCGTGGATCTCTCCTTGTAATTGGCGTCCATATTTTGTGGGGATTCCCTGGTTGGTAACTGGTTCGAATTTTCTAGTTTTGTTTGCTGCTATTATTTGTTGTTTTAAGCTGTCTCTGTACAGCTTTGTTTGTGGGGAAACTGGTTCGAATTCTTCGTGTTTTGTTGCTGCTATTATCCACTGTTTAAAGGCATCTCTGTATAGTGTTTGTGGGTTTGTTTCGGCAGATTCAATTGTTTGGTTTCTGCCGTGCATGGTGGTTTCTCTTGTCGGTTTCTTGAGCAGATTATACATTGGTGTTTGATCCTGTTGCACCTGGTTCTGGTTTTAAGCAGTTTGCAAGTATTGGTATTGCCTATCCGTACTACTTTGGTGCTTTGTTGCTTGAGGTTTGGTTACAAGGAGTTGTGCTTTGTTCGTTTTGTTACTATGCCTGTGGCAAAATTTCATTGCCCCTTTGTGGGCCTCAATGGATGTCGGGATGGTGGTGGAAACGGGCTAACTAAAACTTATTTGATCACTCATCTTCGCGATCGGCACTTTAATGGTGAGGCTCAACTTATTACTAAGCATTCTCTTTTAACGGATTTGGTTATTTTCGAAAGGGCTAAGACTACTCTTAAGCGTATGGGGGTGTGGTTGTGTGGTGTTTGTTTTAAAACGCATACCTTCCGGGCTAAGTGTCGTCAATCATGGTACGGGATCTGATTTTGTGTCTCCTCTGGATTGTTGTGATGGTGTTGTTCGGTTTGTATTATATGATCTCACCAAACCACAAGTTCCCTCCCATGTTGATGTTGTTGAGGATTTGGTTTTGGACGAGCTTGGTGGTTTCGATTTACCTCTTGTTGATTCTTTATTCTCTAAGGGGCTGCGTACTGTCAAATCTATCCCTCCTAAATGTCGTTTGGAGTTCTCTCGTGTTTTGAAAGGAGCCCTTGACAAGGTAATCTGCGCACCTGATGACATTTCTTGTTGGGTTGGTTTGTTAGTCTTGCCTCTTTGTCTCCTTAAAACCTTTTGCCCGAGGAGTAATCAAGAATGTAGGTCGGCCAATAAGCGCCAACGCCAGGAAGAATATATTGTTAATGCTATTCGGGCGTGGGGCACCCCTAGTGGTAGTATACATATTGTGCGTGACGTTTTAGCCGAACCCTCACCTGTTTGGTCTAATATTGATGATGACAGTTCGGATTTGGGTGACCGCAATGTCAAGCAATGTAAGAGGAAGATTTGTGATGGTCATTATACTGCTGCGGTCAGAGTTCTTTCGTTTTCTGGTATTGCACCTTACTATTTTTCTACTCTTGAGGACTTAAAAGCTAAGCACCATTTCCAGTCTGCTCCTCTTTTGCTTGATATACCTATTGATCATCATCACCTTACTGCATCTACTACTACGGTTCTTGACATGATTAAGACTTTCCCTCGTGGTACTTCTTGTGGGCGAGATGGTTTGTGAGCTCAACACCTTTTGGATTGTTTAAATGGTGCGGCTGTGGCTATTTCTGATGAATTGATCGCATCTATCACCCAAGTGGTGAACCTTTTCCTTGCTGGTAAATGCCCGAGGGAGTTGGGTGAGTACATTGCTAGTGCTCCTCTCACACCCTTAGTCAAACCAGGTGGGGGTATCCGTCCTATTGCTGTTGAGACTGTTTGGAGGCGATTAGTTTCCAAGGTTTGTGCGTCCATGATTGGCCATTCTTCAGACGGTTATTTAGATGATTTACAATTTGGTGTTGGGGTATCGGGAGGAGGGGAGGCTATTCTTTCATGTAGTGAATCGTTTGGTTAAGGATCGTGGGGGTGATGTTAGTCTTTCTATGTTGGTTGATTTTAAAAACGCTTTCAACATGGTGGATCGGGCTGTTATGTTGCGTGAGGTTCGGCTTCATTTTCCGGCTATTTCACAGTGGGTGGAATTCTGTTACTCTAGCCCCGCCAGATTATATTATGGTGAGCATACTCTTTGGTCTCATCAAGGTGTGCAACAAGGTGATCCGCTTGGGCCTCTTCTTTTTGCTTTAGTGTTACATCCCCTGGCATGTAAGATTAGAGACTCTTTTAACCTTTCTTTTCAAGCATGGTATCTGGATGATGGTACTGTTATTGGAGATACTTTGGTTGTGGGTAAGGTTTTAGAGTTGATTATGATGGATGGACCTAGTCGTGGCTTACACCTCAACGTTGATAAAACTGAGGTCTTTTGGCCAAAGGAAGACCCTAGAAGCAGATATGCGGGTGTGTTCCATCCCAATATTTCTCGCCCCTTACATGGTGTTAAATTATTGGGTGGGCCTGTTAGTGTTGATTTTGAGTTTGGTAGTAGGCTGGTTTTGAAAAGGGTGGCTAAAACCATTGATCTTATGGATGCTGTTGCTAAACTTAACGACCCTCAATGTGAGTTGTTGCTACTTCGTCCATGTGCAGGTATTTCCAAGTTGTATTTTTCTATGCGCACATGTTCCCTCAGGGTCTTTGAGTGTGCTCAGGTTTCTTTTGATGCGGCACTTCATTCTTCATTGGAACGTATTGTCACTGCTTCTGGGCCTGGTTTTGGTGATTGGCAGTGGAGACTTGCCACCCTTCCCTTTGCCTTTGGGGGGCTTGGTGTTTATTCTGCAGGAGATGTCTTGAAATATGCTTTTCTTGCGTCTAGACTTCAATCTGCTAGCTTACAGACTAAGCTTCCCCATAGTTCTGGTATTGTAACTGCTGGTCCCTCCTTTGATGATGCTTTATGTACTTTTAATATGGATATGGATATTGACCTTTTGAGTAACCTAAGTGAGGTCGCTGCCCCCAAACTCATGAAGAAATTGGCAGATATATATTTCGATCGGGTTACCCAAACTGTTGAATCTACATTCCATCTTTCTCCTCGACAGATGGCGTTATGGAGCTCTCTAAAGGAGGATCATACTTCGGCTCAGGGTGGCTCCTATATCTGGATTGGGTCAAACTATGAATGCCCGGACATACCGTTGTGTGTTGTATTATCGGTTGGGTGTTCCTCTTTTCACTGTTCAGGTATCGTGTTCAGCTTGTTCTCGTGTTTTTACTGGAGATATTTATGGGGATCACGCGGTTTCTTGTGCGGGTATTGTTGGCATTAAACATCGGCATAATATTGTGCGTGATGTTCTTGTTGATATATGCTCTCGGTCCGGAATTTCAGCTCGTAAGGAGGTGGATATTGGGCTTTATGGTGATAGGGATAGATCTTTGCGCCCAGCTGATATATTACTTTACTCTTGGGATGGTGGGTTTGATGTTTGTGTTGATCTTACGGGGTCGTCACCTTTGACGCAATCTGGTATGATTGATTTTATGCCAGGTCGTGCGGTTATTGAAGCTGCACAACGTAAACGTGTCAAGTATGAGGCCAAATGTGTGGATACCGGATATGGGTTCCTCCCCTTCTCCTTCTCCTCTTTTGGAGAACTTGAGAAATATGCGGTAACTCTTCTAAAGCGTATTCGACGTTTCTCTACGACTCAAGACATTGGAGCGCGGGCTGCCGTTCATATTTTTAATAGGATTGGTTTCGCTATTGCTAGAGGTGTGGGGCCCAGTTGGTTTCTCGGCTCCCCACCAATTTCTTGTAAAATCCTATTTATTGTTAATAAAAGTGATGGTTTATAATAAAAAAAAATAAAAAAAAATAAAAAATAAATAATAATAATAATAATAATAATAATAATAATAATAATAATAATAATAATAATAATAATACGTTACCTAAGTCTAGATTGAAAACCCAACATTGATGACACCTAGAGCTGGCATAACAGGTCCGACACGACACGACACGACACGAACACGATAAGACACGGATCTGTTAAGCCCTGACACGAATACGACACGATAAGCTAATCGTGTCAGATCTTAAAACACGAACACGAACACGAAAATTAACAAGTCACACGAACACGACACGATAAGACACGATAAGAGGTCTTAACAGGTCTTGACACGCTAAAACACGAAATCTTAACAGGTCTTAACAGGTCTTTAACGGGTTTTAACAGGTCTTAACAGGTCTTATCGTGTCTTATCGTGTCTTAACAGGTTACACGAGGTCTTGACACGAACACGGCACGTTATCTTATCGTGTCATCTTACTCAAACACGAACACGACACGAAACACGATAAGCCCAAACACGAAACCTGTTAACTTCGTGTCGTGTCTTGTCGTGTTTTCGTGTTTCGTGTCGAAATTGCGAGCTCTAATGACACCACACCTATTCTTGTAGCAACTGATGGACACCTTGGGGACTTTCAATGTCAGATACAATTTGAGTTCACTAATTGTGTCGTCGAAGACAACTGAAAAAACACTAAATATTAACCAAAGACAATACAGGAAAACAGGTTACTAATTCAACAATAGTAGATTACAAACACTACCCAAAAGCAGGTAAGTGGTCTAAGAGTGATTTGAAGCTAATTGAAGTCCCTAAGGCATATATTTTCAGACACAACTATTATTTTTCCTACCAAGACCAACTGTTAACAACGATTTGTGCAAAGGGTGATGCACGTGGGTAACATAAGAGATCTCTTAATATCTCTATCTCTCTATCCTTGTCAACTTTGTAGCTAACCGCTATAATCACCTTTTTCAGCACGGGTGACTTGGCCAAGATAAGCTTCACAAACCCACTCTCACCCTCCAGGTTGTCAAAACCTGAAATCTCGAATTCCTTCAAATTCTCCAACCAAATATCCGAACAATCTTCCAGTGAATCTGACTTCAGCTTTATTGTAGGAGGAACATAGGGAAAATTTATAATCTACAGAAATTGTAGGCAATTCTTGTGTCAGCGTATTTTCGATTAAGAACCAAAAAAAAAGAGACAAGATGGATTAAAGATATTTACATCTAGCTTAATTTTCTCTAAGCTTGGATAGCTTTTCGTCACATGACAAACAAATGGTAAATCAAGTACGTCAAAGAGCATAATCGTGTTTATGCAGATGTACTTAAGGTTGACTAGTGCAGTTGGAAGCTCTCGTGATACACTGTCTAGTGCAGAAAACCTCAACTATACCCAAAACAAATGTTAGCAACCAAAGATTTTTCCCAAGCTCAATCAATTATGTATCATGTGTTTGATATAACCTCAATGCCGGAATTATGAATAGTTAGATGCTCAATCACTACAGGCAAGCACTCAAATAGTTCATCAAACGTGATTAATTCATCAATACCATCATAATCTAATACCTGCAACAGTTTATAATATTCAGATAACTTATGAAAGCCCAGTATGCTTTTTAAGTAAGAACTTACCAGTTCTAATCTTTTAAGTATCGGACAATTTGATAAGAGATGTAGAACCGCTTCTTTAGACACATCTTCACTCTGGAAGTATAAGCTTGTAAGGCTACCAAATCCACTGAACGTTGGATCAAAGTTAAAAGTACAGTTATTGTAATGTAGGTCTGTTAATTGATGTAAGGAGAAGATAGATAGCGGTAAATTATATGATGAACGAGATTCAGAATTAGACAAGCAAAGTGTAAGTTTCTTGATAGGATTGTTGTTCCTCGCCAAATGAAGTATTATTTGGTCAATTTCAACACAAGTGTCATCTGCTTTCATGGAAAGGCTGAACTCGTGGATTGGACCTTGGTGCAGTAACAGAACATGATGTATAGCGTAGAGAACTTTACACTTCCTCGTCAACTGTTTCCTTTCACTTGGCGGATTTTCAAATGTTTGCTCCAGAAGGGACAGCTGATGTCTATCAAACATATCTTTCTCATTAAACACAAGTTTAGGAATTTTAACCCACGCGTATCTCCATTTCTTCGAGAGGATGCTCGTCCTCACTGCATCTTTAATCGGAACAAGACATAGGATGTTTTTTATGATGAGCGGAGGAAGGTTGCTGATTCTATCCAAATACGCATGTTCAGCTTTACCTTTCATCCCACGGTGTCGTTGTTGGACAAATGCTGTATGATGAACAAAGTTTTATGCACACAAAACTAGCCTGATATAACATTTGGAAATGTCTAGAAAAATAAGTCGAATATTCCTACATTTCAAAGAAAAAAAAAAAAAAAAATCATACTTTGGTGTGGCTATGCTTCTTAACTGGAAAATTTACCCTTGCTCCCCTTTGGTGATTGAACCACTTGTTTATATTCAGTAAACCATTTGAATGTGAGAAACCTAAATAGTTATCTACTTAACTCTATATCGTTAATCAAATGATTTGAGTAATATTACTTATATTAAGTAGTGTTCGGTTGAGGAATTTATAAATGATAAACCCCAAATCAGTTTTTATGTTTGAGTAATTAACTTTTGCTTATGATCAACACATATTTCAAGCAGGGGCGGACCGAGCGGGTGCCGTGAACCACGTGGATACATTCTGCCTAGTGTTAAAGTTTGTCAAAAACACATATGTTGCACATCAAATGCACTTGGTTCCAAAATTTTGTGTTACAAATCTTTTCTATTTTTAAGAAATGCACCGCATAAGTTTTAGTCCTCGGCCCGTCACTAATTGCAAGGTTCAAAGAGTTAACTTAATTCAACAAAACTGGTTATCAAATGATGAGTAATATTACTTCCCTTATTGTTCGGTATAAAAACACAGATCCAAAAAATTATTGAAAAGAAAAAAAAACCGGTTCAATTTCCTAATTTTTTTTTCTTGCTCTTACAAATAAAGCGACAAGAGCAACAACATTGTGAATTTATAAAAATTGACAACAATTATGGTTGACATTTGATCAAACAGCAACGCATATAATATGAATTTAATCCATTAATACAGAACATTAAGATAAGTAAACAACTAAAAAAGGGGAAAATATACCTGAGTGAGTGAGTTGTGTACTGTGGTAAGAATGAACAACCAAACCTTTTGACTTTTTCTAAGCACCAAATCTTTGTCAATCCAGTAAATATGTACACATTTAGTCCCTCTTTTTCTTTTTTATGTACAAGTTGTGATTTTGTTATTTATCTTTTTCCACACACGATAATTTTTCACTCACATGACTCACAAATGTTTGTAAAGAGACTTGAACTCGCATCCACTTGTTAATGATCACATTTAAATGTCTTTTGCAATTCCATATTTTCGAAAGAAGTGGTGATTATGAAGTTTTATCAAGAAATTAGCAGAATGAAACTACAAAAATTTATAAAATTTTGAAAGGAAATAAGTCATTTTTGTCGGTTTATATTTGAGTATAAACAAACATGGATCTGCGCGCCTATCAGGCATAAGATGAAAAAACAAATACTCTATTTCTCGTACGTCTAAGAGGAAAAAACAAATGTTCTTTTCCAAAAACATTCGCTAGCATGCAAACATTAGAGGTAGAAGAAACTCTTTTGAAAAAAAAACCTTTAGTTTGATGTTTTATGTTTACTTTGAAGAAAAATCGTGGTTTAACAATTGCTTTTTAGGTGTGTTCATGAAATGATAAAAATTGCAAGGTGATTATTTAAAAAAGTTAGGAGTTTGCAAAATGTAAATAAGTTAACAATAGCATCTAATATGGGTATATTTGGCGCATAACATTTTTCAACATTTAGAATCAGTTTGTGATTAGCATTACATTTTTTTTTTTTTTTTAAATTAAGATAAAACTTTATTTGGCATCAAGCACTAAAATTCCAACGCTGCTAAAACAAGCTTTAAAAGTCTAATACTACTTTTACTTGAATTACACATTAAAATTAAATTACATACATTTTACCAAACGCTTTAATAAAAAAAAATGGTAACTTAACATTAATATACATGGATTTAGATGCCGGTAATCTGGTATTGTTAAAGTTAAGTCCATATTTGTTGAGTATCATTGTATTAAAAACATACCCATAGCAGAAGCTTTAGTCAAATTAGAGGCTGGGTAATCTGGTATTGTTAAAAACATAAAATCACGTTACCATGTTTATTGGGCTGCACTAATTGGGTAAACTGAAACCCAAACCGTTTAAACATAAAACCGAAGGTGTTAACTTATTTAGGTAGAACCGTTGTCCGTAGAAGTGAATTTTGAATTCCTTGAAAACTGATTAACCCATCACGTTTGTGCATAATTTATCCTCAAAGCTACAACTTCATTACGAGGTATCTTGTGTCCTCATATATTCTCTTCGTTTTGCCAAATCACAATCACATATTTACAAAAATAATTAGGCATAAAGGTTAGGAGAACATGTTGCTTTCTTTTGGAGGAACACAATACACTACCTTATCTAAATTAGACTAAAACACGATTATAGTTATATGACGCATTCAGTTATTCGTCAAAATGTACCAACTAACTGAAGGAGTCAAATTGTATATAAGGTTAGCTGGTTTCGATATATTGTGACTTGGTCACTGGCGCGGTCCATCACTTCATGGTATCTCCTACTGTCATTTCGACTAAAATCTGAGTTTCAAATCTTAGCCACGATACTAAGAGAAATCACTTCCACTCTGCCTTATATAGGAACCTATATAAGGACCTTTAACAATAAACAAGTAATTGTTGTTTATATAGATATTAATTCTAAAGTACTCCACATGTGTATCACGAGATATTACTCCTTATATCAGTATAACTCATTGCGATTTGCGAATCGGGTAGCAATCGTGGCAACTCTACCTAGGTATTTACAAACTATCTAGTTTACGTAACCTTTGTCTATGTTTTTTTACTTTACAAGTCAACACACATGATGCTGGTACACTTATGTGGAACATAGGTTATTCGGTTAATTAACTCGTGCATTTGACCTACAACTTGAATCTCAATCTCAAAACTGTTAGGATTTAAGTATCATAACAATTACATAATTAAACATATAAACATCAATAACGCGCAACGGAAGCATAAAGATCAAATACTCATAATTAATTAACTGAAAACATAAATATGAACGTACCGTGGTGATTCTAGCCCGAACAAGAATCAAAAGCAATTGTCTTGAACAATTTGAAGAACCCTAATTAGGGTTTATATGGATCAATAATTAACCCCTTCCCGTTTTGTTAATCGATCCCTTGATAACAACAATAATGTGTTGTTACCTCGTTATTGTACACACGAATTAAACCGTATCAAGTTTATGCTAGTAAAAGCACAAGTAATGATTTTTGATAAAACAAAAATCGATCCTACACACCCTAGGGGTTGTATGATCGGATGTAGGCAAAAGAGGAGAAGAAAAAACACTTAGGGTTTAGTGTGTACAAAAGTTAGCCAAACAATGAACCCTTGTGTTTGTATATATAGCCATGCAAACTTGGTGTCCAAGTTTGAGTAGGAATGGGTTTCCACCCATGGGTCGACCGGCCTAAAGGCCCAAGGGGTCCTTCCGGATCCTTCTCGGCTATATTTTCCATTCTAGTCCTTTAACTTAACATTTAATGATAGTTAATCCATACCGTTAACAACTAACGATCATTAGTCCTTTTCTTGTGTCCAAATAATAAATATATATACATAACATTTAATATACATTGATTATTCATTGCTTGATACTTATTTGTAACGTGTGCAATCCCGAGGTCTCGAGTTCGATTCTAGACATTTAACTTATTAATATTTATCCAATATTCAAACAGCTCCCACTTGGATATCTATTAATAGTAAAATGACATTGGTAAGCGTCTAGTAACACGCCAATGCCCCTAGATCAACTCAAGGAAGGTTTCCTGGAAAAACCTATAATGATTCATCATTATTATTATCATCCTTTTGTTTCTAATACCATATTAATAAAGATATGGATCTTAGTCATTCTTTAATTAACAATCCTGTTTCTCGTTGTTTATGATTGAGCAAAATTACCAAAACATCTGAACGTATTCCAGATAGACTTTGGGCGTGCGCACGCAAACATCTTGTCAACCCTACGAGGGGCCCAGCAGTATTAAACTTCAAAACAAATTTGAAGGAACAAATTCTTTCTTGACTACAAGAATAACCCATGGACTTTGCAACACTTCTAAAAACAACCCTTATAACTCCCTCTTACGGTGAGCGGTAGATTGCTTCACAAAAATGCACTACATCCATGACTCTTATCTGGTATCTCAAGTCTGAGGATAACAAATTCATGATTTACTTACTAACATGATCCATAAAGTAAAATCATGTAGTTGGGATAAGTCCTATATTCAATTCATTGAATATCATGTGAAATTGGTATGACAACGCATTAATATACTTTCAAGTATATTCTAACCAATACTCAAATTTGTCTTAGTTTAATGATATTCCCATATCATTAATCGACAATGGACAATTTAGAATAACATAAGTTATTCACGGATTTAAACATGCAAATATAGGACACAATTCATTATTAATGAAAACAAACGTACTAAGTACTTTAATTCATTATAAATAATAATTGTTTGATGTCCTTTATCCAAATACTAAATAGATCAATGCATGATAATTCTAGTTAATGAATTTTGTCTCAAGTACTGACTTGTTGACAATTATGCCTCAAGTAATGACAATCATACTTGTTGACAAGGCATTATTCAACTAACTTTTGATCTTTCATAATTTTGAGAATACTTATTTCAAGAATTTAATTAGCAAAATTCTTGTATGTGTATATCCAACTATCTTGAAATAGTTACACATACCATTCATAAATGGTGTGATATCCTCAATCACCAATTTATGACAATCAAACTTTCAAACATTTTAAAGTTTTAAAGTATTCTAATTCTTTAATGTATAATGCAACTATGCTCTTAGTTGAGCACAACTAGTTCTCATGGCTATAAATAAGGATGAAATCCTTCCATGACTAGTTATTGAGTGTCGTCTCAATTTAAACCAGCATCATTGTATACAAATCAACAATATGCTCTTTTAAATTCCGTAAACTTAATATCCACTGTGTAATATTTTAAGGAGCTATTCCAGGTTTGAGGATCATTATTCTAAGTTCAAACATATTTCATTAGAATATCTATTACACAAGATATCAAATATTGTTAAATCACTATGCTCATGATACAACAATAACATGATACACATGAAAAATCCTTCAGTCATACTTAGATTTTATTCATGTTCTATTTACAAATATGTATATCCATTTACTAAATGATATATCATATTCTATTAGAATTTATTTACCGCACATGTTTATTAAATAATAAACTTTAGTTCCAAGGTTGTATGTTTATTTCCTAAACCTTTTAAAGTAAAGTTTCATTCCAAACTAAGTATAACCTTTTACTTATATGGAATGTTACTTCTCATATGTTATACAACATATATGATTTAGTAAATCAAACATAATACTCCTACTAGCTTTCAGGAATACTTAGAAATTATCTTATTTTAATTATAAATCAAAATATTGATTTAATAATTAAACATAAGAATAATCTCTTAGATGCATGCATTTTATCCATTCATGGATTATTGCACTTTGTACACTTCCAAAGATTTATTTGAATTTATAAACTCCTTTTGATTACTTATCGTCCTCGCTCAAGTAATCATTCAAGAAAGAGTTTTGATATTCATTATCAAATTTCATATTCATATAAATATGACAATTACCATCTTTGTATCTTTAATGTGCTTAGGAAAGAGTATTCAATCATAGTTAATTACTTAATTAACTATGATTAATAATCTTTGTGGAAAACTAGAAGGGGGGTTGAATAGTTTACCGCTTTTTAGATTCTTTTTAGCTCGAATATCCTTTAAAAACTTTACGTTTGCTTAAAGATATAAACACAACGTTATATGTTTGATTCTTTGAAAAGCTTTTCATGTAAATAACAATTCTAACTTTACTTGTTTCATACTCTGAAAAGCTTTACTTGTGATGATCCTAACTTTGCTTGTTTAGTTCTTTGAAAAGCTTTACATTTGTTTAAAGATATAAACACAACTTTACTTGTTTAATTCTTTGAAAAGCTTTATATGTGATTAGCGATTCTAACTAAAAGACAACATGTAATAAGCAAAGATAAAGAAAGAAACGATCAAACCACAACACGATTGTTTATCATGGTTCGGCTACAAGGACTCGTTTTCCTTGCCCTACATCCACGCCCCGAGTTTCCAACTCGAGAGTTATAAGCACTAATCAACAAGCTCCTTTCACCGGCGGAGAAAACCTTTACAACGTCGCTTACACTTTTACCGACACTAAGCTAGATGTCGAGTTCTTTTACACGGGTACACTCCCATCGTCGCTTACACTTTTACCGACACTAAGCTAGATGTCGAGTTCTTTACCAAGGGTACAACCACTCCCGTTAGTTCTTTTACAAGGGTACAACAACTCCTGACACACTACGTATTTTGAGGCCTAAAATACTAACCAATCACTTCTACATACATGACACAAATGAAGTATAAACTACCAAAGCTTATACATGACCAAGCTAACAAGACTTGCAACTTTAGAGTTGAACCTTGTAATTTCTTGAATAATCTTGTGAAGTCCCTTGCTACATAAGAGAATCACACAAGTCAAATGTTACTAAGTTAGTTGAGAGAGTATGTGAAAATATGTCCTAAAGTCATCACTCAAAACTAACAAATGGTTTGGTATTTATAGCAAACCATTCTGCAGGTCTGGCGGATACGGCGGAACTCTCAGATGGGTTTCGCCCGTGTACCCCCAGGGTTCCGTCAGGGCTGCAGTTGGTTTTGCAATAAATCTTCCAAACCAAACAAGGTCACATCTCATTACACCTAGTCAAACACAAGACTTGCAAGCAAACATATGGTTAGTCAAACACTCTTTCTTACCATAAATGTATATTGATAAAGCTTGCCCTAAATGTGATGTGACATTACTATTTTAAGAAATAAATGTGATGTGACAAGACACTTTCTATTTTAAGAAATAAAAACAATGTTTTGTTTAAAAGGAAATGTAAACCTTAGTTTAAACAAGACTTAAACACTTAAAGTGATGATTTACTCTTAGCTAAAGTTCATACTTTGTTATTAACAAAACTTAGCAAAGATCGTAAAATATAAATAACGTTTTTAGGCGATATTTGTGTTAACAATCTCCCCCTTTTTGTTGATGACAAAATATAAACTTTATTTATAAGTAAGTCACTAGTTTTAGTGTTAAGTCTTATAAAGTTAGTATAAAAACTAGTTTTTGCTAAGATGATGTGATAAAAATAAAAAATTTAAGTTTATATCTAAATTCTCCCCCTTGTTGTCGAAACAAAAAGAAGAGTAGCGAAGCGGAAGTATACACTGGCTCCCCCTTGGATAATACTCCCCCTAATTGGAGTGCCAAGAGAGTAGACATGGATTTTGAACTTGCAAGAAAATGGTTAATTGCCACACAAGACAAGTCATGAAAGCATTTCATGTCTAGAACACAACTAAGAGTTGTGAAGTGGAATAATGCAACACTCATGCTCCCCCTTGAATATTACTCCCCTAAATGGAGTATCAAGGAAGAAAAACATGGATAATGATCCTACAAAAAGAAAGGTTAGTTTCTAGAACACAAGATATATGTATGCTACCATAGCGAGGTATAGTTTACTCATCATACCTAAATAGTCAACAAACAATGCACACCTTGTAGTAGAAAGAAATTCATTTCATGTAAAATTTTGACTCTTAGAAAGTCAAGGAAAAGAAATTAGGAAGAAAGCATCTTACTTCTAAAAATAAAAATAAAAATAAAAATAAACTAAGAACATAAAATCCTACATTGATAAAAGGAAACCATCATTTTCCTTAATGAGAAACATTTTCCAACAACAAGGCAAAGGTTTGTTAAGGAGGAAAATGTGTGTGGGATGATGTAACGGGTTTTGTTTTGAATGTTGTGGAGGTGAAACGGTTTTGGTTTGTTGATTTTGATGTTGAAACATTTTCCAAAAAAAGGGTTTTGTTTCATTTTGGAGACTCTAAACATGAGGTGGTGTTGGTGCTCTAAACTTGGTTTGTTGGTTTTAATGAGAAACATTTTCCAAAAGAAACGGTTTTGTTTCATTTTGGAGACTCTAAACATGAGACGATCCAAAATGTGGTTTAGGATAAACCTCATTTCATTGGTTAGAGGACCATGGATGTCTTTGTAGATAGGGTGGAACAACAATGGTTTTGGGTGGTGATACTCTTGTTGTGGTGGTTGGTTGGTCAAAAGACTCATTTTGGTCAAGCAATGACCTTGGTTTTTCATTTATGAAAGGTGGTGGTTTTGTTGGTCTTGGTGGAAGATCATTGAGATGCTTCTATTTTCTTATACGAAGAAAATAGAGATTCAAAGTGTTGGGAAGGTTATTGTGGTTTTTGTCGTTGAACAAAGTGATGGAAGCTTGGTTCTCCGGAAGGATTACCATGAAGGTTTTTGTAAATGGGGTGAAACACAAATGATTGTAGGTGTGTATGACCTTGATCATTTGGAAAAATTTAGGATCTAGCATAACGGTAAGCCAAACTCTCAAGCAATGACGGTGTATGAGGTGCATCATCCAATGACTCATTTGGTTGAAATATTGGTTGTTATTGGGTTTCCGTTTCGGCAATGGTGTCAAAGAGTGACAATGATGGAGGGCTTGATGGTTTAGGTGATAGGTTTTCAAAAGTTTCCAATAGTGGATGTGGTGATGTTGATGGTGTATGGAAAAGTTCCATTGGTGTAAGTGTTGGTGATTGATGGTTGAAAAGTGTGTATGTTTGTATTGCCATGTTTGGGAGAGGATGTTGGATAGGTGAAGAAATGTCAAGTGATGAGCTTGATTTAATGGTTTTGTTGAAGCAACAAGGTTTAACACTAATCCTAGTGGTTTTAGCTTAATGATTCGGATGAGGTGTTTGATTTAGTCATCTCAAATCTTTGGTTTGCAAGAGTTTTGAGATTGAGAGAAGTAATGGTGTTGGTGTGATTTTTGGTTTATTCTAAAGTGATCAAACTTAAAAGAAATTGTGGGAAGGAGTGTTTAGATTTGATGTGTTCCATACAAAGATTGAGGTTTCAAATGATTTGATGTCAATCCAATGGAATTGGGTGGAGTGAAAGACCAACATATGAACTCAATGCTTTGTGATCATGGGAAGTGATTTGGTTTGAAAATGTTCCAATGGTTTGAACGATCCTTTAAAAGGGTTCCTTGGGTTAGTTATGTTTGAATTTGAATTTTTTGCAGGAAGTGACTTCCTAATTGTTTTAGTGAGTGAGAGTTGTCATAGTATCGTTATTGGAGGTATGGGAAGATGTTTCTCACTAAAGAAAATGATTTGACACTTTACAAGTTTTGAACATAAGAAAAATGACAAAAAATTTCTGCAGGTGACTGGCGGAACCCTGAGACAACACAGGCGGAACCCTCCTGAGGGTTCCGGCTGGTCCGTTGGGCCATTTCTGGATTGCCCAGAAAATACACTGGTGGAACCCATTTTTGGGTGCCGCCAGCTCCGCCAGACCTGAAAAACTTGGCAGTCCGCATTTTTGACCCGCGAGATGATTTTCAAATTTTTTGAAAACTTCTAAAAACAAAAATATAATTCATATCTGGTTAGGAAATGCAAAAATTGGACTTGTAAAGATGCATACGATTGGACTTTGACCAGGGGCTAGCGAATTTCACTATACTTAGTGAAATAATCATAGACATGAAAATTTGACAACATGCCAAATGTTGTCTTCCTGCATCATTGTTAGTTCCTACAAGTTCCAAATAGTACCAAATATCTTACCAACACACAAATACATAACACGTAATGTTTAAACGACCAAATTGTTCAAATAGCACCTAGTGCCAAACACTCCTACACACCCGCTCTCATAGACGGTCAATCTTCTTCTTGAGCTTTTCAAGAAATCTCTCGATGTTTTTGAACATCCCCTTTGTTTGCTTGAACTCCGCCGACTCATTTGGAATATCCAAAAGTTGGAAAATGTATTCTAGAGGTGGGAGCCTAGAGTTGGGCAAAGCCTAGAGTTGGAAAATGTTTACCTTGGGATTTGTAGATTCTTCTATCACTTAGTGGGACAAAAGTGTGTGGAATAAGAGAGTAGTCTAGGTGAAGACCTCTAGGAGTTGATGGAATGGGAGAGATGAACCTAAAGAAATGGATCAAGAGCATTCCATACGGTATAGACGTTGTGCCTTGCACAGGAATGTCGGTCATTCTCTTGGTCATGTAGTAGGCAGGGTTGAAGGGTTGCCTAACGGACAAGGGGTAGAGCATGTAGCAAAGGCAAACATTGATGTGATCCCAGTTTCCTATGGTGCTAATTACATTGGCTCTAAGGAGTTCTTCCCATTCCTTGAATTGGGGCTTGAGTTCATTGAATTCCATTCCATATGGGTCCTTGATGACCTCATTTCCGGTTCTAGTTCTCCTAGTGTTGGTGGTCCTAATGAAGAGGTGGTCACGAAGTTCATCTTTGGACATAAGAGGGGTATCATAGGGATAGATGCGGTCAAAGAGTGTGTCAAGAATTGAGTGGGAGTGCAAGTCGGAGTAGATGCAAGTACCATGGTTTGAGACACCTAGGATTTGAGCAAACTCCTCGAGAGTGAAGGAGTATTGATGACTACTAGCCCTAAAGTTAATAGACATGCGACTATACTCATCCTTGGAGAGGGTGACGGATGCATAGAATTCTAAAATGAACCTAGAACAAATAGGCTCGTCGATTTCTATGAGACACTCAAAGTTGATTGTGGCAAATTCCGTGTAGAGGTTTGTACCTTCTAAGAAGGATGGATCAATGGTTCTACCCTTATGGACATATCGTTTTTCTAAGGCTTTGAAGACAACGATTTGAGTTTGAGTAAGACCTTTGGTTTTGTGGTGTTTGGGTAGGTACTTGATGGTGTCCTTGTGGTCGTAGTGAGTTAGAGGAGGCATGATGATTCCTAGAAAATCAAAATTTCACATTTTAGTCTAAGTAAACGACTATTGTAATGTGTATGTTCTAGTGTGTGCCTATATGAAAATAATGTGGAGGTGTGGTTAACTTGACTCATTTTGATGCTTAAAAACGTTTTATAATGCAAGTGATGTTTCAATGACGTTTTTCATTTGTTTTAACAATGTGGTGAACGGTGGTAAAGTATGGTTGACGACCGAGAGTGGATATGTGAAATGAGGTGGTGATTGCTTGACAACACTTGAAGCTTGGATATCTTCTTTGTGTTCTTCACTTGCTAGAAAGTGGAAGAGACGCATTTCATAATGAAATTCACTTGACTTTTGACGACATAGACAAATATGTTAATGAGAGTATGGATATGACAATTTCCCTTTGTTTCAAAGAGCGACACATGGGTGAACATATGTTTATGCATCATGAAAGGTGGTTTAATCTTAATAGGTTAGGTTATAGTGGGGATGACACACTTGTTTGGTTACATTGTGGAATCTTCTTGTGAAGATGACTAGGTGGAGTTATTGGTGAAGATGATATTGACTCTTGGTTTCTTTGAGGGCATGGAAATGGTGGATGACTCGATATTGATAGGACAAAGGATAACTCGGTTTCTCATTTCACATTGGTTGTTTGAGGTTTGAGTGATAAAAGGTTATGAGGAAGATGCTTGAAGTTTTGCTCATTTTGTGAATTTTATGGGCTGAGATATATCAGAAGGTGAATGTGATGAGATGATGGTGAAAGAACAAGTGAACTTAAGTTAAGAGGGTGTTTGGTTTAGAAATTAAAAATAAAACATCCTGCAGCTTTGGCGGACCAGGCGGAACCAAAGGGAGGGTTTCGCCCGTATGGTCTGAGGGTTCCGTGGAAACTGCAGGGAAAATTTCAAAAGGGATTGTCTTGATTTTTGTGGTTTTATCCTAATGTTCAAAACTAAGGTTTTAGGTCTTATGAGTCTTTGACTAAGCCTAGGGATAATGAATGCTTCTCATTCAAGAGGTTTTGTGAAAACGTTGATAGAATGGTTAACGTAGAAGACTTTCTTAGTTAAGACGTTCCTCAATGAACATTCTTACCAAGGCGATGATGATGGATCACAATATGTCGATTAAGAACATAATGGATTGAATTGTCACCGAAGTCGATGATTCCTTTGTTGAAGGGATAACAATGTTGATAAAATTATTCCGTTGTTGACACGAATTTGCTTGTTCAAGCGGAGCTTGTTGACGTGCTTCTCCATCCGAAACTAATTTGAGAACCTTACGCGTTTTGGAGAATCATTGGGTAAGTAAGTAAAAGTGCAAGTACCACTTGGGTTTTTCTTATCAACTTATTGCCGACATAATTCCATTTGGCATACACTATGGTTTCTATTCCCGTTCTTTTGGGATACCATAATCCTAGTTGTGTAGTACCTTATGATGAATCCAAACAAGCTCTTTCGAGAGAGTTGTTTTAGGATCTTCTCTAAAAAGAACGAGCACATAGACAAGCACTAAACATAATGTTGGATTTATTCGTTGTGAGAATAAGTAAACTTCCAAGCATTTCTCTATGTTTAGTTTTACCTACGGATTTACTAATCTCATTCTTGATAAGTCACAAAGGACTTAATCATTGTGAACATGTGAATAACTAGGAATGTCTTTGAGTGATTATCCTTTGCTTTTGGAGCTTGCTTAGAAAATAAATCTTTCATAGATTTACATTAATTTCTATTTTAAAAGACTCATTTTATTTTAATGGTTGCTTTACTCTAATGTCCAAAAATACTTTTTATCAAATTTATTTAAATCAAAACTATGACTTATGAATCAAGTTTTTATGACCTTGTCAATATTGCTTGACTCATTGTTTGACACAAGACGAAAGAATATTGTTTTTCAATCTTAATAGTTCATCTTCCTTGTTATTGATTTTTACTTGTATTATCAATTTTGGACTTTCGACTAAGTCATCATCTACCAAAGATGATATCTTAGAAGGAGGTGGTCTTTCATCGAATGTTAGATTCAATGACTCCTCGACTCTTCGGGTTTATTTACTTAAAACACTATGAGTGTAAATGTCCAAGAGATGCAACATCATAAGACTATGGGTCAAATTTGATGTGTAAATCCTAGATGTTTTTAAATCATTTTCTCCCAATCATCCTAATGAATTCAAATGATTTATTTTTCTTTGTGTGTCTTATATGAAATTTTAACAAAAGAATGGTTGAATTTAAGACACAATTGAAAATGTAAGGTATAATGTCAAAAGACGTTGTACTACAAATATCTATGAAATGTTGTGGTTTTGCTAGATTTGCAAGCATCACAAAAGTGTTGGTTGTCTCATCACTTAGGAGATTCTTAGTTAGTTCACTTGTAGACAAGTATTAAGTAAGACTCACTCAAGAGTTACTCGTGTCTTTTCCCGAAGGTTAAAAGAAGTAAAACACCTTATATCTCCTACTAAAAGTAGTGTCTAAGTCCTTTAATCACAAAGGATCTAATCCTTATTGTTACTTACACAATATAACCATCTTAGAGTAAGAAACTACAAGTATCACTCATGATAGAACTTAATACTAATCAATATGAAACACTGAAAGGTAAGTTGAAGAGACGTGTACCTTTTAAGCTCCATAGATTAGCCATCAAGAAGATAATCATAAAGCAAATAATCTTGACTCGTAGAAAAGCTAAACTCAAATACTTATGAATCCAAGAAGGTTAGATAAACACATAAAAATATTTGAACATGATATCTTAATCCTTTTATCATGAGTTTCTATTAGAGATTGTATTATCTCTAACTCTCTCTTCTAGGTTTAACAAATTTTACTTGCTTAGTTTTACTAGTTGGTGATGCTTTTGAGTTAAATCCTAATCCGGTTTTATCATTAAACAACCTTTGACTCCTCAACAATCTTTCAAGAGATTTTGAGCTTTCATCAAATTTAACTAATATTTTTCCTTTCTCATTTTGCTTTTTAATCTTATGTTTGTAATCTAGAAACAATTTACATTCTAGATCAATTTCAACATTACTCTCAATTTTAGACATTTTATCTTCTAACAAGATTTCCTTTTCAAAGATATTCTTAAAAGATTTTGAAGACTCATTGTAAAAGATAGTTTTTAGGTTCATGTTACCTAAAAGTTTAGACCCATTTTCTAATTTAGAAAATTCGTGTCAAAGCAAAAATGTTTGGTTTCAACATGTACCTTGCTTGTTGTTTCAACAGATTGACAATCACCCACCGGATCATTGTCTTTGTCTACATCCGTTTCATTCCATGATTCGCAAGCAAGTTCATCAAGACACACGTACTCATCTTCACTTGTACCTTCATTTAAAACATTTAAACTAGTAGTACATGTATTAACTTCTACTAAGCGTCGATCTATTAGTTTTTCCAAAACTTCTAATTCATATGTAAGATCAAATTGATCATCTTTGACTTGACATATTCCTTGATGAAAGTTGATTATATTTTTCCAAATATCATTAGCCGTTTGACAAAAATATATTCTTTCATATTTGGTACTTGATAAAGCTTTATAAATTATTATCTTAGCTTTAGTATTTTTATCAAGTTTAGGATAGTTATCTTGGTTTTCAAAACTTGTTTTCTTTGGTTTGAAATCACCAAAAGAAATAATATGCCAAAGATCTTGATCAATTGATTTCACATAGTTTTCAAAATTACTTTTCCATTCAAGGAAGTTTTCTTTTACAAATAGCGGTGAGTTTTGAATAGGTTGCCCTTCTTTGAGATTTTTAAAATCCATGGATCGATCCAAGTTTTAAAATACACTATATTTTAAAGATCTTGAGTAACGTAGCTCCTGATGCCAATTGTGAAAAACTAGAAGGGGGGTTGAATAGTTTACTGCTTTTTAGAACGTTTTTAGCTTGAATATCCTTTAAAAACTTTACGTTTGCTTAAAGATATAAACACAACGTTATATGTTTGATTCTTTGAAAAGCTTTTCATGTGAATAACAATTCTAACTTTACTTGTTTCATACTTTGAAAAGCTTTACTTGTGATGATCCTAACTTTGCTTGTTTAGTTCTTTGAAAAGCTTTACATTTGTTTAAAGATATAAACACAACTTTACTTGTTTAATTCTTTGAAAAGCTTTATATGTGATTAGCGATTCTAACTAAAAGACAACATGTAATAAGCAAAGATAAAGAAAGAAACGATCAAACCACAACACGATTGTTTATCGTGGTTCGGCTACAAGGACTCTTTTTCCTTGCCCTACATCCACGCCCTGAGTTTCCAACTCGATAGTTATAAGCACTAATCAACAAGCTCCTTTCACCGGCGGAGAAAACCTTTACAACGTCGCTTACACTTTTACCGACACTAAGCTAGATGTCGAGTTCTTTACCAAGGGTACAACCACTCCCGTTAGTTCTTTTACAAGGGTACAACAACTCCCGACACACTACGTATTTTGAGGCCTAAAATACTAACCAATCACTTCTACATACATGACACAAATGAAGTATAAACTACCAAAGCTTATACATGACCAAGCTAACAAGACTTGCAACTTTAGAGTTGAACCTTGTAATTTCTTGAATGATCTTGTGAAGTCCCTTGCTGCATAAGAGAATCACACAAGTCAAATGTTACTGAGTTAGTTGAGAGAGTATGTGAAAATATGTCCTAAAGTCATCACTCAAAACTAACAAATGGTTTGGTATTTATAGCAAACCATTCTGCAGGTCTGGCGGATACGGCGGAACCCTCAGATGGGTTTCGCCCGTGTACCCCCAGGGTTCCGTCAGGGCTGCAGTTGGTTTTGCAATAAATCTTCCAAACCCAACAAGGTCACATCTCATTACACCTAGTCAAACACAAGACTTGCAAGCAAACATATGGTTAGTCAAACACTCTTTCTTACCATAAATGTATATTGACAAAGCTTGCCCTAAATGTGATGTGACATTACTATTTTAAGAAATAAATATGATGTGACATGACACTTTCTATTTTAAGAAATAAAAACAATGTTTTGTTTAAAAGGAAATGTTAACCTTAGTTTAAACAAGACTTAAACACTTAAAGTGATAATTTACTCTTAGCTAAAGTTCATACTTTGTCATTAACAAAACTTAGCAAAGATCGTAAAATATAAATAACGTTTTTAGGCGATATTTGTATTAACAATCTTGTCATAAGACATGCATTAAGATATGTGTACAATTTTGTTCATATGATTATTACACAAAGATTTAAACCACTAGGGTTACATAATCTTTGAATAAACTCATCTTCATTCTCTAACTATTAAGAATTAAGATAAACCAAATTTTCTAAATTTGATTATCTTTATGAACAACATCTATCACATCCATAATATGAGTAATTTACCCAATTCATTATTTTGGTAATACTACATCATATAATCATCAGCATATTTAATTAAATATCTGAGATATCCAAGTGGATCTATGAATGAGAATTCCGTCATCTTTGAGATTTATCATTTACATGTTAGGCCTCATCATGATTTTTACTAGTGTGTTTTTAGAAGATTATGTATCTTGTCATCCTATCTTTTCAAGATAAAATACTCCCACTTGCCTTTACTATTATATAAAATATAAATACTTAGCAATTAAAGTGACAATACAATATTCTCTTTATGGGATATTTCAAATACATATTGACAGTTCCTGACATTCTTTTGTTAATGACCTACACATAAGTAGTTTAACAAATTCAGGACTTCAATTTAAGACTTAATGTGATTCATCACATTTCATAATTTAATAGTGTCTTATTAATCTTCTAGGAGTCTAATCGAGTATATACTATCCATACTCAATTTTATAACTTTGAAAACTTTAGGAAGAAAAGAAGTCATAGTTATCTTCAATCAAACAATCTAACAAGAGTTTGATTTCCCTAACTGAACATACCATAAAAATGAGGTATTTCATTAGAGTAAATATTGTAAGGCAATCTAACAATATATAAGATAACTATAATCCTTTTGGTATACCTATTTACCAACTAAGTCAACTTAATGGTATAATAGTATTTCCAAACCAATTGCATGCTTTATATAACACAAGTACTTTTGACCAAGTCACTTCATGTTCATGTCTTATCAAAACATGAACGTGTTATAATCCCATTATACGTTATAAATCATTGATCAACTCAATGACTTCTTGTATATGTCTTAATTAAAAGACCATAACAAGCTAACGTCTTACTTTATTATAAGTCTTGTAATATTTAAAATACTTCATGTTTATAACTATACAATAAAGTATAAACATGTATAATTAAAGTAATCATGAACTCCATCATTTGGTTTCAATAATATTTTCAAGTTAACATACTACTTCATTTATTTATGTCATTCTAAGAATACATAATTATTGAAGTAGTTATTATATTACTTCATGCATTTATGTCATTCCAATAATACATAAATATTAAAGCTGAAATAGTATTGTTATAGACACATGTTCTAATAGATGTCTAATTTAGAAACAGTAAATTATCCATATTGGTCTCACGCATACATGGAAATTCACCTTGTTGTTAATATTTAGTCTGCGTCTCACGTTTACTAAATTTTAACACCAAGTGTTTCTTAAATTAGATGTATATTAATCATATTAGAACTATATTCTCTTACTTTGCACTTAAGAGAATTCGTTAAATCATATTCTTATGTGTTGTACCTTGCATACAATGTAGATTTCTCCCACTTGTGCATGGAACAACATCATGTACCACATAAACAACATGCACGCCTTTGTTAATGTGTAACAATATGATTTGTGTCATTAGCATAACTAGTAGATATAGAGTTACTCAATCAATCAAGGAAACGCTCATAACTATCCTTGAAAATATCAGTGCCTATATTTGGAAAGTAATTATCTTGAGACATTCAAAAGATAATCTGAGTTACAATAAGTCTTATAACTTCCACTGAATTAGAAAACATTACAATAATCCCTTATTCAGCCATTAGAACACAACACTCCCACTGAATTTGACAACATTGTAAATGTTTCAATAATCAGTGAAAGGAAATAGTGTACTATTTACTTTCCTACATCTTTTAAGAAAACCCATTCCAACAATTATTTATAGGTTCTAAAAGAATGTATTCTACTACGTAAATGTGATTCATCACATTCCAAACTATTAACTTGAAAAAAAAAATTGGGCATGCAATTTCTTCCTCTACCATTCCAACAATTGTATGTAGTATCTTTAAATGGTCAAATCAAAACAACTAGATAAATAATCTAATTTTTCTTTTACCATTTTGCAGTAACAAGTCTAGGTTCTAATTAAATAACTCATAAAGTGCAAATCATCTTACTATTAAAGTTTGCTATGAGTTATGTATTTAGAATTTATACAATTATAATCATCCTATTTTACCTTTCTCATTCATGAAAAGGAACAGGATTAAGTCTCACACTTCTCATATGGAAAGAAGACTATTTTTATTCTTTTAGTAAAATTGACTCTAACCAAAAACCCATCCAGGTGTAGATCAATTTACTTGATAAAAGAATAACTTACGTTTACGGCTTTAATGTTGCATTAATACATTTAAAAGAATTTACAAAATTCAATTTTAGTATTTTCGATAATCAATTCTCAAGAAAACATAATACCCCAGGATATTATTCATATAACCAAAATATTTTCTTGAAAATCTAGGATCCAACTTTACATAAATTCCACCACATCAATTGATCTGCTAGTGTTGAAAGTATAAAAGATGGTAATCTGTCGAACAATAATTGGCAAACAATTTTCCAATTCCTAGATCATTATGGGAATTACATCAAATTGATTCATCAATTTGCCATGTAAGCATGTTTCATCCCATCTCATGCCTTAAGTTCTAGGTCTCACGCATCAACTTAATTAAGTCGTCTAACTTAGAAACTGCAAATTCTCCATGTGTGGTCTCACGCACACTCGGAAATTTACCTTTTCATTAAAATTTAGCCTGCGTCTCACGTTTACTAAATAATAACTTCAAGTGTTTCTTATAGTTAGATGGCATGTAACTTAAATTTTAGGGTATTCAATTTTGATGTGTCAATCAAAATATGTATAAAGATGCATGCACTCATCTTTATAGCATAAGTTTTCAAAACCTTTTTATAACCAATTCTTAAGATTAATACAAAAAATTTTACTTGAGGTAAAATACCTTAAGATAACTTTGTACAATAATGACTTTAAAAGAAAATCGTTTAAGACGTATTCGTAAGTGTGATAACCAAGGCAGACTCTAAGGCTCTTTCCAAGCCTTCTTACCACGACTATGAATTTGTCTTAAAGGAGTTACTTTTAAGACCATGTGTACAAAACATCAATCAAGCCAAAGTTTTTGGATTAAATCTTAAAACATGTAACAAAGTATGAATCTTGCTAGTCCCGCCTTGGAGCGAATTACCGTGCGAAGCGGACCGTTGTTGGCACATAAGACACCGCAAGATATAATCTTTATTACTTAAAGTTTCACCATTATTAGTCCAATTTATTTTCTTTGTAAAAATTACCCTTTTATTGCTTACAATCATGTCCAACAAAATAAAACAATAAAACAAGTAATCAAAGACAAATCAAAACAACTAATAAATATAACAATTATAAGGTGAAACAATTAGCCACATGCAATCTTGATTAGAAAAGATCATAATAAAATCAATTCTAAGTTTCAATATGCATATAATTAACTAGGGCCTTCACCTCTTAATGGAAGTGAGCCACACACATTGATGAATCAATTGCGTAGGCTAAAGTCAATCACATACCACATAGCACATAAATTGATTTTAATAACTATGATGACTTCCCCAATTTAGATCTATCTAAAACATGTGACATATCTAAACAATTAAAACAATTATTAACCCATGACTAACATGCATGTTTCGTCATGGATCAAAGCATAACAATTACCAATAAGCCATAAGATACGCTCATAATCCATGTCACATAACAATTATTCATGATTAAACCACATAAAAAAATTATTTGCATCCAACCTAGGGTTTCTATAATTTTTACAAAACTTAATTTTTTTCGGATAAACAGTACCGAATGAACAGTGTTCGGTGAACAGTGTTCTCGGATGAACATTATTTTTAGGATGAACAGTGTTTTCGGATGAACAGTGTTTGTGAACAGTACATGAACAGTGAAAAATTATTTTTAGGGTTTCAAAAATTAACACCAAGAAACCTTTAAGCATGCAATAATAATCAAAGATTTCAATTTTTTTTATGTGTTTTAGTAATTAATTACACAGTATTAACCGCTCTTGATGCCACTGTTAGAATTTAAGTATCATAACAATTACATAATTAAACATACAGACATCAATAATGCGCAACGGAAGCATAAAGATCAAATACTCATAATTAATTAACTGAAAACATAAATATGAACGTACCGTGGTGATTCTAGCCCGAACAAGAATCAAACGCAATTGTCTTGAACAATTTGAAGAACCCTAATTAGGGTTTATATGGATCAATGATTAACCCCTTACCGTTTTGTTAATCGATCCCTTGATAACAACAATAATGTGTTGTTACCTCGTTCTTGTACACACGAATTAAACCGTATCAAGTTTATGCTAGTAAAAACACAAGTAATGATTTTTGATAAAACAAAAATCGATCCTACACACCCTAGGGGTTGTACGATCGGATGTAGGCAAAAGAGGAGAAGAAAAAACACTTAGGGTTTAGTGTGTGTACAAAAGTTAGCCAAACAATGAACCCTTGTGTTTGTATATATAGCCATGCAAACTTGGTGTCCAAGTTTGAGCAGGAATGGGTTTCCACCCATGGGCCGACCGGCCTAAAGGCCCAAGGGGTCCTTCCGGATCCTTCTCGGCTATATTTTCCATTCTAGTCCTTTAACTTAACATTTAATGATATTTAGTCCATACCGTTAACAACTAACGATCATTAATCCTTTTCTTGTGTCCAAATAATAAATATATATACATAACATTTAATATACATTAATTATTCATTGCTTGATACTCATTCGTAACGTGTGCAATCCTGAGGTTTTGAGTTCGATTCTAGACATTTAACCTATTAATATTTATCCAATATTCAAACAAAAACAAGGATTTAGAAACCATGTTTGGTATATAGATCTTATGTCAACACAGACTTTAGATTGAGATTCAAGATGTGGTCAACAAGACTGGTGAGTCGATATCTAAGTAGGATATGTGGTTTTAATTTATTTACCATGGGGTAGCATCATCACTTCTCAAACCGACGAACAAACTGACACACTCCTGCCAATGGTGACGTGTCTTTTTCTGTGTCACTACATGATAACATCAAATGATACACATTTTATATATCATCATCCTACATTTATTGCTCATAATCATTTCATTTGTGTAAGATTTGATACTTAAGTATCTATTTTCATTTTAGGTTTAAAAAGGAGCATTAGACGAAAAGACACAAAAGTGTGCAAGAAACGAAGGAAATTGATGTAACCTTGATTGAATGATGAATCGAGGAGGAGGATTTGTAAGGTGAAATAATCAAGGAAGCATTAACTTGTGATTAGAAGTGATTATGGAAGGCTCATGAAAGAATCAAGTGAAGAAACGAAGCTGAAAGTTGAAAAAAAGTTTACGTGATGTCTCTAAAAAGTTGTTGTAGTTTTTGGTCATGACTCCTTTATAATATCTCATTTTTAGGTGATTCAAGTGGCCATAGAAAAAGAAAAGAGATATCTACAACTTTCATATTTTGAGTTAAGCCTACAAATCAACATAAAAAAATGAAAATTCGAGATTACTACGGCCGTTTGGAAAAAAAGTTATAAACACAAAACCAAACTCGACCAAAAAAGGATTCTGAAGCTCGAGTACTGTTCGTGCAATGTTTTTCTTCTCTACCATGACGAATCAATTGATTTAATGTAGGCATCGCTCTTTCCTCCAAACGATTTCGAGAGATCCCCTAGGTCTTTTCTACTATTTTTGAAAGTGTAATCATCAAGAAATCAAGTCCAAATCATCATAATCATTAGAGCTAATTTGGTTTGATTATCGACTTCTCTATGAATTCTTTTATCTTTCCAACTATGTTTTCTTTTGATTGTTACAAGTAAATCTATATTTTTTTAATAAATAAGTTCAAGAGTCAAACGGGGATTGTTAACCCCTTTACTCCTTTTTCGTTTGGTGAAGCCTACCGCCCAACTAACCCCATTTAACCCTTATTGCGCGTGGCGGTGGGGAAGCCTATTATGAGTCTTCACGCGCCAAAGGTGCCGTTCACGTGTGGTGTAAGCTACCATAAAGCCCAGTCTTTGGGGGGGGGGGGGGGGACAAACTCACCACTCTTGATGGATTGAGACTATGACTAAGTTTATGGGTTTGATTCCGAAATTTAGTGATAAAAAACACTAACCAAACATATATGCTATCATCGTTTATTGTTAAAAAATGTTGTAAACCTGTTAAAATGGCACTGAAACAACTATGTAATCACCCAACCAACCACCCCTTGGTGATCTTTCTTTTATTACAACTATAAACACTGAAGACTTGTCCCCAAATGGATGCAAGCCAGTACAATACATGAACCAAAATAAGATTGTCCTCCTAATGAGTGCAATCTAATACAATCAACTCACACACTATCACCAAACTAAACTAAACCTAAAACCTGCAGATCAAGATGATATGCTAAACAATCTATGAAAGAAACCTAGAAATTATGAAAGTAACAATACAACTTTAAGAGAGAGTTTTATGACTGCGTGTTTTGATTGTGAGAGATAAAGCTGAAGTTATGAAACCCTAGCTCTGGATGTGAGCTTATATACAGATATGTTACACTTTGCACCCTGCACAAACACAAACAATACAAACACAACTCAAAGTAATATTAGTAATATAAATGTTACCAAACAAACCCCTGAGTTTCATAAGTTTGAAAGAGTATTTATTTCAACACCCCCTCAAACTAATGAAGCAAACAGATTTATCATGCCAAGTTTCTTAACCATGACTGCATGTTGTGCAGACCCAAGTGCCTTAGTCAACACATCAGCAGTTTGTTCTTTAGAACCAACTTTCACAGTTTCAATCAACCCAGAAGCAACCTTATCTCTAATAAGATGCACATCAATATCAAAATGCTTAGTCTTCTCATGCATAACTGGATTAGCAGCTATTTGCATAGCAGACTTATTATCACAACATAACTTAACTGGCAAAAGATTATCCATAACTCATAGATCTCAAGATCTTAAGAATCCACATTACCTCACAAGTAACAGATGCCATAGACCTGTATTCAGCCTCAGCTGAAGACCTGGATAAGGTATTTTGCTTCTTACTTTTCCAGGAAACAATATTCCCATTTACAAAAACACAATAGCCAGACACAGACCTTCTAGTGACTGGACATTTTGCCCAATCAGCATCTGAATATGCAACAACACCAAAATTGCCACTATTTTTCTTAAAACTTATACCACTTCCTGGTGCAAGCTTAAGATACCTCAAAACTCTTAAAGCAATACCATAATGAGACTGTAAAGGAGCATGCATATATTGACTTAAACAATGAATAACATAAGCAATGTCAGGCCTTGTCATAGTAAGATATATAAGCTTCCTTATTAACTTTTGATAACTTGTTATATTTTTTAATAACTTGTCATCATCAGTTTCTTTATGATTCAAAACAATATTCTTAGGCAAAGGTGTTAAAACAGGCCTGCAAGCAAGTAAACCATAATCATGAAGTAACTCTAAACAGTACTTCCTTTGATTCAAACATATCCCATTGCTAGCCTTTAAAACTTCAATGCCCAAAAAATATTTCAACTCTCCAAGATCTTTGATCTTAAACTTGTTTTGTAAGAAAATTTTAAAATGTTCAATTTCAGTTTCACAATTTCCACAAATAACCATATCATCAACATAAACCAGAAGAAACAAAACTGTACTTCCTTTTTTCTTGATAAACAAAGAATAATCATTTTGAGATTGTTCAAAACCATTTTCAAACAAAGCTTCTGTCAATTTTTGGTTCCACTGTCTAGGAGCTTGCTTCAAACCATGCAAAGACTTTTTTAACTTGCAAACTTTGTTACCTTCTGTATGATAACCTGGAGGAGGAAGCATATATACATCCTCATTCAGATCACCATAAAGAAAAGAATTATTCACATCAAGTTGAAACAATTTCCAATCATTTTGAACAGCCAAATTTATAAGACATCTAATAGTACTCATTTTAACCACAGGACTGAAAGTCTCATCATAATCAGGACCTTCTTTTTATGAACAACCTTTAGCTACTAATCTAGCTTTGTATCTATCAATTTCACCATTGGCCTTATACTTGATTTTAAAAACCCACTTAGAACCTATGGGTGTCCTTCCAAAAGGAAGTTCAACCTCCTCCCAAGTGCCATTTTCATGTAAAGCACATACTTCTTCATTCATAGCATTATTCCAATTAACATTTTTAGATGCTTCTTCAAATGATGAAGGTTCAAAAGACTTATTCAAATTGGAAACAAAACAGCAATTCTCAAAACTCAACACAGAATGATTAGCAAATTTACCAATGCTATACTTAACTTTGTTATCAAGAATAAAGTCATTCAATTTAGTAGGCAACCTAGAAGACCTAGATGACTTCCTAGAAGTTCCTTCCTCTGCTTGATTTTGAAACACATTTTGGAACCTAGGACCATCTGTATTGATATTACTGTTTCCCTCAGACTGAATATTATCATCTAAAGGAGTAGCAAACACTTCTAAATCTAGTTGCTGTGAACTTGCAGAGTGCTGTATCTGTTTTGACTCTGCACACTGTTCTGTGTTCACTACCTTACTAGTTTTAGAAGGACTACCTTCTCTACCAACAGATGTACCTTCCCTCTCTATATTTTCTAAGTTTGCATCATTGGGAATGGGACTAGGAGTTTTGGTTTTTGACTCAGACTCAATGTTATAAAAAAAAATTAAATGTGTTACTTCAGAAACAGGTTCTGAAACAACACTCTGTTTCATTCTTAAAGGAAAAATTGTTTCATAAAATTTGACATCTCTGGAATAAAATATTGCTCTGTTTTCTAAACTCAAAAGTTTGTAAGATTTTTTACCACTTGCATAACCAATAAGAACACATTTCTCAGATTTTTCAGAAAACTTATCTAAACTTTTAAATACTGCAGCAAAACAAAGACACCCAAAACTCCTAAGATGAGACAAACTAGGTTCCCTACCATACACAAGAGAAAAAAGAGACTTTCCATTTAAAACAGATGAAGGCAACCTGTTGATCAAATAAGTAGCAGTTAACACACATTCAGACCAAGAAACAAGAGGAATCCCCCCCTGAAACATAAGACTTCTAGCTACATTTAGCAAATGTCTATGTTTCCTTTTAGCAATACCATTCTGTTGTGGTGTATATGCACAACTTGTTTGATGAATAACACCTTTTTCATTAAAAAACTCATTCATTTTATGATTAACAAACTCAGTCCCATTATTAGACCTAACCACTTTGATTTTCTTATCAAAATGTGTAGAAACCATGTTGTAAAAAGAAACAAACATATCAAAAACTTCATCTTTTCTTTTCAACATATACACCCAAACAGACCTAGTAAAGTCATCCACAACAGTCAAAAAATACCTATAACCTTCTCTGCTAACCACTTTATAAGGCCCCCATACATCTAAATGAATGAGATCCCCAAGAAAATTTGATTTGTGTTCACTTATAGGAAAAGGGTCCCTTGTTTGTTTTGCCTTATGACAAACCTCACAAGGACCATTGTGATCAACATTATTTAAATTCAAAGAACCTTTAAGCAATTTTAAAACCTGGTTAGCAGGATGGCCTAACCTATTGTGCCAGACTTCCTTAGAAACAAAACAACAGAGAAACTCACTTTTAACCACATTAATAGAAACATCAGCAGTCTTATCAAACAAGTATAAACCCCCATACTCACTACCAGTCCCCAACACATTCTGCTGACTCAAATCCTGAATATAACATTTAGTTTCATCAAATCCAACTCTTAATTTGCTATCTTTAATCATTTTATTAACAAACATCAAACTAACACAATACTCAGGCACAACCAACACATCAAATAGCACAACATTACTATTAAGTCTCAAATTTCCAACATGAGTAACTTTAGCTAAAGTCCCATTAGAGTGACCAACAGTAAGTCTTAAGTCAGAAATATCAACTAAATTAAACATGTTCAAAGTAGAATTAGTCAAATGTTGATTAGCCCCTGAGTCAATTATCCATCCCAAATGATAACTAACTCCATTAAGTTTCAGATTAGCACAAAAGAATTGGCAAAAATTTTGATTAAAGAAAACACTTCCATTAAAGAAAGAACAAGAAGCAGTACCTGCCATGTTAGACTGAGCAGATGTACCAGGTTTATCATTAATAAGACTCATGAACTTCAAAACCTGTTCATTACTAAGAGACATATTACCAATAGTAGTTTTAGCCACATTAGACTGAGTAGAGGTGTTTTTAAAATCATTACTCTTGTTAAAACCATTTGCAGGTTTAAGATTATGATTTCTTTTAAAACCATGTGGATACCCAATAATCTCAAAACACCTCTCTATAGTATGCCCCTTTAACCCACAATGAGAACACAACAAACTATCATAATTTCCTCTGTTATTAGCAGTATTATTATTATTACCAGTGTTTCTTTTCCAATTAGAATTTTTATTATCAAAAGTCCTAGAAACAAAGGCAAAAACTTGAGGTTTTTCAGTTTTAACAGAAGTAGTAGGAATCCCTCTATGAGATTCTTCCCTAGAAATTATGACAAAAGCATCCTTGACCTCAGGAAGGATTTCCCTAGTCAAAAGACTGCTCCTTATAGGTTGATAGATATCATCAAGACCCATAAGAAATTGCATTAGTTTCAACAATTTTCCATGGTTTTGAAGTTCAAGCCTAGCTTCACGAGTACAATCAGGCAACCTCTTCACCTACAACAGCTTCTTTTGTTTGTTGTCCCTTTTAATTAGCGTTTTTCTTTTGTCATTGATAAGTAATTATTTATTGAAAAACTAACATAAAAATCCGATCTGAACAAATATAAATAATGTTAATAAAGTAACTATCTTCTAATCAACCACTATCTGTATGATAACAACATTAATCATTAACTTAAAATGTAAATGTGCATCAACTTTGAATACATGCACAAGCCACAAAAGCATCTCCATCTATGAAGACAACGTTTTCAGCTACATAATTTCTACTATTAAATTGTTAACAAAAAGGAAACTTTTGGCTTCTTGTTAAATTATTTTTCCTTGACGACGAATTATCTTGAGTAAATGTTATGTATATATAAAGGGATTTTCAAACATGTATCCTGAAACACATGTTAAACTATATATGTTTATTAAACATACAATTTTTTATATCAAAAATGTATTTAATTGTCATTAAATATACTCAAAAATTATCATAGATAAATGTAATTTTGAGTTTACTAATCTTTGGCATTAATTTTATATAAACTCAAAAGTGTGACACATTTTAGAAAATCTCATGTATAAAAAGGATCACTACCCATTACTTAATTACCAAAAATACTCTTTTTCAACGAAAGTCGTTGTATGTTTGTCATAAACAATAACGTTGATATCTTGTATCATTTTAACTTTGGCAAAAGAACAAAACTTAATTTTAAATGGATGGTTTTTGAAAGATGTCGTTTTAAATTAATCCAACGTAAAGCTTGTGTATTTTGTTTATCATGATAATACGTATAAAAACAAACGAAAAACAAAATAGCATATGTTTTCAATCAAATGTTAAAAGTGAAGTGCGTATATTAAACTCGATCAAACTTATATTTTAGAATAAAAAAATGAATTTATTACAAACTATTTAAACTTATAACTTGTTACTTACTTACTTGTTTTATATATGAACTTAACATATGTCTCGAAATTTTTATTGATGGCAAAACAAAATAACGGTTTCCTAAATGTTCGGTTTACATATTGTGCACCATTTGAATTAATAATCGGTTCATTATCTTTTATATAATAAAAGAATTACATCATTTCGGAGTGTTTTGGCAAAACCTTTCTCATCGAAAAAAAAAATAGACCAATAGGAGAGCTTGATTTTGCCACGTAGGTAAAATCAAGCAACATGATTGGTCAATAAAATGTCAAAATTAAATTAATATTGGTCAAACTTTGATAAATTTGGTGGAGAAATTTAGTTAAGAAAAAAACACATAAAAATATTTGTGACAAATTTGTGAAAACAAAAACTCAAAAAAAGAGGAAATAATTAATAAAACTTTAGTGGTTGAATTTTACAAAAAATATATATAGCTAAGTATAAAATTACAAGTTTTCATATTTTTTAATAACTTAAAAAAAATGACAAATAACCCCTTATAGTTTATAAGCCTATACTTTATAAGATGAACTTTGTTTAAAATTACATAAATATTAGTATTATTTTCAGACTTTCGTCTATTAAAATTACAAAATTTTGTAAATATACGAATTAGTTTTAATATACGATAAATATTTTTTAAAACTAATATTCGTTTTAAACTTTCATCTATTAAAATATTTACTATATACGTTAAATAAGGACTCATGTTATTTTATTTGAAAAATTTATTTTATACGTACACGGGCTTAAATATTAAATACGGCTAAACTATTGTTAACGGGAGTATGAATATCAAATGTAAGCACAGATTACTGTGATATGAAAATAAATATACGATATTTTACTTATAATAACGACTCATTAAATTTTTATTTAAAGTTTATATATAGATATCCAGAAAAACATTTCTGAAAAACTTTACGAAACATATTTTAACTTCAAAAGAACTTCCCTCACTACGAAAGGTGTCCATGGATGTCATAATGATATATCTCCTATTCATGTTGATTATATACTACTAATTAAACTCGCACATTTTGTACAACACGATATGAATAATTAAAGTTAAACAAAAATATCAATCTCAACGTAAACATCTATGTCAGTTAAACAAAGTTAAATCTTCAACCAACAAATTTTTTTACAAAAAGGTCAAAATTAAATTAATATTGGTCAAACTTTGATAAATTTGGTGGAGAAATTTGGTTAAGAAAAAAACACATAAAAATATTTGTGACAAATTTGTGAAAACAAAAACTCAAAAAAAGAGGAAATAATTAATAAAACTTTAGTGGTTGAATTTTACAAAAATTATATATAACTAAGTATAAAATTACAAGTTTTCATATTTTTTAATAACTTAAAAAAAATGACAAATAACCCCTTATAGTTTATAACCCTATACTTTATAAGATGAACTTTGTTTAAAATTACATAAATATTAGTATTATTTTCAGACTTTCGTCTATTAAAATTACAAAATTTTGTAAATATACGAATTAGTTTTAATATACGATAAATATTTTTTAAAACTAATATTCGTTTTAAACTTTCATCCATTAAAATATTTACTATATACGTTAAATAAGGACTCATGTTATTTTATTTTATACGTACACGGGCTTAAATATTAAATACGGCTAAACTATTGTTAACGGGAGTATGAATATCAAATGTAAGCACAGATTACTGTGATATGAAAATAAATATACGCTATTTTACTTATAATAACGACTCATGAAATTCTTATTTAAAGTTTATATATAGATATCCAGAAAAACATTTCTGAAAAACTTTACGAAGCATATTTTAACTTCAAAAGAACTTCCCTCACTACGAAAGGTGTCCATGGATGTCATACTGATATATCTCCTATTCATGCTGATTATATACTACTAATTAAACTCGCACATTTTGTGCAACACGATATAAATAATTAAAGTTAAACAAAAACATCAATCTCAACGTAAACATCTATGTCAGTTAAACAAAGTTAAATCTTCAACCAACAAATTTTTTTACAAAATATTATTATAATAGATATTAATACATAATAAAAAATTCTGGACAAGGTATTAGTTATACTTATATCACAATTTTTACGGGTAAATTTTTATAACCATATACTAAACTAAAATTTAAAATAAATTTGATTCATGTGTAAACCCCGTGCGTGCACAGGGACTTATAGCTAGTTGACGTGATGTGACTTGCTGGGAGCAGCCTCACATTACTATACCAGTCGACTTCAACCAAACTTTTTTTTTAGGCACCTTAACACGTCTTAATTCGCGAATATTACCAGATAGCTCAAATGAACTTTATTTTAAAAAAAACATAGTTTTGATAGATATCTTTCAGGTATTCAAGCATTTAAATTGAGTTTGAGCTACTCTTTTC
Source organism: Artemisia argyi (assembly GCA_030686995.1). NCBI lineage: Eukaryota > Viridiplantae > Streptophyta > Magnoliopsida > Asterales > Asteraceae > Artemisia > Artemisia argyi. The sequence goes on from CM060700.1 coordinate 204,836,525, forward strand.
GTTTCTAATATAATCCAAGGTCTTAATATGCATGAAAATTTGTTGTGGAAAATCTATCCAAATTTAAACTAATCCTAAATAACATTGTCTAGCTAACTCAAATTTGGCTTTTTGTGGTTTTCCGTTTTCGTCATTCTTTTCTTGTAAAATCATACGTATATGACTTGATATCGCAACTTGAGGTTGAGAATGAATCATCATGGCAATCGATATCAAAACATCAATATCAAGATGAAGGAAAACAAGCATTCAACGCATATTTGTGTTTTTTATATGAATATAATACGCGTTCTTCTATCGTTTTTGTATGCATATGACCACTAGCGCGCATGCACTGCAGCTAGTCTACTTTGCACATCGTGCCCTTCTTAATTTGAATATGATCATAACCCCTAAGATTAGGGAATTGAATTACATAATAGAAAGTCACAATTATCTACGCATTTTTGTCTATTATTTAATGCAATGGCGGAACTTGAATATCTTTTTCGGAGGGCCGAATTTATTTTAGAAGGACCGAATCGGAGATTTGTTTGTAACATCAACTAAATTACCTCTAAAACTTATAATATTTACATTAGGTGCCACAAATTTTAAGGGGGCCGGGACCCTCCCCTGCCCCTACATAGTTCCGCCCCTGATTTAATGTCCTAAAAAAATAGTAGTATATTCTTCGCGGTGACTAAAACAAACACATTAATGCCCGATCATATCATGTTACAATTTTTGGTTTAATGAAACATGACCACCGGTTTTATTTGGTTCATGAATTAATTTGATCGTTATGGTAATTTTAGAACTATGAAACAAAATGTGTGAGTTTTAGATATTTTGTTTAACCAGGGTGATATAATCCATGTTGGAATTACTAAACAGCACCGAGAGTGTGGTACTGTTTTTGGCGTGGAAGTCCAGCCACTTCGGTGTGACCACACAGTGAAAGTCAAATATGATGTGTGACCAATGCGGGCAAAAAGGTCTTAGTCCACATAATTCATAATTGACAAGTGTGATGCTGATGTGGCGTAACAATGGAGGAGTAAGTTTTTCTTGGTATTTTGATATTTTGGCCTATAAATTTACAGGGTTTGAATCTATCTTTATACAGAACCCGGCAGTGGCGGAACTAGAGCATTTTTTTTTGGGGGGGGGGAATCGGAGATTTATTTGTAACCTCAACTAAATTACCCGTAAAACTTATAATATTTACACTAGGTGCCGCAAATTTTGGAGGGGCCGGGACCCTCCCCTGCCCCTTAATTGGTCCGCCATTGAAACCCGGTAACGCTATTTTAGATGGTTGGTGTGACCCTCCATACTTGTTTGCACCTAACAAAAATTGAACTCGAGACCTCCCTAATTTTTATAAGAATAATCACAAACCTTTTACTAAGAAGTTATGGAAGAGTAAGTTTTACAAACCATAGACAGCGTATATGCTATATAGTCGTTTCAGTTTTACCTACCCCTTGCTAGACTTCAAGTCATCATCATTTTGTGGCTGTGTTAGGAATTCTATATATACACGCGTTGCCACTCACTTCCCTCTTATATCCTGAAGTTGCGTTGTGAAGCAAACATTCGCACGCACTACTTTTACAGTCTTATATATACAAATTAATACAATACTAAGAGAAATTAGAGAGGTAGTGGGAGTATGGATATGAAGGTGGAAGGCATGGGGATCAATGGAGATGATACAAAAGAAGTCAAAGAACCCAACTACAGAGGAGTCAAAGCCATGCCTTTTGTTGTTGGTATATATTTACTAACGATAACTAACACACACAACCGCGCCGTGGTATATTAATAAACGTGTATCTCTTGATACATATTACACGCACACAAGTTTTCAGAGGTTTACTTGATTGTGTGTTCTGTAATAAGTACCAATAAAATCAACTTTTAAGGTTGTATAGTTTAATGGTAAAGTTTGATTACCACGAAACCCAGGAATAGTTAACCAGCGTTGCTATTTGATTTATATCATACACATATATCCTGAAGGCGACTCTCGACTTATAGCCATATTCAGTTAAATTTGAGTTATATTAAGTTACCTGGCCTTAGACCTATTGTCGTATAGTAATAAGCCATAAGTTTTCCCCATGCACCGTTAGTGATTACTGTATTTTTTGGGTTTTAGCCTTTTAGGTAACTAAAACAAAAGTAGCGCAACGACATGCTAGATTATTTCGTATAGATGGGTAGAAAGTTTCAAAAATATCTTAACGGATCCTAACTCGGATTTTCTTAAGTATTATTAAGTTAATCCAATAATATATAGACAGAAGTTCAGCTATTTGTTTATGATTTTCGTAATCTTATTTTAGAATAAGTCACTACCAACTAAACCCATATTTCAAGTTTTGTTTGTTTATTGTAATTTCAAATGTGTAGGAAATGAGGCATTTGAGAAGCTAGGAACGATTGGAACGTCAACAAATCTATTGGTATACCTAACTACAGTATTCAATATGAAGTCCATTACGGCTACTAATATCATCAACATATTCAACGGTACTTGTAATTTCGGTTCCCTTGGAGGAGCTTTTCTGTCCGACACTTATTTTGGTCGATACAAAGTCTTAGGAGTCGCTTCCTGTTCTTCTCTCCTGGTACAAATAATCTTCTGTAACTTGATGGAAAAAAACTAACGTTACTTACCGAGGCTAATAAATAAATATGGAGTATATGTTTATATAAGCAAATCAAAATCAACAGTGTGACAGCTAAATAAAAAAAGAAAAAAGTTTATCGTTCTAAACCGACTAATTTTCTTAAAGTGAAATTTACAATTTTCGAACTTTATAAACTATTACTCAGGGGATGCTTGTGCTAACGTTGACGGCAGCAGTCACAACCCTTCATCCCCCTCACTGTGTAGATAGTCCTTGTGTGGGACCAACAGCATGGCAAATGGCTTTCTTGCTCAGCGGTTTTGGGTTTTTGATCATTGGAGCTAGCGGAATCCGACCATGTAACTTAGCTTTTGGCGTTGACCAATTCAACCCGAACACAGAATCTGGACAAAGAGGAATTGCTAGTTTTTTCAACTGGTATTACTTCACATACACTTTCGCTGTGATGATATCATTGTCCATCATTGTCTACGTGCAAGCAGATGTCAACTGGGCTCTTGGGTTAGCCATCCCAACATTCCTTATGTTCTTGTCATGTGCCGTGTTTTTTATTGGCACAAGAATTTATGTCATAGTGCTGCCAGAGGGCAGCCCTTTGACAAGCGTTTTTCAAGTCCTCATAGCAACCTTTAAGAAAAGGGATATGGCAGTTCCGGACGAACCAACATTGTCCCTTTTCAATCATGTTTCCTCGAAATCTATCAACTCAAAGCTTCCACACAGCAAACAACTTAGGTACTTAACTTTAAACTCAAAATCTTACACTGACATAAATAAAAATTATGTAGTGAAACTATTATTTTATGACATGTTACAATCTTATGACAGGTTTCTAGACAAAGCGGCTATCATAACCCCTAACGACAAAATCAACCCTGATGGCTCATCGGGATCCAAATGGACACTCTGCAGTATACAACAAATCGAAGAAGTGAAATCTGTAATCAAGACTATTCCAATCTGGGTAGCTTGCATAATATACAATGTTTCAATTAACCAAATGCAAACCTATACCGTCTTTCAAGCCCTACAAGCCGACCGTCGGCTAAAGCCAAGCTCATTCAAGGTTCCCGCTGCTTCATACGCCGTCTTTCAAATGCTGGCCTTGACCATATGGATCCCAATATACGATCAAGTACTAGTACCATGTCTTAGAAAAATAACACACAAAAGACAAGGAATCTCACTTCTTCAAAGAATTGGAGTCGGGGTAGGCATTGCCATTTTCACAATGCTTGTTGCAGCTATTATCGAAACAAAAAGAAGAGATTTGGCACATTCAGAGCCAACATTAGGGGTTCAAAAGGGAAAAGGCACGATTTCATCCATGTCCGGCTGTTGGCTAATACTTCAATTGACGATAGCCGGGTTCTCAGAAGGGTTTGCTATTATTGGCTTTGTTGAGTTTTTCTATAAGCAGTTTCCGGAAAACATGAAGAGTTTTGCTGGTTCTTTCTTGTTTTGTGGGTTCGCGATGTCAAGTTATTTAAGCAGTTTCTTGATATCGGTCGTTCATAGAACGACTGGAGGAAGTGGGTCAAAAAATTGGTTAGCCGAAGACTTGAACGAGGCGAAGTTAGATTACTTCTATTATTTATGCACGGGGTTGGAGGTATTGAACTTTATATACTATTTGATGGTGGCAAAATGGTATAAATACAAAGGAGCCGGAGATGAACCTCATGTCCCATTGGAAGATATGCCTAATAAAAACCATATTGTTTAGATACACAATGAAATTACTACGATACCGGTCATACTAGTTAGCATCGAATACCTCAACTGTGGGAACATATTGAGGGGTTTACTTGATAACATCGCTAGTATTTTGTGTATGAAATATTATGCAAGTTAATATAGTGATTAGTAACAATGAAGTTCATTTCCTGTAACAGCATAAGGTCATTATAAAACAATAGTCTCTAAATCAATTTACTGATAGACTGCACATTAACAAATGCTTCCTAGCCGAATATCAAAATTCGAGTTTTGACACCTATATGTAGACTTGAATTGTAACCCCACATTTTCGGTAACTTGATTAGTCACTAATCTAGAAAGTCTTATACAAAACAAACAAAACCTTGTCCAATTTTCCATCCATTAGCTGAATTCATACAGGGAACTAGGGTCTCATGTTTGCTGGGTTTTGGCTGCAATAACTGGTCTTCCCCAAAACACGTTAACGAGAAGGGTTACTCGGTTCGTGCATAATTTACTTTTACATTCCTTCAAACCAGATCCACCCAACCCAACTATCTTGAAAAACGACCCACCAGACCCAAATGGCACATCTACTTGTAACTTTTGTGAGCAGTTCATTCTCCAGATTTCTAACATTTGTAGTACACTAATCTATTATTTATGTTATAAACGTCTGTAAGAGAAACAAACAATTCAAAATCGTCAAAATCTTGCCACAAGAAGCAACCCACTCATTCAGTTGTGTAAAATGTACCAAATATTTTAGAGAAGATTCAGAGTGCGTATGCAAACTCATATATGAAGTTACCTAAAATCTAGATGGCAAACCCAAGAATCAAAGATAGACAACACTATAGCAAATCAACAAATTTTGCAAGGGACATGCAGACATTCAACATCACAGACATTTTGTTATCACCAATTGTGTCAAAGACAACCGAAAAAACACTAGAGATTATAAGACAATACAGATTGACACGTTAGCAGAATAGCAGGTCAACAATAGTAGGTTAACATGGTCAATTCCCAAAAGCAGATCCGTGGCCTAGAGTGACACGAAGCCAATTGCAGTCCAACGGCGTAAATTCTTTACACAACTTCAGTTTTCCAAATAAAGATTACGCACAACAATTATTTCTGCCACCGGTGATACACGTTGGGAGCCTGAGAGAGTTCTTAATATCTCTAACTCTTCATCGTTAGTAAATATATCGTTATGGATTATCCTCACCTTCTTGAGCACAGGTGACTTGGCCAACATAAGCTTCACAAACTCATCTCACCCGCCCGGTCTGCAAAGTTTTCAAACTCCAATTCCTTTAAATGCTCTAACCGAATATCCGAACAATCTTCCAGCGTAAGTAACTCTGTGTCACTGTTGTCAAAGGCAATCTACATGAAGGGTTAGCATTTGTTGTGTGTTAGTGCAATTTGGCATGACAAATAAAACAAAAATAAAAAAGGAAACATGATAGGTTTACGCTATTTACCTCTAGCTTAAATGTCTCCAAATTCGGGGAGCTTCTGAGCACTAGACCAACAAAACATAACCCATAATCATCAAGGGGTGTCTCCATGTTTAAATAGAAGTATTTAAGGTTGACTAATGCAGTTGGAAGTTCTCGTACCCTGTCCTGAGCAGAACACTTGAATCATAGCCAAAACAAAAGATTAACCACAAATTTTCCCAAGTTTAATCAATTGTATTACCTTAATGTTCCAGCATTTAAGAGACAAATATTCAATAACTGGTAAACAACTGCATAGCTCAATAATGGTGATATCTTCATCGATAGCATTTAAACTGGACACCTGCAGCAGCTTACAATATTTAGATGCGTTATGAAAGCTGCAGGACAGATTATCAAATAAGAACTTACCAGAGTGAAGCTTTTAAGTATTGGACAATTGGATAAGAAATGTAAAAGCGCCTTTTTAGAGGCATTGACACTCTCCAAGTATAAGCTTGTAAGGCTTCCAATTCCACTGAATGTTTGATTAAAGTCAAAGGCACACCTACTTAACAACAGATCCGTTAATTGATGCGATGAGAACACAGATAAAGGTAACCTATACGAAGACTCACAACACAAATCAAGTGTAAATTTCTTGAGAGTATTGTTGTTCCTCGCTAATTGAGTTATTATTTGGTCAAGTTCAATACATGTTCCAATTTCAAAACATGTGAAATTTGAATTGTTCAGTGAAAGGCTGAACTCTTGGATTGGACCCTTGTGCACATAAAACTTGGTGTATTGCACTGAACATTTTACACTTAAACTTCCCAAACAACTCTTCCCTTTCAAGTGTAAACTTCCTGATGATCTTGTCCCCTTCAAGCCTTAACTTCATGGCCAACTCTTCCCTTTCAAGAGTTAATTTCCTGGCCCACTCATGCATTTCAAGCCTTAACTTCCTGATCAACTTTCTCTTTTCAAGCTTTAACTTCCCGCTCCACTCATCCATTTCAAGTGTTAACTTCCTGGACCACTCATCCTTTTCAAGCATTAACTTCCTGGTCAACTCTTTCCTTTCAAGTGTAAACTTCTTGGAAAAATCTTCCTTTTCGAGCGATAACCTCCTGCTCCACCCTTCCTTTTCATTTTCAAACGTAGTTCTATCGAATATATCTTTCTCACTAAACACAAGTTTTGGAATTGTGACCCAATTGTACCTCCAACTCCTAGAGAGAATACTTGTTCTCACAGCATCTTTAATGGGTACAAGACATAGAATGGTTTCTATAATGTTTTGAGGAAGGTTGTCATACTTATCCGAAGGCGGGCGTTGAGCTTTAGCTTTCATCTCAGGGTGATGTTGTTGAACTGATACTAAATCAAGTGATGCAAATATTAGTTACTAAATGATTAATTAAAGATAATGCACACACAAATAAAGCCTAATACAACACTTGTGGAAGGTCGAGCGCATTAAATTTAAAATTCCTAGAATTAAACAAAAAAAAAAGGCTACTAAAATAGCAACATAGTCTCGACAAAGTGCCATTTGAGTACGTGAACTAAAAAGCATTCCACATTTTGTACTCATATGCTTTCTTATTGGATTTTTTTTCGTAAATTACAAGCCATTTTTATGCTGATGTGCACAATGACATGACTAACACAGCCTCACCTTCTTCTCTGGGGAACACCTCCTTTTTCTCTGACAAACTCCGCCATGTTGATAGTACATCTACTCTGGCCATCTTTTCCTACGTAGGTCATTTTTCCTAGATATCGGATACACACACTAATCCCCCAAATCAAAATCCAAGATCTATAGAATGAAACCACAATCATGTCATGACAGATTCAATCAAACTCCACATTTTTCGTTTAAATCATCAATGAATCTTTGTTTCTGTGATAGATGTATCGTTCTTTCCTAAAATAATCGAGGTTAGGTCTTTGTATTACAACACCAACACCAATCATGGAGCGTAATTGTTTTCAGGGAAAGGTGTCGGAGGTAAATGATGGCGGTGATGCAGTTTGTTGGAGAAGATAATGACATGGTAGCCATGTCATCGTACATCTCAGTATAAAATGACGTGTAATGCACATTTGGATTTTACAGAATTGTTTAGGATAATAAAGTAATGTAAGTGCATATGAGAACAAAATTTGAAAGTTCGTTACAAAATGTGGAACACTTTTTAGTTCACGTACTCAAATCGTCAAAAGGGACTTTGGCAAAAGTTTTTTGTTATTCTATGACCTAAACCCTGCCAAAAATGTTCATACTATAATATAATGCGGCTATGCTTCATAATTGGAAAACTAAAGCCAGTTTCTATGTGGTTACAAATCCATTTCTTCATACTTATTCGACTTTATAATATTTGACATATAAGCATTAAGAATGTAATACATCCCCAAACCACTTCTAATCAAATAACTGTACACATTTGATCTCTATACTTTATAACATGTTGTTGTCTTGCCTATTTAACTTCATTTAGTTTATTCATTGACATGTCATGTAGTGTTAGTTTACTACTACAAATATTTAATAAGCTCCAAAGTTTAGTACATCATATCACCTAGTCTAAGAAGTGATAATGACTAGGAACCAAGCCACAACAACCAACTCATAATTACCTCCCGGTTTGTATTACACCTTCACCCACCACCTCGAAACTCCTTGAATAGCCTCACACAAAAATCACCATAAGCTCATCATATAACATGCATTCATAGGTATAAGTAATCAGCTTTTGCTTATGATACCTCATTTTCAATTTTCAAGGTTCAAATAATCAACTTAATACTAGCCGGCCACAACAAAACTAATAATCAAATAAATGCTTAATATTACAAATTATGCCACAAATCAATAGAGCTTGAAGAAGCACATTCTAACACCGCCTCCTAATCTATACTTCTATACTACTATATAATGCATTTGGGACTATTCTATAATTAGAAAGGCTTAAAATTCAGACTTTTTTCTTGCTTATTATGGAAAGATTTCAAAATTAATTTGTTAGGAAGCAAGTTGGTTAGGAAGTTTGTTAGGAAACGGTTGGTTGTTCAAACTAAAATTATTTGGCTTAACCATCTATAATATCTCTACTTATAAAGCATGAAGACAACTAAACGTGTAACCAAATAACGCAAAATATAATCACACGGTACCCACCGCCGCATTGCGCAGGTACCGTTCTAGCATAACTAATTCTTAATAAGGTTTATTATTATATTTTGATTTTTTCACTATCACTTTCAAAACCTAGATCCGAAGTTCAGATATCCCCTCGGTAAATAAGAAAGACTTGCAATTTCATAACAAGCAAATATCCAGCATCCTGGTTAATTCACGTACCGCTAGGCCAAACCCCAAACATATTTATGGTACGGATTGAGATTCTCTCAAGTTGGTATGAACATGACCGGTCATGTTCCCTCACAAACCAAATTGTGGGGTCTATTGGTTTGTGAGGGAATATGACCCGCCATACTTGGTTTAAAATTGCGCGTATCGTTGCACTCGCATCGCGCATCAGAGTGATGCGTTTGAAAAAACGCAACGCGAAACCTGATGCGAGGTTGTTCCAGGATGTGACCTAATGCGAACGCATCAGATCGCAACAATGTATTGCTTCTTTTGGTTTCTGGCCAAACCATTAAATTGACATATTTGGTGTTATGACATTAAGTAATATGATTATGCACATCACTTATTCCATAATTTAATCATTTACTTGTAGAGTAATTTAAGTAGAAATATTATATATTTTTTATTTATTACCTATCGTCGCGCGTCCGTGATGCGCTCGCAACCGCATCGCGCATCACGCATCGGTCTTTTGGACCTCGAGCGCAACGGATCGCCACACGCAATTTAAAACCAAGCCGCCATATTCATAGTAACTTGAGAGAATTTCTAAGCTTACTCTTTTTACGGTAAATGTTAATAAGTAGCTCATAATTTATGATGAATAAGCTCTTGCTAAGTCGTTTGATTAGCTTAGGAGGAAAAAAAAGGAGCTTGCAAGCCTAAATAAGGCCATAGGCCACACAAAAAAAAGCTTTTCAAACCCCCCCCCCCCCCCCCCCCCCCCCCCCCCCCCTTCTTTCTTGAATGACCTCACGTCCTCACACTAAGACTAGCTAATTTTTGCTAAATAAGCCAATAAGCCCAAAAAATTATGCTTACGAGGTGTGCGTTTAAGCTTATTTTTGGGTTTATGAGGTTATGTGTTTTCGGGTTATGTTTTATAAGCCTATTTTTCCGGCTTACTTTTTAACTTATGAACTTATACAAGGTTATTATATCATAATAATCTTATATAAGCCCAAAAATAAGCAAAAACAAACACCCCCTTATTTTTCCCTAACTTACAACCTTTTAATTGATGCTACATCCCGACACTAGACCAAAAACAAGCATGTTGGCACTACTTATATATTTTGATGAGATAACCAGTATCAAGTTTCAAATAAGCAAAATCCCAAACCCCCCCAATATACACGACATAGCAAACAACCTTATAAATTCTATAATTAACAAAAATAGCTCTCAATCAATCAAAGAAACATCACATTTTATAAAATAACATTAAATTATAGAAAATGAAGGATCAAAACATATCATACCTGAGTTGGAGTAAAAATGAGCCTAACCTTTTTTTCCACTAGGTGAGTGTGACAAATATATGTTCTGTTAAAATAAAATAAAATAAATAAATAAATAAATAAATAAATAAAAAGTGTGACAAATATATGGGTAAAAACAACCTCTGCTACTAATTATATATTTAGTCCCTGTATTTTATTAAAGTTGTCATTTTGCCCATTTATCTTTTTTTTAGTAACAAATTTGACATTGGGGAAGTTTGATAAAGCTCGAGCTCGGGGCTGAGCTCGGATAGTAAGTTATTCTAAATCTCGAGTACGGTTTAAGCTCGGCTCGATTTTGACTATCCATCTTTTTTTCTATTTTTTAAAGTCAAATACAATAGAAAGAGAAAACACATTTGTTTAAACCTTGAAAACATATAAAAAAAGAGTAATGTTGTTAGACTAAAATACCGTACTTATAAAAGTCAATTCGATCCTTAAATACTTAAATACTTAGGGGGTGTTTTGTTTGTATTAAAGAATCACTATGGGTATAGGTATGGGAATGGGTTTACAAACCTTTTACCATTGGGGTTTAAATGTCTATTTTTGTAACGTTTCATACCCATTCCTAAAAGCAAAACCCATAAATCAAACAACTATATTAGGAATAAAAGTCGTTCCCTCATTCCCATACTCCAAACCAAGCACACCTTTAATTACAATGTAAACCACCAACTTTCTTCACTCTCACTTCACACATTATATATCTTAAAAAAAATAAATAATAATAATAATAATAATAATAATAATAATAATAATAATAATAATAATAATAATAATAATAATAATAATAATAATATACACCGCCACCGTTATAACGCTGGTAATTGTCTAATTTTGTTTAATTTTTTAAATAAAGAATAACTTTATTTAGTTCAATGATTTATCTCAATTACTTATCTATGATACTCCATCCGTCTTATAATTATTGTCACTATTAACTTTTGATGTCTTTATCTTTTAACTTTGACCTTAAGTACTTTTATTTTGTATTATATAATATTTGATGCAAAATATATGAATGGATTTGGTATTAAATGTATTTTCATTGATATAATATTCATCAATGACTATATAACACAAATAAAAGTATTTAAAATCAAAATTGAAAAATAAATACTGATGGCTACATTACATTGTAGGCAATTGCCTACATTTCCTTTGAAAAAAAAGGGAGAAATAGGGGAAATATGTATTAGGGACTTACTGCAGGGACTGAACTGTATATTTTTTTTACAAAGAAAATATAGGCAATTGTCTGCATTTTATTAGAACACACAACTTTTTTTTTGTTAGAACACACAAACTTATTCATTAAACAGTTGTACTGGATTGTACACTAAAGTGTGCAAATTATCTTCCATAAATGTGCTAATCAAGCTCTTTTAAGCATGTTTCCTATATTTTATACATGTAAAAGCTCGTGAGTCTAATCAACGGACTAAATGCGAGAACCATTAACAAGAAGGCTTACTCAGTTCGTGTATACTTGACTTTTACATTCCTTCAACCCGACCAATAAGAAGGCTGAACACGGATGGTAAAAAAAATAAAAACAAATCCGAATATCCTTACTTAATCTCTTATGATGAATAACATGAGTCGTTCATATATATATTATTTCGTGAATTCATTTACATATCACAGTAACTCTTATTTTCATTTTGATATTTACAATATCGTGCATATATATTATTTTAATATATAATTATTATAATATTTATAAATATCAACAACATATAGGTCATATTTTTTTTGTTTTTTCTTTTCAAATATATATAAAATCTAAGGGTAACATAAAGTCAATGAAGTATTTATTAAATTTATAAAGTTATTAAACATAGAAACTGGTAAGTTTACTTAAATTCTTATAACTTATTTAAAAATTTACAGGTATTTTTTTTATTAATTAGCTCTTTTTTTTTTTAATAAAATCGACACATTTATTTTTACATATAATTATTTTGTTGGATGAAATTTAGATGAGTTTGACCAAATTAAAGTTCATTTTAACTTTTTTAGCCAATAGTAATACTATATTTCGCCTGCGTCACAAAATCGAGTTTCTCATTTTTTTTATTTTTATTTATTTATTTATTTTTGGTCTGATTGAAACTTGTTAAACAATTGATTTTTTTAATGTTTTCTTGTTATTTAGTAGATTATGCTTAGTAAATGTGTCGAGTTATTACAACGAAGAAACAATACTTTTGATATTGAGCATTGCTAAAATCCTCCTACTAATCCTCTTACATACACAACAATTCTATATATTTTTTCACCCATTCTCTCTGCATCCAAGCTGTCAATTCTGACATTTGTTAGAATCCTGAGAGTAGGAGGATAATTAGGAATAATTTGTAGGAGGAAGTAGCATTTTCCTTTAAGTTTGGTATGTGTCAAAAATTTTGTCCACGTGCATAATCGCAAAATTCTTTTGAAATTGTGTGATTTTGTTGTGAAGAACAACTTTGAGATGAAAAGAGTATTTCATGCATTATTATAGCAATAATACTTTTTTGTACACCCTATGATTTTTGTAAGTAGGGAATAATTTTGACATGAGAAGTAATCAAATATATTATTAGCAAGAGTCGTTTGGTTTGAGATTCTGACTGGTTTTGTTCGCTTGTGAGAGGCATGGTCAATTCTTCTACCTGTTTTCACACTTTATTATACCTAGTAATTATATTCGAATTTGAATACTTACAATTATGTTAAGTTTGAATGACAGGGTGTTACCTTTGATTGTTGAATCTTTCATAAAGTCATTGTAGTTTTTTAGAGTCATTCTGGTCCGAATTGAGTTTTAGGGTCGTACATTTTAGGGTTGTTTTGGTCGAAATTTTAGTTTAATGTCAAAATTCAAAACATCTTGCGATTTTCAATTTATTTGTATAAGTCATCAATTGGAAAAACTTACTTCCACAAATATAGAACTATCGTTAGCTTCCTTGACCCGAGGATATCTCTATAAGTGGACCACTAAGTTAACTAATGGATCTTGTTAAAAAAAAAAACAAGAACAACCTAACTAAATGCATGCTATACAGGGAAGAAACTGAAAGCAAAAAGGATATATAAATTACAAAAACTCTAGCAAGAAGCTAGAAAATTACAAAGGGTTTTTCAACCAGTTATTCCAACATGAAACATTAGATCGCCTATATTTTAACCAATAAAAAGAAAAAAGACGAATAGAATAAAAAATATCACATTTTCTCATTGAATGAGTATTGTAAGTGATATTATTTCGAAATTTCCAAAGCATCCACCAAGTAGTAGTAGCTATCACGAACATCCTTTCTTTGAGAACATTTGACTTCCTCATATTATCTATCCAATCGATCCCCTCTCTACCAGAATTAAAAACCGGTAATTGGGCATCACACCACAACCGGATTAAACTCCAAACATTAATAGCAACTTCGCAAGAGCAAAACAAATGCTCATTTGATTCCATACCTTTATTACACTGCTTTACCATGGAGTATGGTTGTTTGGGTAAGTAATGTATTTAAGCAGAGGCATAATCCCCATCGTTTTTAAGATGTTTTCTCAGAAGAAGACAACAACGAATGATGAAGTAAATATGTTACTTTCGGTTTTGTATTTGCTTGCAAGGATATAAGACCAGCAGAGTGTTCTGAACTTCTGATAATCAATGGAATAACCCATGGTTGATCAGATCCCCATTTGGGCCCATATGAGTCAAACTCGTCATTAACTATAAATTAACGTATTTTTTTATGTTGGCAGCATTCGTCAAGAACTGATTGTGTGAGCAAATGGGTGTAGTATGCGAAGTTTAAGTTCACAAGATAAATAACTCACCACGCACATATGTTGTTAACGTAGCTAACTGAACAGTAGCCACAACACCACCAAATAAAGTTGTAACATGGACAATAAAACTCTAAAATAACCAAAGAACCGATAGAAAAACAAATTAACACAACATTAGTAGGTAAAATTTTAATAGGTTATCATAATACATTCCCAAAAGTTATTCAGTTGTTTAAAGCGATTCAAGACAATTGCACTTGCAAAGCATATATTTAAACTCCACGCCTAAAAAACTTTCCTTTAATAATGATTTCTGCCAACGGTGATACACATGGGGAGCTAGTGAGAATTCTTGATATCTCTAACTCTTTATCCTTAGTAACCGAAGACTAAAGCACTAAGATCACCTTTTTAAGAACTAGAGACTTGGCTAAGATATGCTTCACAAACTCCATCTCAAAGAACATGTAAGAAATATCTACAATCTTCAACTCCTTCAAATGCTCCAACCATATATCCTAACAAATTTCCAATGAAGTTGACTCTATCCTAGAGTCCTCAAGATCCTCTAAGCGGCATTCACTATGTTGAGTATCAACCTACATCATGCGTTGGTATTTCTTGTGTCAGTGTATTTTGGCAAGAGAATCAAAATATAAGAAGTAGAAGATACAAAAGAGATTAATGTAATTTACATTTAGCTTAATTTTCTCCAAGCCTGGAGAGCTTCTCATCACAAGAGAAAGAAAATCTAAGCCATAATCATCAAGGAACGACATATCGTCTAAATAAAAGTATTTGAGGTGGACTAATGCCCTTGGAAGCACTCTTGGGTCACTATTCATATCAAAACACTTGAAACATAGACAAAACAAAGATCTACAAAAGATTTTTTTTCCTGAAGTTTATTTAATTACAAATTATATAGTTAATGTTACCTGACAGGCCTATGAATAGACAAATGCTCAATCATAGGTAAACAATTTAACAGCTCAATGGTGGTGACATCTTCATAGCGCTCTCCAATATTTGCTGTCTGCATCTGCTTACAATCCACGGATAAGTTATGAAAGCCTAAGACGGTTGATTTTTAAATAGACTTACCAGTTTGAAGAGTTTAAGTAACGGACAACCGGATAAGAGAGGTAGAAGTGCTTTTTTATAGATGCCTACACAAACTGATATTTAGGTCAGTTAACTGATGCAACGAGAAAATAGATCGGGGTAACTGATATAAACATGGTTAGTATTCAAAAGGGTGCATGTTATCAAATGACTCGAATGTAAATTTCTTGAGTGCATTGTTGTTCCTCACCAAATGAATTATTATTTGGTCAATTTCAACACACGTGTCATCTGCATTACCCATTGAAAAGGCTAAATTCATGGATTCGACCCTCGTGCAGTAACAAAACTTTGAGCACAGCATAGAAAAATTTACATGTCTGAGTCAACTGTTTCCTCTCACTTATCCGTCTACTAAACGATCGCTTCAAAACGGACGCCTGATTTCCATCAGCTGTATAATCAAACATACTATGCTCATTAAACACAAGTTTGGGAATTTTGACCCAATTGTATCTCCAACTCTTTGAGAGGATACTCGTCCTCACTGCATCTCTAATCGAAACAAGGCATAAGATATTTTCTATGATGGTTGAAGGAGGGTTGTTGATTCTATCCAAAGACGCGCACTTAGCTTCGGCGTTCATCTCTTGTTGTTTGACATGTGCTAAATAGTGCTGCAGAATTTAGTTACTGTAAAAATCGATTTAAATTTAAATCCACACAGAATAAGCCCAAAGTCAAAGGAAATGGTTCATAAGTGATAAACTAAAATCATCTCCTACTGTTTATGTAATCTAGTTTTGCTAGTGAAACATTAATGAATTATAAGAAACCATCAATATGCTAGTTAGATCTGTTTATCTCTATTAACAAACAAATTGAATAGAATGAGCATTATATTATTGAAATTGAACAAGATCTGATTAAGCAGAAAAGCATATAATGTGTATTTTAATTAGTTAAAACAGAACATTAAGATAAGCAAAGAATTTATGAAAGGGGAAGATATATCTGAGGGAGTGACTGAGTTGTATTGTAGACCTGTAGTACTAAAAATGAACAACCTAACTTTTTTACTTTGTTTACTCACAAATGTTTGTCAAACTAGTTCCACTTCTTTGTCAAAAAAAATAAAATAAATAAAAAATAATAAAACTAGTTCCATTTCTACCACTAGTGGAGTATATATGTACACATTTATCTTTTTGCTACACAATAATTTTATACTCACATGTCTCACAATGTTTGTAAAGAGACTTGAACTTGCATCCACTTGTTAATGATAAAATTTAAATGTGTTTTGCAATACCATATTTTCGAGAGAATCGTTTGGTATATAGATCTTATGTCAATCGAGATTTTAGATTGAGATTCAATCATTCAGATTATGGTCAACATGGCTGGTGAGTCGATCCAAGTGGATATGTGACTTTAACTTATTTCACATGGAGTAGCATGCGTGTCTTTTGTCATTAAGTAATTATTTATTAAAAAAAAACCTAATCCGAACAAATATAAATAATATTCATAAGTTAAGTAACTTTCTTCTAATCAACCACTGTGAGTAGGACTGTAGGATAACAACTTAACATTATTAATCATTAACTTAAAATGCAAATGTGTATCAACTTTGAATACATGCACAAGCCACAAAAGCATCTCCATCTATATATGAAGACAACGTTTTCAGTTACATATTTACTAGTAGTACTAGTAAAATGGTTAATAAAAAGGAAACTTTTAGCTTCTTGGTAAACTATTTTAATTTCTTGTCGGCGAATTATCTTGAGCAAATGTTAGGTGTGTATAAAAAGGATCACTACCCGCTTAATTACAAAAAATACTCTGTATCGTATCAACAAAAAGTCGTTGCATGTTTCATGTTTGTCATAAACAATAACATTGATATCTTGTACGGAGTATATTTTTAATGTGGCAAAACAAAAGCTTAATTTTTTATGAGAGGTGATTTGTACACTAAATAAAATAATTGGGACATTATAATTTATTGTGTATGGACATTTATACGCTCACAGTTACTTTTACACTTTTACCCATGTGAGGTAATAAATGTCCAAATATAATTAATTAGAGTATCCAAATTATTTGATGAAGTGTGCAAATCATCTCTCATTTTCTTATAAATGGTTTATAAAAAACATCGTTTTAAATTAATCCAACTTAAAGGTTGGTGTATTTTATTTATCATAAACAATAATTTATAAAAACACAAGGAAAAAAAACTAACGTTTTTTTTTTTTTTTTTTTTTTTTAAGTGAAGAAATTGTAGAAATCAAATAGGGAACGTATTATTAGATTCAATTAATAATGAAGATTTACAAGACATTAAATAGACAATACTAATACCAAAACCTAACTATTAAACGGGCCTAAATAAGTGGGCCGGGCCAATAGGCCTTATTAGCTAACACCGCCTCTCAACTCGCAATGCAGCAGCGGTAAACATTGAGAGTTTGTCAAACAGAAAATAAATTAAACTGAAAAAGCAAACGAAAAACCGATGGTCCAAGAGTGCGAACGCGGTGCAAATTCAGAACGGAGCAACATAATTACGGAGATGCACGAGAGCAGATTCAGACAGACAGATATAGAACTGATGTAAATTCAGACAAAAAGATTCAGATTCAGATTCAGACAGATTCATATTCATATTCATATTCATATTCATATGTAGACATAGGCGAAACCAGATGCAGAACCACGTATGAATTAGACGAAACCAAAACATGTTGATGCCGAAATGCTACACATAACTACTCAAGAAATAGGCGGATTAGTTAATACCGTTGCACCACCATCACCAACACCAAACCGATTTCCAATTCAATACCGAGTCATATTCTAATACAAACCAATCAAAAACAAAATCACACCTCAAGTACACATTTGTTCCAAACTGTTGATATAAATAATGCCCAAAAACTTTATTAACATTTATTGATATCTCTATGTTTTGATAATCACAAAACGTAAACCCATTGAACTAAAAATCATGTCGTAAACAAGTATTTAGTGGTAAATATTCACTTAACATCCAAATCACTTAAGGTATGAATAAACAAAATGTTTATTGCATTCTATGATCAAAGGAACATTTTTCTTAAACACTAGACATTTTATACCAAACATTTTATATCATTTACAAAATCATTTTTAGAAATAAAAGAATATGTTTAAATCATTATAAATATATGAATTCAAATTTTCAAATTTTCAACCAAAAATGGCAAAAATGGTCCAGAAAAACCTTTCTCACAAAAAGACAAATCTGGGCAACGTTCATATGGCCGACCCCTTAATTTTGTTAGGCGGCCCCCTTAATTATTAAGGGGACCGGCCCCTAATTAAGGGGATCGGCCACGCTCCTGTACAGTATTTTCTCCCTTATAAATACTGGACTATTCCTGGACTTTTTCCTCACCTTTTGCATTAAAAATTTTCTGATCTAAATCTCCATTTCTATTCTCTAAAATCCTTTGATCATATAATCATAAGCTCTTGTTTCCAAGTGATTCAAGCTTCAACACTTCTAGTGCAGAGAAGAATACTTCAACTCATCAAGACATGAAGTTTTACAACTTGTTGTGACCTCCACATCCAAGTTGTTTGTGCATCATCACATATATATCTATTTTGTGTATAAGTTGTGAATAGTAGATAGAAGCTAGTATAAGAAGTTAGGTTAGCAAGGTGTGTAGATAGAGAAGTTGTGAAGTAATCTAGGTGTGAAAGAAATAGAGGTGTGAAGAAGAAGTAGTGTAATTAAGTAGAGACTAGGTGTGAAGAAATAGGCATGAAGAAGTTGTGAAGTAGTAGTGAAGAAGTTGTGTAGAAGTTGTATTGTGGTGTGTAAGGTTTTCTCCGCCATAAGGGAGCTTATTGACATAGTGAAGAAAACTCTCGAGTTAGGTGCTCGGGGAGTGGAGTAGGGCAAGGAAGGTGTCATTATAGCCGAACCACTATAAATATCTTGTCTCGCGGTTCGATCTTTCCATCTCTCATTTACTTCTTTACTTACTACGGGAAAAGAAAGTACTTTAGATGTGGAAGTCTAAATCATCTCATTGGCGAATGTCCAAAGCCACCGGGTTATGACTATCAAGGCGCCTTCGTTAGTGGATCAAGGATAGGATATGCCTAGGAATAGACCGGAAGATGGAAAAGTCATAGGTAGAGGAATTAGGAAAGGAGGCATATATGTTATGAAACTAGAAAACAAACCGGAAGATAGGATATGCCTAGCAACCCTAGACGAAAACTCCACTTTGTGGCATAGGAGATTAGGACATGAAAATATGCAACAAATACAATGTTTAGCCTCTAAGGAATTAGTTAGAAACTTGCCTAACCTAAGATATGACAAACACTTTTGTGATGTGATACGTGGGAATCGCACCAGGCTTTACCTCTCAAGGGATCTCAAGAAGCTTACAACCCCCACCAGGCAGTGTACCTGATCGTTGTAGTATAGTATAGTGACAAGTACCGGGGGATTGATCGTTCAACTCAGGAATAGTGTCGCTAGAATTAGAAAGCCTAAAAACTAGATCTAGAGGTGAAGGATGATTCTTTTTGTATTTTTATATTTTTATAAAAGCAATTAAAATCTCGGGTTTTGGAAGAGTGGGCGGAATTAGTTGCTAATCAACCAACCCAATAACTAAAGATGCAATCAAAATAAAATAACAAAAATGTAAATAAAGCTAATTAAACTAGTGGTGTGAACAATAAATGGGAAAAAATGTGTTTACTTAGATTTCATTACTCCCTAGATATCTTTTACAGGTTGATAGTTTGTTACAATTGCGTGGATGAAGGGTTATATTCCTTAATACCATTCGTGGGGTGGCGTACGTACTTCCCCAACTCTATAAGCTCCTACTTCACTCCTATGTCGAGCCTGCAAGAAGCTCCTAACATGGGATCATTAGAATTCGCTCATGCATTAAATACAACCATAAAAACCTAGTACGCATTGGTTCATGTTTCTTAAGACATTCAAGCAAGTTACCCTATGGAAGTCTGCCAGTTTTTTTAAGCCTAACATCGAAATCATTCATCCGTAACAACTATAAACAAGCAATCAACACATAATCAACATCTAGGTTTCACTACATCTAAGCAAACACACAAGAGATCTAGCCTAGCATGTTAAAATCAAGACAAGCGTAAGATATATTCAAACAACACATAGACATATTGAATGAATTGAAAGGATACTTATCTTGATTGAACATGAAAGGTTTCAACGGGTAAAAACCCTTAAAAATACTAATAAAATCGTGCTAGGGTTTCTCCAAGTTATCCCTCTAATTGTCCTCTTCTAATGAATGAAAATTACAAAACTATATATAGATTTTCCAACGTGACGGCGTCAAGAAGAGAAATCTGACGCCGTCAACTCGCCGGCCATAATAATATCGGATTGCCTAGATCCAGATCTGACGCCATCAAGAGCAACTTTCTCTAGGCCGTCATGTGTAATGGGACCATGACGGCCTATGGTGACGCCGTCATGCCCCTAGTGTAAAAACTCTTTGGATCGTCATGGACTCTATCCACTTCACCTCTTGTTTTACGCTTGACGCCGTCATGTAGAGTTTGGTGACGCCGTCAGGTACTGTTCCCAACAAGAAAAATTAAGACTTTGCCGTTTTCTTCACTTTTATGCTCCAAAAACGTCCAAAATGCTTCCTTTTCCAGAATTCACTCCAAAAGTACCTAAAATCACAAAAGGAATGATTTAGGGCAATATTTGATCAAATAAATTCAATTACAGGCTTAAATGACCCCCTAAAAATGGATCATTTTTCGCCTCATCATATACCCTTACACTTGAGATTTGCTTGTCCTCAAGCAAATGCGCTTTTATTCTAGTCAAAATACAAGTTAGGGGTCATTTAACACTAATATAAAAGTAATTAGAACAAATAATCGTTCCACTAAAGATCAAAGACAAGCACGGAGGTCGTACGCTAGCACCTCACAAATAGTGTTTAGATACTCACATCTCTCGGGTGTAATAAAGTATATATCACAATATGGAAATGGAAAACATCTCTCACTACCTGTCATAGCAAAATAGATTACCATAGATTTGGGAAAGGATCAAACCTCCACCACATGGCGTAAGCACCTAGGATAAACTATCAAAGAGGTCTTTTAAAAAAGGGTTATAATGTTAGGTGTAGGGATATGGAATACACGGTTTTGTTGGATAAAGGCAATCTTTACTGGTGGCGAGTTAATCATCTTGGTTAATTACATGTACAATATGGCGTTGCTAAGCCAAGACTAGACTCGACTTAAGCTAATAAATCAAAAATAACAAAAACATAAAACAAACATAGAATGAAACGGGATGGTAGTCCGTATGTTTTTTTTTTTTCTCTTTTTTTTATTTTTATTTTATTTTTTTTGCATACACTCTTACCCTACCATCCAAAATAATACATCATAGGGAATGAACATTCCCCTTACACTTGAATTTTTACATACTTTACAATAAACTAATCTAATGACTCGAATCAAGATAATCAAAACGCTTGGAGTACTTTTAAGATAATCGCACATATGGGGGTAATAAATGATTTTCTTCCCCATTACTCCATAACACAAGTACTTTACCCATTTGTCCCAATCGTCCCAAAACAATATGTACAAGGATATGACTCGACTTAGCAGCCATGTAATCAATTTGATAATTAACTAAGGGTTTAAACATATAACAATAATGCACTAAAGATGAGTGCATACACGGAAGACTAAGACGATTTGGGTGTACATTTAAGTGGGTTGTAACAAATTCTTTCTTTAAGTAAGATACTTAAAGTTAGAAACGAAAAGATAGGCTTGGAGGGGTGTACTAGGGGTTTCGTGTACTAAAAATGAGTACAACGCTAAGGGTGTGGGAAAAATTAGTTGACTTTACTAGCCAAATAATATGACTTAAATGGTCAAGTAATTATGATACGGGTTTAACACAAGGGTGATCCTAATGCCTCTTATCATGTAGTAAATCCTGCTACACGAATGTAGTCTCACTAGCGGTCTCGGGATGCATCACTAATGCAAGTTCTGGAATCTAAATGCTACCGGTACACTCATAAGCACTAATAGTAAATGCTTTTCCTATCAAATCTAAAGGCGAACCTCACATATTTGGGTGGAAAATTTTTTCTGAATGGTATGGTTTTGTGCTAGTCATACGACTCTTATCCATGAGACGCTTGCTAAGGCTAAAGTTTCACTCCTAAATGTTGTAAAAAAATTTAAATTTGGCGCTAAAATTACACTAACAAGTATTTCTCATAGTTTTATTACACACCTACCATCAAACAAACAAACTCAAGTGCAATACTATCCTATAAGGTATCATCATTTACCCTCCCCTTACACTT
The DNA here is from genome assembly GCA_030686995.1 of Artemisia argyi. Lineage (NCBI taxonomy): Eukaryota > Viridiplantae > Streptophyta > Magnoliopsida > Asterales > Asteraceae > Artemisia > Artemisia argyi. Next base: position 204,859,271 of record CM060700.1, read on the forward strand.
AGGATGAACATTGTACCCAATGTTCAATTAAAGAATGTAAAAGTAGAACAGGTAAAAGAATGAAATCAAATACTCCCCTGATTCGTTCGGTGTGGATAGTGCGGTAACAAGGTTAGATCTTCCTCCAAGAAAATGAACAATCAAAGCTTCCCTTCCAGAAATATAAATCATCTTCTTGTCATACATAACCTATTAAACCTGAGAAAACAAACAAGGCAACCTCGCATAAAATCGGCGACAATCTATATATCCTAACAAATCCTAGAAAACAATGTAAGATATAATGCTTGTGGAATGAATGTTTGCAGATTTCCTGGAGTTTATAAAACTAAAGAATTAACAAAAACTTTAAGACTCCGTTAGAAAAACAAAACTAGCAAAATTTCCAGAATTTTACACATGACGCCGTCAGGAATTAATTCCGGAAAATTTCTGGAAAAACTTATGTCCTACTTCCTGGAAAATCCTGCAAAAGATCATTATGACTCGATACAAGCATTTGACTCTAACAAATACGAATATACATGTCCATTTAATATTGTGGGAAATCATGATCGATTTTGTTTCTTAAAAACATATTTGGGGTTTCCCCTTACACTTATCTTTTGCGAAATACCTTTGGATGAAGTTAAGACTAAGTCAAACGACAAAATAAAGTATTTTTACCATTTTATTTTTGAAACATGATCTACCAACAATAAAAATAAAGCATGCATATGGAAAAAAATAACAATCAAACAAAAAAAATAATCACACAAATTAAAAATGAAATCTTAAACAACCCATAATTTTAAAATCCTACATGAAAATAAAAGTTATCCAGGGCCAACAGAGGCCATACCCTAAACTATTACAAGCCAAATTGTTTCAAATCATACAACCATGAATAAATTGTTCAGAAATCACAAACATCATGACAAATCATTGGGGAGGGGGACCATAGCGGTAGTCATAGCTAGGAGGGAGGTGCCCGGTGTACCCATAGGGAGGGTAATCCATCTCGCGACCAGGGAATGGGTCGATCTGTAGCGGGGGCTCAATCTGATTACGGGTGGAGAGATGCTGCATCTGGCGGATGGTGTGATCATCCATCCAGTCAAACCTCTGGTCAGTGGTGGTTCGCCATGCGTCCACCTGACCCATCCAGGCCCCCTGATGTGCCTGCCAATCTCCCCGACCCATGTGTCGGTAATAATCCGCAGACCCAACCTCATAATCCCCGTAATGTGGCTGCTGGGGCACACCCTCATCATCATCATCATCATTGCCAACACCCACAGGTCCTCCCACAACGTACCAAGTATAGGACCCATCCCCCAGCTCCATCACAATGCTCATCTGCTTGAGGGATTTAGCCCTCACCACCCTACATGTCCTACAGTCGCTTAGGTACCCCATAATCTCAGGAACAAGGATCCCATAAGAACGAGCCAACGGGTCACAAACATCCCTCCATACACCTTGTCGATATCCCTCTCCCCCACACTAGTCTTCAAATAACTTGCTACCCAGAATGGGATGTTATAGTATACATCCGCTGAAAACATGGTGTATAGGTAGAACAGATCTGAAGCAGTGACACGGTGAGTGGTGCCATAACGCCCTGACAAACTGTAGGTGATGCACCTGTGGGCTAACCTGATCATGGGGTCCCTGATTGAGGCCACCCCAGTGGTTGAGGTATATACCCCGTTCCTAATACTCGGCCAAAACATGGAACACCTCAATTCGTTCCTCATCGTCTCCCCATTCAACAACCTCTGTATGAAACCTCCCTGAAGAGCCTCCTCCTGAGTATATAAACCTAATCTCCACCCAAACTCAGTAACCGAGGACGATCTAAGCTCTACCCCAATCTAAAGTAAATGGTGGCGCCTCCCATATCTGTCCTAGCCTCAGCCAAATCAAAGCGAAAAGTCACCAAGAATTCCCTTACCAATTCACTATAAACTGTCTCCCTCATCCTGAACAATCTTTCCCATTGAGGACCCGTGAATGCATCAGTTTGGATCCTCCCAAGGAAGTCACCCTCAAGACCTTGGGACCTCAAAAATTCCCAATCGATTACTGCCCCAGCATCGATATGGTGATATAGGAGTTCCGCGTACTTGGTTGTAGCGGCGTCATTATCAAACTCACTCCAACTATGGACCAAATCACCATAGTTTACACGTTGGGATCTAGACGAACTTCCTCGGTGTTGTCGGGATCGTTTGCTCATTTTCCTGGAAAAAGATGGAATGGAACGAAAATGGTTAGAATGAGAGTTTTACGAATTCATGCTGTCAGACACATCTGACGCCGTCAGGAGATGAAACCTGACGCCGTCAGATCCAGCAAAAGTTTATCCATGCAATTACGAGGGAAAAATCAATTTTCAAACTCTAAATCCATGACCCAAACACTCTGATATGTGGGAATCGCACCAGGCTTTACCTCTCAAGGGATCTTGACAAGCTTACAACCCCCACCAGGCAGTGTACCTGATCGTTGTAGTATAGTATAGTGACAAGTACCGGGGGATTGATCGTTCAGCTTAGGAATAGTGTCGCTAGGATTAGAAAACCTAAATACTAGTTCTAAAGGTGAGGGGTGATTATTTTTTGTATTTTATATTTTTTAGAAAGCAAGTAAAAATCTCGGGTTTGAAGGATTTGGGCGGAATTAGTTGCTAATCAACTAACCCAATACTAAAGATGCAATCAAAATAAAATGCTAGAAATGAAAATAAACGAAATTATACTAATGTTGTGAGCAATAAGTGGAGAAAATGTGTTTACTTAGATTTCACTACTCCCTAGACATCTTTTACACGTTAATTACTTGTTATAATTGCATGGATGACGGATCGTATTCCTTAATACCATTCATGGGGTGGCACACTTAACTCCCCAATTCTATGAGCTCTTATCTCCTCCTATACCATGCCCAGCACAACCATAGGGATTGTAAACAGTGGCTCATGCATTAAATACAACCAATAAAGACCTAGTGCGCGTCGGTTCATGTTTCTTAAGACGTTCAAGCATGTTACCAATTGGAGATCTGCCAGTTTTCTTAAGCCTAACATATAAATCAGTCATCCAAGACAAGTATAAACAAGTAATCAACACATAATTAACATCTAGGTTTCATTAGATCCAAGCAAAAACAAGATAGATCTAGCCTAGCATGATGGAATTAAGACAAGAACAAGATATAGACAACCAACACATAGACATATTGATTGAATTAAAAGAACACTTATCTCAATTACACATGAAAGATATCAAGGGCTTGGAACCCTTGAAAAACCTGTAAAATTCGCACCAAGTTTGTACTTAGGGTTTCTCCAAAACTTCTCTCTTTTTTTAATGTGAAAATTAGAAAACTATATATAGGAAAAGGGGTCTGACGGCGTCAAGAATAAACTTGTGACGCCGTCACCTCGCCGCCAAAACTCTTCTCGGACTGCCTTGATCTACATTTGACGCCGTCATGTGATAATCATTTCCAGGCCGTCATGACTTTTACTCTTGACGCCCTACTTTGTGACGCCGTCAAATCTGTACTGGATCGTCATGGAATTTTGCTCTTGATGCCGTCAGGAAGTTACTCTTGACGCCGTCACCTACTGTTCCCAGTATGGAAAATTAAGACTTTGGCGTTTTCTTCACTTTTATGCTCCAAAAACGTCCGAATTGCTTCCTTTTCCAGATTTCACTCCCAAAGTACCTAAAATCACAAAAGGAACGATTTAGGGCAATATTTGATCAAATAAATTCAATTCCGGGCTTAAATGACCCCCTAAAAATGGATCATTTTTCGCCTCATCATATACCCTTACACTTGAGATTTGCTTGTCCTCAAGCAAATGCGCTTTTATTCTAGTCAAAATACAAGTTAGGGGTCATTTAACACTAATATAAAAGTAATTACAACAAATAATCGTTCCACTAAAGACCAATAGACAAGCACGGAGGTCATACACTAGCACCTCACAAATAGTGTTTAGATACTCACATCTCTCGGGTGTTATAAAGTATAAATTACAATATGGAGACGGAAGATATCTCTTACTACCTGTCATAGCAAAATAGATTACCATAGGCTTGGGAAAGGATCAAACCTCCACCACATGGCGTAAGCACCTAGGATAAACTATCAAAGAGGTCTTTTAAAGGGTTGTAACGTTAGGTGTAGGGATATGAAATACACGGTTTTGTTGGATAAAGGAAGTTTTACTGGTGGCGAGTTAACAATCCTAGTTAATTACATGTACAATATGGCGTTGCTAAGCCAAGACTAGACTCGACTTAAGCTAATAAATGAAAAATAACAAAAATATAAAATGAACATAGAATAAAAAAGGATGGTAGTCCGTATGTTTTTTTCTCTTTTTTCCTTTTTCTATTTTTTTTTTCTTTTTTCTTGATTTTTCGATTTTTCGATTTTTTTTTTTTTTTTTTTTTTTTTTTTTTTTTTTTTTTTTTTTTTTTTTTCATCTTTTCATACACTCTTACCCTACCATCCAAAATAATACATCATAGGGAATGAACATTTCCCTTACACTTGAATTTTTACATACTTTACAATAAACTAATCTAGTGACTCGAATTAAGAAAATCAAAACACTTGGAGCACTTTTAAGATTAACGTACATACGGGGGTAATAAATGATGTTCTTCCCCATTACTCCATAAAACAAGTACTTTTACCCATGAGTCCCAATCGTCCCAAAACAATATGTACAAGGATATGACTCGACTTAGCAACCATGTAATCAATTAGATAGTTAACTTAGGGTTTAACAAATAACAATAATGCACTAAAAATGAGCGCATACATGGAAGGCTAAGGCGATTTGGTTGTACATTTAAGTGGGGTGTAACAAATTCTTCCTTTAAGTAAAATGCTTAAAGTTAGAAACGAAAAGATAGGCTCGGAGGGGTGTACTAGGGATTTCGTGTACTAAAAATGAGTACAACGCTAAGGGTGTGGGAAAAATTAGTTGACTTAACTAGCCAAGTAATATGACTTAAATGGTCAAGTAATTATGATACGGGTTTAACACAAGGGTAATCCTAATGCCTTTTATCATGTAGTAAATCCTACTACACGAATGTAGTCTCACTAGCGGTCTCGGGATGCATCACTAATGCAAGTTCTAGAATCTAAATGCTACCGGTACACTCATAAGCACTAATAATAAATGCTTTTCCTATCAAATCTAAAGGCGAACCTCACATATTTGTGTGGAAAATTTTTCTGAATATACGGTTATGTGCTAGTCATACAATCTCCTATCCATGAGACGCTTGCTATGGCTAAAGTTTCACTCCTAAATGTTGTAAAAAATTTTAAATTTGGTGCTAAAATTGCACTAACAAGTATTTCTCATAGTTTTATTACACATCTACTATTAAACACAACAAACTCAAGCGAAAGTGCATATGTAAGGTATCATCTTTTTACCCTCCCCTTACACTTAAGATGAACATTGTCCCAAATGTTCAAGTAAAGAATGTAAAAGTGAAAAAGTAAAGAGAATGAAATCAAATACTCCCCTGATTCGCTCGGTATGGATAATGAGGTGGCCAGGTTAAATCTTCCTCCAAGAAAATGAACAATCAAAGCTTCCCTTCCAGAATATAAATCATCTTCTTGTCATACATAACCTGTAAAACCTGATAAAATAGACAAGACAACCTCGCGTAAAATCGGCGACATCCTATATAAGTTACTAAATCCTAGAAAACAAGATAAGATATAATGCTTGTGGAATGAAGTTTGCAGATCTCCTGGAGATTATAAAACTTAATAATTCACAAAAACCATAAGACTCCGTTAGAAAAACAAAACTGGTAAAATTTCCAGATTTTTACACTTGACGCCGTCAAGAGTAAACTCTTGACGCCGTCAGAAGTGACCTGCAGAAATTCTTATGTTAAGTTTCCGGAAAATTTCTGGAAAAACTTGGTCCTACTTCCTGGAAAATCCTGCAAAACTTCATTATGACTCAATACAAGCATTTGACTCTAACAAATACGAATATACATGTTCATTTAATATTGTGGAGAATCATGATCGGTTTGTTTCTTGAAAACATATTTGGGGTTTCCCCTTACACTTATCTTTTGCAAAAATACCTTTAGGTGGAGTTAAGACTAGGCCAAAACAACAAAGTAAAGTATTTCCACTATTTAGTTTAGAAACATGATCTACCAACAATAAAAATTAAGCATGTATACGGAAGCAAATAACAAACAAACAAACAAAATCACACAAAACGTGGGTTGCCTCCCAAGAAGCGCTTTTCTTTATTTACGAGTCTTGTAGCTAGACTCAAGGTCATGGGTTACTACGTGACCTCATCATTGGTTCCACTCTCTAGGTCGTCTTCTAAACCAGTTTTGTACTCCGGACCTAGTTGCAAGCATTCTTTGTTGAAACCAAGCATTCTGTTCTTTACATACTCTACTCCTCTACGTCTATCCTCCTCATTCCTATAATAAGCCGCTTGCTTGTGTTCCTTTTCGATATTAGAGAGAAGGCGGTATTGCTCAATTTTGTAGGGCATTTGATAGGCAACTTCATCATTTTCTTCCTTGAATCTAACTATCCCTAAAGTTGGATCGTAACTCATCCTAGTGGCCTCAACAAATGGTTTTCCAAATATTATTTGGCTTAGGAAAGCATCTATCACCGGACGAGTGTCCTCAACTATCATAAAATCGATCTTATAGGTGAGATTCCCTATAATCACATGCAGTCCCTTCACTCTTCCTGCAAAATTACTTATCAGATTCTTATCGGGCATCATCCTAAAATCAAGTTGCTTCTTCATCACCCAATTGTAATAAGTCCTACTCATGATGTTCACGGGGGATCTAGGGTCGATGTAAGCTTTCCATATATGCATGTGCCCGATATTGCATGGGATGTTAATGTTAGAGGGGTCTCCCATTTTGATAAGGGGGGTGCCAAGGATATATGGTCTCTCGGGACTATCGAATAAATCCTTATGGTATTCCCATTCTTCCTTGGTGGGCAACTTATCAAAGTATTCTTCTATAGGCTCTACCTCAACTTCCCTACTCTCATCCTTAGTCTCGGCTTCTATTCTAACTTCATCCTTGTCACTCTCTTCAATCTCCTTATCTATTGGCTTAATGGTGACAACATTGACAAAGTGGACATGTTTGGATGATGAGGGGTCCTTAATTTGGCTTCCGTTATTGGTGTCCCTAGTGTCCTTCCTAGGTGTGACTAATGCTTGGTTGTTGAGGGCTTTCAACAAGTTGTCAATCTTGTTGGTTATCTCTGTTTGTTGTTGGTTGAGTTCGGTTTCAAACCTAGCTATGCGAGTCTCTTGAGATGCCATGAACTTAGACATCAATCCTTCAAGATTGTTAGTACTACCAAAGTTGTTAGAAGGATTGTTGTTGAGAGTACGGTTGGAGGGTGGACCGGTTGGTTGGTAACGATTAGGCGGATTGGAAGAATTGGGTTGATTTTGTTTCCACCTAAGGTTTGGGTGATTTTTCCACGAGGGGTTGTATGAATCACCGTAAGTGTTTGGCTCGGGCTTGAAAGTGTACCACTTATCTCCCGCTTCGTCGGTACGCGTGGATGCGTAGTCCGCAAAAGCTGTTCCGGGGAGTTCCACACAATCACGAGTGTCGTGGGGACCACTACATAATTCGCGTGAAGAAGTGATTTTGTTCACTTGGCTTGAAGGCTTAGGAGATTCGTAAGATTTCATGAGAAACTTGACTTGGTCCTCAAGTTCCATGATCCTACGGTCGGGAGTGCTAGAATTGTTCGAAGGCAAAGATATTGCCTTGACCGTTTTGTTCCAGTCACGGGGATCATTCCAACTTTCGTTGTCATAGAGAGCAAGATCTTCTATGAGTTCCCATGATTGTTCCGCACTTAGATCACGTAGCTTACCACCGGCCGATTGGTCAATGACTCGCCTCGTGGAGATGTCGATATGGTCATAAAAGATTTGGACTTGGAGCCAAAGATCTATGCCATGATGAGAGACTTTTTGGAGTAAGTCCTTGAAACGAGTCCATGCTTCATAAAGAGATTCATTTTGACGTTGTTGGAACATCAAGATGTCATTTCTAAGCTTAGTAGTTCTCTCCGGTGGGAAAAATTGAGCAAGGAAACGAGTGGTGAGATCATCCCATGTGGTGATGGATCCCGCGGGTAAACGCTCAAGCCATTGACTAGCTTGATCCCGTAGAGAGAATTGGAATAGGCGTAATCGGGTTGTCTCTCTAGTTGCAACATCTAGGTCTATGGAATCTACGATTTTGAGGAAGTCCTTAAGATGTTGGTTTGGATCTTCGAAACGAAGTCCATGAAATGCACATCCGCTTTGCACCAACCAGATGGTGTCGGATCGCAAGGGGGTCACATTGGCTCCGGTGAGCTCAATGGTGTTTCGGTAGCCTTGGTGGCTAGGTCGGGAATACTCTCCTAAGGTTCGGGGCCTAAGAGGTTCTAGTGGTGGGTTTTGTTGTGGTGGGATGACGGGTTCAAAGATGTTCCCGTTGTCCATGATGTCGGATGGTTACGAACAAAGGCACAAAGAAATAAGATAGACTAAAGAGAACCTAAAAATAAAAAATAAAATCTTACTAGAAAGGAATCTAGCAAGTAGACCTAATAAAAAGAAATTCTAACCTAGACCATAACTATTCCCCGGCAGCGGCGCCAAAAACTTGATACGTGGGAATCGCACCAGGCTTTACCTCTCAAGGGATCTTGAGAAGCTTTACAACCCCCACCAGGCAGTGTACCTGATCGTTGTTGTATAGTATAGTGACAAGTACCGGGGGATTGATCATTCAGCTTAGGAATAGTGTCGCTAGGATTAGAAAACCTAAATACTAGTTCTAAAGGTGAGGGGTGATTATTTTTTGTATTTTATATTTTTTAGAAAGCAAGTAAAAATCTCGGGTTTGAAGGATTTGGGCGGAATTAGTTGCTAATCAACTAACCCAATACTAAAGATGCAATCAAAATAAAATACTAGAAATGAAAATAAACGAAATTATACTAATGTTGTGAGCAATAAGTGGAGAAAATGGGTTTACTTAGATTTCACTACTCCCTAGACATCTTTTACACGTTAATTACTTGTTATAATTGCATGGATGACGGATCGTATTCCTTAATACCATTCATGGGGTGGCACACTTAACTCCCCAATTCTATGAGCTCTTATCTCCTCCTATACCATACCCAGCACAACCATAGGGATTATAAACAGTGGCTCATGCATTAAATACAACCAATAAAGACCTAGTGCGCGTCGGTTCATGTTTCTTAAGACGTTCAAGCATGTTACCAATTGGAGATCTGCCAGTTTTCTTAAGCCTAACATATAAATCATTCATCCAAGACAAGTATAAACAAGTAATCAACACATAATTAGCATCTAGGTTTCATTAGATCCAAGCAAACACAAGATAGATCTAGCCTAGCATGATGGAATTAAGATAAGAACAAGATATAGACAACCAACACATAGACATATTGATTGAATTAAAAGAACACTTATCTCAATTACACATGAAAGGTATCAAGGGCTTGGAACCCTTGAAAAACCTGTAAAATTCGCACCAAGTTCGTACTTAGGGTTTCTCCAAAACTTCTCTCTTTTTTTAATGTGAAAATTAGAAAACTATATATAGGAAAAGGGGTCTGACGGCATCAAGAATAAACTTGTGACGCCGTCACCTCGCCGCCAAAACTCTTCTCGGACTGCCTTGATCTACATTTGACGCCGTCATGTGATAATCATTTCCAGGCTGTCATGACTTTTACTCTTGACGTCCTACTTCGTGACGCCGTCAAATCTGTACTGGATCGTCATGGAATTTTGCTCTTGACGCCGTCAGGAAGTTACTCTTGACGCCGTCACCTATTGTTTCCTGCATGGAAAATTAAGACTTTGGCGTTTTCTTCACTTTTATGCTCCAAAAACGTCCGAATTGCTTCCTTTTCCAGATTTCACTCCCAAAGTACCTAAAATCACAAAAGGAACGATTTAGGGCAATATTTGATCAAATAAATTCAATTCCGGGCTTAAATGACCCCCTAAAAGTGGATCATTTTTTGCCTCATCACACTCCTTTATGCAGAAAACATGGGTGGGGGGTCAAAAAATCTGTGGTGTGAAAGATTTTTCCGCAATTAACTCATGATTCAAATCAACCACTACTACCTAATGAAGGGCATTATGATTCCTAAAGATGGGTCGATGATAGGGTTTCGGATGATGGGGGTTTTCAAAATTGGTAGGTTCTAAGGATAATTGAACGAACAAGGATGAAGAAAAATTACTTACCACGTGGAGATCTTGTTAGCATTAAAATATTTATATATAGAAGTGATGGTCATTCTCATATTGTAACTTTGTGTCACTTGTTAAGATTAAGTAATAGAATAGTCAATGGGCCTTGGACTTGGTAAGCTAATATGTTATTAGTTATGTTTCATAAGCCTTTATAATCCAACCATGTAACCAAGTCCAAGCCCAAGCCCATCAAAGCCTATGTATGGAACTATATAAGGCACCTTACCCCTCATTTGTAAGGTGTGCTTGTGTGTGTATTGTGTGTGTTCTTGAATAAAAGCTCTCATCTTTTCATCTCTCTTTCTCTTATACGAAATACATATACATACATCAAGTCACCATCTTTCCATCTTTCTAGTGCTTATATTTGTGTTAAAGTTGATATATCTAAGGTCATACAGATCTGTCACAGAAGATGTCGGATTAGATCTTGGAGATTCGTAGGTGGAGCAGCACTTGGGTATGGTTTGTGGGGTATGAGTTGAAAGTGATGGAAATGGGGTTATTATTGCTAAGAATGCGAGGTGACGGCGTCAAGAGTAAAATCTGACGCCGTCAGATACCCGTTTTATGAACACTAAGTGGCAATTTCAAATTCAGTCCCTGCATTAATGTAGATAGCTAATCAAAAGTGAAAACTATGAGTAGCCACCCCGTTAGTAAAGTCCACCAGGGTCAAACAATTTGTTACTGTCACGGAGAGAGGCGTGGTTATCAAAAGGGGTGGGCAAAGTTCCAGTTAAGTTGTGATCTTCGCATTGGTCAACGGTGGGTACGAAAAGGAGTCGTTCCATAGAAGTTTTCAAAGCTACGATTTTTTCGAGGTGCAACCTCTTCACACCAGGTTTAAAACCAAAGGAATGTCTCTTGTACAAATTGGGGAGCGTGGTTTGCAAGCTTCCAACGAAGATGTTATGAAATTGCAGGTTCTTTTCCTCCTGAGGACGCTCACAGAAGTAAGGGGTAATTGAGGGTGAAGCACTTGAAAAGGATTTCTCATTATCCTCTTTGTCACACACCAAAGGGATTGGGACTTCAAAGATTTTTTTGATTTTTCTTGGTGTGGATTTTTCCCTGATCTTTTCCTTAATTCTTGATATGAATTTGTCTGCTAAGTCCATAAAAGCATTACGAGTGCTCTCCGTGCGAGCTTCTATGTGTCGAAGTTGTTCTTCCTGATTATTCATGAAGGTTATCATTATCCCTTCGAACTCCTCTTATCGTGAACGTTCAGGAAAATTGTATTTGCTAATCGCACTCACACATATATCAGGACTCTTTGCGGTTTCAACTGCAGGCATTTCAGCTCTCATCAATTCCTTAACCTGCTTCTCGATATTTCCCAATAGTTGTTCTTGGGTAGCGTTTACATAATCAAGACTTCCATTACTTGAAAACATCGGATCCTCCCATCCTTCTTCTTCGTACTGTGCTAACCCCTCAAGAACGCTAAGTCTATTTAGCCTGCCATTGGCTGCGTAATCTATGGACCTTCTCGTTTGATAATTAACTTTATCATAAAAGATTTGAATTTGGAGCCATGGTTCAATGCCATGATGAGGGACTTTTTGGAGTAAGTCCTTGTATCGAGTCCATGCTTCACAGAAAGTTTCACCTTGACGTTGTTGGAACATCAAGATATCATTTCTAAGCTTGGTAGTTCTCCCTGGTGGGAAAAATTGAGCAAAGAAATGAGTGGTGAGATCATCCCATGAGGTGATGGATCCCGCAGGTGAACGTTCAAGCCATTGACTAGCTTGATCACGTAGAGAGAATTGGAATAGGCGTAATCGGGTCGACTCTCTAGTTGTAACATCAAGGTCTATAGAATCTATGATTTTAAGGAAGTCCTTCAGATGTTGGTTAGGATCTTCGGAACGAAGTCCATGGAATGCACATCCGCTTTGCACCAACCGGATGGTGTCGGATCGCAAGGGGGACACATTGGCTCCTTGGGTGAGATCAATAGTGTTTCGACAGCCTTGGTGGCTAGGACGGGAATACTCTCCTAGGGTTTGGGGCCTAAGAGGTTGGTTTGCTAGTGGTGGGTTTTGTGGGTGGTTTTGTTGTGGTGGGTTGATGGGTTCAAAGATGTTACCACCTTCCATGATGTCGGATGGTAAAGGTTACGAACAAAGACACGAAGAAATAAGATAGACTAAAGAAAACCTAAAAATAAAATAAAATCTTACTAGAAAGAAATCTAGCAAGTAGACCTAATAAAAAGAAATTCTAACCTAGACAATAACTATTCCATGGGCTGCAGCGCCAAAAACTTGATACGTGGGAATCACACCAGGCTTTACCTCTCAAGGGATCTCGAGAAGCTTACAACCCCCACCAGGCAGTGTACCTAATCGTTGTAGTATAGTATAGTGACAAGTACCGGGGGATTGATCGTTCAACTCAGGAATAGTGTCGCTAGGATTAGAAAGCCTAAAAACTAGGTCTAGAGGTGAGGGATGATTCTTTTTGTATTTTTATATTTTTATAAAAGCAATTAAAATCTCAGGTTTTGGAAGAGTGGGCGGAATTAGTTCCTAATCAACTAACCCAATAACTAAAGATGCAATCAAAATAAAATAACAAAAATGTAAATAAACTAATTAAACTAGTGGTGTGAACAATAAATGGGAAAAATGTGTTTACTTAGATTTCATTACTCCCTAGATATCTTTTACAGGTTGATAGTTTGTTACAATTGCGTGGATGACGGGTTATATTCCTCAATACCATTCGTGGGGTGGCGTACGTACTTCCCCAACTCTATAAGCTCCTACTTCACTCCTATGTCGAGCCTGCAAGAAGCTCCTAACATGGGATCATTAGAATTAACTCATGCATTAAATACAACCATAAAAACCTAGTACGCATTCGTTCATGTTTCTTAAGACGTTCAAGCAAGTTACCCTATGGAAGTCTGCTAGTTTTCTTAAGCCTAACATCGAAATCATTCATCCGTAACAACTATAAACAAGCAATCAACCCATAATCAACATCTAGGTTTCACTACATCTAAGCAAACACACAAGAGATCTAGCCTAGCATGTTAAAATCAAGACAAGCGTAAGATATATTCAATCAACACATAGACATATTGAATAAATTGAAAGGATACTTATCTTAATTGAACATGAAAGGTTTCAAAGGGTAAAAACCCTTGAAAATACTGATAAAATCGTGCTAGTGTTTCTCCAAGTTATCCCTCTAATTTTCCTCTTTTAATGAATGAAAATTACAAAACTATATATAGATTTTCCAACGTGACGGTGTCAAGAAGAGAAATCTGACGCTGTCAACTCGCCGCCCATAATAATATCGGATTGCCTAGATCCAGATCTGACGCCGTCAAGAGCAACTTTCTCTAGGCCGTCACGTGTAATGGGACCATGACGGCCTATGGTGACGCCGTCATGCCCCTAGTGTAAAAACTCTCTGGATCGTCATGGACTCTATCCACTTCACCTCTTTTTTTACTCTTGACGCCGTCATGTAGAATTTGGTGACGCCGTCAGGTACTGTTCCTAGCAAGGAAAATTAAGACTTTGCCGTTTTCTTCACTTTTATGCTCCAAAAACGTCCAAAATGCTTCCTTTTCCAGAATTCACTCCAAAAGTACCTAAAATCACAAAAGGAACGATTTAGGGCAATATTTGATCAAATAAATTCAATTCCAGGCTTAAATGACCCCCTAAAAACGGATCATTTTTCGCCTCATCATGATGCTTGTAAGATTGAAAAACAAGCTCATGCAAGTCACAAAGCTAAGAATATAGTATCCACTACTAGGTGCCTAGAATTATTACACATGGATCTATTTGGTCCATCCGCTGTGCGGAGCTATGGAGGAAACCATTATACCTTAGTAATAGTAGACGACTATTCACGATACACATGGACTAGGTTTCTAAGTGACAAAACCCAAGCCTTTGAAAATTTGAAATATTTAGTAAAATGATTCAAAATAAATTAGGATGCACAATAATATCTATTAGGACGGACCATGGTAGGGAATTTGATAACGAAGTACAATTCGGAAAATATTGTGATTTAAATGGAATATCTCACAATTTCTCTGCTCCTCGTACTCCTCAATCAAATGGCGTAGTAGAAAGAAAGAATAGGTCACTACAAGAAATGAGTAGAACAATGTTAAATGAACAATCCATCCCACAAAAATTTTGGTGTCACGCCGTAGATACATCAACATATATAATTAATAGATATCAATTAGGAGAATTTTAGGAAAAACTCCTTATGAGTTGTTAAGAGGTAGAAAACCTAATTTAAGCTACTTTAGGCTATTCAGAAGTAAATTTTATATTTTAAACACTAGGGAATACCTTACTAAGTTTGATCCAAAATCACACGAAGTAATATTTCTAGGATATTAAAAAAACAGTACAACATATATAATACTCAATAAACACACTATGAAAGTAGAAGAATCACTAAATGTAACATTTGATGAAACACCACCACCTTCTAAAACATTGCCACTAGAAGATGATGACCTAGTTGAAGAAGAAGCTACTGAGGTTAGTAAAGCAAAACCCCTAGGAAATGATATTGAAAACATAGACTTAGAAGAAAACGAAGTAGTAAATATTAAGGAATCTAAATCACACCCATTAGATAATTTAATAGGAAGCCTTAATCAAAGAACCCTTAGATCACAAGCCCAAGATAAAAATAACTTCTTTTGTTTCCTCTTAGCAATAGAACCTAAGAATATTAATGAAGCCTTAAAAGATGAAAGTTGGGTTATGGCCATGCAAGAAGAACTACATCAATTTAGGACGAATGATGTTTGGGAACTAGTCCCAAATCCAATGAACATGACCATCATAGGAACTAAGTGGGTATATAGGAATAAGCTAGATGAAAATGGAGTAGTAACTAGAAACAAAGCTAGGTTAGTTGCCCAAGGTTATAATCAACAAGAAGGAATTGATTATGACAAAACTTATGCCCCCGTAGCTAGATTAGAATCTATTAGAAAATCCTTGCCTATGCATGCGCCCTAGACTTTAAGTTATTTCAAATGGACGTGAAAAGTGCATTCCTTAATGGTTTTATCAATGAGGAGGTTTACGTGGCACAACCTCCGGGATTCATTGACTTCGCAAAACCTGATTATGTTTATAAACTCAAGAAGGCTTTATATGGTCTCAAACAAGCCCCCAAAGCTTGGTATGATCGATTAAAAGCATTTCTTATTAAACATGATTATTCCATAGGAATGGTAGATAACACTCTTTTCACTAAAAAGAAAAACCCAAATCTCATCATTGTTCAAATATATGTCAATGACATTATATTTGGATCGACTTGTAAAGAAATGTGTGATGCATTTGCCAAAATCATGCATGATGAGTTTGAGATGAGTATGATGGGTGAACTAAACTTCTTCCTAGGAATAAAAATAAAACAATTAGAAGATGGAATATTCTTTAACCAATCTAAGTACATTAAGGAAATGCTTAAGAAATTTGGCCTAGAAGACTCAAAACCCATGAAAACTCCTATGTCTACGGAAGTGAAACTCACAAAAGATGAAGAAGGTGAGTCCGTAGATAACACTAAGTATAGAGAAATGATAGGTAGTTTTTAATACTTAACGGCAAGTAGACCCGATATCATGTTTAGTGTTTGCCTTTGTGCCCGCTTTCAAGAGGATCCCAAAACCTCTCACTTAGAAGCGGTTAAGCATATCTTTCGATACATTAAAGGCACTATACACTTAGGATTGTGGTTTCCTAAGGGATCCGGCATAGAAACCATTGTCTATGCGGATTCGGATCATGCGGGAGACTACGTACGTGGATCGAAAGAGCACTAGCGGTATTTGCATGTTTATGGGATGTTGCCTAACATCTTGGTTCTCTAAGAAGCAAACCGCTCTTGCTATTTCTACCACTGAAGCCGAATATGTAAGCACTGGAAAGGCATGTCAAAAAGCACTATGGATGAAACAAGCTCTCGTAGACTATGACATTAGGTTAGAAAATGTTCCTATTATGTGCGATAACAAAGGTGCTAAAGATTTAAGTAAAAATCCGGTTCAACACTCTAGGACTAAACATATAGAAATACGCCACCACTTCCTTAGGGATAATGTACAAAAGGGAAACATATCTATAGAAAAGGTCGCATCGGAAGATAACATTGTGGATATATTCACTAAACCCCTTAAGCGTGAACTATTTAACCACTTGTGTCTAGGATTAGGAATGATGGAACAAATTGACTAAATTTTATTGCATTTACACTACTTATTCATTGCATAAAATTTATTTTCCTTCCACCTCTTCATATCTGAGCTAGGAATCTATTTTGCACAAAATTAAAGATTGGGAAACCACATTTTACTGCATAAACATTCCTATAAAACCCAATCAAATTTTCTTTAAAACTATTCTCACATCTAGGAAACACATGAAAACCATTTTTCTTACATTGTTGAATAATGCTAAAAACATTTTCTAAAATCATGCATGAAATCTTACATGAATTGTCAAAATATATAATCTAATATATACCATTGACATTCATGAATTGAGCAAAAATCGAATCAAAGAGATATTGGATTGTTTCTTAGGAATTTTTCTTCTTTGCATTTAGGAGTCGAAACAATCACAACTCCACATTTGTTGCATATAGGCACACACTAGGACAAAGTCAAAAACAATATTGTCACTTTTGTTCCATCACTAGTTTCTCTCTCACTAGTTGCCTTTGCCCTTGCTCTAAGATAGTTCCACTAGGTAGAATTGGTTGCCCTTGCCTTTACTTGCTCCCACTAGGTAAAATTGTTTGATTGTTCTATTACTTAAGTGTTTTTGCATGAATGCTAAATTATGAATATATTACATGCTAAATTGCCTCAAAGAGTTGAACTTGCTTGAAATCAAACCCAAAAACACAACCTTTCTGCAATTTTCTGCCAAAAACCCATTTCTGGCAATCTAGAAACCACCAGATGGGTAGCCCCCTTAATTATGTAAGGCGGCCCCCTTAATTATTAAGGGGACCGACGCATAATTAAGGGGACCGGCCATCTGATGGTCGGGTTTACATAATCTTTTCTGCTTTTTAGCCCATTTTATCCTACACTTCCCAAAATTCACAAACATATTTTGTCCTAATCTCCGAAACAAACATTATCCATCCATAATCACACAAATCTCACACTATAAATACCCCATTATTCAAACTCTCCATTCATATCATCATGACTTCTCCAAACAAACCAAAACCAAAAGCCTCAAGGCTAGCAAGGATGACGGAAAAACCCGTTTGGCGAAGAAAAAGCCCTCGAAACAAATCCTTCATAACTAATGAAGTTGGTAATCAATCAACACCTCCAACTACTTATTTCCCAAACTTCACTCCAAACCCACAAGGACATTCCTTTGATCCACTTTACAAACCATACAACATTGGCCAAACATCCACCTTTATCCCAAACTACACATCTCAACCCCAAACCATCTACAATGATCCCTATAAGTTTGGTCAACCATCAAACTACACTTCCAACAATCTCAATTCCAACTACACAACCCCAATTCATCCATATCAACCAAATGATTAACTCCACATTGCCACGGAAAAGAAAAAGTTCCGTGAAGAAACAAACCAAATCAATGATCTAAGTGATCTCCTTGCTATGCATCTTGCATAATGAAACAAAGGGCAACCTCCATCATCACCCTATGCAAATTGCTTACCCCACTCTCTCAACTTGGATCAAGTTACAAACCACACTCATTTTTGCCCTTGTTGCATCTTCCTCCAAAAACAAATCCTATACTAGAGTGAAGATATCTCCTGGACCGAGTATCTTCTCACTCGTCCTCATCCAATACCACCCTTGACACGATACAACATCGTGAGATCTACCTCTTCCACTCCATACCCGACTCTATATCCTTTTCCATCAAACAACTAAGCTTTATGCTTATGCTCCCCTCAACCAAATAAAACACTCAACCATGGGTTGCAAGCAAGTCCAAGAGCTCTCTTTGGCAATTTAGGACTATTTTGTTTCTTTTATTTTATTGTAATCAATATGCTTCAGGCATATTAAATGTTGTAATGATGTTCATTTCTATGACCATCTTAAATACTTGAATGAATCTATACATGTTTGTTTTTTTCTTGCTTTGCATATATATGTCTTGTACTCTTCACATATTTTTTTGTAGCCAAGCATTCCATAGCTAGTTTCCTTGGTGCTCTCAAGTGAGGGGGAGCACACATCAAGGGGGAGGTTTCTACCCATCTAACTTCATTCATGAAGCTAGTCGGCATAACCTTTTTGATTCTACAAAAGGGGAGAAGTGAACATAAACTCACTAAATACTTGTCTAAAAACTAAACTTTAGACTTAATGAGTTTAGGTTTTGTAATCATCAAAAAGGGGGAGATTGTTGATATAAATAATGCCCAAAAATATTATTAACATTTATTGATATCTCTATGTTTTGATAATCACAAAACGTAAACCCATTGAACTAAAAATCATGTCATAAACAAGTATTTAGTGGTAAATATTCACTTAACATCCAAATCACTTAAGGTATGAATAAACAAAGTGTTTATTGCATTCTATGATCAAAAGAATATTTTTCTTAAATCATTATAAATATATCTTTTACAAAATCATTTTTGGAAATAAAAGAATATGTTTAAATCATTATAAATATATGAATTCAAATTTTCAACCAAAAATGGCAAGAATGGTCCAGAAAAACCTTCCCCACAAAAAAGACAAATCTGGGCAACGTTCATATGGGCGGCCCCCCTTAATTATTAAGGGGACCGGCCATGATCCTGCACAATATTTTCTCCCCTATAAATACTGGACTATTCCTGGACTTTTTCCTCACCTATTGCACTAAAAACTTTTTGATCTAAATCTCCATTTCTATTCTCTGGAATCCTTTGATCATATAATCATAAGCTCTTGCTTTCAAGAGATTCAAGCTTCAACATTTCTAGTGCAAGAGAAGAATACTTCAACTCATCAAGACAAGAAGTTTTACAACTTGTTATGACCTCCACATCTAAGTTGTTTGTGCATCATCACACACACACACACACACACACACATATATATATATATATATATATATATATATATATATATATATATATATATATATATATTGTGTATAAGTTGTGAATAGTAGATAGAAACTAGTATAAGAAGTTAGGTTAGCAAGGTGTGTAGATAGAGAAGTTGTGAAGTGATCTAGGAGTGAAAGAAATAGAGGTGTGAAGAAGACGTAGTGTAATTAAGTAGAGACTAGGTGTGAAGAAGTTGTGAAATAGGTGTGAAGAAGTTGTGTTGTGGTGTGTAAGGTTTTCTCCGCCATAAGGGAGCTTGTTGACATAATGAAGAAAACTCTCGAGTTAGGTGCTCGGGGAGTGGAGTAGGGCAAGGAAGATATCCTTGTAGCCGAACCACTATAAAGCTCTTGTCTCGCGGTTCGATCTTTCCATCTCTCATTTACTTCTTTACTTACTTTGCTATTTAGTATATATATATATATATATATATATATATATATATATATATATATATATATATATATATATATATATATATATAGGGGAAGGTTAATGTGAGAACTTTCTTAAAGTTGTAAAAATGAGAACTATTCTAAAATACCATCAAAACATTGATACATAACCATTTTAGCAAAGATGCACCAAAATATTATATATTAATACAAGTTAACATTAAATCGACTAATAACCAACTCATACATGAGAAACGGATTACTGATACACAATTAAAATTTTGATACATATACGTTAAAATCTAAAAAAACTAATTTCTTATACATAAATTGATACACCTAATACACAACAACCACTAAAAACTTGATACACAATACTAAACCTTGATACACATTACACGTTGAATCAAAGTGTATCGCTTAATTTACGTCAATTTTCATAAGAAAACCCATCAAATCTTTAACAATTTTAGTTGTAATTAATTATGTTTTTATTTTCTTTTAAGTTGAGTGTCATTTGTGAGATTTTGGTTGGTTCTCATTTTTACAACTTTAAGAAAGTTCTCATTTGATCTAAATTCTATATATATATATATATATATATATATATATATATATATATATATATATATATATATATATATTGATACGCGGGATTGTGCCATCGCAACAGGTTTTACCTCTCAAGGGATCTTGAGAAGCTTGCAATCCCCGCCAGGCAGTGTACCTGATCGTTGTAGTATAGTATAGTGACAAGTACCGGGGGATTGATCGTTCAACTTAGGTAAAGTGTCGCTAGGATTAGAAAGCCTACTAAACTAGGTCTAGAGGTGAGGGATGATTCTTTTTGTATTTTTTATATTTTATGAAAGCAAGTAAAATCTCGGGTTTTGAAGGAGTGGGCGGAATTAGTTGCTAGTCAACTAACCCAATTAACTACAGATGCAATTAAAATAAAATAAAATAAATGAAATTAAACTAATGTGGTTGAAACAATAATGAGAGAAAATGTGTTTACTTAGATTTCATTACTCCTTAGATATCTTTTACCGGTTGATTAGCTTGTTACAATTGCATGGATGACGGGTTATATTCCTTAATACTAGTCGTCGGGCCGTGTACAATATTCCCTAACTCTATAAGCTCCTACTTCACTCCCATGTCGAGCTGACTAAAAGCTCCTAACATGGGATCATTAGAATTCACTTATGCATTAAATACAACCAAAAATCGTAGTACACCTCCGATCATGTTTCTTAAGACGTTCAAGCAAGTTACCAATGGAAGTCTGCCAGTTTTCTTAAGCCTAACATCTAATACAATCATCCACAACAATTATAAACAAACAATCAACCAATAATCAACATCTAGGTTTCACTACATCTAAGCAAATACAATAAAAACCTAGCCTAGCATGTTAAAAGGAAGACAAGCATAAGATAGAATCAAAAAACACATAGACATATTGAATGATTATTGGAAGACTTATATTTATTCAAACATGGATGAAAGAAGGGTTTGAAACCCTTACAATATGATGAAAATTTGACCTAGGTTTTGTGGTAAAGTTCCTCCTAATGTTCCACTCTTTTACAGTGAAAAATTGGAAAAATATATATAGAGAATACATCCTGACGGCGTCACGTTATAGGGCCTGACGCCGTCAACTCGCCGCCAACATAAAATTCGTATTGCCTAGATCCAGTCTTGACGCCTTCATGTGTAAATATACTCTGGGCCATCACATGTGTTTTGACCCTGACGGCCTTGGTGACGCCGTCAGGCCAAATTGCCTTGATGATGCTCTGGGCCGTCACGTGTATATTCCACTTCCACCTCTTTTGCCACTCTTGACACCGTCATGTGTGAAGCCTTGACGTCGTCAGGTACTGTTCCCAGCAAGGATTTTGAGACTTTGCCGTTTTCTTCACTTTTATGCTCCAAAAACGTCCAAAATGCTTCTTTTTCCAAATTTCTCCAAAAAAGTACCTAAAATGACAAAAGGAACGATTTAGGGCAGTAATTGATCAAATAATCACGAATTCGGGCTTAAATGACCCCTTAAAAGCGGTACACTTTTCGCCTTATCAAATACCCTTACACTTGAGATTTGCTTGTCCTCAAGCAAATGCGCTTTTATTCTAATCAAAATACAAGTTAGGGGTTATTTAACACTAATATAAAAGTAATTACAACAAATAATCGTTCCACTAAAAACCAAAAACAAGCACGGAGGTCATACACTAGCACCTTACAAATATTGTTTAGATACTCACATCTCTCGGGTGTAATAAAGTATATATCACAATAAGGAAATGGAAAACATCTCTCACTACCTGTCATAGCAAATAGATTACCATAGGCTTGGGAAAGGATCAAACCTCCACCACTTAGCGTAAGCACCTAGGATAAACTATCAAAGAGGTCTTTTAAAGGGTTATAACATTAGGTGTAGGGATATGGAAAACACGGTTTTGTTGGATAAAGGCAATATTTACTGGTGGCGAGTTAATCATCTTGGTTAATTACATGTACAATATGGTGTTGCTAAGCCAAGACTCGACTCGACTTAAGCTAATAAAACAAAAATAACAAAAACTTGAACTTTTACATACTTTACAATCAACTATTCTAATGACTCGAATCAAGATAATCAAAACACTTGGAGTACTTTTTAAGATTAACGCACATATGGGGGTAATATATGATGTCTTCCCCATTACTCCATAACACAAGTACTTTACCCATGAGTTCCAATCTTCCCAAAACAATATGTACAAGATATGACTCGACTTAGCAACCATGTAATCAATTAGATAATTAACCAAGGGTTTAAACAAATAACAATAATGCACTAAAGATGAGTGCATACAAGGAAGGCTAAGGCGATTTGGTTGCACATTTGGGGTGGATTGTAAATAAATTCTTCTTTTAAGTAAGATGCTTAAAGTTAGAAACAAAAAGATAGGCTCGGAGGGGTGTACTAGGGGTTTCGTGTACTAAAAATGAGTACAACGATAAGCTATGAGAAAAATTAATTGACTTCGCTAGTCAAGTAATATGACTTAAATGGTCAAGTAATTATGATACGGGTTTAAAGACAAGGGTGATCCTAATGCCTCTTATCATGTAGTAAATCCTACTACACGAATGTAGTCTCACTAGCGGTCTCGGGATGCATCACTAACGCAAGTTCTATAATCTAAATACTACCGGTACACTCATAAGTACTAATAATGAATGTTTTTCCTATCAAATCTAAAGGCGAACCTCACATATTTGGGTGGAAAATTTTTCTGAGTGGTACGGTTTTTGTGCTAGTTATACAACTCCTATCCATGAGACGCTTGTTAAGGCTAAAGTTTCACTCCTAAATGTTGTAAAAAAGTTTAAATTTGGCGCTAAAATTGCCCTAGCAAGTATTTCTCTTAGTTTTATTACACACCTACTATCAAACAAACAAACTCAAGTGCAATTGTATCCTATAAGGTATCATCATTTACCCTCCCCTTACACTTAGGATGAACATTGTCCCCAATGTTCAATTAAATAATGTAAAAGTAAAACAGGTAAAAAATGAAAACAAATACTCCCCTGATTCGTTTGGTGTGGATAGTGTGTCAACAAGGTTAGATCTTCCTCCAAGAAAATGAACGTTGAAAGCTTCCCTCTAGAAATATAAATCATCTTCTTTTCATATATAACCGGTTAAACCTGAGAAAACAATCAAGGCAAACCTCGCGTAAAATTGGCGGCAATCTATATATACTAAAAATAATCCTAGAAAACAATTTAAGATATAATGCTTGTGGAATGAATGTTTGCAGATTTCATGGAGTTTATAAAACTAAAGAATCAACAAAAACTTTAATACTCCGGTTTAAACAAAACTTGAAAATTTTTTTCAGAATTTTAGTACCTGACGCCGTCAGGTTGTAACTCCTGACACCGTCAGAATGTTCCTGGAAAAATCTTATGTTAAGTTTCCGGAAAATTTTTGGAAAAACTTATGCCTTATTTCCTGGAAAATCCTGCAAAACATCATTATGACTCGATACAAGCATTTGACTCAAACAATTACTAATATACATGTTCATTTAATATTGTTGTGGTTCATGCTTAATTTCGTTCTTATAAACAAATTTGGGTTCCCCTTACACTTGGCTTTTGCAAAATACCTCTATATGTAATTAAGACGAAGTTAAAAACAAAATAAAGCATTTTCACAATTTACTTTGAACCATGATCCACAAACAATAAAAATAAAACACGCAGACGGAAACAAAAACAATCAAACAAACAAACAATCAAACAAATAAAAGAAGCGCTTGTTTTTTTTAGAGTCACGAGCCTGACTCTACCCTTATTTAACAGAAATAGGGGAGGTTTTCCCTACACTTAGGATTAAGTGTGGGTGATAGTAGCAATACACACCCTTAGGGTGGAAATATGCCACGTGAGGAAAGAGTGGTGGATGAATTATATGCTTAAAGGGGTGTGCTCCTTTCATCATAACCTTACCTAGTTCACTTTATTCAATGGGTGAGTTAAAGTTTTCTCCTAAGAAGGGATCATCTTCTATCAACTTTGAGAGATTCCTAGTTGGGAATCCATCTTGACCTAATAAACCCGGTTTAAACCCATAATGTTTCTTACGATCAATCATGAATGGGTGATGTAAGTATGTAAGGTCATGGTTCACTCCTATATTGGCTTCCTCTCTACATGGCTTAAAGTCTACCACCTTTATCCTAAGATTACCCGGACTACATGGGTTGATGGGTGGGTCGGCTCCTCTTTTGTCTCCTAGATGTATATCTAAGGATGGAAAATTGTATGAAGATTGAGGTTCCGGTTCATCAACACTACGAAATTCCCTAGAACTAGGAGTAAGGTTATCACTACAAGTATTCAAACCTATATCCTCAAGTGATGTTTGGTACAAGGGTTCTACCTCCATCGGAATTCCTAAAGTTTCTTCTACTTCTTCCGGGTAAGTCACGGGTGGTGTGTGTGCCTCAAATGATGGTGGGACTTATGGAGCACTGAGTGGGCTTATCTTATCCACCTCCTCATCCATTGTATCTAGATTACCTATGTGTTCATCTTGTATTACGGTGGAATTAAACCACTCCATGTACCTAGGTATCTTATCTATAGGCCTATTATCCCCAAACAAACTTCTTGCTTTTTCCCTCAAACTTGCGATCAATTGATCTATAACAACGCTTGTTGGGTTGTCCATTTTTTTGGCAAGTTGGGCACAATTCTCTATGGTTTCCCATGCTTCATCAGTACTTAATCCCCAAAGGTCCCCATCTGCGGCATGGTCAATGTCCATTTTGGTATAGTGGTCGACACGATGGTAAAATATTTCAATTTGGGACCACAAATCGAAACTATGATGAGGGACTTTTCGGAGTAAAATTTTAAAATGAGTCCATGCATCATAGATAGGTTCATCTTGATGTTGTTTGAACATCAAGATGTCATTTGGAGTAGGTGAATTTCGTGGATGGTAGTAGGGCGGATTCGCGTTCTCCATAATGGCAAACGGAATAGTCAATGAACTTAATTTACTAACAAAGGCACAAAGAAAAAGATAGACTACAGAAAACCTATAAAAATAAAAATAAAAATCTTACCAGAAAGGAATCTAGCAAGTAGACCTAATAAAAAAGAAATTCTAACCTAGACAATAACTATTCCCCGGGCTGCGGCGCCAAAAACTTGATACGCGGGATTGCACCCTCGCAACAGGTTTTACCTCTCAAGGGATCTTGAGAAGCTTGCAATCCCCGCCAGGAAGTGTACCTGATCATTGTAGTATAGTATAGTGACAAGTACCGAGGGATTGATCGTTTAACTCAGGAATAGTGTCGCTAGGATTAGAAAGCCTACTAAACTAGGTCTAGAGGTGAGGGATGATTCTTTTTGTATTTTTTATATTTTATGAAAGCAAGTAAAATTTCGGGTTTTGAAGGAGTGGGCGGAATTAGTTGCTAGTCAACTAACCCAATTAACTACAGATGCAATTAAAATAAAATAAAATAAATGAAATTAAACTAATGTGGTGGAAACAATAATGAGAGAAAATGTGTTTACTTAGATTTCATTACTCCCTAGATATCTTTTACCGGTTGATTAGCTTGTTACAATTGCATGGATAACGGGTTATATTCCTTAATACTAGTCGTAGGGCCGTGTACAATATTCCCTAACTCTATAAGCTCCTACTTCACTCCTATGTCGAGCCGACTAAAAGCTCCTAAGATGGGATTATTAGAATTCTGATGTGCTCACGGTGTGTACAAGTTTTAAATTTATAAACACGATTACCGGATCTAGAAATAACACATACGAGCAAGTGAACTAGTCAGTTATAGCAAGATTGGGTTGGTAAGTCAGGATCGTTCACAGGGATTTGTGAGTGATTCTAAGCGTAAGATTAAAAAGTAAATCTCTAACACTAACGATAATGATTATAAGATAATTCAAATGATTAAAAACTACACTTGCTTAAACTAGTTAACTACTGTTGATACAAAAGTTGGGCGTTCCTGATTATGGGCTCTTGCTCTCGTACCAATTCGCTTCTTAATGCTTGAAACCTGCGCACTAAGAAAATAAACAACACCGTTAGGCTTATCGTGGGATTGTCTTCCACGATTAGACTCCGGCGTGAGAGTAAGTAATCGATTTAGGGTTCTCGTAAAGAGTTTTAGGGTTTGTGAATCGTACCTTTAATGAGAATTATGTTATTCCTTATATAAGCGCAGAATCCTTGTAGGGTTCGTGCTCCTTATGTTTCGCAAACTTGGTGCTTATCCGGGTTATGGATATCCATTCCATAGATAGAAGATCTCTATCTATTCTGTATATAGTTTGGTTGGGCTTGCGTGAGCCAACTCCATTATTAATGCGACTCAGGTTATAATAACCCACATATGGTGGCTTTGGGTCTTAGTAATGTTTAATATTTGGGCTCGTGGCCCATATATAGACTATACATCATCATGTCCCCCCAGTCTAGTGTGCGCGGCCCGTAGCCGCGGATGCTAGACTAGCCATAACAGCGGTAAGCGTGGCGGGAGAACTTTGAAATATTGCCGCCCAATATTAAGTACAATGTACCTAGTCATAGATATTTCAAAGAAGTGCCTCGAAAATCGGGGGTTGTGTCCACGTGTCCCTCGGAAAACGAGAAAAAGTGCATGTACCGTTTCGGTTTCTAGCCACACGTTTTGTGAGTGGGATCCACGTGGGCGTCATCTAGGGTTTTTGGACTCCTTATATAAGAGTCACCGCCCCCATTTTACCCAAAACACACAGTAAAAACACATACTCTGTGGAAAACTAGAAGGGGGGGGGGGGGTTGAATAGTTTTCCCTTCTTTTTCATTTTATAAAAACTTTGTTTCAAAATGTTGATTCAAATTTATTCAATTGTTTGTTTGGAAAACTTCAATTAGAGTTTAGCATGAAAACAACATATAATCAATATGATCAATTATATATGTAAGCTTTTTGAAAAACTTAGTTTTATGAATGGAGCTTTGGTCGATCTTTATATGAATACGTTTTCCTTTTAAAATCTTAAAACGTTTTGTATCAAATTATCTATCAAGTTAAACTTAATATGAGAAGTGTGAATAATAATCTATTTGACCATATCATGCAATTATACACACAATTACAATATTAACTAGTATGTTCAACACAATCAATCATCACAACTATATAAGCAACAACTAAGACATGTAGGCAAGCATATAAGTAAAGCGATAAATGCAAGAACAAATGATAAGAGATAAGAGAAAGGAAATGCAAACCGAACACGATGATTTATAGTGGTTCGGCTACAAGGACACCTTCCTTGTTCCTACTCCACTCCCCGAGTCACCTACTCGAGAGTTTTCTTCACTACTCAACAAGCTCCCTTTTGGCAGAGAAAACCGTACACAACTTTTGCTTACACCATTTAACGACACTAAGCTAAATGTCGAGTTCTAATAGTAGCTAGAACCAATCTCACAACACAACTTCGATCACTACACAACTTCTACACAACTTCACGACTTCACGACTTTATCACAACTTCTTCTAAACTTCTTCACGGCTTCACAACTTCTTCACGTCTTCACGACTTCACAACTTTATCACAACTTCTTCTAAACTCCACTACTTACTCACACACCTACATCTTCACAACTACATGTTTTCTCCACACTACTACTTCCTCCCACTACTTCTTACTCACTCATTAAATCACTACTAAGTAAGATCATCTTGATCTACTTATTACATATACATAAGTCACAACTTCACATAAGCACTAACTAGATCCTAATACATCTTTGGCTTTATGATAAGGAGGATTCTTCTCTTGCACTTTGAGTGATGATAGATTGGATCACTTGAAACAAAGATTAATAATCTTATGATCAAAGGGTTTTAGAAGGATGTTTAGAGAGAATTGGATCTGAAAATTTTTGTGCAAAAGGTGAGAAAAATTCCAGGTTTGAGGTGGTATTTATAGGGAAAAATTTCTGACCAAATCTGACAAGGGAGCGTGGCCGGTCCCCTTAATTGTGTGACGGCCCCCTTAAAATTAAGGGGGCCGCCCTACTGAAACGGCCAGTTTTTCTGGTTTTTAGTGGGGAAAGTTTCTTTGGTGAAAAACTAACTGATTTTGGTTAAAAGTTTGAAATCATATATTTAGTATGATTAAAACATTTTTCTTTATTACCAAAAGTGTTTTTCAAAAATATATAATATGTTTATATAATTAAATAAACTTTGTATTAGTTAATTAAATACCCCTTTGATCATGAGATGTATTAAGCACTTGTTTATCCATACCTTAAGTGATTGTTGAGGCAAACTCGAGACGTTGAGATGTCGAGGCTTGTTGACGTAAGAATGCATAGAAGAATTGTGATCACAAGTAACTTAAGCATTTTACGTTATATGTTGTAACTTACATCTTTGTCATTATCAAAACATGAAGAGGATGTTTAGATTAAATATCGTAATATTCATGCCAACATACTCACCCTTGCACCCTTCTTCAAAGCGTTTTTTTGCAAAGAAAGTAACCGTTTTATTAGGTAAATTTGTGTGCGTATCTTAGTAAATTTATGAAAATGGTTGCCCAATTAGAGGATTTTCGCTCTGCGATGAGTGAGAATGATGTGCGTCAGTTTTCATCTGACTACTTCATTTCTCTGGATGTGCATCCAGAGGCTCCAAAAGTTGATGCGTGTATAGCCGATTTCCCCGAAGGGAAAATAGGGCTATACACGCGTTTTTTTGAGTACGCGAATTACCGCGTACCGATATCTATTTTCCTGAGCGATTTGCTCAATCACTATCGTCTTCACATCTCACAGCTGCACTGTATAGGTGCGGCTAAGGTGTCGAATTTTGAGGTAAACTGCCGTTTACTTGCGATAGTGCCGACCATTGCCTTGTTCCACGCCTTCTACCACACAACGTGGTCGCATGGATGGGTGTCCTTTGCGAAGCGTGCGAGGAAGCTTCAGTGTTATACTGAGAAGGTAGACTCCCTGAGGCATTGGAGGGAGCACTTTTTCTTGGTTGATGACGTAGTGTTTCCATCACCCTTTGAGTTTTATACTCAAGACACGTTGCCCAAGGATGGGCGCCCCGCACCCGGTTCCTATAGTTTGACCGATGCGCAGACCCTTGATGCCAACCGTATTCCCATTAACCCTTATCCGGAGGAGTTTTTGGTGCATGTGGGGTTGAGTCGCAATTACTTCGGTGGTGTTGACGAGGTGCCAACCTTCATTGATGAGGAAGGCCGAGGTGGGTGTTCGTCCCTTCTGCTTCTAATCATGTAAGTTATTTCTATATGCGCACGTTTAGTAACTAATCCCTTCTTTTGCTGCTTGTTTCTGTGTACGCAGAGATGGATCTGTTTGCTGTGGTTAAGCTAGAGAAGCCAAAGCAGGTGACTGTAGGTGTGCGCCCTTTGAGGGAGAACGAGCAGCCACTTTTGGAAGCGACCCAGGGTCATCTGACTGTGCTGAGGGATGTTGGCCATGAAGATACGCCGCCTCTCCAAGTAACGCCCATTCAGAGCGTGGCGCCAGATGTGTAGATGGCGCAGGAGGAGGAGGGGCACGCTGAATCATCTCATAGTGTGGAAATATTGAAGCCTGAGGAAGTGTTGAAACCTGAGGAGGTAGCGCGGGAGATGAAGCGCAAGGGAGAGGCTGGCAGCAGTGGTACCTCCAAGAGGAGACGCTATATCATCGGAGATGAAGAGTCGTCTGCGGAGGAGGAGACATCCGCTCCTGGTGCGGATAAGGAGGCTGCTAAGACCTCTCCGTTTATGTAAGTCGTATTCTTCATGCGTCATTTATATTTTTATTACTTGTCGTAATATGTACTAACTGTTTCCTTCTTGTTTTGTAGTAGCGATGATGCCACGAAGGATGATGGAGCCTTCGTGGAGACGGTGGCCCCTCCTCAGAATGAAAACAAGGAGGAGGAGGCAAAGGTTGATTAGGGCGTATCTGCGCAGCAACTGATGGATGAGTTGGCTGCTACTGCTGCGCGTCAAACTGAGCTGGTGGCTCAGTTGAAGACGAGGTATGCAAGGGAGAGTAGCACTCTCGCCCAAAAAGATGAGGAGATAGCTGTTCTCCGTGCGCAGTTGGCTGAGGCGCAGGCATAAGTGGGGTCCTTCAGGGTTTATACGGACAAGGTCACGAATGAGAAGTTGACCGCGTTGGCTGAGCTGGAGCAAGCGCGCGGGCAGCTTCATCAGTTCAGGGCTAACCTTTACTTGGGCAGTAAGGTATCTTGAGGAGAAGAAGGAGGAGCACTTCGCGAACATTGCTAAGTTCAAGGAGCGCATGGAGGAGATTGTCCAGGTGCATGAGGATAAGCTGCGTGGCCTAAGCATAGAGTATAATGAGGAGTTATACCCTCATCTGATGTCGACCATTGCTGAGCACAGGTACGTTCTTTTCAGTTTTTTATGCCTTTGTTATTTTTTGTTGTTATGTTTCTTTTTAACACAAGTTTTCCTTGTTGATGTAGGTGGTTGATCAGTCATGGACTGCGCCTTGCCGCTATGGGCACTTTGGAGTCCTAAGAGGTGTTGGGGGCCTTTGGGAAGGTGGTGCAGTGCGCTGTGGAGCGTGGGAGGTCGCAAGCTATGGATGATCTCCATGAGGCTAAGTTGTTGAACAAGGCCTTGACTGAGGTACCTGGCTATAACGCGGGTGCAGATGATGAGCTGGTGCAGCCCATGGAAGGGATGAAACTTCTCGAGCTGCCTCATATTGCACGGTTGGAGCGCGACCAGGACAATCCCATAAAGGTAATTATGGAGGGGTTGACCTTGGAGCGCCATATTTTGGAGGATGCAGAGGCGCAGACAGACTACTTCCTTAGACCTGACGAGTCGCAGCTGCAGGTTCCTGTTTTTGCGCAGCCTCGCGACCTGCTAAACCCTTTTGCCCTTGAGAGGGAAATTCCTCTGAAGGAGGTACTGGAGCGCCATGCGCAGAGAGCTGCCCAGAAAAAGGGATTAAGGGCAAGGCAGTCTTATGCGGTGTAGGCGCTGCACATATTCCCAGGTCTGATGGGGTTCCTGTGAGTGTGCCGACCGTATCTCCCAAGGATGCGTTGCTCTTGAGAAAGCTTCAAGAGGCGGGGAGTTCCGCTGCACCGGAAGATAGCCCTGAGCATCGTCATAGCATATAGGCTTCTTTTTCTGTTGTAGCTTGTATATTTATCGTATAAATAACAAAGTGTATCTTTTTTGTGATATAGTAGTTGTCTTTTTTTTTTTTTTTTTTTTTTTTTTGTGTAAAAAAAAAGATGGAATAAGATAACTTTTTATGTATAAATTAAGTGCATGACTTAAGATAAATTATGAGAATAAACTTGCTTTTAATTTTTGCGAAGTTATATTATTTTGACCAAGAGTCTTGGTTCGTTATTTGCTAAGCTTTGTACGGTGTACTTGATATTTGCGCACCCTTCGTGGGGCGCGCACAGAAAACTTACCTCAACGTCTCAAAAGTAAGGCGCTTAGCAAGGATGCGTGATCCAATGTTGATGGGTTTGCAACCCTCTTACTCAACGAGTGAATTAGTAGGTTTACTCATCCTTTATGCCTTCGTGGGTTTAATTAGTGCATGCACGCCATATAGGCAAAAAATATAAGATAACAATATTGACATATATAAGATTGTACGCAATAAAGTGAAATGTGTTATGGAGTTAGCTAGAAACCATAACTTTTTATTGATACTTGCAAGTTATTGAAAAAGTAAAAAACAATTCCTAAGAAAGAAAAGAAAAACAAACACTTATTGGGCACATTCTAAAGTGCAAAGTTGTCTGTGTATGGGCCGTAGCCTGTCCTAAAGATAGCATCTTTTAAGGTTGCAGATATTCCAAGTGCGTGCTAGGTTGTGACCTTTCATGTTGCGCAACCTGTATGCGCCACTGCCTAGCGCATCAGTGACCTCATAGGGTCCTTCCCATTTGGGTCCGAGCTTGCCTGTGTCTTCTGCATGGCTTGCGTCATTGGCTCGGTATACAAAGTCTCCTGGTCTGAAGGAAGTGTGTTTGACCTTTGCATCATAATACTTCTTCATTTTTGCCTTGGCCTTTGCTTCGCGTATAGCTGCGCGTTCACGTCTTTCTTCCAGTAAATCCAAGTCTATGCGCCGCTCATCGTCATTTGTTGTGACGTTGACTTCTGCTATTCGTATGTTTGGCATTCCTATCTCAGTTGGTATGACGGCTTCCGTCCCATAGACAAGGGAGAATGGCGTGTCGCCAGTACTGGTTTTGATTGTGGTGCGATGCGCCCATAAGACATGTGAGAGCTCGTCCACCCACCTTCCTTTGTGTCTGTCAAGGTGCGCTTTTATTCCTTCACCTAGACTGCGATTTGCGCGCTCAACTAAACCATTGGTTTTTGGGTGTTTTACTGAAGCGAAGTGTTGCGTGATGTTCAATTGCGTGCACCAATCTTTGAATGGGTTGTCGCAGAACTGTTTCCCATTGTCTGATATAATCTCTCCAGGTAGTCCGAAGCGACAGACTATGTTGTCCCAGACAAAGCGTTTGACTTGGTTGCCCGTGATGCTTACCACCGCTTTTGCTTCAATCCACTCCGTGAAGTAATCTATAGCCA
The DNA here is from genome assembly GCA_030686995.1 of Artemisia argyi. NCBI lineage: Eukaryota > Viridiplantae > Streptophyta > Magnoliopsida > Asterales > Asteraceae > Artemisia > Artemisia argyi. Next base: position 204,892,343 of record CM060700.1, read on the forward strand.
CAATGAGGAATTTTAGCCCTCCTGCTGTGACTGGAAAGGGTCCTGCGATGTCAATGCCCCTTTTGTAGAATGGCCATGGTGAGGTAATGGGTGTTCGCTCTTGTTGTGGTCGGCGCGGAATTGGCCTGTGTACTTGACAATTGGTGCATTTCTTTATCAGATCGCGTGCGTCGCGGTGCATAGTTGGCCAATAATACCCCGATCGCAGAGCGCTTGCTACCATAGATCGCGGCCCTGAGTGCATGCTACATGATCCATCATGGATTTCTCGGAGTACATAGTCTGCTTGAAGAGGTCCAACACATCTGAGCCATGGTTGCAAGAAAGAGCGTCGATAGAGTATGTTGTCTCGTAGTTCAAATCGCTGCGCTGTGCGCCGCACTCTTCGAGCGTCCTTATTGTCTTGTGGCAAGACTCCCTTGTTAATGAATTCAATGATAGGTGTCATCCATGTAGGATCTTGTTCTTCTATCACTGTAGACACTTCCATCTCCAAGATTGACTTGTTTTGTAAGGTTTCTACCAATACCTGTTTTGATAGGTGCGCAAAGCTTGTGGATACGATTTTGCTGAGCGCATCAGCCTTCCTGTTGTCCCCTCTAGGTACTTGTTTTATTGTGAACTTATCAAAGTTCTTGATTAAGGACTTGGTCTTATCCAGGTATTGGATCATGTGCTCGTCTTTGGCTTCATACTCACCTAACACATGGTTGGCGACTAGCCGAGAATCTACGTTTGCTTCTAGGTTACGTACACCCATCTGGATTGCAATACGCAGTCCAGCAAGTACGGCTTCGTATTCCGCCTCATTGTTTGTGGCTGTGAATTTGAAGCGCAGCGCATAGGTGAATTCCATGCCTTCTGGATTTGTAAGAATATACCTGCGCCTGATCCATCCACACATGAGGATCCATCTGTGAACAGAATCCAGGGTTCTTGCAGATCTATTTTGGTTGTTGAGGTTGGACTATCCGTATCTGGCTTCTCAACAATAAAATCGGCTAATATCTGTCCCTTGATTGCAGTGCGCGGTCTATATGAGATGTTATACTCGCTTAACAAGACACTCCACTTTTGTAGCCGTCCAGATGCGTCAGGTTTAGAGATAACTTGTTTGATTGGCTGGTCTGTTATTACAGCTATTGGATGCGCTTGAAAGTATCTGCGTAGCCTATTAGCTGCGAATACTAAGGCTAGGACCAGCTTCTCCATGGCGCTGTAGTTAGTCTCCGTCTTCTTCAATGCTTTGCTAACGAAGTATATAGGTGTCTGGATGGAGTTTCTATCTGTCAATAGCACTGCGCTAACTGCTCCATAGGTTGCAGATAAGTACATGATTAGCTCTTCCCCTGATCGCGTTGCGACAAGGTTGGGGAGTGATGCTAGGTGCTGTTTTAGCTGTTGGAAAGCTTCTTCTGCTTCCTCAGTCCAACGAAAATCTCCCTTTTTAGTACACTTCGTGAGTGTTTTGAAGAGAGGGAGTGATTTGTCTGCTGACTTAGATAGGAAACGGTTTAGCCCTGCTAGTTTTCCGTTTAATGACTGGACTTCCTTGAGTGTGCACGGTGAGGGAAGATCAATAACAGCTTTTGTTTTTTCTGGGCAAGGTTTGATTCCATCGGGTTCTATTAAGTATCCGAGGAACATGCCTTCTATTGCGCCAAAGGTGCACTTTTTGGGATTTAATTTCATGTTTATTTTTCCCAATGTTTTGAACGTTTCCTCGATGTCGCGCACCAATTCATCCTCTGTGTGGCTTTTGATGACAAGGTCGTCAACGTAAACCTCCAAGTTTTGACCTACTTGTTTCTCGAAAGCTGTGTCCACCAATCGTTGGTATGTTGCGCCTGCGTTTTTTAGGCCAAAAAGCATTTTCGTGTAGCAGTAAACCCCCTGACTGGTGTGGAAAGCTGTTTTTTCTTCATCCTCGACTGCCATCTGGATTTGATGATATCCCTTGTATGCATCTAGGAAGCATTTAAAAGGATATCCGCACAGGGATTCTACGTTCCAGTCTATTTCTGGCAGTGGATAGCAGTACTGTGGACATGCTTTGTTAAGGCCTGTGAAGTCCACGCACATTCTCCAACTGCCATCGCTCTTCTTTACCATTACTGGGTTAGAGAGCCAATCGTGATAGTACACTTCACGCATGATGCCTGCATCTACGAGTTTGTGCACTTCTTACAGAATAGCTTTTGCACGATCTAGGGCCTGGTCGCGCTTCTTCTGTCGTATTGGGGGATATCCTTGTCGGAATTGTAGCTTGTGCTTCGTGATAGAGCATGGCACTCGTGTCATGTGCTTTGGTTCCCATGCAAAGATGTCTAGGTTCTTTTGTAAGAGTGCGCACACGGCTGCTTTACCTTTGTCAGATAAAGATCCTCCAATCGAAACTTGTTGGTCCGGGTAATCGGGGTGAATAGCGACCTTTAGGTTTGGTTTTTTTCTGTGTGCTGTTCTGGAATATTCTCCACCTCAGTGGTTACTGCGTTGCATTCTTTTGGTGGTACTGTTGTGTTGTAGAGGGTAACGACTCCTCCTTCCACTGGGAATTTGAGCATCCCATGTGCTGTGGATGGCACAGCGCGCATGGATGATATTCCAGGTCTCCCAATGATGCCATTGTATGGTGAGGGAGACTTGATTACCATGAAATTTATCCATGTTGCTGTTGAGTGTTGTTCATCTCCTACAACCACTAGCAAGCGTAAGTGCCCCATAGGCCAAATCTTTTCTCCTGTTTATCCAGTCAGCGACGTTGTTGCTGGTATCAATTGACTTTGGATTTCAGGTCGCAGTCTTTTGAAACAATGATCGTTTAGGATATCTGTGGATGCTCCTCCATCAATGTACATGCGGTGGATGTCATGTCCCCCCGTGAGTATTTCAATAGTTAGAGGTTCTACCACTGCGTTGTCCGCAGCTAGAGTAGGGAAGGATATCTCTTTTTCTGGAGAGAATTTTTGACAGACTTTTTGTTTTATCTTGCGTTGCCATGACTGTATCATGTATATGGTGTCAGCTTTTTCTTTGAGAGGTTCTTTCTTGCCCCCGTTCCTTTGTTTTTCCTTTCCCTCTTTGATGTTTTTTACAAGGTGGTCCATTCTGCCTTCCCTTACTAACTTTTCAATTAGTTGTCGTAGCTGGACGCACTCGTTAGTTGTATGGCCTTTTTGACCATGGTATTCGCAGTATCCATTCCCTACGTGCTTTTCCTCTGCGGTTGATACGTGGGAATCGCACCAGGCTTTACCTCTCAAGAGATCTTGAGAAGCTTACAACCCCCACCAGGCAGTGTACCTGATCGTTGTAGTATAGTATAGTGACAAGTACCAGGGGATTGATCGTTCAGCTAGGAATAGTGTCGCTAGGATTAGAAAACCTAAATACTAGTTCTAAAGATGAGGGATGATTATTTTTGTATTTTTATATTTTTTAGAAAGCAAGTAAAAATCTCGGGGTTTGAAGGATTTGGGCGGAATTAGTTGCTAGTCAACTAACCCAATACTAAAGATGCAATCAAAATAAAATACTAGAAATGAAAATAAACTAAATTAACTAAGGTTGTGGGCAATAAGTGGAGAAGTTGTGTTTACTTAGATTTCACTACTCTCTAGATATCTTTTACATGTTAATTACTTGTTATAGTTGCGTGGATGACGGATTGTATTCCTTAATACCATTCATGGGGTGGCGCACTTAATTCCCCAATCCTATGAGTGCCTACTTCACTCCTATACCGAGCCGGCTAAGAAGCTCCTAACATGGGATCATTAGAATTTACTCATGCATTAAATACAACCAATAAAACCTAGTGCACGTCAGTTCATGTTTCCTAAGACGTTCAAGCACGTTATCATTTGGAGATCTGCCAGTTTTCTTAAGCCTAACATCGAAATCATTCATCCAATACAACCATAAACAAGTAATCAACACATAATTAACATCTAGGTTTTATTAGATCCAAGCAAACACAAGATAGATCTAGCCTAGCATGATGGAATTAAGACAAGAACAAGATATAGACAGCCAACACATAGACATATTGATTGAATTAAAAGAACACTTATCTCAATTACACATGAAAGGGTTCAAGGGCTGAGAACCCTTGAAAAACCTGTAAAATTCGTACTAAGTTCGGCGTTAGGGTTTCTCCAAAACTTCTCTCCTTTATGTGTAAAAATTAGAAAACTATATATAGGAAATAGGGTCTGACGACGTCAAGACAAAATCGGTGACGCCGTCATCTCGCCGCGAAAATACTTCTCGGACTGCCTTGATCTACTTTTGACGCCGTCACGTTATAGCATTTTCCAGGCCGTCATGCATTTTACTCTTGACGCCCTACCTTGTGACGCCTTCAATTATGTACTGGGTCGTCATGGAAATTACTCTTGACACCCTCAGAAATTCCTTCTTGTCGCCGTCACCTATTGTTCCCAGCAAGGAAAATTAAGACTTTGGCATTTTCTTCACTTTTATGCTCCAAAAACGTCCGAATTGCTTCCTTTTCCAGATTTCTCTCCCAAAGTACCTAAAATCACAAAAGGAACGATTTAGGGCAATATTTGATCAAATAAATTCAATTCCGGGCTTAAATGACCCCCTAAAAGTGGTTCATTTTTCGCCTCATCATATACCCTTACACTTGAGATTTGCTTGTCCTCAAGCAAATGCGCTTTTATTCTACTCAAAATACAAGTTAGGGGTCATTTAACACTAATCTAAAAGTAATTACAACAAATAATCGTTCCACTAAAGACCAATAGACAAGCACGGAGGTCATATACTAGCACCTCGCAAATAGTGTTTAGATACTCACATATCTCGGGTGTAATAAAGTATAATTTACAATATGGAAACGGAAGATATCTCTCACTACCTGTCATAGCAAAATAGATTACCATAGGCTTGGGAAAGGATCAAACCTCCACCACATGGTATAAGCACCTAGGATAAACTATCAAAGAGGTCTTTTAAAGGGTTGTAACGTTAGGTGTAGGGATATGAAATACACGGTTTTGTTGGATAAAGGAAGTTTTTACTGGTGGCGAGTTAACAATCTTGGTTAATTACATGTACAATATGGCGTTGCTAAGCCAAGACTAGACTCGACTTAAGCTAATAAATCAAAAATAACAAAAACATAAAATAAACATAGAATGAAACGGGATGGTAGTCCGTATGTTTTTTCTCTTTTTCTTTTTCTATATATTTTTTTCTTTCTTTTTCTTTCTTTTTCGATTTTTTTTTTCTATACACTCTTACCCTACCATCCAAAATAATACATCATAGGGGATGAACATTCTCCTTACACTTGAATCTTTACATACTTTACAATGAACTAATCTAATGACTCGAATTAAGAAAATCAAAACACTTGGAGCACTTTTAAGATTAACGCACATATGGGGGTAATAAATGATGTTCTTCCCCATTACTCCATAAAATAAGTACTTTACCCATGAGTCCCAATCGTCCCAAAACAATATGTACAAGGATATGACTCGACTTAGCAACCATGTAATCAATTAGATAGTTAACAGAAGGCTAAGGCGATTTGGGTGTACATTTAATTGGGGTGTAACAAATTCTTCCTTTAAGTAAGATGCTTAAAGTTAGAAACGAAAAGATAGGGTCGGAGGGGTGCACTAGGGGTTTCGTGTACTAAAAATGAGTACAATGCTAAAGGTGTGGGAAAAATTAGTTGACTTTACTAGTCAAATAATATGACATAAATGGTCAAGTAATTATAACACGGGTTTAACACAAGGGTGATCCTAATGCCTCTTATCATGTAGTAAATCCTACCACACGAATGTAGTCTCACTAGCGGTCTCGGGATGCATCACTAATGCAAGTTCTAGAATCTAAATGCTACCGGTACACTCATAAGCACTAATAATAAATGCTTTTCCTATCAAATCTAAAGGCGAACCTCACATATTTGGGTGGAAAATTTTTCTGAAAGTACGGTTATGTGCTAGTAATACAATCTCCTATCCATGAGACGCTTGCTATGGCTAAAGTTTCACTCCTAAATGTGGTAAAAAAATTTAAATTTGGCGCTAAAATTGCACTAAAAACTATTTCTCATAGTTTTATTACACATCTACTATTAAACAAAACAAACTCAAGCGAAAGTGTATCTGTAAGGTATCATCATTTTACCCTCCCCTTACACTTAGGATGAACATTGTCCCCAATGTTCAAGTAAAGAATGTAAAAGTGAAATAAGTAAAACAAATGAAATCAAATACTCCCCTGATTCGCTCGGTATGGATAATAGGGTGGTCAGGTTAAATCTTCCTCCAAGAAAATGAACAATCAAAGCTTCCCTTCCAGAATAATAATCATCTTCTTGTCATACATAACCTGTAAATCCTGAGAAAATAGACAAGAAAACCTCGCATAAAATCGGCGGCAACCTATATAAGTTACTAAATCTAGAAAACAAAATAAGATATAATGCTTGTGGAATGAAGTTTGCAGATCTCCTAGAGATTATAAAACTTAATAATTCAGCAAAAACTTTAATACTCCGTTAGAAAAACAAAACTGGTAAAATTTCCAGATTTTTACACGTGACGCCGTCAAGAGTTAACTCGTGACGCCGTCAGAAGTGACCTGCAGAAATTCTTATGTTAAGTTTTTGGAAAATTTCTGGAAAAACTTGGTCTCACTTCCTGGAAAATCCTGCAAAACTTCATTATGACTTAATACAAGCATTTGACTCTAACAAATACGAATATACATGTTCATTTAATATTGTGGAGAATCATGATCGGTTTGTTTCTTAAAAACATATTTGGGGTTTCTCCTTACACTTATGTTTTTGCAAAAATACCTTTAGGTGGAGTTAAGACTAGGCCAAAACAACAAAGTAAAGTATTTCCACTATTTAATTTAGAAACATGATCTACCAACAATAAAAATAAAGCATGCATACGGAAGCAAATAACAAACAAATAAAATAAAATCACACAAAACATGGGTTGCCTCCCAAGAAGCGCTTTTCTTTATTTACGAGTCTTGTAGCTAGACTCAAGGTCATGGGTTACTATGTGACCTCATCCTTGGTTTCACTCTCTGATTGTAAATATTCTTTGCAGAAACCAATCACCTTTTTCTCAATCGCCCCCATAATCCTTTGGGCCAATTCCTTATCGACTTTATACCTTGGTCCTAGGGCCAAGCAATCTTTGTAAAAAAGACTCCTCTTTTCCCATACATAATCCATGCCCTTTTTCTTATCCTCTTCATTGATGTCCTCAAAAGCACCAACGTTGTCCTTATCAAATCGGGATATAAAGCGAAATTCTTTCATCGTATTAGGCATCCTATAAGTGATACTATCGGTGTTACTTGCAAATCGGATTGTTCCTTCTATCTCATCATATTCCAACTTAGACTCCTCAACAAACGGTTTGCCAAACACAACATTGGATAATCGACAATCAATAACATTAGCAAGATCCTCCACAATCATAAAGTCGGTGACAAAAATGAAATTACCAACAAAGACATGTAAACCTTTAACTCTCCCGACAAAGTTACAAACTCCACCGGGGTATTTGGGATCTCTTCTAGGTTCAAGTCTTGTTTTCACAATATCATTATAAACATTTGAGGACATGATGCTGATTGGGGATTTAAAGTCAATGTAAGCATTTTCAACATGTCTATACCCAATCATTCATGGTATTTTAGCATTGTTAGGATCGACTCTCTTTATCTTAGGTTCGATTATAGTGAAAGGAGATCGCGGGTTATCAATAAGATTATTATAATATGCAATCTCCTCCTTAGTGGGGTATAAATTAAAGTAGTCATTAAGCTTCGGATCTATTTCCTCCTCTTCAAGTCCCTCAACATCATTCACAAAGTCATTAGGCCCTAGGTCCTCATTTGAATACAAGGCGGTCGCTAGATCACTAAATGCATGTTTGAGCTCAACCTTAATCAACCTATTAAGCTCTCTAAGCTCCCTAATCTCACTCTCAATTTGTTCACGTAACACAACCACTTCTCTAGGGGAAAGGGGTGGATTCGCGTTTTCCATAATGGTCAACGGAATAGTCAATGAGTTTAATTTACTAACAAAGGCACAAAGAAAAAGATAGACTAAAGAAAACCTAAAAATAAAAATAAAATCTTACTAGAAAGGAATCTAGCAAGTAGACCTAATAAAAAGAGATTCTAACCTAGACAATAACTATTCCCCAGGCTGCGGCGCCAAAAACTTGATACGTGGGAATCGCACCAGGCTTTACCTCTCAAGAGATCTTGAGAAGCTTACAACCCCCACCAGGCAGTGTACCTGATCGTTGTAGTATAGTATAGTGACAAGTACCGGGGGATTGATCGTTCAGCTAGGAATAGTGTCGCTAGGATTAGAAAACCTAAATACTAGTTCTAAAGATGAGGGATGATTATTTTTGTATTTTTATATTTTTTAGAAAGCAAGTAAAAATCTCGGGGTTTGACGGATTTGGGCGGAATTAGTAGCTAGTCAACTAACCCAATACTAAAGATGCAATCAAAATAAAATACTAGAAATGAAAATAAACTAAATTAACTAAGGTTGTGGGCAATAAGTGGAGAAGTTGTGTTTACTTAGATTTCACTACTCCCTAGATATCTTTTACATGTTAATTACTTGTTATAGTTGCATGGATGACGGATTGTATTCCTTAATACCATTCATGGGGTGGTGCACTTAATTCCCCAATCCTATGAGTGCCTACTTCACTCCTATGTCGAGCCGGCTAAGAAGCTCCTAACATGGGATCATTAGAATTTACTCATGCATTAAATACAACCAATAAAACCTAGTGCACGTCAGTTCATGTTTCCTAAGATGTTCAAGCATGTTACCATTTGGAGATCTGCCAGTTTTCTTAAGCCTAACATCGAAATCATTCATCCAATACAACCATAAACAAGTAATCAATACATAATTAACATCTAGGTTTCATTAGATCCAAGCAAACACAAGATAGATCTAGCCTAGCATGATGGAATTAAGACAAGAACAAGATATAGACAACCAACACATAGACATATTGATTGAATTAAAAGAACACTTATCTCAATTACACATAAAAGGGTTCAAGGGCTGAGAACCCTTGAAAAACCTGTAAAATTCGTACTAAGTTCGGCCTTAGGATTTCTCCCAAACTTCTCTCCTTTATGTGTAAAAATTAGAAAACTATATATAGGAAATAGGGTTTGACGACGTCAAGACAAAATCGGTGACGCTGTCATCTCGCCGCCAAAATACTTCTAGGACTGCCTTGATCTACTTTTGACGCCGTCATGTTATAGCATTTTCCAGGCCGTCATGCATTTTACTCTTGACGCCGTACCTTGTGACGCCTTCAATTCTGTACTGGGTCGTCATGGAAATTACTCTTGACGCCGTCAGAAATTCCTTCTTGACGCCGTCACCTACTGTTCCCAGCAAGGAAAATTAAGACTTTGGCGTTTTCTTCACTTTTATGCTCCAAAAACGTCTGAATTGCTTCCTTTTCCAGATTTCTCTCCCAAAGTACCTAAAATCACAAAAGGAACAATTTAGGGCAATATTTGATCAAATAAATTCAATTCCGGGCTTAAATGACCCCCTAAAAGTGGTTCATTTTTCGCCTCATCAGCGGTACGCAGTGGTGGGGGTTTTGGGGAATTTGCACCTTCTGTTACAAATATTTCCATCGGAGTTTTTGTGAGAGGGGTATATTTGTTATTGTCTCTTCCAGTGTTCTGAAAAGCTCAAGGCGCACTAAGGCGCAAAGGGGGTCGAAGAGCCTCGAGTCGAGGCGCATTCCAAGGCGCGGGATTCATGAATGCGAGGCGCACTAAAAACATTAAGTTTTTTATAACATATGTGACCATTTATGTAGCTTAAATAATACAAAATAACATTAAAATACTTAATGCATAACACATATTGCCATTATAAATATTAAAATGGATTGGTTGTCACTTCTAGAACGGATCAACTCTTTTGCTCTATGACCTATATAGAAATTAAAATCCATATCAGACTAAATATGTTTGTGTCCTACACTTGTAGCTTACATCTAACAAAGCTCACAATTGAACCAAAAATATCAAGTAAGCAATATATTAATATTCAAGGCACAATGCTACATTTTCATGATAATATGTCGTAAAAAAATATTTAATGAAACAAAATAACTTCTTAAAGAAAATTTCAATCAATAAAATAAACATAAAATCAATTTAAATTTAGAAATTATATAAATACTCACCTATGACTTAAAAGGCCCATGCATTATATTTAAAAAAAAAAAAAAAAAAAAAAAAAAAAAAAAAAGAAAAAAAAAGTCCCAAGGCGCAAAATATGGCCTAGGCGCAAAAATCGCCCGAGGCGCCAAGGCGCAAAAATCGCAAAATCGCGCGATTTTTGTGGGAGTCATGCATGTCGTGCGCCTCGAGTCAAAAAAATCCCCAAGGCTAGCGCCTTGTGCGACTTAGCGCCTAGGCGCGCCTTAGGCGCGATTTTGACAACTTTGGTCTCTTCCACTGCGGTAAGTCCTGCTGCGGTTGTTACTCTGATCATTAGATTGTCTCCTAGGCTGTTCTTGTTGCCTATAATTCGAGTAACCCTTTTTGCTGTCCGCGGCGGCTGCTTCTCCTTGTATGAAGGATCTCGTACGCTTTGTTAGCTCATCGAAAGTTTGGGGAACTTTGTCATTTAGCTTCCTGATAAGTTCTGGGTTGTTAATCCCATTCATGAATCCTGAAATTTTTAGAATTTCGGGACACGCTTTGACCTGTATGCACTCATCCTTGAAGCGTTCCATAAAAGCACTGGTTGATTCCCCTTGGCGCTGTTTTACTCTGGCTAGTTCAACAGGGTTTTTAGCGCACTTCTTTCTCTGGGTAAAGTTGAGATGGAATGCTTTCCGTAATTCTTCAAACCCACCAATGCTTCGTCATGGGAGTTTGCTAAACCATGTGCACGCATTCCCCACCAATGTAGAATTAAACATATGGCACCACACAGGCTGCGGCCAGTTTTCGATAGTGGCAGCTGATTCAAAAACTTTTAGATGATCATCCGGATCACCTATTCCAACATATGTTTTTACGTTAGTGGGCATGCGCCTCCTTTTGTGGTCGGAGTAATCGCTGATGCATCGTGTAAGCGCATCAATTTTCTGGCGTCGCCATGGAAGAGATATGTCCTCATTTTCTTCTTCGCGACGTCTTCCTCTTGATTTCCAATGTCCTGTTTCCCTATCCTCGTTGTCCGAGGAGTCACTGGAGGAAGAGTAGTTTCTTTTTCGGCGCTTGCACCGGCTTCCTTCAGAAGAAGAGCTTGAGGGGCTTTCACTTGGGGACATTCTTTTCCCCAATCTGTCGTGAATTCTCTTGCTCCCAGATTTGGAGGACCCTTGGCTTGGTGAATGCTGAGGTCCTAATCGGTCTTGTATCCCTCGACTGCCAAGTCTGGAGTGAACATTAGTGCGCCTCTCGCTGCCTTCATATTCCTCTGAGTATTGTGAATCAGATGTCGTACCCAGCCTATCGTGAATAGTAGTACGTTTTTCATTATCTGCGCGTCTTCCTCGTGGGTGGCGCGGTGGTGATGGTTCGCGTTCAGGACCAAAATTGAGCCGGGCTTGTAGGCTCGTACTTGACCTTCTCCTTGCTTCTTCTTGCGTGAGGGCAGTTAGGGTTTCATAATTTTGGGATACAAAATTTCCCAACGTTAGGTTGGGTGTGTCCTCAGTTGATGCAAGAATATATGCCTTAGTATTGGGCACTCTATCTCGGTTAGGCGCGCCCGGTGGTACAGTGTTGTCCACTGTAGGCACAGTTTGGTGAGGAGTAGTGAAGAGGGTGCGCTGGAGTTCCTCAACGCTTGGGACCACTGTGGTGGTTTGGGTAGTCCTTACAGGCAGTTCTACCACTGGAAGAGGTTGGGTTATCCCTGCCTCTTGGTGACCAGGTGCGCTGGTTGTCCCAGCAACCTACCTAGGGGTCGAATCTTGTTGATTCTTCCTCTGGGGGTCACGTGTTTTTTCTAACTGCGGAGTCCGCTGGCTTGAGTTCTTATTTTTCGTCATTCTAGTTCTTTAGTTCTCAGTAGGGGTCCCACGGATGGCGCCACTTGTTGATACAAAAGTTGGGCGTTCCTGATTATGGGCTCTTGCTCTCATACCAATTCGCTTCTTAATGCTTGAAACCTGCGCACTAAGAAAATAAACAACACCGTTATGCTTATCATGGGATTGTCTCCCACGATTAGACTCCGGCGTGAGAGTAAGTAATCGGTTTAGGGTTCTCGTAAAGAGTTTTAGGGTTTGTGAATCGTACCTTTAATGAGAATTATGTTATTCCTTATATAGGCGCAGAATCCTTGTAGGGTTCGTGCTCCTTACGTTTCTTACACATGGTGCTTATCCGGGTTAAGGATATCCATTCCATAGATAGAAGATCTCTATCTATTCCGTATATAGTTTGGTTGGGCTTGTGTGAGCCCACTCCATTATTAATGCGACCCAAGTTATAATAACCCACATATGGTGGCTTTGGATCTTAGTAATGTTTAATATTTGGGCTCGTGGCCCATATATAGACTATACGTCATCAACTACTCATAAGAAAAGCATGATTGTGATAACTTCCTTATCATGTTGGTAAATGAGAATTAGTTGGTGTTCTAATCTATTGTTTCTACAAGTTAAACCTTTGTCAAGATTTTAGTTTATAAAAACAAGCATTAGGTTTGGACCAATCAATTCAAGATCAATTCAAGGTTCATAAAGTTGAATTAACAACCTTAAACACAAAAATAGTTTCTTGTTTAATCAAATACTCTTAAGAAATGGTCAATACAAAAGGTAACCTAATCATAGACAACAAGGTTACAATTGATTATAAACTACTAAAACTTTCGACCAATTAGGCGTTTACAACCTGTTAGGTCACCATTTAGTAAACACAAGCACAATATTGATAGAAATGAGATGAGAATGAGAATGGGATGATTATGAGAATTTAGAGAATTAGAATTGCAAGAATTTCCTTAATATTTCACATAACCAACCAAGTATTACATAGACCTAAGCATGATATATATAGGTAAGGAGCTAGGGCAACATCCTACTCCTTCCCCTTCTTACAAACGTGTGGGCTTTAAAGCCCATGGACCATATGACTTAAGCCTAGTAAACTTGAAACAATAACATAAATGTAAATTAAGCAACCTATTATTACAAATGACCGAGACTTGATAAAATAGTAAAACTTTGGTTCCAACAATCTCCCCCTAAGGGTCGGTCATCATGGTTGCTTGACGTCTTCGTCTTAATCTTTGACTTTCATAGCTTTAGACGTCTTCAGAAATGATTAGAATAATAATGGATATACTTTGCTCTTTGTCTTTGTTCTTTGATGATGTTGTAGTGATTATGTTATGAAGTAATCTGCCGTTCGTCACTCCTGCGTCTGTGGTGGTTGTCCGCCATTCCAACATACTCATACATCTTTGGACTTAGACTTTCACGTACAAGAAGTTCCTTTTCATACATTGAGATCTTTAGTCTTTAAACTTTGTAGATTCTTCTTAATGGTTGTAGAATCTTTCTTTGAACTTTGTGTTGCTAAGATCTTTGGGGGAGCTTTCTTTGACTTCAAGATGTATGTATGAGCATGTTGGAATCTACCATCATGGAAGTGAGGTACCTGCGAGTAAACAGTTAGCAATAAAACAACCGGTACTTACGGATAAGGAATTAGAGCTCATCAACAGCATATTGTGAAGACTCCTTCTAATCCTTATCCAGGCCGTTCCCATATCAGATACTCCCGAAGGAGCTTACGAGACCTACTAGGTAGCTCAATGACTGGGTGAGTCGCTGGGGATCACTCCACGACTGTAGACCGTAATGGGACCACCGCAAACACTAAGCGTAACCCTTGTGGGATTACCGAAGTGACCTGCTGTCAAGGCTGTTTGATGTTGACCCTGGCAGGATTTCTGTTCAATCATTGAGAAATACTTACGTAATCCTCTCATAAACGTTCTCGGCAGATTGCTAAGATCTGCGAAGGACTCGATAGTTTACAACTGATGCCCATTGATGTAGAACACCAGTTGTAGAAATACTAAGTGTTCCTAATAGATCTTTGATGTATCTCAGGGCTCTAGACTCTATACGTGCACACCTAGGTTTCCTATGCGGAGACTGGGGAGGGGTCTCCTGCTTCAATATCAACCGTCTCTAAGAGATAGGTCGATAGATTACGCGGGTTCCCCGTGAGAATGAAACAAGTCCTTTTAAGAGAACTTGAGTGGTTAAGAAGGTTTAGTGCATTGCGTCACTGGGTCCATGATGACTTAATCTTTAATACCGGTGTTGTCTTTTGCAACAGCCAGTAGCATACGTATTGAACCCGGTGTCTGCCCTAAGGTTGAATCATATGGAGGGCTATTTCTTATCACCCTTTTCTTTACTTTTCTTTTTAATTCTTCAACTCCTTCTTTCCCTTTCATTCATTTCTCCTTTTTTTTCGTATCATACCTAAGGACTTCTAATTCTAACTATGGGAGATGTCCTTGGGTAGATCCCTCCGGCTCTGGCGGATCATAGGACGGATATTCCTATCTTAATCACCTTATAACTTCGACAGTAGCCAAGAAACCTTTGATTGAAAAATCTCTCAAAGTGTTTGTGATAATCAAATATTTTGGTTAACACTTTGAGAGTTTTGTGTACACTTTTGAAGGGCTCCCCCTACACATGTGCTCATAAGTATTTAATAAATTTTCACATGCGGAAGGAGCAAGCACTTTTGAATTGATCCACTTTCCGTGAACAAGACCGATTCGAGACACGCTTACATCACTAGTTAGACTAGCTTGAAGTTATTACCCGGCCTGATCAAGTTCACAGAAAGCTTCTCGAGACGGTACATTTCTACTAAGACATATCCTTTTCGAGACACGCTTACGTGGTTAGTTAAAGAGATGCATTGTCAGCTTTTAGGTGACAACTAGCTCTAGTAACTAACTTTATGTTATTACCCGTCGAGGATAAGTTCTTTCGATGTTACTAACTTGAATTATCTCGTCAATTCCTGGGTCAATACTGAGTCTAGCTCGCACATGATACAACTTAAAGCTTTGACTTCGTATATTTTAATCACTTTTTCATTTTCTCCCCCTAAAAAATAGCATATAAAATGGTGTTTTTGACAAACTTTTAGATTAAAATATGCCTTTTGAGTCTTATGGGGAGATGCACCAAGAACTTATGATTTAGAGCAAAGTATTTTGTTTGGACAAGTGCTCCCCCTCAACAAGTGATCAGGTCTTATTGAGGTGAAATACTTGTCCTTTTGAGCAGAATTATGAAAAATCATAAATGTTTGATAAATTCTACTTAAAAGTAAGAAGCCTTCGCTCCTTATTTTAGGATTGAGGCACTGAAGCGTACCTCAGGGTCCTTTCTTTACAAGTACGGGTTGTGCACTGTAATGCGTGCACAAGCCATTGTGAAATTCAATCAAATGAAACAATTGATATTGAAAAGTTAACCAAATGTACCAAGTTAATCTTCGTCAGGAAGTGGAGTGTCAAAGTCAGTAAACTTGGGTTCTGGTCTTTCGAAGTTTCTGACAGGAAACGATGGTCTGGCACCGATATAGCTTTCCAGTCGTCTGATCTGTTCCCGTCGAAATAACCTTTCTTCAATCTTTAAGACAAAGTTACGAACTTGTCTTCTTATGCTGGATTTCCATCTAGGTTGTTCCCCCTTAGCTATCTTACGGCGATCATCATTCAACCTTTTGACAAGCCCATCACGAACAGACTTGAGTGTAACATCACAGAATTTGTGTACCTCATCGAACCTCATGAAACTTTGTAGCTTTTTGCTGTTGATGTAGGTGAAACCAAAAGGTTCTTGGTTGAGAGTAAACTGTGGTGTTTGATAGATACCCTCAAAGTAGAATTGCGGTTTTGTCAAATTGATCTTCTGTTGGTAACTTTCCACTCCAAGCTGAAGATCTTCCACTCTTTCTTGAACAATCAGTCGTCGGATGTAAAGAAGTAGTGATGCCATGAAGTTGTACTGTACATCTCTGTCAAATCCACGCATTCTTTGTTGAACCTTTTCGAGATACATGTCTTCTATGTCATTGAGATTAAGGTCAGGAAAGTCTGCTTCGGAGAATTTGTACTTCTTTTCATCTTGTCGTTTAACAACAATTTCACGCATGAATATGTAGTTAAATCGTTTTGACTGTTGAATCTCCAAGATAGCGATGATCTTAGATTTCTGCTTCACAGTTTCCAATGATTTTTCTCCTAATCTGCTGGTATAACCGAGACGACGACGTTCTGGCCAGTGTAGAATTCCGTGTAGGGCATCTCTGTCGTAAGCTACGATGGAGTTGCTGAAAACACGAGTAGTTTCTTCAATAGCAGGAATTTCGTATCGTGCGGCTGGTACTGAGATTGTGAGTGAGGAAGCATATTTCTTCTTGGATGTCTCCTGAGTGAGCTGGATGTTACGAAGATCTTTGTTGAAGAAGAAGCTGTAAGGTATCTTTGGTTTGTCTGGAAATCCTTTCAAAGGTAATGGTTTGGTCCAGTCGGTGAAGTAAGGTTTTTCATGATTCTTGGAACTGAGATCGATATTCACTTCTGGATTTAGCCAGTCAAAGTCGGCAGACATCGCACTAGCTATATTCTGCATATGGTACTCGTATTCGACTTTGTTTCCAGATCTTTTCTTGAGGAATTCTTGTGCATCCCTATTGATTCTTCTGAGCTCTGCCTTTGTGAGTTTGTCGATCTGAAGATCCTTCATAATGACTTGGGTAAACTGTAGAGTGTTACCAGGAAGTGGTTCTTCTTCTTCGAGAGGAGGTTGAGCTTGGACCATTTCTGTCAGCCAATCATTCTGAGGATTGTCATCATTGTCGAGCCATGAATGACATCTTTTCTTCTTTGATTTCTTGGACTTAGATGTAGCATCTTTGTCTTTAGCCTTGGATGGTGACGATGGTTCAGCATGAGAATCAAGAATAGGTGGAGCACAGTAATCGGTGTCAGGTTGACCCTGGTAGTCATCTGTAGGTTCCATGAGTGTTTCCGCTTCTTCAGTTTGACCTTGACCAGTAGCTGAGGGTTGTTGTTGATTTCCAGGAGGAGTGGAGTCCTTTTGTTGTTGTAGAGTGGATGAAGGGCCTGTTCCTGACTTAGGTTTCTTGCCTTTAGAGTTTGGGTCAGGATCGTCATCTTTTCTTGTCCTTTTCCGGGTTCCAGCAGCATCTTTGCAGGACTCTTTGGATATGTAAGCCACCATAGCATCATACAGTGCCTTTTCTTCAGCAGTTTGTGTGGGTTTGGAGGCAATGTTGTCAAAGAGTTTGGCAAGCATGTCATTGAAGGACAGTTCAGGGACGGTTGGAGCCACAGTAGAAGGTTTTGCGGTGTGAAGCGTGAATGGTGTAGTAGACAACATTTTTCTCGTAACACTTCTGATTCTGTGATCCAAGTTGTCATTGATTGGTTTGAGAAGGTTTGCTACCTCAGGAGTGATCATATCAACCAGATTTTCAGTGAGAAAATCATGAGTTGCAGTTCTGATAAATCCTGTGTAATCAGAGTATAAGAACTTGTCAATCAGCTGCTTTGACTCCTGGAAGTCCTCAACTTGTTTGGTAAGACTTGTGACCATGTTGGTGAGTTTGTTGACTTGCTCCTGAAGATCAACTGGTTCTTTCGGTTGATTGATTGAATGCTATTTTGATGCGGTTTCAGAAGGTGTGGGAGATGAATGCTCCGGTGATGATTCGGACGATGACTCGTTGTGAGAGTTTGAAGAAGAAGCAGGAGGAGTCGGATCCTTTGGTGGAGAGTCTTGAGGAGGTGGAGGTTGTGCTGAGGAAGTCTGCTGAGAAGATGACTTAAGAAATATGTTGGTGTCGAACGCGTTCTTCTCTTCGTTTTCCTTTCTACGATGTTCCTCTGCTTCTCGTGCAAGAAACTCTGGAGTAATGAGGTATTCATGTTCCTGATCCGTAGCTATGTTCTCTTGGCCGCCAACATTCTCCTCTACGTTAGCAGTCACTGTCATATTGACATCTCCAGTTTTGTCAGTGTCTTTAACGGTGTTATCTGGCTGTGGGGCTAATTCTAACGTTGTGGACACAACGGGAGGATTCATGCTGCTAGTAGCTCCTTCATGTTCCGACTGATCGATAGGTGGTGGAGTTAAAGGTTGAGACATGAGTCGGCTTTCGAGAGTTGCTTTCCTTTGTTCTTTCCTGAGCCGCTTTTCTTCAGCTCGAGTGTCGACAACTATACTCTTCAGTTTACGTTTATCGACCAAAGGTTCAACGATTGGTTCGTCTTCATCATCATTAGGCTCATTAATAGTGATCCCTTTTCTTTTCCTTGTCTCTTCTTCATAAGTTTCAAGACTTTGTTGTACGGCGATCTCTGTTGCCGGAAATCCTTCATCAGGTGCTCTGTATCTCAGTTCATAGTCTGGTTCTTCTTCTTCAGATTCCGTATCGAACTCGGATTCGGTGTCAGAAGGTGGAGGTGTAGGTTCATCACGAAGAATGTACTCTGGAGTTACTTTCTTCTTTGGCTTGGTAGCAGGTTTGGGTTTGGATGTAGGTTTAGGTGTGGTTGAAGTCTTGGGTTTTGACATTGGAGCAGCCTTAGATCTAGTATGAGGTGATCCAGTGGTGCTTGTAGTACTCCCAGACTTTACACCTCCTTTGCTTCGAGTCTTTATTGTGGCTTTTTCCTGTACCCCTTTGTAAGCGTTATCATACAGCTTGTAGTTCAGACTCTTCTTAATTTTGTCATTAAGTAGGTATTCGGGAAGCCTCATTCCTTTGATCTTGGTTGAGGAAGTGGTTGTCTTGATGAATGAGGTGGTGAAGTCGTCCTCGAAGAGGTGCTTCGGCTCATTAGGATCAGCCATCCTCTTGATGAATTCTGGAGAGCTTTTGCAGAGATGTTCTATGAGAAGCTTGGTGAATCTTGTGAATGGTATCATAGTCTTCACACGTTCGGTCTGAATACTGTGGACGATATCATTCATGATAGGAACGGCAAAGTCAATCGGTGTCAGAGTCACGATTCCCCAGAATGTTTGCAGGTGTTCGAGCCTTGGATGTTCATGACCACTTTTCCTTCCAGATATAGATCTTACCACCAACAGACAGAATGTTCTCCAAGGCTGAGGGATGTTCTTGGCATTAAATCGGGAAAGCTTGACTAGCGGTACATCATCATCAACCTCATATCCTAATTCAATGAAGAAGTCAAGAAGATCCAGACCAGGTAGTATAGGAGCAAATTCGTTGTCAGTTTGTGGCAGGAGAAGGGCTGTTCGAAGAACGTCGTGATCTACTGTGTATTCTTGGCTATCCAATGTAACAGTGAAAGACTCATCATCCAAGTTAGCCTGAGCAGTAAGCCAGAACTGATGAAGGTAGAACAGAGGAACTGAAGTAGAACAGGTGAGCAGAGGTTTGCATGGATGTGCAAGTAGGATATCTTTCACAATCATGCACGAGTTCTCAGTGATTTTCAACTTGTTGAAATCAACTCGGGGATTGTTATTGCCAATCGTGACATTGTAGTTCTCGGGAGTGATGTCATCCAAGGTGAGTAATGGAAGAACTTGTTCAGGGACATTCTCGTTGTGTTCAGCCATGTTAATCTGAAAAGTATAGTCATAAACCAAACATCCAAATTTGTTACGTGTTAGCACAGTTTTGAGTTTGGTTATAGATTACTACTTTAGATAATTAAGCACAAATGCATCATTATGTTATGTGTGAAGAGTCACATAATGCATACTTGAATAATCATAGTTCAGTTAGAATCACGAAATCAACTATACAATGCAATGTCTCGCAAATAAGTACGATTGATATACATAATTCATAGTAGCTTCACATTACTTAACAACATTGAATCACAACAAGGTAACATGGATATTACATGTCAAAGCCTAAACAAGATTTCGAAAAAAAATAACATAAATCTTTTATCGCAAACTTGTGTTGAGAAATGATTTCGAAAAATGTTACAAAGAAGTTTTATCGAGAAAGTAAATTATCGAAAAATCCTTATAAGTAAATTTTATCGAGATTTTTCCTTTATCAAGAATTGCGAAAAGTTTAAGTTTTCGAAAAAACATAATTTTTCGATAAAACTTTTCGAGAACCTGGTGATTTCGAAAAGTATAGTTCAAAGAGTGATTTCGAAAAGATAATTTCGAAAAAACTGAGGTTGAACTACATTTATCGAAAACATAAGTTTCTCGATATGTTTATCATGGATTGCGATAATTCTTGAGTTTCTCGAAAAAATTCTTATACAAGAATCAAATCAATTTTGAAGTTACACGTACGTTTCTTTAGTGAATAATTATTCCAATGACTCAGGCCTGTCACAAAGATTGATAAACACAACTTAGATATAAGCAATACACACGTTTAAACAAAGATCTCGATAATTTTTTTAAGATCAACTTTCTCGAAAATGTATCAAGTTTGAGACTAATGAGCAAGAGTGGTTCTAGCATATCACAAGCATAAGTATAAGACATGTAATAACAGCATACAACACTTTGGACTCAGTTAGATCGAAGTTATTTAAGAATGTGGTAAATTTGCTTATCGAGAACCAAGCATCAATGGTGAAAATCAATAACATCAGTTCAAACATGCATATTAGTGACCTTAGAAACATATCCCACCATTAAAACAAAGCAAACAAACACATAATCTCACAATCGCAAATCGACCCAATACCAAGATTTCTAATTCGAAACAAACATGATGGAATGTATGAAAAAACGATGAGGATATGTTAGAAACATGCTTTGTAACAAAACCCTATCAAGAATCAAACACCTAAACATGTTTAGATCATTTTTCGAAATCATAAACCCTAGTTCTTGAAATCATGAAATATGGAGATCGAGCCGTTGAATTTTCAATTAACCAAGATCCTATGTGTGTAATACCCTAGTGATTACATAGGAACTTACAAATTGATGATCAAGATCGTGGATGACTTGAATGAATTAGGGCCGTGGGTTTCAAGAGGGTTTAAGAGGTTTTGAGTAAAGTGGGTTTTGTGTTATATGGTTTGTTTGTTTTATTAATTTTTGAAATTTTAAGTTTTAGTCACTTTAGGTCCCTTAACTATAAGATATGCCTACTTGAGTCCTAAAGTAAATAGCAAACATGTGTAACATTGAGATATACGTCCGTTAATCCTAACTTATGAAGACCTTATTACGGGATGAGACAAAGTGATGTAAAAGGAGTGTTCACACACTTCGAAGTACCGTAAAATATGAAAAACATGCAAGTATACCAATAAAAGTTGGTAAAAATTAAAAGCGAGACTCCCCCTCAACACTTGTAAAATAAGAACAAAGTGTTGAAGTGAAGCGATATACTTGCATCATCATCATTTTTTTTTTTTTTTTTTTTTTTTTTTTTTTTTTTTTTTTTTTGTGAGAATTGTTAAAAAAATATTTTACAAAGATAGTTATGATGTTTGACGATCAATTGTGTTTTAAAAACTTTTCCAGATCTTCTGGAGTCAAACATCGCATACCAATTTGGTGAACTAGACTAGCAAACCTTGATGGTGCTAAAGATTTGGTAAGTAAGTCCGCCAATTGGTACTCAGTTCCAACAAAATAAAGTTCAACGGTACCCTTTTCCACATGCTCTTTGATGAAGTGATATCGGAGATCGATGTGTTTGGATTTGCAATGATGCACTGTGTTGCAGGAGATAGCAATTGCACTCTTTGAATCACAGTAGATAGGAATCTTGTTGAATAGGTAGCCATAATCCTTAAGTTGTGATCTCATCCGAATAACTTGAGCACAACAAGCAGACATGGCTACGTATTCAGATTCTGTAGACGACAGTGAAGTGCAGTCCTGCTTCTTAGATTGCCATGACACGAGTTTGTCTCCGAGAAATTGTAATCCACCAGATGTACTTTTGCATGTGTCTAAACATCCTGCATGATCAGCATCTGAAAAAGCAATTAGTTCAAAACCAGAATCCTTCGGATACCAGATTCCCAAGTTAATGGTTCCTTTTATGTATCGAAGGATTCTTTTGACCTCACTGAGGTGTTTTTCAGTTGGTTTGGACTGATAGCGAGAGCACATGTAGACAGCAAATACTATATCAGGTCTGCTAGCTGTGAGATACATGAGGGACCCAATCATACTTCGGTATTTAGTAGAGTCAACTGGAATCCCATGTAAATCAGCATCTAGTTTTGTGGTATAGCCCATTGGTGTATTATAAGTATCACAAGACATCATTCCATGTTTCTTTAAAATTTCAAGAGCATATTTGGACTGATTTATAAAAATTCCACGGGGTGATTGATGAACTTGTAGTCCTAGAAAGAACGAAAGTTCACCCATCATGGACATTTCAAAATTATCTTTCATTAATTTTGCAAAATCATTAGAGTAATTTCTTTTTGTTGAGGCAAAAATAATGTCATCGACATATATTTGAACAACAAGTAAGTCCTCCCCGTAGGTTTTTGTAAATAATGTTGGATCCACCGATCCTTTAGAAAATTTATTGGCCAGCAAGAAAGTGGACAGTTTGTCATACCACGCCCGTGGGGCTTGCTTAAGTCCGTAGAGTGCCTTTTTGAGTCGGTAAACATGATTAGGACGCTCAGGATCAACGAAGCCTTCAGGTTGGCTAAGATAAACTTCTTCACGGAGTTCTCCATTAAGAAATGCTGTTTTCACATCCATTTGGTAAACCACCATATTCCTGTGTGCAGCATAAGCCAAAAAGATCCGAACAGCTTCATGTCGAGCCACTGGAGCAAAGGATTCAGCAAAATCAAGTCCTTCCAGTTGGGAGTATCCTTTCGCTACCAGACGTGATTTGTTGCGTATGACAGTCCCTTCAGCATCAAGCTTATTCTTCCAGATCTATTTTAACCCGATGACAAAGACTCCGTCAGGTCTTTCAACTAATTCCCAGACTTCTAATCGTATGAACTGTTGAAATTCCTCTTGCATAGATTCAATCCAGTTGTCATAAGTCATTGCTTCTTTGATGTTCTTAGGTTCTTCGTGACAAACTGTGAGTTCATAGATACAAGTTTCTCCATCTGTGTGAAGTCGTTGTCTTGTCATAACAGGTGCATCTGGATGGCCAATAATATGAACTAGTGGATGGTCTCGAGTCCATTTATGTGTTGAAGGGTGTAGTTGATACGTATCTCGCATGTTAGCAGGATCCAAATTGCGTGTTGACGACTCAGCTATATCAGGAACTGTAGTAGCTGGTGCAAACAGATTAAAGAACGCATCAGGATCATGCTCTGCGGATTGTGGAACTGATTGCGGTGTTGGATCTTTAGCTGGATGGCGGGAAGTAGAACTAGTTTGTTCTGCTGTAGATGGTGATACAATTGGAGGACCGTCTCTCTCAACACTTGTAGTATTTTGTTGAGGTGAGTCTGGTACTGGAATGTTATCAGGTTGAGCAGCGGAATTAGGTGAGACCTCAGTAGGACGGTATTCAATTGTGTCATCAAATAGTGGAGCAAACAAGGTTTCTAATTCTTTGCGGTTAAGTGGCAATGGTTCAGCTGAAGATGCCGGAGAGTTAAGACGGTTAAATTCGGGTCCTAAGCTGTGTTGCTCAGAAGCCATTTGTGCGAGTTCATCAAAATTAGCGTGAATTGTTTCTTGAATTTCTCTTGTACGACGATTCCATATCCGAAAACCTTTGGAATTTTCACAGTATCCAATGAACACTCCAATGTCAGCCTTTGCTTTAAGTTTACCTAAATCATCACGATCATTTTTCGGATAACAAAGTGCTCCAAATACATGAAAGTAATCGATGTTTGGTTTCCTTTTATGAACAATTTGATATGGTGTTTTGCGATGGCGTTTTGTGATCATGCAACGGTTTTGTGTATAACATGCGGTTGAAACAGCTTCTGCCCACAAGTAATCTGGTAATTGAGCATTAATCAACATAGTTCTAGCAGCTTCCACTAACGTCCTGTTGCGTCTTTCAACCACACCATTCTGTTCTGGGCTTCTAGGAATAGATGTTTGATGTTCAATTCCCACTTTCTCATAATAAGACCTAAGTGTCTGATTTTTGAATTCAGTTCCATTGTCAGTTATGAGGATTCGTACCGTGTTGCGTAACTGAACTTGAATTTTAGTGAGAAAGGTGATGATCATTGAAGGAGCCTGATCTTTACTTCGTAAGAAATAAACCCAAGTCCATCTGGAGAAGTCATCTACAATTACGAGTATGTAGCGTTTACCGTTGATACTTTGAACACGCATCGGTCCACATAAATCCATATGAAGCATTTGTAAAACATGATTTGTACTTTGCTCAGGTTTAGACGGAAAATGAGCACGAGTACTTTTTCCTTGTTCACAGGCTGGACATAAGTGATCTTTGGTAAAACGGAATCTTGGAAATCCATCGACAAGTTTATAACGAGCAAGGTCAGTCATAGTTCTGAAATTCAAGTGTGAAAGACGTTTGTGCCATAACCAAGATTTAGTCGATTCAGCTTTGGAGAGAAGACATATCGGAGATGTTGCGATCATATCTGACATTGATATTGTATAAAGATTGGAGCCGCGTGAGCCAGACATTAGATCGTTTCCTTGTAAGTCACGAACAAAGCAAGTTTTCTCACGAAATGCAACTTCTAGATCCCCATCACAGAATTGACCAACAGAGAAAAGGTTGTGTCCAAGGCCTTCCACATAATAAACACGGCTTATTTCGATGTTCCCACTTACATAGTCACCATATCCCATGATTAGAGTGTAATGATCATTCCCGAATCTGACAGTACCAATGAACTTTGAGACAAAGTTTTTCAACAGTTTGAGATTGCCTGTCATATGTCGGGTGCATCCGCTATCAACAATCCAGAGAATGATCTGTACCACCTGCATCACAAGAAGAAGACACAGATGGAACAGAAGTAAGGGTGGAACCCAAAGACAGTGCGGGTTCCTGTTGGTTAGAAACACATTTATTCAACAATTTAGGAATCCATTTAAAGTCTGGTTTGTGTTGTAACCAACGTTGCCAATTCCAACTAGTTTTTGCTTTCTTAATGTTAAATGCACTAGTAGTTGGCTCATTCCTAGATTTGTTCTCGGCACCTATGGGGGTAACTTCAACTTCATTAGAAACCGTAGTAGACGGCTTTCCTAAATTAGACTTGGAGGCAATTGTGGGCCTAGAAGGAATGCGTGTCCTACGTTTCTTATGACTAGAAAGTAGAGAATTAGCGATACATTTTGTATGATCACCAGATGAAACACTTTTACGACAAAACACACAGGATGCATTAATATTAAAAACATTCAAAGGTTCATCATTCGTTACATTTAGATTTTGATTACAATTTGCCAGATTAGAATCTAAATCTGATGCAACATGAGTCTTATTCAAGTTCCTAAGTTGATCTTCTACTTCTTGGGCTTCTAGTTGTGCTTTCTTACGTTGCAAGATCCTATTCTTCTTTTTACTTTTTTGCTTGGGTCTGCTAACGCTATTAGTGGAGACTAGTCCTGTAGAAGTAGAGTTATCAACATTAGTGTTTTGAACAACCTTTCCTTTATCAGTTTTGTCTATGTGATACATTCCTGGTGCTATTATCGTGGTGTCAACAAACTTTCCTTTTTGGAGTATCTTAATTTTCTCTTTCAAATCAATGATGATGTGATTCTTATCCTGAATATTTGACTCAAGTATGCCATTGCAATGTTTAATGTCAATGTGGTTTTGTAGAAGTGCGTCATTTTCAATTTTTAAATCCGCAATTTCTTGCTCGTATTTGAGACACAAACTTTTGAAAGACTCATTGTTTTTGCAAAGCTGACAAGAGGTTGAAAGATTTTGTTTTTGAATTTCCAATTCTCGTTCAATACTTTGAGCTTGACACCATTCAATCCTCTGTTTGAGTAGACAAATTTCTTTTGAAAATTGTTTTGTCACATCATCATTTGAACTTCTCAACATATCATTTTCCTGTTTGAGTGTCTCAATTTCCGCTTTCAACAAGTTATTATCAACACAATGATCATACTTAAGCATAGAAGTACCAGATTTATAGAGATCATTCATGATAACAGACAAAATATCAGCAGTGAGAACCTGTTCCAAGAGTCGATCGGCATCATTTTTGAAAACTCTAGTTCTTTTCTTTTGGACCAAAATCTCATTTTCAGTTGCGTTGAAAACATTTATCATATTTTTGACCTCCTTTTGAAGTTCCTGATCCCAACGTGTAGCACAGAGACGGAGGTGTTGGACAATTGGCAGCATTTGTTTTTGAAAAATATCTCTTTTTTCTCGCTCGTAAGCAGATTGAAAAGTTTCAACTTTTATTTCAGAATTGCGTGCAATTGTTTCCTCCAAAATTTCGATGTCTTCCATAAAAGTTTTGAAATAATTTAAGACACGACAACTTTTTGGTAACGGTGTAAGTTCACCGGATGATGGTAAAGGACCATTTATTTGTGCTACAGTTTGGACAGGGACCGCATTAGAAGATGAAACATATGACTCTTCGACAAACCATGATTTCTCAGGTACGTCCTTTTGAGTAACAAAAGATTTAGAAAGAGGTGGAGCTTTTGAATAGTCATATGGTGTCCAATATTGAACATAACTCATTTTTGATCGACTCTCGTCTTCAAGTTCTTCTTCTTCCTCAGTATCAAAAACAATAGCACGCACAATTGTATTATCAAACATGTGATCAATACTGTAAACCTTAGGATTTTCTTTGAAAGCTTTGTGAAGAAACATTGATTTAAAATCGCAAAGTGCAAATCCTTTATCGGGTCTCGGTTTTAAAGCAAACTTTTGAATTGTTGTGACAGAGTTCCCGTGTTTGTAAACAATGTGACGAAATTCTTTGAGTTGTTTTTCAAGATCAACAATATCACCGAGTAAGTCATCTATATACTTCCTTTTTCGTTATTTATGTTCACAAAACTCCTTTTTGCAATTTGACAATTCTGTTTCTGTTTTTGAAAGAACTATTTGAAGACATTCAGCTTGCATTTTCAATTCACACTTTTCACTTACGAGTTTCGAAATCAACTTTCCATTTGACTCAATTATATCTTGTATTTTGCGTTGAAGATCTTGTTCTTTATTGTAAGAATCTTGAAAAGCTTTTTCAAAACTTTTTGCATTTTTAATCTTTTCTTCCTGATTGGAAAGTTGAATTTTATAACATTCAATATCTCTTGCAAGTGACGCATTTTGTTCTTTTAAAACTTTATTTTTCTCGTTGCATTTTATTATTTGCAATTGTTGAGCATCCAGTTGTTTAGATAACAATATGAGGTCAGGGTCTGGATCAAATGATGGTTCATGTTGTTCTAAATGATCATTTTTATCATTCTCAATAGGATCATCAAATGAAACAACTGTGTCATCATCAAATATGACAACTGTGCTTATTTGTTCATCTGTTTGAGAAGATGAAGATGATTTAGATGGAACAACTTGCGCCATATCTGATTCAGAAGCAGAGGGTGAGATTATATCATTTATAAAGCATGCAT
Organism: Artemisia argyi; assembly: GCA_030686995.1. Classification (NCBI taxonomy): domain Eukaryota; kingdom Viridiplantae; phylum Streptophyta; class Magnoliopsida; order Asterales; family Asteraceae; genus Artemisia; species Artemisia argyi. The sequence goes on from CM060700.1 coordinate 204,920,002, forward strand.
TGAAGTCATGTACCTGAGACAAGCCGTCAGTGTCATACACTGGACCTGAATCATTAAGCTTAAGTTCCTGCATGTTGGCCATAAGCATCACAGCTGCATTAGCTTCTAGATCTTCCATGTCATCATCATTGTGAACATTTGCCATGAAGTTGTTGTCCTGTTCAGGGAAATGTCCATCCTTTTCATCTTGAAGAGCCATGAGTAATGCCTGCTTGTGAAACTTACTCCCCCGAGTTCTCGGTTTAGGACATGCAGTCGCTATATGACCTTGTTCATTACAGTTATAACACCATACTGCATTCCCTGCGTTGGAGTTCCTTGTGGCAACTGGTTCAGACCTTTGCTGAGAAGATCCTGAGTTGTTGTTGAACCCTCCATTGTTACTAAACCTCTGACCATTCCCATAATTTCCTGAAGAACTTCCTGAACCAGATCGACCATAGTTACGATTCTGAATTTCCACTCTTCCATCATTGACAACAGCTTGATTCCTTGTGTTAGAAGATGAACGTTGACGGTTGTTTGTTTTGTTGGAGAATTTGCTAAAAGCACGAGCAATAAGAGCAAGTCCCTGATTCAACGTATTAAAGTCATCATCGTCATCGTCATTGGAGTTGGAGTAGTACACAGCATCATTGTTGTTTAACGGAACAAGTTGAGTAGAAGCATTCTGTAGAGATGAATCATAAGGGACCATTTGGTTCGAGGTGGAAGATTGTGGATAACTGAAGTAGTTCTGCTCTTGAACATATGCATGATTTGACATTGGTGGTGGAGCGTAGGGAGACTGAGGTACGAGAGCCAAAGAATTTGGTGTAGAAGTTGGTGTGTATCCTCCTCGTAGAGCTCGATCTTTTTCCACTTCAGGTTCATGGTGTTTCAGAAAATCATACAACAAACCATATGGAGCATCATGCAGATTCTTTGTTTGACAAACAAATGTCACATATTTATGCCAATCAGGGCCAAGACTACCAACAAATTTGGAGTTCACAGCGATCCTCGGTACTGTGATTTTGTGACGTTCCAGATCGTTGACCACATTTGTGAAACGGTGATAGTAGGATTCAAGTGACTCTCCTGGTTCAATTGTGATGTCAGTGTATTCCATGTAGAGTTTGGATTCCATATCATCTTTGTTCAATTGAGTGCCTTCCATTAGGAGATGAACGTGTTCCCACATAGCTTTGGCTGTTTTCTGAGCATCGACACTTCGATAGATCGGATTAGGTATACCTTGAAGTATATAAGCCATTGCATACTCATCAGCTTCACGATGTAGTTTCTGTTCTTCAGTGAGTAAAGATTCTAGAAGAGGTCTATCACCAGGAGGACGTGGAGGATCAGCATGTGGATCACCAGCTTCAAATCTTGTCGGCCACTCAAATGGTCCTTCAAGTATCACTTGCTTCAAGAATTTCCCATGAGGTTTCTTTAGTTCAAGAAATCGTAGGAATCGACTTGACCATTGTACATAGTTACCAGGTGTTAGCATTGGAGGTGTCTCAAGTGATCCTGCCTCATGTCGGGATTGTTGAGTTGTAATAACTTCACACATTCTGTCAAACCAGTGAGGTTGTTTGGAGGAAAACTGAGTGTTTTGTTGTGGCACTTGATATGATTGTTGTTGAGGAATGATCTGATGTTGTTGCATCATTAGGTAATGATGTAGTGGATTGTATGTTTGTTTTTGAGAAGGTTGTTGATACATTTGGTGCGGAAGGTATTGTTGTTGCTGATACTGCTGATTTTGTTGTTGCTGATACTGCTGATGTTGATGTTGCTGAGTATGAGGGAAGTAGTGATTAGGTGGTTGAGACATCTTAGAACACTTGTGTAGAAATGGATCTTGTAGAAAGTGTAGAATTAACCAAGTATCGAAAAACTTAGCACAACTTCAGATTGCGAAACCTTGATCAACAGGGATTGCGAAACTATGGAATTCCAATGATTTCGAAAAACTGGCTCAGCTGTGATTGCGAAAGTAGGATTGCGAAACTTGTCAGGTTTTCGAAAAAACAAGGTTTGTGAAACTTTGCAGGTTTTCGAAAACTTGAGATTTCGACAACAATCAAGTTTTTGCGAAACTTCTTATGTTTGCGAAATAATAGGATTTCGAAACTTAAATAAGTTTGCGATAACTTGTATGATTTCGAAAAAGATTGAATGTTTTCGAAAAGACACAAAGTTACGAAAAAAAAACAGTTTTCGAAATTATACAATTTCGAAAACTTTCCCAAACGTCGAAGTACTTAACTTTCTTATACAAGAAAGAAAATACCGAGTCCACACAAACGAAGTCGAGGTAGTGCACGTAGAGAGGATCTCGAAACTGAGGACAAGTATGTTCTCGATAACTTGGCGAGTAGTGTTTTCACATAAAGTTAACCCAAAACGCATTTTTTCTTAAAGATTCTTGTACTTTTAGGTATAAAATAAAGATTTCTTGAAGAAAGTTAAGAACTTGATAAATTTTATAAAAAACAAAAATGTTTTCAAAAACCAAGTACAAGAATCCCAAATCGAATTTTGTGATAAAAATGTTGAACTTTTTGATTGTTTTGATTTGTAGAACAAGTTTGTAAGCAAAGATTTGCTAAAAACCAAGGAACAAGCAAGAAAGTGCAAAAATTTGACAAAAAATTCGATTTGAAGTAGGAAAAAAAACGATTAAGATGAAAACTTTAATGAAAAGACTATAACTACACCTTCTTCCGGCGAATGATACCACTTGTTAGGTCACCATTTAGTAAACACAAGCACAATATTGATAGAAATGAGATGAGAATGAGAATGGGATGATTATGAGAATTTAGAGAATTAGAATTGCAAGAGTTTCCTTAATATTTCACATAACCAACCAAGTATTACATAGACCTAAGCATGATATATATAGGTAAGGAGCTAGGGCAACATCCTACTCCTTCCCCTTCTTACAAACGTGTGGGCTTTAAAGCCCATGGACCATATGACTTAAGCCTAGTAAACTTGAAACAATAACATAAATATAAATTAAGCAACCTATTATTACAAATGACCGAGACTTGATAAAATAGTAAAACTTTGCTTCCAACACAACCAATCCGATTTGATTAACAAAAAGTATTCTCATTACAATTACACCTTAGTTCCTTTGTTTAGTCAATAATAATTATGGTGAAAAACAATCTTTCATAGACAAAAGATTATAACTAGTTGAATGATAACAACCCTTTCGGCCAATGATATTATAAGCAACTAGTTAAACTTGACTCAACAAATGTCTATATGAAACTTTAGTCTAATTGGGTTTTAGAATTGACTTGAAATTGAATTAAAACATGTTATCACAATCATAGACTAATCATTAAGTAATTAACATCATCTAAGCAAATGCAAAAGGTAACTAGCCACTCATAGCAAACATGAACATAAACTTAGAATATTGAACATTAGAAATCATAATTAAAGTCTTACAAATGTTTAGAATATGATTACAAATGAGTAGGAAATGATTTCCTAAGTGTTGGTGTTGACTTCTTGAAAGTTTAACCTCCGGATGTTGACTTTTTGGACTTCCAATGCTTTCTGAATTTTTATGGATGAATTTGAGAACTTTGAGACTAGTAAAGGATTGCTTTGTTATTGGTGTAATGAGTGATATTGAGTTGTGTGTTGAAATGAGATTACAAAGCCTCTATTTATACTACCCCTCAAGCCTTGGCTTATCAATGCAGCAACTTAGCCTCCAAGGTGAATAGAAAGACCTAAAATACCAGAAAGAAGGGCCTAGAATCGGGTAGAATGAGATAGAAAAAATCTTGCAAAATATTAACGAGCTGACCAACCGATCGGTTGGTTGTGACCTCTGCGACTAACCGGTCTGTTGGATTCATAACCGATCAGTTGGATGTAACAAATCCTTCTGACCGATCGGTTGGATTCATGACCGATCGGTTGGTTGTGTTCTGACAGCAACAAACTTGATCTTTAGCTAGGCTCTTCGTTCTTTGTCCAAACTTGATTATTCCTTGTCAACGATCTTTGGAATGATGAAAACTTGGATTCTTCTTTGTGAAATACTTGAACGAATTGAGTCTCGAGATGGGAATGACAAATCCTTCATTTACTTCACTTTTTCTTCTTTTTTCCTGTTTTTGGCTACAAATGCTTGCAAACACACTTTGATACGATTATGTGACAAAAGCATATAAAAATAACCGAAAAACATACGAATAACGCTACTAAAAACATGCACAATTTGAGCGTTATCAAATCCCCCACACTTGAACTTTGCTTGCCCTCAAGCAAATCTAGAAACAAAATATCATCCACATGGTACTTCAAAGATGTTTTGGAAAAATGTGATGCAAATCTTCCAAGTACAAGTACAAGTTAGATTTATCATTTTAAGCTTAAATGGTTGAAACATTGAGATGTTTGACAATACCCAAACGATTTTCTTGCTTGATAAACATTACTAATCACCTCACGAAAAAGGAATAAGATATAATTTACTCTAAACACTCATTTTTGGGTGAAGTATAAGAGAAATCACATTTCTTAAATCTTGGAATCTTTAAATAAACAAGATTTATTCTTCTTAAATCACATTTCTTGTGGTATTCTTCTTAAATCACATTTCTTGTATAAATAAACCATTTCTTGTGGTTATTAGAATAAATAAACCACAAGGGGTGACCCAACGGTAAGAATACCAGCCTTCCAAAGAGGAGGTCAAGGGTTCGAATCCAATGGGGAGAAAATTAATCCCCTTGTGGCCACGGAGGTTCACCTGCGCCGACTCCGGGCTATCCAAAAAGGTAGTCGCCGTGGGATTAGTCAGCTCGCAATGTCGAGTCGGAAACCCATGTTACCAAAAAAAAAAAAAGAAGATTTAAGCATATTTTCTCTCTCTAAGTTTTTCAACACATTTTATTATGAATTCATCATCTAAATTTGATCCATCCCTTGGATCTTGATTTAGATTTTAGATTTGCATTCCCTTTTTAATTTTACACATATCCATATTAAATTTCACCACAAAAAATTCACTGTTCATCGCATTAATTCCATTTTATAATTCCGTTATCTGTTTTTTCACACATTCACACACACTTTTCCATTTTCCCAGATCCCTAAATCCTTAATACTTTATTCCTTTCATTTTCGTTATGATTCTTGTTTAGATTCTTCATCTCACCATGTCTGAACAAGATCCGAAACCACCTAACCCTAATGAATTAATTTCACCACCTCCGGTGGTGAATCCAATTAGTTCTAGGTCTGAGAAGAATTTGAAAACAAAGAAAACTACTAGAACTATGAATCCTAAACCCAATAATACTATGAAACATCTTGATATGCTATCTAAATCCACTGATGTCAATTTTAAGAAGATTTTGACACGTTCTAGTTCTAAGGGAAGTGAGGCAGGTCTAGGTATAGAGGAAATGGAATGTGAGGTTGTGGGGGAAGAAGCTAACCTTGGAATGGTTAGTTTAACAGACTCTGATGAGGTTGTTAAGAGTGTAAGTGGGAATAGTTGTGATGATTTAGGGTGTGAGAAGAATTTAGCTTCTGAGGTTATGAAGAATGTTAGTAAGGAGGAGAAGAGTGAACAGAAAAGTATGGCTAATAATGAGGTCAATGGTAATGTTTGTGATATGTTTCCAGAATTGAGTGGTAGTAGTGGGTGTAAGATGGGTAGTGATGTTAGTTTGAAAGTGGATGTTTGCTCTAAAATTCCTGTACCTGTTGAGCTTAATCCTCTGTTAAATCCTAAGTTTAACAATGGGATGAATAGTGAGAATAATAGTATTGGGAATAATGGTAGTAGGTCTGTGTCTGTGGGAAAAGAGAAGAGTATTGATGTGGGTGATGGTGTGGTACAGGGGATTAAGAAGAATGTTAGTGTTGTTGGGGAAACTAGTGGTGCTAAGGATACTGTGATGCAGGAAACTAGTAAAACTAGGAAACCAATGTTATTTAGCAATGTTGTGCAGGGTGCTAAGTATGTTGGTGGAAATAAACTTAAGTTAGTTCCATGTGCTGTTAATGAGGGTAGAATGGTTGTTGATATGGATCCAGTTATTGAAGAAGGAAGTAGAAAGTGGAGTCTTACTGTTGTTGGGTATTTTGTTGGCATGAAGATGAGCTATAGGGACATTGTTGGGCATCTTAAAAGAATGTGGAGGCCTTACCAATTGGAGGAGATTATAGTGAATGAAAGTGGCTTATATTTCTTTAAGTTTAGAACAGAAGAGGGATTGCAAAGTGTTGTTGAGAATGGACCATGGCTGGTTGACCAAAAGCCATTGTTTGTTCAAAAATGGGTTGCTGGCAATTGTCTTGTTAAGCCTGAACCAACTAGGATTCCTTTATGGGTTAGAATTTATAATGTGCCTTTGGAGGCTTGGAATATGGAGGGGATTAGTAGGATTGCAAGTAGAATAGGAACTCCTTTGATTATGGATAAAGTTACTGCTGATATGTGTGAAAAGGGACATGGAAGAGCTAGTTATGCTAGAGTTCTTGTTGAGGTGGATCCAGCTAAGGGTTTGGTTGATACAGTTGAAATTTGGTATAGAAGCTTAAATAGGTCTATGAATCTAAGAGTGGAGTATGTGTGGAAGCCTCCTATTTGTTCTCATTGCTGTGTTTTTGGTCATAGTTTTGATAGCTGTGATAGTAGGGTGTTAACTGAGAAGGAGAAGGTTCAGAAGAATGATACTAAGGTTCAATCTACAACAAAGGTGAATGGTGTACAAGTGGGTGATGAGGGTTGGCAACAAGTGAATTATGGTAAGAATAATAGAAATAATAATGAACAAAAAGGTCCTATGGAATCTGGTGTGCCTCAAAACAATGTTAACAATTCCTATGGGGCTAGTAATTTTAGAGGTGGTGGTATGTATATGAATAGAGGTGGTCCTGTTTTTAGAGGAAGAGGTGGTTTTGTTGGCAGAGGGGGTAGTAATGGATATCAAGTGAATACTTATAGGAAATATAGTCAGACTAAGAATAATGTGATGGGTAAGGATGTTGTGGTTGAAAATGTGCAGAATCAAGAAAAGAATCAGGAGGGTAATAAAGTTAAGGTGAATAATGTTAAACATATTGCTCAGAGAAATTTCACTAGTAAGAATAAGTTTGATGTGCTTGCAAAGGGTGTAGAAGATGATAATGTTAATGAATGGCAGGGTGTGAAGGTTAATATTGATGTTGCATGTGAAATGGGGATTCCATTTGATGAGGAGGAAGTGCTTAAATGGCCTAATGATTTGCAAAACTATTATAAAGCAAAGTGTGCAGCCATGAAGAATAGTGATAAGAGGGATCTGTTGTTGAATAAAATTAAAATTCTAGTGAGTGATATTAATAATAGTAGGGTTAGCATTGAGCAAAATTGTCATAAGAAGGCTAATGAAAATGTAGCTTTTGAAATGGAGAGTTCTGGTGTTAGTAGGGAACAGGCTTTTGGGGTGGTCCATAATAATGAGTATAAGAAGGAAATGGATAGGATTAATGGTTTGGTGTTGAAAAAGCAAGTAGCAGAAGTAGAACTCTTTGTTTTGGGTGGTAAACCTTTGACTGATGAGATTAAGGGGAGTTGGTCTAAAGAGATGATTGAGTTTTTTAAGATTAGGGTGGCTGAATATGAAAAGGGAAAGAATAAGGAAGCTTCTGGTTTGAAGGCTGATATCAATATGGAAGATGAAGTTGCTTTGGATTCATCTGCACATGCTGATTTCATGACTCAGAACATAGTTTCCAATGCTGTTGATGCTGCAATGGCGAATATGATGGGTAATGATAATGCATGTCCTTCTTCCTCAGTTAAATGAATATAAACCTTGCAGCTTGGAACATTAGAGGTATGACTAATACCTCTAAACAAGATGAAATCAAACTATTTATTTCTGAGAATAAGTTGAAAATGTGTGCAGTAATTGAAACTAGGCTTATTAAGAAAGTTGTGAATTCTGTTTGTAATAATGTGTTTGGTAATTGGGATTGGGTGACTAACTCTGTTGAGAGTAGTAAAGGTTGTAGGATTGTAGTGGGGTGGGATCCACATAGTATTTGTGCTAGTTTATTAGCTAGTACCAGTCAAGTGATGCATTTTGAGGTTCAAGTTATTCAGGAGAAGAAAAGGTTTTTTATTTCTTTTGTTTATGGTGATAATGAGGCTAAAGATAGAATTAAATTGTGGGACAATCTTAAAGAGCATATGGTTTTTGTTGATAACATACCTTGGGTTATGTTGGGTGACTTTAATGTGGTGAGGTATGCTGATGAACACTCTTTGGGTGTGGTTGATAATAACCATGGGGTTAGAGAATTTAGAAGTTGTATTGATTTATTGGGTATGGATGATTTGGCCATGAATGGGTTCTTTTTCACTTGGGTTCAGAAAAGAAAGGATCCTGAGAATGGTATTATGAAAAAATTGGATCGAATCATGGGCAACAGTGAATTTTTAGATCAATTTAAGGATTGCTTTGCTTCATTCTTGCCTTATGTTACATCTGATCACTTTCCTGGTTTGTTAACTCTTCCTAATATGAAAGTTCAGAAGAAAAAGTCTTTTAGATTTATGAACTTTCTTGCCGATAAAGGTGAGTTTCAATCCATTGTGTCAATGAATTGGAATATTCCTGTTTATGGTTATGCTATGTTTGTTCTGGTTAAGAAATTGAAGTTTATGAAAAAAGCATTTAAGGAATATGAATAGAAAGAATGGAAATGTTTTTGATAAGGTGAAAAGTTTAAGAGTAGAATTGATGAGGATCCAAACTGACCTTTGTAATGATCCTCACAATGTAAGTCTTAGAGAAGAAGAGATGGTTTTTAATAATGCTTATAAGGAGGCAGTTTCTGATGAAGAGAAGGTTCTTAAGCAAAAGACTAAAGTTGAATGGTTAAAAGAAGGAGATCATAATACAGCTTTTATTCACAATTTGCTTAAAGGAAGAATGAATAGGAGTAGAATTTTGTGTGTTAAGGATGATGTGGGAAATATTTATGAGGGTGAGGAAGTTGCTGCTCATTTCGTTTGTCATTTTCAAACTTTTCTTGGCAATTGTGATGAAATTTACCCTGTTGATGAACCTGATAAGTTGTTTGTTAAGAAGGTGAGTGTGGATAATGCTATGCATATGATTAGAGAGGTGACTGATGATGAAGTTAGAATTGCTCTTTTTGATATTGATGATAACAAGGCCCCTGGCCCGGATGGGTTTACCGCAAAGTTTTTTAAAGCTGCCTGGGAAATCATCAAGGTGGATTTTTGTGTTGCTATAAAAGAATACTTTAGCAGTGGCAAGATGCTTGGTGAGTTGAATACTACTCTTATATCTTTAATTCCTAAGTGCAAATCTCCTCAAAAAGTTACTGATTATAGACCCATTGCTTGTTGCAATGTGGTCTATAAGTGTATAAGTAAGGTGCTTACTAATAGAATAAAAGTGGTGCTTAATGGGTTGATTGATGAAAATCAATGTGCTTTTATTGAGGGTAGGCACATAAGTGATAATATTATGGTTGCTCAGGAATTGATGAGTGGGTATTCTAGTATTAAGAAAGTGGGTAGGTGTGCTTTTAAAATAGACATTCAGAAAGCGTATGACACTGTTTCATGGGAATTTTTGGAGTTCTGTTTGGGTGAGTTTGGTTTTCATAAGATTATGGTTGATTGGATTATGGTGTGTTTGAGAACTGCTTCTTTCTCTCTCAATATTAATGGGGAGTCTCATGGCTTTTTCAAAGCTAAAAGAGGTTTGCGGCAAGGGGATCCAATTTCCCCTTACCTTTTCACTATTATTATGGAGGTTCTTACTCTTATGCTGAAAAGACAAGTGAAGGCTGAAAAGAAGTTTAAATACCATTGGGGGTGCAAGAAGTTAGGTATTATTAACCTTTGTTTTGCAGATGATGTGATGATGTTTTGTCATGGAGACAAAATGTCTGCTTCGGTAATCAGAAGGGCCATGGATGATTTTGTTTGTCTTCTGGATTGAGACCTAGCATGGAGAAGAGTGCAGTCTATTTTGGGAATGTTTCTGAAGGTGTCAAGCAAGATGTCAGACTGGTTATGCCATTTGTTGAAGGGTCTTTACCTGTCAGGTATCTTGGTATTCCTCTTGATTCTAATAGGATTTCTAGAAGTGACTTTTCTATTATGCTTGATAATGTTAAAAAGAGAATTGATGGTTGGCAGAATAATAGTCTTTCCTTTGCTGGGAGGCTTCAGCTTATTGCTTCTGTTCTTAACTCATTGAATGTATTCTGGGCTTCTATTTTTATCTTGCCTCGGGGAATTTGTGATGATATAGATAAATAGCTTAAATGTTTTTTGTGGAAAACTGATGGGAGGAAGAGTAGTAGATATAGTGTAGCCTGGAAAGAAGTTTGTATGCAAAAAAGTGAGGGTGGTCTTGGTCTTAAGTCTCTTCATGTTTGGAATGAGGCCTTAATGGGTAAGCATTTATGGAATGTGTTGATTAATAAAGAGTCTATATGGGTCAAGTGGGTTAAAACTCAGTGGCTCAAAGATGATAGTGTATGGGTTGTGAAGCCTAATCAGGATACGTCTTGGTGTTGGAGGCAGATTTTGGCCCTAAGAGATAAAGTTAGAAGTTTTATTCATTATAAGATTGGAAATGGTGAGAATTGTTTTTTCTGGTTTGATAGGTGGCATGAAAGTGGTCCTTTATGTAATATTGTTAATTATGCTACGCTTATGATTAACAAAATGGATAGAACCATTAAAGTTAGGAGCTTAGTTAGTAATGATATGTGGAACTGGCCTAGGAGCTGGATTGATAGATTTGATAATGTTTTGAATATCCAGTTGCCTAAGGTTAGAAATGAAGTTGAGGATAAAACTATTTGGGTTAATAAGAAGGGTAAAGAAAAGAATTTTTCTGTTAATGAAGTTTGGAAAGGTATTAAGAGTAGCTATCCTAAAGTGATTTGGTACAAACATGTGTGGTTCTCGCAATGTGTGCCTAGACACTCATTTGTTCTGCGGATGGCTATTAAAGGGAGATTGAAAACTCAAGATAGGATTTCTAGATGGCTTAACATTCAGGATATGAGTTGCCCTTTTTGTAAACAATGTAAAGATTCTCATAGCCATTTGTTTTTCAGTTGTGTGTTTTCTAAGAGACTTTGGGAGAGATTAAAAGGTATGGCTAAGCTCAACTCTGTTTCTAATGTTTGGGCTCAAATTATTTCTAGTGTGGTGAATATACCTGCTAGAAATACAATTTGGAGTGTAATCCAGAGATTGATGTTGAGGGCTGCTGTCTATTTCATTTGGCAAGAAAGGAATATGAGGTTATTTGGCAGTTATGGCAGAACTGAAGATGAGTTATTTAAGACTATTGTGGAATCTGTTAGATTTAGGTTAATGGGTTTGAAAATTAAAGTTACTTCTGATGTGATTAAGGCTTCTGAGATATGGTGTTTGCCTATTGATAAGAAGCTTAAATTCAGGTATATCCTTGATGAATTGTTATCTGATCCTATGGAAATTGATGTTGATACTTAAGATTATGATGAATGTTATAATTTGGGATGATTGGGGTAACAGGTTGATGATGATGAATGTTGTTTTGAAGGGTTGTATAAGTACTGGTATGTGGAAGTGTAACATGGTTTTTATGATAGGTATTTGGCTTATTAATGGCATAGGAAGAGGGCTTAGTAGGATGATTAACAGTTGGGCTGTTAGATGGTTTATTTTATGGAAGACTGAGTGGTGGTGTGGTGACTTGGTTTTTGTTCAATGGACTAACTCTAACAGTTTTAGTATTGTTAGTTGTTTTGCAGGTTGCCTTCCTTTGGTGATATGTGGTAGACTTGCTGAATTTGATGCTAAGGGTCTATGGATTACTTGTTGCAGCTTTATTGCTCATAACTCAGAAAGGTCTTACTCTTTTTCCTTATTCAAGGTTTTACTTGATAAGGTTTTTTAAGGAGAAGACTTTCATACATGCTGCTGCTTGTGTTGGCTATACTGGTTAAGGTATTATAAGACTTATGGCCTGCTTGTGGATTGTTCAAAGATATATGGATTTTTGTAATGATTCTGGTGATGTTTTATCTCAGTGGATTGGTTTGTATTGGCTTTGGATTTTGTTTTATTAGAGAATAGTTATTTGCTGTCTAGTTGGTAGTTGCATATGGTGATGTTTCAACCTGCATTGATTGAGTTCTTTGTGGTGTTTGATGTATTCAGAGTATGTAATTACTACTAGTAATAGCCTCTTTTATTAGTATTGTTCTCTGAGCATGGGAATTGTCCATTGCCATTAGTTTTTTGGAGCCAAAGTGGATCAGTGGGGATGTATCCTTCTGAGTTTGTTTCCCTTTGTGCTTTTTATTTTTCTTGTACTTTGCCTTTTGGCTTGCTTTTTCTTAATAAAATTTACCTTTGAGAAAAAAAAAAAAAAGATTTAAGCATAAAAGATGTATGCTATATAAGAAATAGGCTCAAATCCTCACAATTTAGTGGAAAGGGTTACAATATGTGCTAGCTAATGTTATCGATCCCATAATGGATTGCAATATTAATCAGGACACATCTCAAATTTCAAAATTACCGTTTTTACCAGTGGATGGATCCAGTTATTTTAATATATTATCCTAAAAGCGTGAAAAACAACTAGATCACAAGGGCAGCAAAATTTGAAAATCAAGCTAAAAATTTACGGATTATTCTTATTTACCTATTCACCCCCCCCCCCCCCACACTTAAGTTAAGCATTGTCCTCAATGTTATAAATGAACTTCAAAGTATGAAAAATAGGGAAATAAGAAAATGAACCGTATTTTCCTTGTTGATTCTTTATTCCAAGTGTCCAAGTTTTCTTCATCATTTTCTGTATCAATCTTAAAACAAACACATACAAGACTATATGTTTTCTTAAAATTAGTGAAACACCCCCACACTTAAGTTCAACCAAGTGGTTTAAACTTTGGGGTATAATCACTGAAAATAAACTAAGAATTAAAAATAGCAAACACACGGGTTGCCTCCCGAGAAGCGCTTATTTTATTTACGAGTCATCAGCCTGACTCAAGTTGATGCGGTTTGGGACTTCCTCTTAGGATATTTTGGTACGAACAATACGTTTTCTATCACAATTCCTTCTTCAGTTTCATCTATATCTACTAATACAACTTTTTCCCATGCTCTAGGAAGAGAATCATAGATAAAACCTTTTTCATGTGCCCATGGTATATTTTCCATACGAGGTGCCATGAATGTGATAGCTTCATATTCTTATTCGGGTGGATACTCAATAGAAATTTTGTTCATTTGCTCCTGTCATAGCAAAATAGATTACTATAGGCTTGGGAAAGGATCAAACCTCCACCACATGGCGTAAGCATCTAGGATAAACTATCAAAGACGTCTTTTTAAAGGGTTATAACGTTAGGTGTAGGGATATAGAAAACACGGTTTTGTTGGATAAAGGCAATCTTTACTGGTGGCGAGTTAATCATCTTGGTTAATTACATGTACAATATGGCGTTGCTAAGCCAAGACTAGACTCGACTTAAGCTAATAAATCAAAAATAACAAAAACATAAAATAAACATAGAATAAAATGGGATGGAGTCCGTATGTTTTTTCTCTTTTCTTTTTTCTATTTTTTTTCTTTTCTTTTTCTTAATTTTTTCGATTATTATTTATTTTATTTTTTTATTTATTATTTTTTTTTTGCATACACTCTTACCCTACCATCCAAAATAATACATCATAGGGAAAGAACATTCCCCTTACACTTGAATTTTTACATACTGTATAATAAACTAATCTAATGACTCGAATCAAGATAATCAAAACACTTGGAGTACTTTTAAGATTAATGCACATATGGGGGTAATAATATGATGTTCTTCCCCATTACTCCATAACATAAGTACTTTACCCATGAGTCTCAATCATCCCAAAACAATATGTACAAGGATATGACTCGACTTAGCAACCATGTAATCAATTAGATAATTAACTAAAGGTTTAAACAAATAACAATAATGCACTTAAGATGAGTGCATACACGGAAGGCTAAGGCGATTTGGGTGTACATTTAAGTGGGTTGTAACAAATTCTTCCTTTAAGTAAGATGCTTAAAGTTAGAAACGAAAAGATAGGCTCGGATGGGTGTACTAGGGGTTTCGTGTACTAAAAATGAGTACAACGCTAAGGTGTGGGAAAAATTGGTTGACTTTACTAGCCAAATAATATGACTTAAATGGTCAAGTAATTATGATACGGGTTTAACACAAGGGTGATCCTAATGCCTCTTATCATGTAGTAAATCCTACTACACGAATGTAGTCTCACTAGCGGTCTCGGGATGCATCACTAATGCAAGTTCTAGAATCTAAATGCTACCGGTACACTCATAAGCACTAATAATAAATGCTTTTCCTATCCAATCTCAAGGCGAACCTCACATATTTGGGTGGAAAATTTTTCTGAATGGTACGGTTTTGTGCTAGTCATACGACTCCTATCCATGAGACGCTTGCTAAGGCTAAAGTTTCACTCCTAAATGTTGTAAAAAAAATTTAAATTTGGCGCTAAAATTACACTAACAAGTATTTCTCTTAGTTTTATTACACACCTACCATCAAACAAACAAACACAAGTGCAATAGTATCCTATAAGGTATCATCATTTACCCTCCCCTTACACTTAGGATGAACATTGTCCCCAATGTTCAATTAAAGAATGTAAAAGTACAACAGGTAAAAGAATGAAATCAAATACTCCCCTGATTCGTTCGGTGTGGATAGTGCGGTAACAAGGTTAGATCTTCCTCCAAGAAAATGAACAATCAAAGCTTCCCTTCCAGAAATATAAATCATCTTCTTGTCATACATAACCTGTTAAACCTGAGAAAACAAACAAGGCAACCTCGCGTAAAATCGGCGGCACTCTATATATACTAATAAATCCTAGAAAGCAATGTAAGATATAATGCTTGTGGAATGAATGTTTGCAGATTTCCTGGAGTTTATAAAACTAAAGATTTAACAAAAACTTTAAGAGTCCGTTAGAAAAACAAAACTAGCAAAATTTCCAGAATTTTACACATGACTCCGTCAGGAATTAATTCCTGACGCCGTCAGAAGTGACCTGCAGAAATCTTTACGTTAAGTTTCCGGAAAATTTCTGGAAAAACTTATGTCCTACTTCCTGGAAAATCCTGCAAAACATCATTATTACTCGATACAAGCATTTGACTCTAAGAAATACTAATACACATGTTCATTTAATATTGTGGAGAATCATGATCGATTTTGTTTCTTGAAAACATATTTGGGGTTTCCCCTTACACTTATCTTTTGCGAAATACCTTTGGATGAAGTTAAGACGAAGTCAAACGACAAAATAAAGTATTTTCACCATTTACTTTGAAACATGAACCACAAACAATAAAAATAAAGCATGCATATGGAAACAAATAAAATCAAACAAACAAACAAACAAACAAACAAATAAATAAATAAAGCTTGGGTTACCTCCCAATAAGCACTTGTTTTTGTTCGAGTCACGAGCCTGACTCTACCCTTATTTAACGGAAATAGGGGAGGTTTTCCCTACACTTTGAATTAAGTGCGGGTGGAAATATGCCACATGAGGTGAAGGGGGTGAGTGAATGGCTTCCTTCATCCTAAAACTACCCGGATAATATTGGTTGATGGGTAGGTCGGTTCCTCTTTTGTCTCCTAGAAATATATCTATGGATGGAAAGGTGTGTAAAGATTGAGGTTCCGGTTCATCAACACTAGGAAATTCCTTAGAACTAGGAGTAAGATTATCACTACAAGTATTCAAACCTATATCCTAAAGTGGTGCCTGGTCCAAGGGTTCTACCTCCATCGGAATTCCTAAAGTTTCTTCTACTTCTTCCGGGTAAGTCACGGGCGGTGTGTGTTCCTCAAGTGATGATGGGAGTTGTGGGGTACTTTGTAGGTTTGTGTTATTTACCTCATCCTTCCTTATCTCAATATCATCTATATCCTCAT
The DNA here is from genome assembly GCA_030686995.1 of Artemisia argyi. Taxonomy (NCBI): domain Eukaryota; kingdom Viridiplantae; phylum Streptophyta; class Magnoliopsida; order Asterales; family Asteraceae; genus Artemisia; species Artemisia argyi. The sequence continues at coordinate 204,936,034 of CM060700.1, forward strand.
CTTGTGTTCCTTGAGATTCCAAGTCATTGATCATAAAACCTAGGTCTTTTTGCTCAATATGATCATGCTCGGCTAAATCCTCCATAATTGTTTCTTCAAGTTGTGATGTATACAAACCCATCAATTCATTGAACTCATGGTTTACGGTTAGGAGGCTTTCCTCAAAAATTTTCCAAAGGGTCTTACTAAAAGGAATTGATCCTAACAATGATTGTTTAATATAGGCCACACATGCGCATAACTCATCAAACCTATCAAACTTTACACCCATCTCCTCTTGTATATATCTAAGATCACTTAAAAATTCATTGGAGCAGTAGGAAGTAAATCTATCCGAGTAAACTAATTGTTCCTCATTTGTTAATGATCTAAATGGAATTTCATCCGCCATAGTGACAGATGAAAATGGTTTTACAAACAAAGGGCACAAAGAAAAAGATAGACTACAAGAAAGCTAATAAAAAGAAAATAAAAATCTCACTAAAAAGGAATCTAATGAGTAGACCTAATAAATTCCAACCTAAGCAATAACTATTCCCTGGGCTGCGGAGCCAAAAACTTGATGCGTGGGAATTGCACCAGGCTTTACCTCTCGAGGGATCTAGAGAAGCTTACAACCCCCACCAGGCAGTGTACCTGATCATTGTAGTATAGTATAGTGACAAGTACCGGGGGATTGATCGTTCAACTCAGGAATAGTGTCGCTAGGATTAGAAAGCCTAAAAACTAGGTCTAGAGGTAAGGATGATTCTTTTTGTATTTTTTTATTTTTATAAATGCAATTAAAATCTCGAGTTTTGGAAGAGTGGGCGGAATTAGACAATTAGTTGCTAACCAACTAACCTAATAACTAAAGATGTCAAAATAAAATAACAAAAATGTAAATAAAGCTAATTAAACTAGTGGTGTGAACAATAAATGGGAAAAATGTGTTTACTTAGATTTCATTACTCCCTAGATATCTTTTACAGGTTGATAGTTTGTTATAATTGCGTGGATGACGGGTTATATTCCTTAATACCATTCGTGGGGTGGCGTATGTACTTCCCCAACTCTATAAGCTCCTACTTCACTCCTATGTCGAGCCTGCAAGAAGCTCCTAACATGGGATCATTAGAATTCGCTCATGCATTAAATACAACCATAAAAACCTAGTACGCATTGGTTCATGTTTCTTAAGACGTTCAAGCAAGTTACCTTATCGCAGTCTGCCAGTTTTCTTAAGCTTAACATCGAAATCATTCATCCGTAACAACTATAAACAAGCAATCAACCCATAATCAACATCTAGGTTTCACTACATCTAAGCAAACACACAAGAGATCTAGCCTAGCATATTAAAATCAGGACAAGCGTAAGATATATTCAAACAACACATAGACATATTGAATGAATTGAAAGGATACTTATCTTAATTGAACATGAAAGGTTTCAAAGGGTAAAATCCCTTGAAAATACTGATAAAATCGTGCTAGGGTTTCTCCAAGTTATCCATCTAATTGTCCTCCCTTAATGAATGAAAATTACAAAACTATATATAGATTTTCCAACGTAACGGCGTCAAGAAGAGAAATCTGATGCCGTAAACTCGCTGCCCATTATAATATCGGATTGCCTAGATCCAGATCTGACGCCGTCAAGAGCAACTTTCTCTAGGCCGTCACGTGTAATGGGACCATGACGGCCTATGGTGACGCCGTCATGCCCCTAATGTAAAAACTCTCTGGATCATCATGGACTCTATCCACTTCACTTCTTGTTTTACTCTTGACGCCGTCATGTAGAATTTGGTGACGCCGTCAGGTACTGTTCCCAGCAAGGAAAATTAAGACTTTGCCATTTTCTTCACTTTTATGCTCCAAAAACGTCCAAAATGCTTCCTTTTCCAGAATTCACTCCAAAAGTACCTAAAATCACAAAAGGAAAGATTTAGCGCAATATTTGATCAAATAAATTCAATTCCGGGCTTAAATGACCCCCTAAAAATAGATCATTTTTCGCCTCATCAACATGACATGTGCTAAATTTTTTGTTGTCTCGCCACAATGAGTACAAGAAGATGTATGATTTCCCCAAGACTGTAGGTTGTCATTAGTAGGTACATAATTATTCCAGACCCTCCACATAAATAATTTGACATTACTGGGGACTCTCGCTTTCCACACAACACGCCAAAAATCAATCGAGTCATCAGAGATAGCAGTGTGTACCATGTCTTCATCTGCTTCAAGTGCTAAGAAATAAGCAGATTTGCATGAAAATCGGCCTCCTGGATTTTCATGCCAATAAAGAACATCATTCCTTGAGTTACTTGCAAAACAACAAGCTATCTTGCTTGCAATATTATGAGGAAATAACGAATATAGAATCTCGTGATTCCAATCATCACCTACAAGATTTAATAAATCACGAACTTGATCAACATCACAATTATTCGGTTTTGGACCCAAATTTGTGTCATCATCGACCCAAAAGTCATTCGATACATTCACACTATGACCATCATCGATATTCCATTTCCTTTACAAACTATATCCTTAACCGAAAGAAAACTACGCAAAATATAGCTTGGTCGGTATCTAATCTTGGCATCTAAGAAGCTTGATCTTGGAAAATAACGTGCCTTAAGAGTTCTAGTTGCGAATGTTGTTGGGGATGTGATTAAGTGCCAGACTTGCTTAGCAAGAAGTGCTCTATTGAACAATCCCAAGTGACGGAATACAAGGCCTCCTTGAAACTTTGATACATGCATCCTTTCCTACTTACTCCACCGAATTGGGTTTTCTTTAACCCCGTCCCCCCCACCGATATATGTTAAGAGCCTTGTGAATATCATCAATTAAATAATCCGGAAGTAAAAAGATATTCATAATATACATAGGCATCGCTTGTGCTACCAACTTGATAAGAACCTCCTTTCCCGAGATCAGTTTTCTCCTTCCATCCACTAAGTTTCTTTTTTATTTTATCCAGAATAGCTTGAAAAACCACCTTCTAAGATCTTCCAATGACCGATGTAGTCCCAAATATTTATTTTGATGAACAACTTCATGAACATTCAAGCATTCAGTTATATGATTTCGAACATGAATATCAACATTGGCAATAAAAGATATTTCTGATTTTTCATAATTAATGACCTGTGCAGAAGCTTCACAATATCGCATGAATATAAATTTTAACTTGCAACTTTCCTCAACCGAAGATCTTGTGATGTCATCAGCAAGAACATATGAGAGATTTTCTGGTGCTCCCCACCAAACTTTAATTCCATGTATATGACATTTCGTTACCGATTCCTTTATCATATATGATAGAACTTCTGCACATATAACAAAAATATAGGGCGAAAGAGGATCTCCTTGGCGAAGACCTCTAGTTGGGGTCAGATGACCTGAAACTTGCCCATTAATATTAAAAATAAAAGTAAACTGAAGAAACACAGGCCACAATCATGTTAGAAAAATGTGATGGGAAGCAAAATTTACTAAGAATAACTCGTATAAAGGGCCATTCTACTCCATCATAAGCTTTGCTCATGTCTATATTTAGTGTTAATGCACCTTTTCTGCCATCCTTTTTGTTAATACAATATCGTCTAAAAAACGCTATTTGTATTTTATGATCTTTGCTATATTTTGTTAACGACAATTATAAACTTTATTTTAGCAAAACATAAATAGTTAAGTCTTTTATATATATAGTCACAAGTCTTTCTTAAAACACAAATAGATTTTAACATAAATTACAAATTGTTTGCTCATAAATAGTAATTTAGTTATTTTAAGAATAGTGTCAGATTAGATGTTAAAAACAAATAAAGTGTTACATAAGGTATTCAAGTAAAATTAGTTTGTTTTAGTATTAATAAAAATGTGTCTTATAAGAACATAGGTAATCAAACATTTTTAGTAAACCCATTAGTAACTAATTACTTCTTAAGTCAAACATTACTTATCTAGCATATACATTTTACAAGTAAACTTTCATGAACATTTTAATCTAAAATGAAAATGTATTCTACATCATTCCATGCATCATCCTAAGATTGCATATATCTTCGGGATCTTTGGAAAGATATGATGAATATTTTGTTTAGATTGTCACACTAGAATCATGGAAAGGTATGATCTAGATTTTGGTTAGATTTGATAAAAATTTGTGAAGATTTTTTGTCAGGTGTCTGCGGAACCAAACAGCTACACGGACGGAACCCACATTTTGGTTATGTCCCATTCGTGGTTTGTCTGGCCTTGGTTCCTATAAATAGCAAGCCACTACATGTTGTTTTAATCATCACTTACAAGTGTAACAACAACATACATTCTTTCATTCAACATTCATTATATCTAACTCATTCATATTTCATTTTAGTGAGCTTCGTTTGTAGCAAGAAGATCATAACACCATTTAAAGGCTTACAAGCTTCAACAAAGCGTTGCAAGACTTGTTAGTTATTCATAGTGTGAATTATTGGTATTGATACATGATTGTTATTATCAAACTATCATAAACCTTCTGTAGTGATCGGTTAGTATTTTAGTCCTCAAAATACATAGTGTGACGGGAGTAGTTGTACCCTTGTAAAAGAACTCGACATTTAGCTTTGTGTTTGAAATCTTGTGTAAGCTACATGTAAGGTTTTTTTCGCCGGATAAAGGAGCTTGTTGATTAGTGAAGGATACTCTCGAGTCGGATACTCGAGGAGTGGAGTAGGGCAAAGCAAAAGAGTCCTTGTAGACTGAACCACTATAAACCTTCGTGTTGTGGTTTGATCGTTTCTTTTTTACTTGCATATTACTTTTCGTTTATTATTTACATTAGTTAAATTCACATAAAGTTTTCAAAGTAAATTAATTTTAAAATGGTAAAACTATTCAACCCCCTTCTAGTTTTTCACAATTTTTTTTCTTAAGCCAATGGAGAACTTCAAAAGCTAATATTGCATTATCAGTGATCAAACGGTCTGAAACAAATGCTAATTAGTTTTCTTGAATTATGTGTGGCAAAATTGGTTTTATTCAATCAACTAGAACCTTGGAAATAATCTTAGCACATTACGCAAGCTAATGAGACGTAAATCTTTAAGAGACTAGTTTTGAAACCTTGGGGGATCAAAGTTATAAGAGTTTTATTAATGTTACGAGATAACACTCATGACTCAAAAAAAGAAGAGACCATATTAACTATTGTATTACTCGTGAAACACCAAAAGTTTTGATAAAACAACACAATCGTTCCATCAGGTCCTGGTGCCTTAGACGGGTCCGTTTGCATTAGCGCCTCATAAACCTCTAATGATGTAACACGCCTCTCAAGTGCTTGCCTTTGATCGTCTGTCAATCTTCGATTAATATCATTCATAGCAGATTCACAATCTTGTGGTGACGAGCTTGAAAAAAGTTCAGAGAAGTAGTCTGATGTAGCAATTCGTACTTTTTAGGTAATTAAATTAACAATTTACTTTTATTTATTGTTACTATTTTTTTTAATAAATACTTTCACGTACAATCAAGAAACTTCAATTGCGTGAGCTTTACTCGTAACCAACACAAGACTATGATGAGTCTACATGTTCTAAGCATTTTATTTTTCTAATAGTCATATTTTATATGAACTATTGCTATTTTACCATTTTATGTAAACTTTGTACTCTTTATGTATTACGCGTATTTGAACCACGTTAATAGGTTTTATCAACGTTTAACGCTCTCCGTTAAACTTATCACACATCTAATATATGTAGTTGGAGTATATTGACAAGTTTTAATATATTTGTAAGTATTACATTTTTACATTGCTCGATTTTAAGTTTCGTGACATAAGGACTTAACGTTGGTAATTGCCGAGACCAAACTACCCTATAATCCTAAAGTTATGCAAGATAACTCTTGCTTATTCTATTACCACATATATGGCATGCAAATAGCTTACACCAAGGCCATGTGGCCTTGATAAATCACCTCTTCCACTAGAACATGACACATAACTTACACTAGTTACAAGGTTACATAGTTATTAACACTTATCTTCATTTGATAAGATAAAAATTCACCAAATATCTATCTCAACCATCTTTGGTTCCTCTTGATGCCGTACAACATAAACAACCATACCACCATCATAGTTTTGATTCAAGCTTCAAGTTATCCTACCAAAGTGAAGGCCTAAGTGAGCTCTACAAAATCCAAGTATTGTTTTAGTGATCCTATGGTTGAATTTGTTGATATACAAGGGCTTAAGGGCTAAAGTTAGGAGTATTCTTAGGTGACTAATAAGGATTAGAATCAAGTTGGAAAAAGATGTTGGGATTACAAGTAATTAGTAAAAGTGTTGGTCATTTACTTTGGTAATATGTTGCTTAGTTGATAGGCTTATATTTTAGTAATTAGTCCAAGGTTCATGAAGTAAGCCCATGGGCCTTAGTGTAACAACCGTGGTTTTAGCAGGTTAGTCAAACTAATAGTGTTGATCTGATTAATTTTTGTTTGGTGGCTTAGGTGTTTTAATATGTTTTATGTGTGGGTTTAGTATTCGATCGCTTGTGTGTGAGTATCGTTATGTGTTTGTTGTGGTGTTGGATTCGGTGAAGTTCATTTCATTTACTTTTTCTGTCGTGGTAATGACTTTCGAGGTTTCTAGCATTTTCGTGTTAGTCATGTAATTTGGTTTGGTCAAGTGAAGGAGCGTTAATGATTTACGTTGTGTGTCGATTTTATGGTATATTTTAATAGAGCGTGAAAATTCTATTTTTGGAAACTTTGTTTTGAAAATGATAATTATTCGAGTTATCGCAAAATGAAGGATTATCACGTAAGATGTTAGATTTCGGTATAGGCTTTTATAAAATAACAAAACACAAGGTTTTAAATGTAATAATTAAAATTAATAAAAAAATAAAAAAATGATATACATATATATTAATAATCAATTATATAGGGTTTTTAAGAGAAAAAAAAAACCAATTTTAGTCCAATTATAATTCCTAACTAAAAGGGTTATCTAGAATAATCTTAGGGTACTATAAATACAAAACCAAAACACCCTCACCCCTTCTTTTTGGATGTATGTTCGACCCAAGGGAGAAAACAAAAAGAAAAAGTTAGGGTTTCATTATTTTGAAGAAAACAAGCTTAAGGTATGCCTAGTGATCCATAAATCGTTTAATTATTGTTTTGATTCATGTAACAAAGATATGGTGGATTAGGGTTTACTCTATAATATGTAATTCAATAATGTAAAACATCTTGGGATCATCTCATATACTAAAAACTTAAGTTGTCTTATAAATGTAAAGTGCTCACAATAAAAGTTTCATGAATTAAAAGTGAAATGTGGAGGCTTCATGCGTTAGTACATTGATTTAATAGTCATGCATAAGGGTAAGTACATAAGATTAGTGATTCGAGTAATTGAAAATTTTTGTACGGTACAAGGTAGTTTAAGCAACATCAAACTTAAGTTGTCTTATAAATGCAAAGTAATCACAATAAATGTTTCATGAATTAAAAGTGAAATTTGGAGGCTTCATGTGTTAGTACATTGATTTAATAGTCATGCATAAGGGTAAGTACATAAGATTAGTGAAGTAATCACAATAAATGTTTCATGAATTAAAAGTGAAATTTGGAGGCTTCATGTGTTAGTACATTAATTTAATAGTCATGCATAAGGGTAAGTACATAAGATTAGTGATTCGAGTAATTGAAAAAATTTGTACGGTACAAGGTAGTTTAAGCAACATCAAAAGTATATCAATTACACAATATTTGGTGACTTAATTTAATGTGCAAGAGGATTTGTGCACAAATTGTAGTATGATAAAAGGTAGTTTAAGCAACACGAAAAGTATATCTTTTATACTATCTAAAGATTGGAGTGCTTAATTTAATGCGCAAGAGGCATTGTGCACAAAAGTTTGTACGGTATAATATGCTTTGCATGAGGAATCATGCACAAAAGTTTGTACAGTACAACATGTTTCAAGCCATCTCTAAACCTTAAAGAATGCAAACCAAAAATGCCATGAATGCATAAATTAAACATACCAATTAGTGGTTTAGTCTTTTTATCTTCCCGTCCATGAGTTACAAATATTTTATCAACTATATAATGTGTCAAAAATCACACACAACAAACCATAACTTACTCCACACCACGTGCACATTGGGCTACAACTTATTATGGTGGTAAAGTAAGCATCATATCAACTTACTTATTTAGCATATTGATTTATATTATTTTATGTAAATTTCACGTGTATTTTGTGTGTGTGACAATGTAGGACATAAAGATGGTGCTTAGGAGGTTCGGTAGTAACGTCATCTTCTCTAATGATTTAAGAGATCCTACACATCGTTGTCTTATCAATTAAGTGGAGCATGCACAAAATTTTTTACTTTGATTGAAAATGCAATATATTGACTAACTGTATTTAAGTTACTAATGATCAACTATATCTAATTATTTTTTGTAGCACGTCAAGAAGCATTAAAGAAAGAGATCGAGAAGTCACAAAAATTGTATCAAGAACAAAATATGCAAATGGCCAATGAACAACAACGACAAAGACAATAACAACAAGAAAAACACCACGGCCACCGGTGGGATGAATATTTAGCATTCATATTAATAGTACGTTACAAATTAAACATGCAATATTTTACTTCATGTAATACCGCTAAATGGGCTAATACTATTGATTCGTTAGCAAGTAAGTTTATTGAAAATAATGTGACGAGCATTCAAATTTTTAGTCAATAATTATTACTACACTTTTTTTGTGCATTTTAATATTTTTGCTCTTAATGTAGTTTTTTGTCTTGCGGTGTGTTAATGTCACTTTCTTAATTAAACGTCTTAGAATATTGAGTGATTTTGATATTTGATATGATTGTGTAAATTATGTCGATGTTACATATTGAAAATGGTAGTATATAATAAAAATATAATAAAAATATCTTCACACTATCATCGTAACAATATGAGTCTTCTAAATCGAAGAAGTATATAAAGGAGAAGAAAATTGTATTTCAAATGTTATCCTACACCTATCACGAGCTAAGCATTATTCATTTGAGTTTGAGATCGTGCGATTCATGTCGTCATACTGTAAATACTTATAGTGAGTTACTAATAAATGCTCCAAATTCGATATTATAGTTTATATAAAAATGTTGTAATAATGCATTAATTAAAAAATAATTTATGTAACTTACTCATATTAAAAGATTATACATGAAAAGTCTCATTTAAATATAACATTTTGCAAAAAAAACCTCTTCACATTAAAGAAAGAGATGGAGAAAGCACGAAAATTGTATCAAGAACAAAACATGCAAAATGCCAATGAACAACAACGAAAAAGACAACAACAAGAAGAACAACAACAAGAACAACGCCACGGCCACCGGTGTCAATATAGATGAATACTAAGCATTCATATTAATAGTATGTTACAAATTAAACATTCAATATTTTACTATACGAATTATAATTTATTATACGAATTATAATATATACTCTTTATTATACTAATTACTTTAATGTTTGATGTTTTTATAGTTTTGTTAATTAAGGAAATTTGTTTCATAGTTTGCTTTTAATAATGTAATTTATTTGAACAACGAAGTCCGTCTTTCACAAAAAATGAGAGTTTCAAACATGAACCAAAAATTAGTCCCGAACATTTCGAAAGAAACAATTAGATCCAACCTGTGTGCATCGCATGGGTCCTGAGGCAGTCCAAACCTGTGTGCATCGCATGGGGATGAATATAAAAGGTCTCCAACATTAATGTCATCGCTTCATATTTAAAATAATTTATGTAACTTATACATATTAAAATATTACATGTGAAGAGACTCTTCTCAATGTAACATCTTGAAAAAAAAATCTCTTCAGATATACTCTTTTAATGTCAATAAACTATTTTAAATGTGTCCCATGCTTGTAAATGTGACACTATCACAACTTAGATATATAATGACGAAAATAAATGTCGAAGATTACGCTATAAAAACTTATATACTACCCATGTGCAACTCAATAAAGTATTTTAAATATGTATAAAGCTTAGCAGTGACACCATACAAATTAAATATAAAATGACGAAAATAAATGCCGAATATTACGTTATGAAAACTTCTATACAGCCCATGTGCATCGCACATATTTTAAATCTATGAAAACTTCAATATAACCCGTGTGCATCGCACGGGCATTGTTGACTATCATAAGAAATAGTTATAACTTAGCCGGATGTATTAATATTAGTTAGTTCCAATAAAAAATGATAGAGTCAATACCAAAATAAATAGACAAAAAATATTACGTAAAAAATACATCTTAAAAGATTACATGTCAATAAACTATTTTAAATACGTATCATGCTTACAAAATGTATGCTACCATGACAACTAATATATATATAATGACAAAAATACGTCTTGAATATAAAATGACAAAAATAAAAGATGGATATTAAACTTTGAAAACTTCAATACAGCTCATGTGCATCGCACGATAAAAATTAGTTTTTGACAATACTAAGAGTTAGAATTTCTAATGGTAAACAAAAACGATGCATCGCATGGGAAAGTGAGTTTTAGTACATCCGATTTAAACAGATAAATTAAAAAAGTTTGCTAAAATAATAAAATACGGCATATTAAAAATATCATATTGAATAATGAATAGAAAGGAAAAATTACATAATTTTGGCTCACAGTCGTTTTTAAATTATAATAACAAATATAAAAGTTGTTTGCATTACACGGGTCATGAGGCAGCCTGAGTTATATATTGTATTTTGAATGTTTGACTCGACCTCAATTAAAAGTAACGAACTAACGGCATCAACATTTTTCATGTCATGTTAACTGATGAGTGCTCAAACACTCATCATTTTTGGTCTAATCTGAACTGCAAAACATACAAAAATACTCAGAAATGCATCAAAATACTAAAAATATTTCAAAATTGTGTTTTATATGTTTTAGATGCAAAATGAGCAAAAACAGATGAAAAACGTACAAAATTTGCAAAATTGGCAGTTTCAGTCCCCCAACTTTCATAAAATTACAAAACTAGTCCCTGGATATTCAAAATATGGAAAATTATCACCAAAGGTCCTTTTGAAATCATAAGTTGTCATATTTAGTCCTTTGGTGAAAAATTGGAAAAGTTTTGGAAATTTACAGTTTGGTCCCTGGACTTTCAAACTTTGGCAGATTTGGTCCCTGGTGGGGTATTTTTGAAAATAAAATCATTTTGGGTCCTTGGGAAGTTACAAAAATCACATTTGATCCTTGAAAGAAAAGTTTGTGGAATTTACATGTTTGGTCCCTGGACTTTTGAAAATTGACACATTTGGTCCCCGGGAATTTTAAAATTGGAAAATATCATTTATGGTTTTTTGAATTGTGGAACATGGTATATTTCACCCTTTTGAGTAACTTTTTGAAAATAACATTTTCAGCCCCCAAGTTTCATTAGTTACAAAATTGGTCCATGAGGTTTTTTTACTAACAAAATAAACGGACCCTTAATATTTTCATTACCCAAAAACAAACAACCCAATCCCCTACTTGATCCACAGTCCACCCAGCCTACCAATACCCAAGCCCACCACCAAACCAGCCCATCTCCCCTTTAATACTTCCCCCCCCCCCCCCGTCTTTGACCAGTCAACACCCTCACCACTCACCCCTAACCTCCAGCCTTAACCTCCATTAACAACCCTAAATTCCAGCAACTTGTCTCCCCCCTCCTCACCAACTATCATAAATGCCCTCACCAACCCCCCTCCTCATAATTACCCTCACCAAATCCCACTCAACTCTGCCAAATACCAGTTCGCGCCAAAAATGTATTTGAACGGTGGGGATTGATTGAAGCAATCCAACGGCTGTGAAGGTGTGGGAAAGTCAAGAGAGACTCCAGGGTTTATAAAAAGAAAAGAAAAAGAAGAGAAAAAGTTGTAGTTAGTGTAGGATAGATAGTTAGCTTAAATTAGTGTCGATTTGATGTAATTTACTCTCTAAACTGTACTTTTTAGCTTAGAAAGTTTGTATTCTGACTTTGTAATGTAAGTTAAACTCAATTTGAATCATAATTTCAGTTTGTAATTCAAATGCAAGTTTATGGAATTTTTACCTTAAATCTCATTTAGCTTCAAAATTTGTTAAAACTGATTTTTCAGTGCTCCTTTACACTCACAATAGATAAATATTAGGCTTTCTTAAAGTTTTTCAAGAAAAGAAAAACAGTTTTAGGATTTAGAATTCAAAAGTGTTCAAAATTAAATAAATTAGCAAGAAAATTGAAAAGCAGAAAAAGAAGGAAGGAAAGGAGTAAAGATATATGAATGTGGTTTAGTGCCTCAAGGGAGGTTATAGGGCAGGTTATGCACCTTGGTTCTTGGTTTTGAATGCTCATAAGCTCTGTGTAAGCACTTTCCAATTTATTTTTATTCTACTGTAGCATAACTGAACCTGTGTTATTTGTTGGTTGTGAGCTTGTTTTGCATAATTGTTCTTGCATTTTGTCTTGTGTATAGTTTTTGTCCATTAGTTCTCATAAGTCACTCAGTTTCATAATTCCACTGTCCATTTTAGCTTAATTACTGAATCATAGGTTCTTAAGGTTTAATCTTATGTGTCTGTGTTTATCTAGGTTTAATATATTCTAGTAGACTTGTGTATCTCAGTTCCATAAGCTTAAATTGCCCAATTGTTTGAAAAACTCAAACAGATCACAGATATAGGGGTGTTTGGAAAAGGTTATTACACTGAGTTGTTGTTGTCATTAAAAGATAAAACTTGTTAGTTTTTTGTGCTTAAGTTCATCACAGTCCATATTGTCCATTTCTTTGGTCATTTATATCACAATAGTCAAAATCAAGGTTTAACTCACCCACTAGTTAACTGTTAAGAGTTTAGGATCCCAAATCATGCATATCAGTTAAAAAGTTGTTAATTTAGTTTGAGACAGTTGCATTATCGCTTTTTTTTTTATCACATTTAGTCATTTTTACTCAGTAGAAATCCAACAAAGTCAAATAAGCAAGTTTCATGGAAAAGTCAAATTTCATGATTTCAGGTTTTTCCAAAAACTCCAAGAATTTTTGTGATTTTTCTACTTAGATCTAGGACTTAAAACTTTCAGGTATTGTTGTCTACCACCTCATATTTGAGATCCCACACCCCTCTCATTTTTAGGAATTTTGTGTTGGGCCCCACACAAACCCAAACACAACTGCAGGGGGCATCACTCCCCTGCTGCAGCAGCTCAGCAAACCACCACCACCACTTTGGTGGTGGTTTCCGACCTCCTCAGTGGTCCACAGCCCCACACATTGGCTCATTTCAACCCCCCTCCTACTTGGCTTTCAAGTTTGACCAATGTTTTGAGCTTATGACCTGTGGACCCCACCTGAATAAGTCCATCTAATCTGTCCTACTTTTCAGTCCTCAAATAAGTATCCAAGTGCTTTTTGTTGGCTTATTAGCTTATATAGTGGACCCCATTTGCATTTTCTTGCTTAAACAAGTTCCCTCAACTTATTTAGGCCTGAATCCACCATAGTGGGTCCCACTTGATCTCATTTGAACTTATTTTCCCTCTTGGACAACTGTCACACTTTTTAGTTTGTAATCAGCTTATTTTTAAGTTATAAAAAACTTGTTTTCACAAAAGTTGTTAGTTTTTAGTTATAAAATAGGTTTGTAAAATAAAAACCAAGAAAAAACAATTTAATATTAAGTGATAGTTTCTATTTAATGTAATTTAATTTTAATTTTCATTTTTAAATTTTTATTAAGTACTTAGCTATTTTATATTTTTCTTAAATTCCTCTTATATTAAAGTATTTATAATAATTTTCTCAGATTTTTATTTTATCATTTAGTATTTATTAGAATTAATCTTAGTTTTATTAATTATTAATTAATAATTAGTTTTAAATAGCATAATTAGTTTTTATTAAGTAAAACCTAGTTTTTATATTTTTTCTAGCTTTTATATGTTATAAAATAATTTTAGGAATTTTTCCAAAATTTTCTAAGTCATTTAGGTATTATTAGTAATTTAAATTAGTTTAATTAGTTTAATTAATATAAATAGTTTTTAATTAATATAAAAACCACAAAAAGACAAAAATACATATTTTTTTTTAAAACTTGTTTTTAGTTATTTTATAATTTTAGAAAATTTATTTTCACATTTTTAGTGTTTAATCAATATTGTATTATATTTAAGTTATTTAAATATTAATAATTAGTAATTAAATAATTAAATAAGTGTAAAAATTTATTTTCTTTTTCTAAAAATTTTCTTTTACCTTTTAGTTTGTAAAAAAGTCATTTTCACCCCCTGGGTGTTTTCAGATTTCAGTTTTCACTTTTTATTTCATACGTTTACGTTTTACTTAAACGTAACGTACGCGTTTTTAGGTTTAAATCGTTTCTGATTTTTCCTAGCTTCCAGTCTTATTCATATAGCTTATTTAAGCTATTTCCTTGTAGATTCCTTAGTCAGATCACACACAAACCCTTTTCCTGTCCAAATTCACCCGATCACGAAACCGTTTTGATTACAATCCACACCTCGTCGGGACATAACGACCCGGGGAAACACTATACTTCCGCGGAGCATTGAGCCTTAGGAGTTTGACTTGTTTGACCACATCCGTGGTTGAATTTAGTTGACTGCTTTTGCCTCAATCAAAATTTGGCGCCGCTGCCGGGGAGGTTGTGTGCGTATCTAAACGGTTTTTCTAATTAGTGACTTTGGAATTCGTTCCATTGTACATTTATCCATCCTTTGTTCATATTTTCTTATTTTCAAAACAAAACCGTTCACGAAAACATTTTAAACTCAGTTTTCAACGAACACAAAAACATTTTCTTTCCTATTTGTATAAAATGTCTTTCCAAAAACCCAAAAATATTCACCTTTACTCTCTCACATCTTTGATTCTTCATCCCTACCCCTCCCAAACCATTTGATTCTTTCTATGTCTCATCCACACTTTCTGGTTTGCCAATGGTGTGGTAATCCTTATAATGGTGGCAATTGCCCAAGCTGTGGCATGGTAGAATCGGGAAACAGGTCTGTCTATAACCAGAATCCTTATTCTTACCATGACACGACTGATTCATTCCATCAGTTACCACACCATCAGTCTCAGCAGTTTTACTGTTGTGAGTACTGTGGTGGTTCACACTACAGTTATGATTGTTAATCGGGAAACACGCTTGTCTATGAGCAGTCTCCTGATAGCAATTGTAATTCTAGCACATACAACCCACAGCCACATCAGTTTTACTGTTGTGATTACTGTGGAGGTCCACACTCTAGCTCGGATTGTCAAACAAGGAATCCATTTCCTTGTAACAATTACGACTATTCGTTTTCAGACCCACCTCCACAGTACCAAATGATTCACACAACTCCTCATGATACTGAGCAAGACCTTTTACTAAAGGCTCTTGATATATTGAAAGAACTTAAGGAGGAGTTGGTTACTACACCGTTTCGAGACTCTCGTGAGAAATCTATGGCAGAATTACTTGCTGAGGAACGAGAGGCTAGAAACGAATTGAGTAGGGAAGAATTACTTGTCTTAGAACAAGCAGCTATAACTAGTGCCAAATTTTGTCAAGCTGCTCTTCTAGACTGTGATAATGAAGACACCCTTGATATCCTTCAATTTTATAAGGGTTCGTCTGATTCATCATTTGTGATGCCTCCTATTTAAAATCAGGGAGAAAATAATGAGATGGAAACATTAATAGCAGAAGATCAAATGGAACTTGTACAATCCATGAATGCTAGCTCCTCTCATCTCCCTCAGTCTGTTGTTATCACACCCGAAGTTCACACTCACTCTCTGAACATGGGGGATGAGCATCTTAGCACTGTTCCTAATAAGGAATCGGACGAATTAATAAAGTCTAGTGTTGAGATCCTTGTCCCAATCCCGAGAGAGTCACAAGGGACTTTTGATCAAGTGTGTGATATTCCTTCCACCCATGATAATCCAAATGATCAAATTGAGACTGTCTATGATTCTAGTGATGATTGTTTATCTTATGGAGACATTGAGTATGTTGATGCATCCCTTCCCCACTCCAATGTTGACTTTCTTCTCGAGGAGTTCGCCGATGAACTCACTCACACCAATCCACTTCCATCGGGAAGTGATGATGATCTCTTTGATTTCAAAGATGATATGGAGGAAGTCGAAGCATTCCTTGCTCTATATAGTTCAACTTCGTATGAAGTTGATGATAACTATCTTGATTCTGAGGGGGATATTCTGTTCCTTGAAAGTTTATTGAATGATGATCCATCACTCATTTCTTATCTCAATACCGGGCTTAGTGATTCACCCACTGATGAAAAGTCTTTATCTTATGGAGACATCAGTGACGTTGATGAAATATCTTCTGAGCCCACCATTGATCACCTTATCATTACTCCTACGGAGTATGATAACCCGGGGGGAGATACACTCAATCATGAGGATTTGCAAATTCCCACCCACCCTCCCGGGATATTTTTGAGCTTAACCCTTGAAATCCAAACTCAGGCTAATGAGCCTGTTCTCGAGGTTCCTTCCTCTCTTTTTCACTCCTTCAGGAATGAGGACACTATATTTGATCCCGGCATTTTCATGTATCATTATCTTGAGCCGGATACTTATCTCATCGGTGTGGAACTTTCACGTGCTTCAAATGTTTGTCCAAACATTTTGAATGAAAGTCCGATTGAGATTGTTTCTTCCACATCATGCTTCCCCAAGGACAATTGAATTTGGGGTCGAGTCAAGCTAGCGACTCGGTAAACAAAAACAGTAGCATGCTTATAGGGTTATCACCCTAAGTGTGGGGGAGTCCCCAATGCTATGGTTATAAGAGTGAAAAACAAAATGGTGTTTTCCACGCTTGCCTTGTAATGTTGCCCTTTTACGTTCAAAATGTCGGCATAATAGCCGGGACTTTGAATATTGAGGACAATATTCATGCTAAGTGTGGAGGGTATTCGCTATTCTAGCGAATTTTATCACATTTTACTATATAATACCCCCGTTTTAGCCAAAATTTCAAAAATTTTAAAAATTTTTCACTAGTGCTTCAAAATTTTTGTGGTAATCAGTCCGCCTTGTCTAACCGACAAAAGGGATTGGCTAGTCCAGGAGCAAACGGCTCTTGGTAAAGACATCTCAAATCCGTTTATGGCTTGCAATTTGCCCAAAATTGTATGGTTCCTCAACTCCCCATATCCCATAAAGCGAATGAGTTGGCTAGCCCACAAGATTATGGCTTGTGGTAAAGGCCGTGGAAAATCTATAATTGGTAATCAGCTCACCAAGATGTTGACTATTCCATCAAGAGCTGGCTAGTCCAGAAGCAAACGGCTTTTGGTAAAGACTACTCAAATCCGTTGACAGCTGGTGGTTTGCTCAAAATCACACGGTTATCAGGTGTGCCACAGTTCTTACACCTGGCTACTCCAGAAGTGATGGCTTTTGGTAAAGAGTTTAAAATCCATCAAGTTTTCAAAACAGTATTGCTAGGGACTAGCAATAGTTTAGTGTGTGGGATTGATGAGTGCTCAAACACTCATCATTTTTGGTCTAATCTGAACTGCAAAACATACAAAAACACTCAGAAATGCATCAAAATACTGAAAATATTTCAAAATTGTGTTTTATATGTTTTAGATGCAAAATGAGCAAAAACAGATGAAAAACGTACAAAGTTTGCAAAATTGGCAGTTTCAGTCCCCCAACTTTCATAAAATTACAAAACTAGTCCCTGGATATTCAAAATATGGAAAATTATCACCAAAGGTCCTTTTGAAATCATAAGTTGTCACATTTAGTCCTTTGGTGAAAAATTGGAAAAGTTTTAGAAATTTACAGTTTGGTCCCTAGAGTTTCAAACTTTGGCAGATTTGGTCCCTAGTGGGGTATTTTTGAAAATAAAATCATTTTGGGTCCTTGGGAAGTTACAAAAATCACATTTGATCCTTGAAAGAAAAGTTTGTGGAATTTACATGTTTGGTCCCTGGACTTTTGAAAATTGACACATTTGGTCCCCGAGAATTTTAAAATTGGAAAATATCATTTATGGTTTTTTTAATTGTGGAACATGGTATATTTCACCCTTTTGAGTAACTTTGTGAAAATAACATTTTCAGCCCCCAAGTTTCATTAATTACAAAATTGGTCCATGAGGTGTTTTTACTAACAAAATAAACGGACCCTTAATATTTTCATTACCCAAAAACAAACAACCCAATCCCCTACCTGATCCACAGTCCACCCAGCCCACCAATACCCAAGCCCACCACCAAACCAGCCCATCTCCCTTTTAATACTTCCCCCCCGTCTTTGACCAGTCAACACCCTCACCACTCACCCCTAACCTCCAGCCTTAACCTCCATTAACAACCCTAAATTCCAGCAACTTGTCTCCCCCCTCCTCACCAACTATCATAAATGCCCTCACCAACCCCCTCCTCATAATTACCCTCACCAAATCCCACTCAACTCTGCCAAATACCATTTCGCGCCAAAAATGTATTTGAACGGTGGGGATTGATTGAAGCAATCCAACGGCTGTGAAGGTGTGGGAAAGTCAAGAGAGACTCCAGGGTTTATAAAAAGAAAAGAAAAAGAAGAGAAAAAGTAGTAGTTAGTGTAGGATAGATAGTTAGCTTAAATTAGTGTCGATTTGATGTAATTTACTCTCTAAACTATACTTTTTAGCTTAGAAAGTTTGTATTCTGACTTTGTAATGTAAGTTAAACTCAATTTGAATCTTAATTTTAGTTTGTAATTCAAATGAAAGTTTATGGAATTTTTACCTTCAATCTCATTTAGCTTCAAAATTTGTTAAAACTGATTTTTCAGTGCTCCTTTACACTCACAATAGATAAATATTAGGCTTTCTTAAAGTTTTTCAAGAAAAGAAAAACAGTTTTAGGATTTAGAATTCAAAAGTGTTCAAAATCAAATAAGTTAGCAAGAAAATTGAAAAGCAGAAAAAGAAGAAGGAAAGGAGTAGAGAGATATGAATGTGGTTTAGTGCCTCAAGGGAGGTTATAGGGCAGGTTATGCACCTTGGTTCTTGGTTTTCAATGCTCATAAGCTCTGTGTAAGCACTTTCCAATTTATTTTTATTCTACTGTAGCATAACAGAACCTGTGCTTATTTGTTGGTTGTGAGCTTGTTTTGCATAATTGTTCTTGCATTTTGTCTTGTGTATAGTTTTTGTCCATTAGTTCTCATAAGTCACTCAGTTTCATAATTCCACTATCCATTTTAGCTTAATTACTGAATCATAGGTTCTTAAGGTTTAATCTTATGTGTCTGTGTTTATCTAGGTTTAATATATTCTAGTAGACTTGTGTATCTCAGTTCCATAAGCTTAAATTGCCCAATTGTTTGAAAAACTCAAACAGATCACAGATATAGGGGTGTTTGGAATAGGTTATTACACTGAGTTGTTGTTGTCATTAAAAGATAAAACTTTTTAGTTTTTTGTGCTTAAGTTCATCACAGTCCATATTGTCCATTTCTTTGGTCATTTATATCACAATAGTCAAAATCAAGGTTTAACTCACCCACTAGTTAACTGTTAAGAGTTTAGGATCCCAAATCATGCATATCAGTTAAAAAGTTGTTAATTTAGTTTGAGACAGTTGCATTATAGCTTTTTATATCACATTTAGTCATTTTTACTCAGTAGAAATCCAACAAAGTCAAATAAGCAAGTTTCATTGAAAAGTCAAATTTCATGATTTCAGGTTTTTCCAAAAACTCCAAGAATTTTTGTGATTTTTCTACTTAGATCTTGGACTTAAAACTTTCAGGTATTGTTGTCTACCACCACATATTTGAGATCCCACACCCCTCTCATTTTTAGGAATTTTGTGCTGGGCCCCACACAAACCCAAACACAACTGCAGGGGGCATCACTCCCCTGCTGCAGCAGCTCAGCAGACCACCACCACCACTTTGGTGGTGGTTTCTGACCTCCTCAATGGTCCACAGCCCCACACATTGGCTCATTTCAACCCCCCTCCTACTTGGCTTTCAAGTTTGACCAATGTTTTGAGCTTATGACCTGTGGACCCCACCTGAATAAGTCCATCTAATCTGTCCCACTTTTCAGTCCTCAAATAAGTATCCAAGTGCTTTTTGTTGGCTTATTAGCTTATATAGTGGACCCCACTTGCATTTTCTTGCTTAAACAAGTTCCCTCAACTTATTTAGGCCTGAATCCACCATAGTGGGTCCCACTTGATCTCATTTGAACTTATTTTCCCTCTTGGTCAACTGTGGTCAACTGTCACACTTTTTAGTTTGTAATCAGCTTATTTTTAAGTTATAAAAAACTTGTTTTCACAAAAGTTGTTAGTTTTTAGTTATAAAATAGGTTTGTAAAATAAAAATCAAGAAAAAACAATTTAATATTAAGTGATAGTTTCTATTTAATGTAATTTAATTTTAATTTTCATTTTTAAATTTTTACTAAGTACTTAGCTATTTCATATTTTTCTTAAATTCCTCTTATATTAAAATATTTATAATAATTTTCTCAGATTTTTATTTTATCATTTAGTATTTATTAGAATTAATCTTAATTTTATTAATTATTAATTATTAATTAATAATTAGTTTTAAATAGCATAATTAGTTTTTATTAAGTAAAACCTAGTTTTTATATTTTTTCTAGCTTTTATATGTTATAAAATAATTTTAGGAATTTTTCCATAATTTTCTAAGTCATTTAGGTATTATTAGTAATTTAAATTAGTTTAATTAGTTTAATTAATATAAATAGTTTTTAATTAATATAAAAACCACAAAAAGACAAAAATACATATTTTTATTTTTAAAACTTGTTTTTAGTTATTTTATAATTTTAGAAATTTTATTTTCACTTTTTTAGTGTTTAATCAATATTGTATTATATTTAAGTTATTTAAATATTAATAATTAGTAATAATTAGTAATTAATTAATATTAAATAATTAAATAAGTGTAAAAATTTATTTTCTTTTTCTAAAAATTTTCTTTTACCTTTTAGTTTGTTAAAAAGTCATTTTCACCCCCTGGGTGTTTTCAGATTTCAGTTTTCACTTTTTATTTCGTACGTTTATGTTTTATTTAAACGTAACGTACGTGTTTTTAGGTTTAAATCGTTTCTGGTTTTTCCTAGCTTCCAGTCTTATTCATATAGCTTATTTAAGCTATTTCCTTGTAGATTCCTTAGTCAGATCACACACAAACCCTTTTCCTGTCCAAATTCACCCGATCACGAAACCGTTTTGATTACAATCCACACCTCGTCGGGACATAACGACCCGGGGAAACACTATACTTCTGCGGAGCATTGAGCCTTAGGAGTTTTACTTGTTTGACCACATCTGTGGTTGAATTTAGTTGACTGCTTTTGCCTCAAACATTAACAAACACAACTTAGAAACTTATTGACCAACAAAATCCATCCATGACCAAAATGACGAAAATTAGTGTTGAACAATACGCAATGAACATTTAGATCGAGCCCATGTGCATCCCACGGGTCTGAATGACTAGTTATTTAGTAATGTTATGATGATTGGTGAAAGAATTAGGGTTTAAAACATGTGAATTAATGAGTTAGGGTTTGACATATTTTTAGGGTTGTAGTAAAACAAAGTTATTTAATAGACAGTAATGAGTTAATACATGAATCTTGAGTCTAAATTGTAGTTCAGAGATCTTACTTTCCAAAAATTCTGGCCACGATCGATTTCGAGGTCGGGAAGCCAGTCTAATTATTTTTTCGAGTAAAGGTGTCAAAGCTGTTAAACCGGGACAAATTTAGGGTAAAAGTAAAGAGGTCAAACGTGGGTTTGAAAGTGTAATTAGGGGTAGCCCTTCTGGAGAAGTTGAGTTCTATGTGACCTTTGACTTCCATGCGAAGGGTAGACGTCAATAAGTTGTGCAAGTATGTTTCTTAGATCAAAAAGTTTTGGTATGCATGCAGATCTGAATCTTGATAGTTTTAGTGTTTGATTTTCCAAAGGGTAGTTGTATGTGTTTTTAGTTTATGGCCTTCTGAGAGTAGCTTGTATGCTCATGAGGGACCATGGTTTATTTTTGGTGTAAGTTGTGGAGTTTATTTTGTCATGATTTTATCTAGGTAAAAGTACCACAAAAATATGTGTTTTCTAATAAAATATATACAAGGGATTTAGTGAGTGAAAGTGATTAGTAGCTTTGGGTATGGATTCGGGGTGATCCATGGTGGTTAACATAACCCTTATACATCCATCATATGTGTGTTACATGGACTTGAAGTTTTAGTGTAGGATAGTAACTAAGTCTCAAACATGATGATACAAGTGTTTTGTGTGGCGTATGGTATAAGAGAGGAAGAAGAAGAAAGAAAACTTGGAACCTTGATAGAGTAAATGATATGTTAGATTAGAAAGAATGAGAAGGTCCAACCCTCTCCACATGTGGAGAGGGGTATTTATAGTGTCTTACAAAAAAGATAAAAACGCCCACACCCGGGCTGTGGATCAGGCATACAGTGGGTAAAGACCCGTCCTTCTTCCACGATGTTACTTAAACTAATTCTAACTAATACGAGCTAACTTAATGCTATTACAATATTTAGGTGACCGAGTCTTTCATAGGAATATTTGTATTCCTAACAATCTCCCCCTAAGTGAGGTCACCTTGGAAATTAAGCTCCTTGATCTTCAAGTATTCCTTAGTCTTTGTAGCTCGTAGGTTCTGATTCTTCACTTTTCAGCACACTTTGTACTTCAAGCAATGAACTTGTGATTTGAAGTTCCTTTGGAGTGTTTGTGATCTTTGAGCTTCTTTGAGATCATCTGCCACAGTAAATCTCCAAGCTCATCCTTAGTCGTATTGCCTTCGGGTGATGTTGTGACTTTGGGACCATCATGCTCACACCCTTCTGGATCAGGAGAATTTTCATCAGAGTTGCGAAAACGTTGTTGGTAGTCTCTCAGCAGTTGTTGTAGTAAGTCTCTCATCATTCATGATCATCATTGATAGCGCGTAGGATATGTGAGCATGAGGTATGGATTGACCCGATTCAGCTAGAAATAGGAACCATCAACGCCATCTTTATATGTGTCCCTGAAATAAAACAGTTAGCAATAAAGATGGAGAACGAATATGGCTTTGTCATTCGTTCTGCGAGGACAGACTACCCTCCGGTTTTGTGAAAACCGACCTGTGATCAGGTAGAGACTCTTTTAAAGAAGACTCTCCTTGACAGGAATTTCCAGCTTGTAGTAAAGAATTTTCCAAAGAATCCACTTCGGAATCTTCATCTAAGCATGTTCTCATACCGGAACGTCTCAAAGCAAACAACACGATAGAGTGAATTGGTGAATTGATATTCACGGATTGATGAGAAATTGATTTATAGAAATCACTCGCGTGTCATATGATAAACATTTTTGAGACACGACGAGCATTTTATATTTTGAATCACATTTCCATCAAAAATACTTTTGTTTGAAAGATTTTACACAATCAATGTGCTCGAAAGTTAGTTTGTGAGCACATTGAGAGGTTTTTGCAAAAGTATCCGTCAATCCATATCCTGGAACAAGTTTGATTCAATGTTGAATCGCACCATTGTTGCTTTCCAGTTGTCACTTGATCATTGATCCAAGATGGATCTCACATGTCACCTACCAAGAGCTTGAGTGATGATCGCTCTATAAGGATTTCCATCTTCATTGTGAATATTTTCATATCACTCGGATGTTCTGGCAATACCACAAGGATAATGCGTAGGACTCTAAATATTTTATCTTACTTTCCACATTGTGTGAAACAATAAGCATATGTGGAAGTGTGTCCTATTGAGATTTATGGATGATCTTATGGCTCTAGACTCAATAGTGCGTTTTGATCCGCTCCTAGAGACTGGGGAGGCGTCTCCTGTTTAGGTATCAACATAGCTCGCAATGAGCGGTCGATACATTGCACAGGGTTCCCCGTGAGAATGAAACAATCTCTTTTAAGAGAACTTGAGTGGTTGGGAAGTTTAGTGCAGTGCGTCACTGGGTCCATGATGTCTTGTCTTCAATACCAGTGTCACCTTAGTAACCACTAGTAGCATATGAAGTTGAACCCGGTTTCTGCCCTAAGGTTGAATATTTGGAGGGCTATTTATTTTCACCCTTTCTCATTTCATTTCTTTTTCATTCTTCAACCCCTTCAGTGCTTACCGAGACTTCATCACTAGAATCTTGTTGGGTTTGTTCCAGTCCTAGCTCTATCTCAGTCCGCACCCTTCCCTTTCTCACTTTTCTCCTTTTTTCAATCATTCCTAAGGACTTCTAATCTATCTATGGATTGTCCCTGGGAAGATCCTTCCAGTTCTGGTGGATCATGGGAACTCATACCTAACCGTAACCATCCTTATAACTCTATGCATAAAGATAAATGGTCGGTCTTTGGTATTACTTCCACAAACGCCTTTTGCTCCCCCTCAATATGTGCATCGATATTCGAAAGAGTTTGGCACATATGTGGGAGCCTATTTATTGAGTCCAAAAGATCACATTTGATTATCAGATTTCATATTTAAATCACATTCTCTCCCCCGATCAAAAATTTCAAATCTTTTGAGATTTTGGATCTCAATTGATTTAAATAAGTTAGAAAGCTTTTGGGAGAGAAATGCGGTTAGTTTTAGTATTTTCTGATAAGAGGAACCTTTTCCTTGCCCCCCCCCCCCCTCAATCTGTGAGGGAGGTTGTTATGTGTCTGATTTGATGAGTTTACAAAATATTTGAAGTTTTAACGAAAACTCTTTGAAAATTTCTCATTCTGACACATAACCATCACAAAGTGTATTGTTGCTTATTTTGTACAAAGTGTGGAGAGTTTTGATGATACATAAAATTTTGAGAAATCACTCTCCCCCTCAATCAATGACAGATGTTAAAGCTTAAATAAATGATGTCATTAATTGAGTGAAAAATTTTATCAAAATTTTGAATTCAATTTGATTTTCAATCAAAATCTCATGGTACCACCAAGTTTTGCACAACTACTTTCCGGAAAAATCATAGAAGGGAAAGTATTGGCGATAAAAAGAAGATTTCTCTTCTTTATCAAGAAATAATGCACTGAAGCGTACATTAGATCGAGTAAACATGGATATAAAGTAATCCATGCCCAGGTGAACTTCACCCGGTAAAAGGAACAACCGTCTTTTTGGTGACGTGTTTTCCCCATTTTGAAAAACGGGTTGCTATCTGAAGTAATAGCAAGCCATAATTTTAAGTCCGGGTTACAGCCTGAAATGACTGTAAGCCATAGTTTAAGAAGAGTATTTTGAGATACGACATGTTTTAGAAAAAAACAACTTTATTTGAGAACCGATAAACTCTTGCTCAAGCATATGTATGATTCCGTGTCATTGTTGAATGACATTTCTAAAAACGTACATAATATTGATTACACAAGAGACATGTCGTGAGAAGAGTCTTTTTGGATTTTAATGATTTTTCAGATTTTTATGGTTTTTATAGGTTTTATAATTTTCTATTTTTCTTTTTGATTTAAGTTATGTACAAGGATATGTGAAGCCAATCCTTCAATCATCATTCTCTTCCTGGAGTGACTTAAGAGTTTCTGGAGTGAGGCTCTTCACTCTAAGTCGTGGAAGAATGAACTAAAATCTTTCTCGAGAAAGAGCCTTTGTATATATATCAGCCAGCTGAAACTCTGTCCTCACAAAGTAGAGTTCCACTCTCCCTTTCTCCACTTTTTCTCTGATGAAGTGATGGCGAATGTCAATATGCTTGGCTCTGGAGTGCTGGACGTTGTTGCAACACAGGGCAATGGCACTTTTTTTTTATCACAATACATTGGGATTTTGTTGAAGTTATACCCATAATCTGATAACTGCGATCTCATCAACAAAATTTGAGCACAGCACGAGGACATGGCAATGTACTCAGCTTCGGTGGATGATATCGAAGTGCACATCTGCTTTTTGGATGACCAGCTGACAAGTTTCTCACCCAAGAATTGAGCACCTCCGGAAGTACTTCTGCGAGTATCTTGACACCCCGCATGATCAGAATCAGAGTAGGCCGTAAGAGCCATTGCATTGTCTTTAGGGTACCAAAGACCCATGTGAATTTTCCCTTGGAGATACCTGAATATTCTCTTGACTGCTTCCAAGTGCTTTTTGGTGGGCTTGGATTGATATCTAGCACACATGCATACAGCGAAAAGAAGGTCTGGCCTACTTGCTGTGAGGTACATGAGAGATCCAATCATGCTTCTGTATTTGGTCTGATCAACGGGTACTCCTGCTGAGTCGTCATCAAGTTTGGATCTTTCAACAATGGGTGTATCAACCGTGTCACTTGAATCAAAACCAAACTTCTTAAAGATGTCACTAGCATACTTGGCTTGATTAATAAAGATGCCGCTCGGGTTTTGTGAGATCTGTAACCCCAAGAAGAAAGAAATTTGTCCCATCATAGACATTTGAAACTTGGAACTCATTTCCTTAGCAAACCGATCACATTCATTGGAGTCTGACGACGCAAAGATAATATCATCAACATAGATTTGAACGTGAAGTAGGTTGTTTCCAGTCTTCCTAGTGAACAAAGTAGGATCAACTACACCCTTGGTAAATTGATTTGCAAGGAGAAACTTGGATAGTGTGTCGTACCAAGCTCTCGGCGCCTGTTTGAGACCATAGAGTGCCTTCTTTAAGCAATATACATGATTTGGTCTTTCTGGGTCCACGAAACCTTTAGGCTGAGTAACATAAACCACCTCTTTTAAGTCCCCATTCAGGAAGGCAATCTTAACATCCATTTGATAAACAATCATGTTACTGCTGGCAACATTGGCAAGAAAGATTCTAATGGCCTCGATACAAGCGACAGGTGCAAACGATTCTTCAAAGTCAATACCCTCTTGTTGACTGTATCCCTTAGTAACTAATCGAGCCTTGTTTTTCAACACATCACCATGCTCATCTAGCTTAACTTTGAAAATCCATTTGAGAGCAATGATCATTGCGCATTCAGGTGGTGGTACTAATTCCCATACATCAAGACGATCAAACTCATGGATTTCTTCTTGCATTGCAGTGAACCAAGATACTTTTGTTAGAGCATCCTTGAAGTCTTTGGGTTCGACTTTGGACAAGACGGAGTTGAAGAAGCACCACAAGGCATCAGTGGCAAGTTGTTTTCTTGTGGACACAGGTCATGAGGGATTTCCTATGATGTTGTCAATGGGGTGATCATTAGTCCATTTTCTGAGATGTTCATGAGGTTGAGGATAGTGAACTGATATAGCACTATTCTGAGGAAGATGTTTCGTTGGAGGATTCAGGTGCAAAAACATTTTCATATGGTTCTTCCTCAGGTGGTGCAAAAGGATTGAATATTTGATTCATTTTGAGAGCTGCTACATTCTGGTGCATCCAGATCAAGAGAGATGAAGGTAGATGGACCATTTGTGTCATGAGGTGCATTCACAGCGGTAATATTGGGTTCAGTAGCCGGCTGTACCGGTTCACGAGGTGGCTGTGACTCGAAGTACTCATCAAACATAGGATCAAATAATGTTTTCAATTCTTCACTCGTGGGAGGAACATAAGGAGCGACATGGTTGGAGTTTTGTACAAGTCCCAAACTTATTGGTCTAGGAGATAAAAGATTATGCGAGGGTCCAGAACTGGTGTGTCCTGAAGCCGTATGCTCTGTCAGCTCATCAAACGTGACATGGATTGTTTCCATGATTTGTCGGGTTCTTTTGTTGTAGATTCGGTACCCTTTTCGATTTGGCGCATATCCGACGAATACCCCAATATCAGCCTTAGCTTTAAGCTTTCCTAAGTCTTCACTATCGTTAGTTGGATAGCACAGGGCACCAAACACACGAAGAAAAGATAGATCAGGCTTTTTGAGATGCACCAGCTCATAAGGTGTCTTGTTATGGAGAGGATGTATCAATGACCGATTTTGAGTGTAACATGCAGTAGCTATAGCTTCAGCCCATAGAAACATTGGTGTCTTTGAGAATATCAGCATAGTGCGAGCAGCTTCAACTAGTGTGCGATTCCATCTTTCAACGACTCCATTTAGTTGAGGAGTTCGAGGAATACTCTTCTAATGACTGATGCCGATACTTTCATAGAATTGAGTGAGTTGTTGGTTAACAAACTCAGTTCCATTGTCAGTGCGAATGATTCTAATAGTTTTGTTGAGCCTTACTTGCAACTGCTTGATGATTTTGATAATGCTATCGAGAGTTTCATCCTTGGATCTTAAAAACTTCACCCATGTGAATCATGAGTAGTCATCCACAATAACAAGAATATATCTTTTCCCATTGAAGCTTTGCACTCTCATGGGTCCGCACAGATCCATGTGTAGGGTATGAAGCACTTCAGTGTTGGAGTTGGTGGGTTTTGGTTTGTGAGTGTGTTTCTTGCTTTTACCCAATTGACATGCTGAGCAAAGATGATCTTTTTCATACTTTAATCTGGGCATACCTCGAACAAGATATTTGCAAGAAAGTTCATTAATGGTGCCGAAGTTTAAATGGTTCAAACATCGATGCCATAACCATGATTTGTTCTTAGACGCCTTAGAGAGTAAGCAAATAGGGGAGGACCGCATCATGTCTTCGATGGAGATAGTATACAAATTGGTACCACGACTTCCCTTAAAGAGATCAACTCCATCCAATTCTCTAACAAAACATGTGTGTTTTCTAAAGGCCACTTCGAGATCAGAGTCATAGAATTGTCTTACTGAAAATAGATTATGCCCAAGTCCTTCCACATAATAAACTCTGGATATCACGCTGTCACCAAACACATAATCACCATACCCCATAATTGCACCAAAGTGGTCGTTTCCGAATCTAACTGTCCCGATAAACTTTTTCAAGAAATTTCTGAGCCGAGAGCGATCCCTAGTCATATGTTTTGAGCAGCCTGAGTCCAAATACCACAGGAGGATTTGTACGACCTGCATTTGAAACCAGACAGATATGGATAACTGAAAAATATGGATCCCCAAGTGTAATTGGGATCCAATTGGTTAGCATAAGTATACTTAAGAGATGCAGGATTAGTATTTTCATTGTCACTCACATATGAACCGATATTAGTGGACGCTACTGACTTAATATCAAGGCATTGAGTCACTAAAGGGAATTTTCTACCAGTAGCCTTCCATTTCTTAACCGCTAAAGACTTAGGGTCGGGCATATTTGTCAATGGGCACTGGCTACCTAAAGTGAACTTTCTTCCAGTAGGTTTCCACTGATATCTTACATTGGTAAAAACTTTTCCTGTTGCTTTCCAAGTATGGTTTTCCAGTTTGTGCGTCTTAGCATACTTGACTAAGGATTTATAAAAGGAATTCAAAAATGACACAACACATTCATCATGATTACGAGAAATTAAACAACCATTACAAGTCTTACAAGTAGCATTAGAATTCGAATTAATTACAGTATGCTTAACGCAAATACTAGAATCAACACAATTCATTTCACTCAAATCAGTCTTATTGTTCCTAAGGTGCTATTCTACTTTCTTCCCTTGATCACTCTTAGCAGGCGAAGTCCTATCATTCCTTGTATTGCCTTTAGGCTTTGACCCGCTAGTTTTAGTGACATTGATTACTCTTGTAGAATTGACGATGGGAACATTAGATTGTTGCATAGTTGTTAGGTTTCTATGTGGTGATGTGCTATGATCAGAACTAGCCAAAGGTATATACAACGTAACATGCTTCTTCAAATTCCTAGATGTGGATGTGCCATTTCTATCACGCATGTTGGGAATCTTGGGACATATACCTATGGCATATTTTAACAACTCTTGTGACCGTTTAGTGAGAAAGCAAACATCCGATAAGGAGTTATCAGATGGTCTCACCATTCTATCTTCTTCAATGGTTTCACGAGTCATGTCAAGGGAGTTCTTAAGATGTCTAAGGTAATCACTATGGACTAGCTCATTGTTCTTAAGAGTAAGAGGAATAAAAACACCTTCACATGCATATTTTTTACATTTACAAACCACAGAATTGATATTGTCACTTCCAATAATCGGCATTTTCCCTTTCACCTTTGTCTTTTGATTCTCAATTTCATTAAGCAAGGAAGTTATCTTTTCATTGGTTTTATCACGAGTGATCTTAATAGAGTCATATAACTCTTTGTAATGTTGTTTAACTTTAGAATTTTCAGCTTGAAAGCCATCATTTTCTTGTCTAAGTAAGCTGATTGTGTTATGAAGTTGAAAGTTATGAGAATCTGCAGACATTGGTTTATGGGTGTTGATCACATCATTCATGGGAGACTTCAATTGGGCAATTTGAGCCCTCAATAACCGGATCGTGTTCGTGTGAGCTTGAATTTTTTCATCCCTTTTTGCTAATTCAAAATATGCATCAAATTCCGGAGCATCAGAAGATGTCTTGGCCTTTGATATTTTCATTTTTTCTTCTAAATGTTGATATTTAATTGTAAGTTAAGATTATCAACTTTTAGTTTAGAAAGATGCTTAACCAAGTTGTCATGATCATCATTTTGAATTTTTTTCATGCAATTTCAAATTCTCCCCCTCAAGCTCAACAACACGATTGTGAGGGTTATTCAAAGCAATAGACATTTCATGAAACTGACAAGCATTAAGTGAAGAATCTGTAGCAGTATAGAACACATCTTGTGTAATACATTTAGCAATCAAATTGTCATTCATGATGAGAATATTTTTCCTGGCAATTTCAATATGTTGAAGATCTATCGCATTTTTTTTACACAGATTTTCCACATTTTTAAACACTTCTTTAATTTCCTTTAGCTCAACATCAAGGGATTGTCATAAACCCTCAAAGTGTTCTTTGATTAGTTTAAAAAATGGGATGACTTCAGTTAAGTAACACTCTTTGTTTAGCTCAAATCCCCGTTCACCTTCAGTGATTCCCGTTGGTGTGATTCTCTTTTTGCATGTTTTATCAAAATCAATGAACATTTGACAAAGGACATATATGCTAATAAGAGTTTTACATTACGTGGGATGTAACAACTGAACTAAGTGCATTGGTGTATTGGGGTGGGGGTCACTAGTACAAAAACGACCTATGGTCACACATGGTCGATTTGGAACAACCACACATTCAAATATTTGTGTGGCTGAAGGTAGGTAAATTGACAGCATTTATGAATTAGTCACACATGAGCATTTCGAATGTGTGACCATAAGACCTCTATTGCAACACAATCGACCCTTATGTGACTAAACGTAACTGGTGATTTTATTCCAGATCATTTAGTCACATATGCATTTGGAACGTGTGACAAATACAAGTAACCTTGATGCCATATATGGTCACACTAAACTTATAGTCACATTTGCTTCTAATAGTATGACCAAATGCCATATACGGTCACACAAAACAATTTGTCACACTTTATTTAAGTGTAGCCAAAATCCAGTACATATAGTCACATAAACAGTTTGTCACACATTATTTAAGTGTAGCCAAAACATGATTTGTGTGACTAAATGTTCACAAAGGCCACACAAAAACCCAATTCATGTGGCAAGTGGATGATCAATAGTCACACAAAATACACATTCCTTCACTTTAAATAGCATATGGTCACACTTATTAACACTTTTGGTCACTTGATGGTTAGTTGTATGTGACTAAATACACTCCCAAAAACATGCTTTGTGTGACTAAATGTTAGTAAAGGCCACACAAAAACCAAATTCATGTGGCAAGTGGATGATCAATAGTCACACAAAATACACATTATTTCACTTTAAATAGCATATGGTCACACTTATTAACACTTTTGGTCACTTGATGGTTAGTTGTATATGACTAAATACACTCCCAAAAACATGCTTTGTGTGACTAAATGTTACCAAAGGCCACTCAAAAACCAAATTCAAGTGGCAAGTGGATGATCAATAGTCATACAAACTACACATTCCTTCACTTTAAACAGCATATGGTCACACTTATTAACAGTTTTGGTCACTTGATGGTTAGTTGTATGTGACTAAATTCACTCCCAAAAACATGCTTTGTGTGACTAAATGTTACCAAAGGCCACACAAAAACCAAATTCATGTGGCAAGTGGATGATCAATAGTCACACAAAATATACATTCCTTCACTTTAAACAGCATATGGTCACACTTATTAACACTTTTGGTCACTTGATGGTTAGTTGTATGTGACTAAATTCACTCCCAAAAACATGCTTTGTGTGACTAAATGTTACCAAAGGCCACACAAAAACGAAATTCATGTGGCAAGTGGATGATCAATAGTCACACAAAATACACATTCCTTCACTTTAAACAACATATGGTCACACTTATTAACACTTTTGGTCACTTGATGGTTAGTTGTATGTGACTAAATACACTCCCAAAAACATGCTTTGTGTGACTAAATGTTAGTAAAGGCCACACAAAAACCAAATTAATGTGGCAATTGGATGATCAATAGTCACACAGAACACACATTCATTAACTTTAAACATCATATGGTCACACTTATTAACACTCTTGGTCACTTTATGGCTAGTTATATGAGAGTAAATACACTCCCAAAACCATGGTTTGTGTGACTAAATATTACCAAAGGCCACACAAAAACCTAATTCATGTGGCAATTGGATGATCAATAGTCATAAAAAATACACATTCCTTGACTTTAAACAACATATATGGTCACAGTTACTAACAATTTTGGTCACTTTATGGTTAGTTGTGTGTGACTAAATACCCAAAAGAAACATGCATTAATTTTTGTGAATAAATGTTACAGAACGGCACACAAATATCAATTTCATGTTGTAATTGGATGAACAATAGTCACACAAAATACGCATAAATAATAGCTCAAACATTTTTTGTTTGCTTAATTAAGGTAAATTTATTAAGAAAGTGAGCCATAAAGGCAATGTTACATGAAACAACAACCAAACAAAACTATACAGCCATAACATAACACAAACACCTAAATACATTGGACAATTCCCAAGCTCTTATTACATAACATGGTTCACTTGGATTTTCGTATAACAACACCTCCACAGTCGGTTTGATAGTAGTCAGTTCGTGATTCGTTACCCAAGTAACGTCGATCCACACGTGGCAATATGTTATCATTGTGCTGGTGAATGACGATACTAAATTCCTAATCGACTTCATCATACTTATCTATGTAATTCTTGGGAGGTGTCTTAAACACAATAGACAATTTTTTATCTAACTGGTCTTGCACATAAAACACTTGTCGTGCTTGTGAGGCTAATATGAACGGATCAACCTTGTGGCCTAAATTATTCAGGTCAACCAATGTATACCCAAGAATAGTATCGCGTTTCACACCACCTTTGCGATTAACCCAATCACATTTGAAAAGAGGAATTTGCCTGTAACGATAATCTAGCTCCCATATCTCTTGCAAAACCCCATAATAAAACGCTTGCCTTGTGGTTGCAACTTCTTTAGATATGTGCATATCTAATGCCATAACACTAACCCCACTGTTTTGGTAAACTTTGCCTTCATGACATTTCGTACGAAAGGTATACCCATTGATGATATATGCATCGTATTTCACTACGCTGGCGCGTGGTCAATACGAAAGGTATACCCATTGATGATACACTTTCTTTGTCGATGTTCAACTCTCTCTCAACCTGAATTTCATTACAAGTTGGAAGGATTTAGTATGGCATCCTAATTACATTCCCAAACACACATTCATTCTATATCTGGCAGTGAAAACTAAACTATGTATGGCAGTGAAAAAAAAAGTCAATTATAAATAGCATAAGATTAATTACCTCTTTGCGTAACCACTTAGCAAAAGATTTAGTGTATTCATTCTCCAGAAATGCCATTCGTTTACTCGGGTTTTGTGTTTTCAAAACCTGCTTGTGTCGCCTGAAACAATGTGTTTGATTATTATATTTGATAGATCATTTTAAGTAAGGAAATAGACATGTTTTATTAAAACTTACTCTATATACGGTACAATTTCATCTGTATTATGTATTATATACAAATGTGCTTTCTGAAAGAGTTCCGCAGAAACTTCACTTGATTTGCCGGCCGACAATGGCTTTCCGTCCTCATTTTCACCAGTTTCATGTTTATCATGTGGGAGACCAATAGTTTCCATGGATTTATGATATTCGCTAAAAAAACTCTATTATTTCTTCCGCAATAGTCTCTTCAGCAATGCATCCTTCTGGTCTATTCCTGTTTCGCACATGTCCTTTAATAACCTTCATACATCTTTCGAATGGATACATCCACCTAAAGCATATGGGACCACATAATTTGACCTCCCTAGTAAGGTGCACAGTCAAGTGTATCATAATATCAAAAAAAGATGGAGGAAAGAACTTCTCGAGTAGGTAGAGTGTCACTACCAGTTCTGCTTGCTTATTATCTAGTTGTTGCGATATTATTTCTATGCTACATATCGATTTAGAGAAAAAGCAAAACCTGATAATAGCATATCGTGTGGGTGAGTGCATGATTGAACGTCATGCGATTTTAGGCCAATGAGCTTCCTATCCTTTAGGCTGACCAAACTAGAGAAATTTGAACAATAGCCTTGAGGTACCCTGATGTTGTGCAACATATAACAAAAAATGTCTTTTTCAGCATTACTTAATGTGTAACCTGCTGGAGGTAGTGTTGTACCATCTTGTTCTTGCCTAGCAAACAACTCTTGTTTTACCCCCAACTAAGCCAGATCCAATCGAGCATTCAGTCCATCTTTCGTCTTTCCTGGAACATGTAGCAAAGTTCCGACGAGGCTCTCAGCAACATTCTTTTCCACCTGCATAAAATCAATACAATGTGGAACAGAATTATGCCTCCAATACCTAAGTTTTCGGTACCAAATGTTGAATTTCTTCCAATACGCACCGTTTTGTCCGTTTACTTGGCTTGAACAACTCTCTTCGTCTGTTGTGTTTCTTTTATGCTTTTTAATCTTCCCACCTCTGCCTCCCGTATGTTCTTGGTTTTTTGATGCATTATTGTTTGTTCATTTTCCTTTTCGCCACTTATTTTCAATATGTTGTACCTCGTTGTATATTTGTTCCCCGGTCATTGGAGTTGGAGCCGGGAGAAAATCTGGTTGTCCATTAAATGCCTTCCTTTGCCTTCGGAACGGATGGTCATATGGTAGATATCGTCTGTGTCCAACATAACTTTGCTTGGATGAGGCAGAAAGTCTAACACTGTTTGTATCTTTCCCGCAAACCACACATCCTTTGAATCCACTGTACGGGCATCCACATAGTGTACCAACTGCAGGGTAATCATTTATTGTCCATAACACAACGGCACGTAGCTTAAAGTAATCTTTTGTGGATGCATCATATGTATGAACCCCTTTTTCGAATAAGGTGTACAGATCATCTACCAACGGTTCTAAAAACACATCGATATCATTTCCCGGGTATCCCGATATTAATACCGAAAGATTGATAAACTTTCTTTTCATACACAACCATGGAGGAAGGTTGTATATGACAGTTAAAACTGGCCATACACTGTGATGCCTATTTCCTGTGTGTATGTCAACCTCATCAGCCGATATTCCCAGCCGTATATTTCTTGGATCTTCAGCAATTTTTGGGAATTTTTCATCTATGGTATGCCATGCCTATGAATCTGCGGTGTGACGTAACACACCGTCGGTTATGTGTCTTCTCATCCACCTTCCATCTTGATAACACACCGTCGGTTAAATAGTCGTTGCAGTCTTGGTATAATTGGAAACTACCACATTACCTTTGTTGAAATGTTTTCGTACACTTTATGTGTCTTCTCATCCACCTTCCATCTTGATGTCCCACAAGTTCGACACACAGTCAAATCCTTGTCATCTTTCCAGTAAAGAAGGCAGTTGTTGATACATACATGTATCTTTTTGAATCCTGAACCCATCAACTTCACAACTTTTTTGGCTTGATATGTTTTTTCCACCATTTCGTTACCAGCAGGTAGCATCTTTTTTAATAATCCTAGTAATTCAGTAAAGAACTTATCAGAACATCCGTACTTACCCTTTAAGTTGAGTAGTTTAACTATTGCGGACATCTTTGTGAAGTCGGGACATCCTTCGTAAAGAGGCTTCTCTGCATCTAATAATAGTTCTTGAAACTTGACAAGTTCATCCTCTTATTCAAAATTATCTTTTGTAGCGTTAACCATATCTACCTTTGCTGGGCCATCTGTTGGAATATATGAAGCAAAATCCGTGTCGTCAACAAATTATGTTGTAGCGTCAATAGGTTTTGGGGAACTTTTTGATGGCTCATCCTTCTCTCCATGTTTGGTCCACTTTATGTAGGTTAGATCAATCCCATTCCTGAATAAATGCCACTGCACTGCCTCCACTATTCGGTTTTTGTGGTTACAACAGTTTGTACACGGACATGGCATTTTAAGATGAAGTTTATTAACTCGTGGGTCGATGTTCCCCATATTACGCAAGTTGTCTACTGCATAATTAATAAACGCCTCTACTCCATCAATATAAGATTTGGTGGTCCTTTTAGTTACCATCCAAGTCTTGTCCATGTTTATAAATGTGGTCCCTATAGGCAAGTTTAAAAGACAGCCCAAGTTATTGATGAGTATAGAAGACAAAATGAAACTCCAATTGATTAGCATAAAAAATAAAAAGACAGTCCAAGTAATGAACATATATAAAAGATGGAATGTGGTATTGAATTATGTTAATAATTCAATGAAGTCTAATGAAACAGTTCCTAAAGGGGTGTTTGGGTCAAGGAGGGATAACCAATTAAGAAGCTAAATTCTTGTTCCATGTTCATGTAGTAAAAGGCTTTACAGGGTTACTTATATTGTAAAACCAATTAACTATCTACATTTACCAAGAAAGTGACATAATTTACAAGAGGTTATCGTCTCAAAACAAATGTTGAATTACCTAATATGGTTATAACTGTAGGGGTACGTATATATTTTGTTAGAACGATTAATACAAAACAAACATAACAATACTTACCAGCGGTGACGGGTGTGGTGGGTCTATGATAGGAGAGTTGTGGTGGTGACGGGATTTGTGGTGATATGAGAGGTATTCTTGGCTGTGATAGGAGGAGTTTTGAAATTTTGTTGATTAGTTTAGAATGGGATCGATGAAAACTTTAGGGGAATACATTCAAATTTTTACAAACTTTACAAAAAATTTCACGAAAATATTGGAGGGAATGTAGCTTTAGCCACGTTTAACAACTAGTAGCAAAGGTTATAAACAAGTTTCTTAAACAAAAAGTGCAAAAAAAAAAAACAAAAAAAAAACATATGAAGTCAGGGGTGAACTAGGGCTCGAACCACTGACCTCAACAACACCTCAAACTTAACAACACACGACAACACCATCTCTGCCCTTATACACTTCTTCTTTATTTCTTTTAAACACTTTTTCCTTTTTAGCTTGTTACTACTTATTTAAATAAGCAAGCTTATTACATCTTAGTTAAATAAGTTGTTTTCTCACTTTTATTTTTCCTTCAAACTTCAACACTTTAAGTAGTTATTGCACATTTTTCTTGTGTATTATTCATCAGTTTAATATTTTTAATCATTTTATTACTTTGAATTAGTTTTTAATCCATAAAAATTAAAATAAAAGTCAAAAAAATAAAATTATTTTTTCTATAATTTTTTTTAGACATTTATGACTTAAGAAAAATAATTTTGCATTTCTAGGATTTAAATTTCAAATTATATACTATTTTTAGGCTTTTTATAATCCCGTAAGTAGCGCTGTAAATAAACAGAATGTTCAGTGAACATTTCATGGACCGTTTGGTAAAAGTTCGTTTATGGCCGGGTTTATCATAATATAATATTATATATACTATTGATTCAATCATCTCATAACATGTCAACCTTAGCAACTATAGACCAATGCCCATATGATGTCAAATAACTAATACTCATGACCCACCATGTGAATTAGCCATTATCACCGGTCATCCATGGGTTGCATAGACTTGGTAGATGTAAAGTTATAGTGTGAAGGTTATATGAACTGTGTTAAAGGTATTAAAGGTGGGCACGTTAATTTTGACAATTGAGAAGGCCATAAAATCAGTAAGTCATTAGTACTATGATGAATACTGTGTGATACTGTCTTTAGGGTCTCTTTAGGTTATATGATACGTTTGCATCTGTGTGTACACGTTTTTCGTCTGTGTGTACACGTTCTCGCCCGTTTTGTCATGCTTTAGTCCGTTTCTACACGTTTTTTGTCCGTTTCCGTCCTTTTATAGCCGTTTTCATATATTTTAGTCGTTTTCCTCCGTTTCATACGGTTTTGTCTATTTTACACACTATCCTACATTTTCTTACGATTCATACATTTTCTTACTTTCTCACACGTTTTATTCCCGTTTAGTCCCTTTTTTGACTTTAACGTCTGTTTGCATATGTCTTTTATTTTTGCGGCGTTAGATAAGTTGGGCACGGTAAGTCGGTAACCCGACCCTTGTGCACTTTTTTCGTTTTATTCGTTTCGATACATTTACATACGTTTTATTACTTTTCGTACGTCTTTGACATTTTTTGTCAGTTTTTATACGTTTTCCCAGCATTTTAGAATCCCGTAAGTAGGGCTGTAACGAAACTGAACATTTAATAAACCATTTGGTAAAAGCTCGTTATTGTTCATTTATTTAGTAATTAAGTTAACGAACATGAACAATATTTATGTTCGCGAACGTCCGATTTTCATTTAAATAATATAAATTTTTTTTATTTATTATTTTTTTTAATTTTTTTTAAAGAAATTTCATTTACTACCACTTTGACCCAAAAAAATTATGCGTGCATCTCCCATTTATATGTCACGTAAACTTTAATTCCGCCATTTGGTTTCACAACAAAATTAAAACACCAACTAACACACACAGGCAACCAAAACGTCATCTTCAACTTGTCTGCACTACAACAGGTTAGGGTTTCATCTTTTTGATCAACATCAAAGTAAACTTTTTTATTTCCCTTTTTTATGAACTTGTTTGAAGTGATTTATGCTGAACTTGTTCATAATGTGTCGATCACTTTACCTTATATGTATTGCTCTGATTAACTAATGTGTTCATGTTACTGTAGATTAAACTCATTTGTGTGAAATGGTTATAAACATTATTTTAGTCATAAGAAGTTGCATGTGGGTTTCCCTCTCAAACACAGTTGATAGCCTAAAAATTAGAATCTAAGAATATGATACTTGCAATGTCAAGTCTAGTAACTTTGTTGATTAGTAATGAGATACCTTATTAGGGATTGTTGATTATTTAGGGGAAAATGTTATATATTGAATGGATTGAAGTTGTGGTATAAAATTGGTTATTTCTCTCACAAATAATCAGTTAATTAATCACTTTGGATATGCATTTGACTTATGTTTGTCAATTATAAGCAATGTATTACCTTTTTGGAATGACTGTTTTTCATTTTGTATTAGCCTGTAGGAATGGGTTGGTTTCGGTCGGGTTCGGTTAGTGCTAGCCTGTAGGAATGAGTTGGTTTTGGTCGGGTTCAGTTTGTATTAGCCT
The DNA here is from genome assembly GCA_030686995.1 of Artemisia argyi. Lineage (NCBI taxonomy): Eukaryota > Viridiplantae > Streptophyta > Magnoliopsida > Asterales > Asteraceae > Artemisia > Artemisia argyi. Next base: position 204,975,740 of record CM060700.1, read on the forward strand.
GTAAGAATGAGTTGGTTTCGGTCGGGTTCGGTTTGTATATATAGAATTACTTTAAAGGGAGAATGTTAAAGTGTTTGTGTGTTGATCCATTTGGGTTCCATTAGCAAATTTTCATTAGCAAGTAAGGATGCAAATTTATAGGTTGCCAATTATGTGCCCTGTTTTACCTTAACATGTGCCCTGTTTTTCGTTTATGATACATAAAGATTTTATGTGTGTTTGAATTTTATAGTATAAACAATGTATTACCTTAACATGTGCCCTGTTTTTGTGTAGAAATATGGCTGTTGAATTTGTGATAAGTTTAAACCAAAACACGTTTTTGGAGTCTCAGGTAATCTCACACATACGCCTTAATTACATTTTATACCATAAATGTTTGTATAATGAATGTCAAATAAATTATTGAAATGCTTTCAAGAACTTCCACATGTCTACGCCGAATCATGTTACCATGGAAGGCGGGAGATTTACATCACAAGCGCTCAGCGGGTTCGTTTCAGAGTACAAATAGAGACTGAAACTAACCGCCCCATTGTGCTGACAGGAGAGAGATGGAGAACGTTTGCTTTGGAAAACCTGAGTCAGGCTGTTAGGATGTTGCATTTCGTTGAGGAAGGTGATGACTGCTTCTTTGTTACCGGATACACTCAAGACGGAGTTGAATTTGGTGGCTACCACATGAATGCCGGTTGGATTTTGAAGGTTCCAGTCTTGTGTTTTTTCCTTCTATGATCAGATCCAGGTATTAGAGGTTCATAATTTACTAATCTTATGTCAAACATGTGATTTCATAAGTCAATGAATATTAAATTTTAATGTACTTATAAGGTTACTCTTAAAATTTATTTGCAGACACAGCCAGCTGCATTCCTTGGTGGCTTAGGTAATGCACAGCAGATTAGAATCAAAGTAGACGGGGAAAACTTTGATCTTAGTTTGATTGCTGTTGAAGCGGCAGGAGCCAGCGGGCAGCTGCTGTATGAGTTGGACCCCGATGATTGGAACATGCTTGAAGAATCTGTTGGTTTAAAAGCTGGAATGATTCTCATCTTCACAAGGAAGCGCGCAACAAAGTTTTTGCTTATCGGCTTCAGTCGTGAAGGTAGTCTAACTACCGACGCGCATTTCCTTGGTGCCACCAGCTTGCTACCTGATCAGCCCGGTTTGTTATTGACCGAAAGAGGTAAAAATTTACGAAATACTTTCATACTACACGTTATATCTGTCAGTGATTTATTTAGTGATTATAATTAAAATTCTTTATAGATGACAATCGCTTGAAGCATATTTGCCAATGGCCTTCACATCAAGACCACTTTGGTGAAGGTCATGCAGTCTATAAGAGATTGTCGACAATTCGCGTGAATCAAGAACGTGTACGTATCTCAGCATTCATAGATATTCTTTACTTTTGTTTAATTAGTTGGAACAAACTATATACTTACTAGTAATTTGAACTGCAGGATATCCCGGCAGATTTCCTGTTTGCAGCATCCTATCCACCCATACCGGAAGGTCCTCATGAGACATCGTGGTGTCGAATGTTTCATGAGTGTGACGATGAAGCCCCACAAATCCGATCCTGAGATGCCCGGTGGTGTGACTTTCTATGGGATGTGGAGGAAGTTTGCCGCTAATTGCTCTTTCGCAACAAACAAGCTCATCAGGTTCAAGTTCATGTATTTCAATGTTGATGTCAGTGGTGGTGATCATTTGCAAGACTCTGTGTATCCCGTGTTTCATTTGTGCTAACTTCATTGGATGTGTCCAACTTCGAACAATTTCTGCTTCATTTGAACTCAAACAATATTTATTATATTTTTTGTTAGTAAATACCCCCTTAAGTAAATAATTTTTTGGGAGTTATGTGTGTTGTCAACATGCATTCATTGGGGGTATTTTACTTATGATATATTACTAAATTTGAACAATATTAGTACTGTTATACGTTAGTTAAGTTGAACAATTAGTGTTAATTAGTTACTTTAAGCAATTATGGAATCTAATATAACTCTACTTTTATGAATATGCATGTAATGTAATTTAGTATGTCTTATGCAATCTTGTTAAACTGACATATTTGACATGCTATCTGAAAACAAAATGCTCAATCTTAAACCAATTAACTATCCACAAATTTTTTGATTAGTATTGGGATGGGTTAATGACATTTTTTGGATGAATAAAATTAAATTAGGCACATTACCAAACTGCTTCTTAAGTCATATTGGAGGGAATTGACAAATATATTTGAAGAACATATCGGAGGGAAAGTTTAAAAATATCTTATCAAAAAGTTTTTCTTAAAAAACATAAAAAGGGAAGCTGGGAAATCAAGGGGAACCATAGGCTCGAACCCGAGACCTCACTAGCCTCAACCTTTTGAATGCCTCAACACACCACACCCTTACCACTTGCCCTTGGGACTTCTTCATTTAATATCTTACATTGTTTTGTATATTAACAAACTTTTTAGGCTGTTAGCTTATTTCTCCTTTTAAGCTTATTACAGCTTATTTAAATAAGTTGGTTTGTCACTTTTATTTTTTGCTTCAAACTTAAATACTTTAAGTAGTTATTGCACATTTTTCTTGTGTATTCTTAATCAATTTACTATTTTTTATCATTTAATTACTTAAAATTAGTTTTTAATTATTAAAAAATAAAATAAAAGTCAAAAAAATAATATTATTTTTCCTAAAATTATTTTTAGTCATTTAGGAGTTAAGAAAAGTTAATTTGCATTTCTAGGCTTTAAATTACAAATTACTATTTCCCAGCCTATTAGAATCCTGTGAGTAGCTAGGACTGTAAACGAACTGAACGTTCATTGAACATTTCATGATTTATTTGGTAAAAGTTCGTTTATGTTCGTTTATTTATTAACTTAACGAACATGATCAATATTTGACATTAGCTCAGTTAAAACGACCCGGGAATATCTCAGGGAGCGAGCATCTTGACCATTTGGTCGGGTTTTTGATAACATAATATTATACATACGTACTATTCATTGAATCATGTCGTAACATGACACCCTAAACAACTATAACCCAATGCCCATATGATGTCAAATACCCATTAATGAATGTGACCAGTTATAACATACTACCCATGACCCACCATGTGAATTAGCCATTATCACCGGTCATTCATGGGTTGCATAGACTTGGTATGTGTATAGTTATATTGTGAAGGTTATATGAAGTGTGTTAAAGTTATTAAAGGTGGGCACATTAATTTTGATATTTGAGGAGGCCATAAAATCAGTAAAGTCATATGTACTATGATGAAGACTGTGTCATACTGTCGTTAGGGTATCTTTAGGTTATATGATACGTTTGCGTCCGTGTGTACATGTTTTCGTCCATGTTTACACGTTATCCCCCGTTTTGTCATGGATTACTCTGTCTCTACACGTTTTTATCCGTTTTCGTAGGTTTTTGTCATTTTCATGTTTTTTTATACTTTTTCCTCAGTTTTCCTACGTCTTATAATTCTTAGTCGGTTTTTATACATTTTAGTCCGTGTTTACATGTTCTCGCCCATTTAATCATGTTTTAGACCGTTTCTACATGTTTTATACGTTTTCCTCATTTTTCATATCGTGTTTGTTCATTTGTATGCGCCATGTGGTGATTTTTGTGTTTATGCAGTTATATGTGTGTTTGGGACAACGGGTTTAAAGTTATATGGGTGTTTGGGACTGTGTGTAAGCACAATTTCTGTCATGAAAAGTTATATGGGTGTTTTGGAGCCAAAATTTTAATGAAATGTTTAAATTCTTAATTAAAAAATTTGGAGCCAAATTTTTTTGTGAAATGTTTAAATTCTCAAACAAAAATTTTAAAATTAACTCTGGAAATTGTGATTTCCTTAAATGAAAAACTGCCCCATCATATGCCCTATTTTTTCTCCAAAAAATCAGCCTTCATTCAAAACATTAAATCAATAACTTTTTAAACCATTATTCACCAATTTAGTTTACTATTTTTCTTTTACACATTGCTTCAGACGAATCATGGAAACCCAAGAGAATGATCATGATAATATTGATTTTTTTGATAATGAAAATCCTGACCACACTTTGGGATATGAATCGGAGCATTTTTCTGATGATGGTGAACGTGATAACAACCAATCAAATGGTTATGTCAAAAAGAGGGGCATAACCAAGTTAGCAAAGTTTCGAAGGGAATATGGAAAAGCAGGCGGAGAGAAGCTCAGTGTAACCTTCGATTCTATGAATAGGATATCAGGAAAACACCGAGCATTGTTTTCTAGTTTTTTGGGAGACTTGGTTCGTGAGCATGTAGGTGTCAGGATTCTATCCTGGAAGAAGGTTGATTCAGAAGCAAGAGACAAAATGTGGGACGAAATCACGGTAAACCTATACTATTTTTTAACCCAGTAATATAGCATGAAATATATACGTAGCATTTACATTATGTGCAACTAATTAGGAACATTGTGTTAATCTTTGCAGCGATTTTTTGATGTTGACTTGACAGTTAGAAGGATGTTAATGAATCGTCTTGGTCAACTTCTACGCAATTTCAGAAGTAAATTGACACAAAACTACATATTGCCGAACCTAGAAACACCTTCTAAGCTAAATGAAGTCCTGACTAACTATGATGCAATTATATCAGCCGATGATTGGGTCAATTTTGTAAATTATACACAAAGCGATGAATACAAGGTGTTAATTAGTAATTTTTTATTCAAGTTCAAGCATTTGCTGTTTCCATATATATTAGTTCTATAGTATATCAGCATTACTACATCTAAACGCCTTATGATTTTGTGTTGCAAGGTGAAATCAGCTGCAACAAAAGTGGCGCGTTCCAAGTCTCTTTATCAGCATAGAATGGGACGAGGTGGATACGCCCTTATGATAGATCAAATGGTAACTTGAAACATTTGCACTTAATAGCATCATACTTGCGTTTATATTGGTTTATCTTACGTGTGTATGCATTTGATGTTTATAAGATGGATCGTAAAGAAATTGAACCAGATGAAGAACCACCACGTACCACGCTGTGGTTGACAGGAAGGAAGAACAAAGACAGAAATTTTTAAGATGATGATACTAGAGCCGTAGGAGAAAAAATTGTAAGTTTTACTGCATATTTTATTATATTGTGCATAGTGGGGCTAAAAAGTCTTCTTGCTTATATTAAAGTAGGATCAACATATAATAACCTATTTCCCATATTGTGTGTGCAGAAAGAAACGGAGGACAAGATCAAACAAGGAACCTTGAAGGTTGATCATGGCAGTGATGCCATGACAGTTGTATTAGGTAAGGAAAAGGGAGGATATGCGAGAGGAGTGGGAGGTGGAGTAACCTACAGGAGGTATTTTGATCTGCCTCTAAACAAACAACCATCTGATGAAAGAGTGGTGTTATTTCAAACTGAACTTGAGAATGAGAGACGCCAACGTCAAGAAAAAGATGCGGTAATCTAGGATTTGATGAAGCAATTGGCTACACAAAAGGGGCAGTCGAACTCAACGTCAACTCCATTGGCATCAACTCCATCGACGTCAACTCCATTGGCAACAACTCCATTGACGTCAACTCCATTGACGCCAAGTCCATTGACACCACCAGAAGTAACATTCCATCTTTTATTGACCCTTTTAAAAACTGTTGCAGTCTTCTTAAACACTTTATATTGCAAGTGTCTCCGGTGAACATTAATCATATAAACAGCAGTGCTGATGCAGATGCCGAAACACGTGTTTCTGGATGTGAGAAAGTTGCGAGCATTCAGAAGTCTAACGGACTACCAACTTTGGAAATGGAAAAGGAAACAAGTGTAAGTAATAAAACTTCCGCCTGTGATTTTTTAAATCTACATCCATGTCTTATTTACTGTGTTTTATATGTATAGGTAACTGTTAAATCTGTCGCATATAAGAAAATGACTAGAGCAAAACGAAAGGATGCACGTCAAGCTTCCCAATCACAAGAAGATGAATCTTCATTACTAGTACTACCACAAGTATGTATTTAAACATGTTCATATATTATTTTGTTTAACTAATTTCTGATACATAAATGCAACAAATCATATTTTTAGGTAATTAAGTGCAAACTGTGGCACTCAAAGAGAACATCTATTATTGCTTTAGGCAGTGTATACAAGAGTGATGGAAAACAAATGCTTCATAACAAACCACTCCCCAAGGATTGCTACAAAGTGTCTATTGATAAATCCTTACAGGATGCAGCTTGCATACCGGATGTAGGAGGTAACGGTTTCAAAACAGTTATGAAGGCAGTAGGTGGTTTTTATGCATGGCCAAAGGAGCAAGTGATTTTGGAAGATCAGGTACATACATGCATGTGTTTTATCAACCTACATATATATATAATTTCTCATAATTAATTCAGTATTTGATACACCCGGCTTTTTGTTTCCTACAGGCAACACCACCAAGTACCATACAAATGATTAGTGAGCATAAGAAAGTTCCACCTAAATTAACAGGGAAGCGCAACTACGTCTCTATTGATGCCATGAAAAGTGAAGCTGCTCAGAAGATCAAGACTAAGAAGTTAAATTTATGAGAATTTTATTATTTACGTCATTACAATTTTATATACATTCCAATTTTATTGTATTTGAATTTGTTTTGATATATTTGAATTTTATTATTTACGGCTTTTTGTTGGTGACTGTTTAATTAATTCGTTGTGTGACTAAATGTTACAAAAGGCCACACATGCATACAATTCATGTGGCCATTTGATGATCAATAGTCACACAAAATACAAATTTCTTAAATTTAAACGGCATATGGTCACACTTATTAACACTTTCGGCCACTTTATGATTAATTGTATGTGACTAAATACCCAAAAGAAACATGATTTGTGTGACTAAATGGTACAAAAGGCCACACAAACATACAATTCATGTGGCCATTCGATGATCAATAGTCACACAAACCGCAAATTTCTTCACTTTAAACACCATATGGTCACACTTATTCACACTTTTGGCCACTTTATGCTTAATTGTATGTGACTAAATACCCAAAAGAAACATGATATGTGTGACTAAATGTTACAAAAGGCCACACAAGCATACAATTCATCTGGCCATTTGATGATCAATAGTCACACAAAATACGAATTTCTTCAATTTAAACGGCATACGGTCACACTAATTAACACTTTTGGCCACTTTATGATTAATTGAATGTGACTAAATACCCAAAAGAAACATGATTTGTGTGACTAAATGGTACAAAAGGCCACACAAACATACAATTCATGTGGCCATTGGATGATCAATAGTTACACAAACCACAAATTTCTTCACTTTAAACACCATATGGTCATACTTATTCACACTTTTGGCCACTTTATGCTTAATTGTATGTGACAAAATACCCAAAAGAAACATGATATGTGTGACTAAATGGTACAAAAAGCCACACAAATATACAATTCATGTGGCCATTGGATGATCAATAGTCACACAAAACACACATTTCTTCACTTTAAACACCATATGGTCACACTTATTCACACTTTTGGCCACTTTATGATTTATTGTATGTGACTAAATACCCAAAAGAAAAAATGCTTTGTGTGACTAAATGTAACAAAAGGCCGCACAAAAATAAAATTCATGTGGCCATTGGATGATCAATAGTCACACAAAACATACATTTCTTCACTTTAAACACCATATGGTCACACTTATTCACACTTTTGGCCACTTTATGATTTATTGTATGTGACTAAATACTCAAAAGCAAAATGCTTTGTGTGACTAAATGTGACAAAAGGCCACACAAACATACAATTCATGTGGCCATTGGATGATCAATAGTCACACAAACCACACATTTCTTCACTTTAAAGAACATATGGTCACATTTATTCACATTTTTGGCCACTTTATGTTTAATTGTATTTGACTAAATACCAAAAAGAAAAAATTCTTTGTGTGACTAAATGTAACAAAAGGCCGCACAAAAATAAAATTCATGTGGCCATTGGATGATCAATAGTCACACAAAACACACATTTCTTCACTTTAAACACCATATGGTCACACTTATTCACACTTTTGGCCACTTTATGATTTATTGCATGTGACTAAATACCCAAAAGAAAAATGCTTTGTGTGACTAAATGTGACAAAAGGCCACACAAACATACAATTCATGTGGCCATTGGATGATCAATAGTCACACAAACCACACATTTCTTCACTTTAAAGAACATATGGTCACACTTATTCACATTTTTGGCCACTTTATGTTTAATTGTATGTGACTAAATACCCAAAAGAAACATGATTTGTGTGACTAAATGGTACAAAAGGCCACACAAAAACCAAATTTATGTGGCAATTTGATGATCTATAGTCACACAAACCATACATTTCTTCACTTTCAACACCATATGGTCACACTTATTAGCACTTTTGGCCACTTTATTGTTAATTGTATGTGACTAAATATACAAAAAGAAAATGCTTTGTGTGACTATAAGAGTTTTTGGTCACACAAAGCTGATTAATCCAACTAAAATTGTACCTATTTAGTCACACATTTGAACGTTTTGGTTACTCTTTTGTAAGTGAGACTAAAAAGAACCAAAACATGTGATCGTAGGTACCCTATGGTCACACAACCTTTAGTCACACACACGAAAAAAACCATGTGTGACTATATGTATATCGTCACACATATTTGGTGTAACCAATTCCACTTTTTGTTCTAGTGGGTACACCGTTGGGGCAACTAACTTTTGAGGTGTCTTAGCCTTAATTTCCTCGGCTTTCATTTTCTCAACGTCTTAAGGCCAAAATACCTGTTCTGGTGTTAACTTAGTTTGAGGTGCAAAAACAGTCACTCGGTTTTGTTCATAATAATCATGGGGCTTAACAATGACTCGGTGTTTAATGCACTTTGGATCCTTCATTTTTTTTTATCAAATCTCTCTCTATCGGCAGAATCAAGTTCATCCAATTCTTTATCAGACCAACTATTTGGGGGATCATGATTGGGTGTAAGCTTAACCTTAGCATCATAGAGGGCAGGTTGAGAGGCTCTAACGCTCTTAAGGAAGTTTGTTTTAGGCATCCCTAAGTCATTATCGCTATGCTTAACCTGCAGTTTAATGTGCTTTTCCACCATTTGAGTTGTTTGACAGGTTTGGCCTTGAATGTACAACTTGTTTTCAAGTTTGTTTTTCAACTGCTTAAGGTTGGAAAATTCATTTAACAGTTTAGTTTTCTTTTCCTGAAATTCATTTTTTAGAAGATTTAACCTATCCTGAATTTCCTGTTTTTCCTTAACAGCACGATCAAGTTGATTTTGAAAAGATTTAATCTCTTGTTTAAAGGCCATTTCCTTTAAGTTTTGTTCAGTAATGTAAGCATGCATTTGCCAATTCATTTTTTGTTCACGTTCGGTTAGCTCAAATTTTGCACGTTGTTCATAACACCTGACTTGATCCTTAAGAATATTAATCCTAGTGGTCAGAGTGTCATCAGGTGCAATAGCAGTATACTCATCAAATTCACACATATAGTCATCAACAGAGGATATATTACTTGGTACAACAGATTTGACGTTGTGCTTTACATATTGTTCATATGGGACAATATTGCTATTTCCCAAGTTATCAATGTCTAATTCAGCAACGTTTGTTTGTTGTACTTTGTTATATGTCTTTTGTTCATGCATCACATTATTGTCACAAGCAACAGAAGACATTCCACAAGATACGTCAGAATTACTGTTGTGATCAGAATGTTGCTCAGTTGGAAAAACATTAATGTTTTCCAATTCAGCCTCATTTGATTCACCCACATTATTTTGTCGTATATCGTTGAAGGTCTTTTGTTCATCATTAACTGCACATTTATCATATAATTTCAGTACCTCATATATGATGGATGATTTGGAGGGACTAGATTGTCGTGAGGGTGAGACAGCAGATGATAGATTAGCCATGAATATTATCTGAGCAGTGGGTTCGACATCAACATCTGAGTCGAAAGCATCACAATCCTCAGCTTAGAAGATGTTTGGATCATTAAGAGCTAAGTCCTGAACTGGTTGTTCATCCACATCATCATCAAATGTCTTTCCATCATCCCCAACGATAAACGCTAATTCTTCCTCATTTAGCACAACTCCATTCTCTTGTGCTTGCATGAGAAACATTTTGTCCTTGAAGTAGTCTGAATTTTGAGGACGTTTTGGCTGAGTGCAGTTTCTGGCGATGTGACCAAAGCCCCCACAGTTGTAACATTTTGGTTTCCTTCCTTGTCCCTGATTCACATTTCCAACTCTGTTCTGTAAGTTACCCCGTACAACATTCCTTTGATTCACATTTTGTCTGCCCTGAACGTTCTGCACCATTACTCTTCCATCTTCCACAATAGCTTGATTACGTGGATTAGAGGAAGTTCTAAGCTGATTGTTGGTTGGTGGGAGTGCAGGCCTGAAATGTTGAACCAGTAGAGACACTTGATTGGAAAGATTGTCAATCATCTTGTCAGTATGAGAGTACCCTGAGTCGAGATGGGTGTTCATGGCTGCCGATGACTGTAGAGACGAGTGATCCACTGATGACACAGGTTGAGTGGTTGGCAACATACTAGTCATGAAAGCAAGTGAGTCATTTTTGGTAGTTGGATTGAGCTTCTCTCTTAATTGACGATCATATGCTGCATGCTTCTCATGTTGTTGTAGGTATGCAAACAATTGTTCATAATTCGTATTTCTCAATCCTTTGTTGAGCTTGACTGCTGTAACAAAGCGATCCCACTCAGGTGACATGTTGTTCACAAACTTAGAATTGAGTTGGATGTTGGGCATTGTCATTCTGATCATTCTCATGTCATTAACCAGCTTGTGAAATTTGACATAGTAGTCGGTAATGTTTTCACCAGGATTCATTTTGAAATGCTCAAACTCATCATACAATTGGGATTCACGGTCTTCTTTGGTCTGCTCCGATCCAGACAGAAGCATTTTTACATTGTCCCAAACAGCTTTGGCTTCAGTGTTGAAGTTAATTAGCTTTTACACATCGTTAGGTAACCCTTGTATTACGATGTTGGAGGCTCGAATGTCAGCATCATAACGCTTCTTTTCAACCTCATTGAGATCATTGTAAGTGTGTGGTCTGTCAATTCCATGGGTGACAGATTCATCCTCAGCTGTGGAGATAGCATCTCTGGTTGTACCTAAGCAGTACAATCTGATTCTTTGTGCCCATGATTCATAATCTGGCCTGTCTAGCATAGGAGGTCGGGTATCGGACCCAGCAGCTTGAATGTCATCCGAAACTGTTGACATCTTAAAGTCTTCAAGCAGGATTTTACAACTTTTGTGACTTAAACCGAGAAATGATTCTTTCTAGGGATTTTACTAAAGTCAACAAAAGAAACCGGAAGATATACTGAGCAAGTTAAACTTAAACTAAGAAAGAGATACTTGATGAGTCACAGTTTGCACCAAGTGTTGAGTTGTGACAAGTCAAGTTACAATATATCCAATTGCGATTAGTCAAGTCGTAAGAGTTAACTCACAACGTCAGATCACAATTAGATTAATCGAAATGACTCAAGTTACAACAATTCAAGAATTGCAAAATGATTAACCTATCACACGAATCTCACCACTTAGTTAATTACCACCAAAGTGGATATACTCGCAACAGTGAAAGCAAACCGCTAAGTATAAATAACTGCAATTCTGAGATTGACACCTAGGTGAGTAAAACGCAAGATCATGTATGGTAGCCACAGAAAGGAGCAAACCGCAAGGTGAGTAATCGCAGGATGAGATAAACGCAAGGAGCAAACCGCAATCAGGAGTAAACCTCAGGATGGGTTAACCGCAAGTGAGGTAAACGCAGAGAGACGCAAACCGCAGGAGCAAACCACAATCACTAAACCGCTAACTACCAAACCGCAGAAGCAAATCGCAGTTCACAAAGGTCCAAAACAGTCACTTTCCTTGCGTTTTGTCTGTTTACCCAAAATAGTAATCGCTAAAAAACTAACCACAGAATCCCGAAGCAAAACGCAACGATGAAATGAGGCAGTGGAGCTAACCGCAGTCAAGAACAACTACTCAAAAACAAATCCAAACATCAAATAAACGTATGATATAGTATAACCAACTGAAACACAATGTTATACTAACACCAAAGATCATATAAGTACATCTCAAACATGTCTAATAACACGAGAAAGATCAAACCAATATGTTTACAAGAGAAACACTTCTAACTAACAAAAACCACACAAAACCACACCCAATATGATTCACCAAGGCCCTAAGATGAAACCTTGGCTCTTGATACCAATTATAGGATAGTAACTAAGTCTCAAACATGATGATACAAGTGTTTTGTGTGGCGTATGGTATAAGAGAGGAAGAAGAAGAAAGAAAACTTGGTTTAATAAGTGCATGGACTTGTAAGTGGTTGATGCAGGATTTACTGACCAGGTTTTAAATTTATAAAGTCTCGTCTACCTAAGGTCTACCTAATGCACTATTGGGCAGTGTATCCGGTCGTGTGAGGTATAGCTAGATGGTAAAGCCGAGGTCGTACCAAGAGCTAAGGTGCGGACAATATCTAAGTTTAAATGTCACTAAATAAAAGGGGTGTTTTAATTGATTTAATTAAACTAAATAAATAAATAACGAAACAAATAAACAAAGCAAATAACAAGTAAAAGGAGATCAGATGGAGAAAGCAGTGTTAACCTAATTACTACTCTTGTTATTAACATGACAAGTTTTCTAGATATGCATCCTATCGTTTCATCTGGGGGTTCAATTCAATAGGCTCAGATGGTCAAATCGCCTATCCTATTTCTCATAATCCCCTACTCCGATATCTAAGGATTTTAACCTTAGTGATGAACAGAGGTCGCCGGCTGACTATGTTGAGTCATTAAGTGCCTCTACTAACTTAGACTAGTCTAACGGGAAGTGTTGTCACTTACACCTCCCTTCTAACTTCTTAAGTAAATCTATTAGGTAGGTGATCCTATGGTCAATTCGCAAGTGTATGGTGATATTCCTACCACCAAGTCACATCCTTCTAATGAAATGCGGGCACGGTCACATCGTACATTCCCCTCGAAGGACTACCCAATATCAAAACCCTTAAAGCTAAAGTGTCCTAAGACAAGCTAAGAAAGTATACAATAAAACGACTAAAGATGTGGGAAAAGTAAATCATATCAATAATAATTTCATAATAAGGCTAACACCAAGAGGTGTTTAGCCACTCATGTTCAATAATGCAGGAAAACAAATGTTTGACATCACAAATGTAAACATTGAATTTATACAAATCGAATGAATGAATAAACTTACGGTTATGGCGTGAATTCTCCCTTGGAATGGACTTGTATGCTGGTAGAACTTTGTTCTTCTTGCTCCCTGAATTCCTCCAAGCTTATGTGTGTCGAAAAGTGAATGATAAAACTCGGAATTAGGGCTGGTATTTATAGGCCCGACATTGCTACGGCATAGCTCTATGGTCGGCTACGTCGTAGCTTTTGTTAATACCAACTACGCCGTAGCTTGATCAAGTGCTACAATCGTAGTTTCATCAGCTGTCACTTCTATGGCGTAGTTTTGTAAGGAACTACTCCGTAGTTTCTTCATTGGCCTCAAAAGTTCTCTACTGCTTGATTTTGAAGTCGAAGCCATAGGTGGAGAGAGGTTACTCCGTAGAACCCTTTGATGTGTTACTACGCCGTAGTTGAGGTTGCGGCTACGCCGTAGTCTTCATAAATGTGTGCTACGACGTAGGTAGATGGAGCATCTATGCCGTAGTTAGTGTAGAATCCGCATACTTCAATGATTTTCATATAAAACCTTCCAAATCCACGTCTTTTCATTCTTTTGCTCATCTTTGCCCTGAAAATAGAACATAAACAAATAAGATTATATATCCTAACATATTAAGATAAATGATGAACAATCTAGGGGGAATTAACACTAAAATACGGGTATTATTTGATGTTATCAGTGGTTATTGTATATATGTTGCATGTTATGGTATTTCTATGTGGTTATTTTGTGTGGTCCAATTGGAAGGTAGCTATGCTCCCATTGTTCGTCTGTGTGATCCAATTGGAGGGTGGTAACTCTACCCACTCTTTTTTTGTGTAGTCCGATCGGAGGGTAATGATTACCCATTAATGTGAACTTGGATCGTGGGCACGTTCCGTCCCAATTGATGTTTGATATAGTATTTGGATTGTGGGCACGTTTCGTCCCATTTGTTGGATAGTTGGTTATGATTACATGCTAGTTTGTATGATAACTATCTTTACTGTCCTGCCATGTTTTATAATCATAGTGAACTGATCAGAATGAGAGAAATTTTGAGTCTTAAACCTATGAACCTTACCAACTTTATGTTGACGTTTTTAAGCATCATTTTCAGGTGAGCGTCATAAGGATAAGTTAGAAGGAAGTGACTAGACGAGGCCTTAGTTGCATTGGAAGTGGTTTATCTTTGGATTATGAATTGTTTCAGATTTTGGATATGATACTTTGGTTGTCATTTGGTCAGTACTTTATGTCATAATAAAGACATGTTTGGAGTTTTACTTCGGTATTTTTTTGGGGGTATTGTAATGACACTTTGTGTCTATACTTTGCTCTAATTTGTTGCATGTAGAAATTCTCTATATAGACACCATGTGTTGTGATGATATCCATGATGTTACAATATGGTGACTTAACAAGTGGTATCAATCACCAAAAGATCATTATATTGTGAAGTGTATTTTGATGTTATACGTATCTTTATTTTACTTAACGTTTTGTTTTTCTTCAATTTTTTGACAAAATCTCATTTCTAGCAGTTATTCTTCACGCTTGTAAAGTGTTAAGAATTCTACAGTGTTTAGGAGTTTAATCTCTAGTCAAAAGATTGTATCTTTTTTTGCATTAAATTTGTTTTATTTCGCAGTTTAACTATAGTCACTCTATTTAAATTTATCAAATTTTATCTAAAACGAAGCTTTAAACTTTCATATTATTTAAGTCATAATCAACATTTTTGATTAAAAGGAATTGTTAGTTAAGTTGTTTGGCATCCATATTAAGTTTTTTTTTGTTCACTGCACTCTTATCGGAATTACAATTAAGGGTTATATCGAAATTGAAGACTAAGGGTTCATCGCAATTGCACTTAAGGTATCGCAATTCACATCTAAGGGATTATCGTCCAAAGTTCTTCTTCACGATTCACAGTTTACTCAGTAAATTCCTAGCTTTTATAAGCTTGTGAAAATACTTCGACTTAGTGGAAATCTCCTATCTTGTATAAGTTAGTGAGATACTATCGGAATTGCAAAGTGTTATCGCAATTGCATCTTCTATCAAAATTGCCAACTTGCTTTCGAAATTGCAGTTCTCACTGCAATTCATTTGAGACCAAGTTCTATCGTAATTCAGCTAAACTATCGCAATTGATCAACAGTCATCGCAATTAGTCAGTCAGTGAATAGTGTTTATTGAAATTGAATGTGAACAATACTTATCTAAATTCCCACTTAACCAAAAACACACTTCATAAACTACAACACACTTCTCAATTATCTTCAAAAGATCTATCAAATACATAAGTGTAACAATGTCTCAAACATCATATTTCTTCCCTCAACAATAGCAGTATCCTCAACAACAATTTCAACAACCGTATCCACAACAACAATATCCTCCACAACAACAATTCTTTCAACTACAACCTTATCCTACACAACACATTCCAATGCAATCCTTACCTCTTCCACCAAAGCAACCTCATTGGTTTGATCAAATGTGTGAAGCTATCAGTAGTCAACAATCAATTCATGAAGTTGCTTCACTTGAAAGACCACCAATACTCACTCCTGGAAATTATGTTCAATGGGCATGTCGATTCTTAAGATTCTTGGAACTCAGAAAACCTCATGGAAAATATCTAAAGAAAGTTATACTTGAAGGTCCTTTCCAAATGCCAACAGCAACAGTTCCCGAAGATCCACAAGTTGTTCCTTCAAGACCAGATACTGTGATACGTGGGAATCGCACCAGGTTTTACCTCTCGAGGGATCTCGAGAAGCTTACAACCTCCACCAGGCAGTGTACCTGATCGTTGTAGTAAAGTATAGTGACAAGTACCGGGGGATTGATCGTTCAACTCAGGAATAGTGTCGCTAGGATTAGAAAGCCTAAAAACTAGGTCTAGAGGTGAGGGATGATTCTTTTTGTATTTTTATATTTTTATAAAAGCAATTAAAAATCTCAGTTTTTGGAAGAGTGGGCGGAATTAGTTGTTAGTCAACTAACCCAATAACTAAAGATGCAATTAAAATAAAATAACAAAAATGAAATAAAATCTAATTAAACTAGTGTGGTGTAAACAATGATGGGAAAATTGTGTTTACTTAGGTTTCATTACTCCCTAGATATCTTTTACAGGTTGATAGTTTGTTACAATTGCTTGGATGACGGGTCGTATTCCTTAATACTAGTCGTAGGGCCGTGTACAATATTCCCTAACTCTATAGGATCCTACTTCACTCCTATGTTGAGCCGTTAGAAGCTCCTAACATGGGATCATTAGAATTCTCCTACGTATTAAATACAACCAAAAATCATAGTACACCTCTGATCATGTTTCTTAAGACGTTCAAGCATGTTACCAATGGAAGTCTGCCAGTTTTCTTAAGCCTAACATCGAATACAGTCATCCGTAACACCTATAAACAAACAATCAACCCATAATTAACATCTAGGTTTCACTACATCTAAGCAAACACACAAAAGATCTAGACAAGCATGTTAAATTGAAGACAAGTGTAAGATATATTCAAGCAACACATAGACATATTGATTGAATTAAAAGAGTACTTATCTCAATTGAACATGAAAAGTTCAAAGGGTTAAAACCTTTGAAAAAGCTGTAAAAATTCAGACCTAGGGTTTCTCCCTCAAAGTTGAACACTAATGAATGAAATTTGGAAAACTATATATAGATTTTATAGGGTGACGGCGTCAAGAAGAAAATTCTGTCGCCGTCAAATTTTCGCCCATAATGAAATCGGATTGCCTAGATCCAGTTTTGACGTCGTCATGTGTAATTCCGTTCTGGGCCGTCCCTAACATTTGGACCATGACGACCTATGGTGACGCCGTCATCTCCTTAGTACAAAACTTTCTGGATCGTCACGTGTATCATCCACTTCCACCTCTTGTATTGCTCTTGACGCCGTCATTAAGAAACTTCTAACACCGTCAGGGACTGTTCCCAGCAAGGAAAATTAAGACTTTGCCGTTTTCATTACTTTTATGCTCCAAAAAGTTCAAAATGCTTCCTTTTCCAGATTTCACTCCAAAAGTACCTAAAATGACAAGAGGAACGATTAAGGGCAATATTTGATCAAATAAATTCGAATTCGGGCAAAAATGACCCCCTAAAAACGGTTCATTTTTCGCCTCATCAAATACTCTTACACTTGAGATTTGCTTGTCCTCAAGCAAATGCGCTTTTATTCTAATCAAAATACAAGTTAGGGGTCATTTAACACTAATATAAAAGTAATAACAACAAATAATTGTTCCACTAAAGACCAAAGACGAGCATGGAGGTCATACACTAGCACCTCACAAATAGTGTTTAGATACTCACATCTCTCGGGTGTAATAAAGTATATATCACAATAAGGAAATGGAAAACATCTCTCACTACCTGTCATAACAAAATAGATTACCATAGGCTTGGGAAAGGATCAAACCTCCACCACATGGCGTAAGCACCTAGGATAAACTATCAAAGAAGTCTTTTAAAGGGTTATAACGTTAGGTGTAGGGATATGGAATACACGGTTTTGTTGGATAAAGGCAATATTTACTGGTGGCGAGTTAATCATCTTGGTTAATTACATGTATAATATGGCGTTGCTAAGCCAAGACTAGACTCGACTTAAGCTAATAAATGAAAAATAACAAAAACATAAAACTTAAAATGAAACGGGATGGTAGTCCGTATGTTTTTTCTCTTTTCTCTTTTTCTATTTTTTTTTCGATTTTTTTTTTTTGCATACTTTCTTACCCTACCATCCAAAATACTACATCATAGGGAATGTACATTCCCCTTACACTTGAATTTTTACATACTTTACAATAAACTACTCTAATGACTCGAATCAAGATAATCAAAACACTTGGAGTACTTTTTAAGATTAACGCACATATGGGGGTAATATATGATGTTCTTCCCCATTACTCCATAACATAAGTACTTTACCCATGAGTCCCAATCGTCCCAAAACAATATGTACAAGATATGACTCGACTTAGCAACCATGTAATCAATTAGATAATTAACTAAGGGTTTAAACAAATAACAATAATGCACTAAAGATGAGTGCATACACAGAAGACTAAGGCGATTTGGGTGTACATTTAGGTGGGTTGTAACAAATTCTTCCTTTAAGTAAGATGCTTAATGTTAGAAACGAAAAGATAGGCTCGGAGGGGTGTACAAGGGGTTTCGTGTACTAAAAATGAGTACAACGCTAATGGTGTGGGAAAAATTAATTGACTTTACTAGCCAAATAGTATGACTTAAATGGTCAAGTAATTATGATACGGGTTTAACACAAGGGTGATCCTAATGCCTCTTATCATGTAGTAAATCCTACTACGCGAATGTAGTCTCACTAGCAGTCTCGGGATGCATCACTAACACAAGTTCTATAATCTAAATGCTACCAGTACCCTCATAAGCACTAATAATGAATGCTTTTCCTATCAAATCTAAAGGCGAACCTCACATATTTGGTTTGAAAATTTTTCTGAATGGTACGGTTTTGTGCTAGTCATACGACTCCTATCCATGAGACGCTTGCTAAGGCTAAAGTTTCACTCCTAAATGTTGTAAAAAATTTTAAATTTGCCGCTAAAATTACACTAACAAGTATTTCTCTTAGTTTTATTACATACCTACCATCAAACAAACAAACTCAAGTGCAATAGTATCCTATAAGGTATCATCATTTACCCTACCCTTACACTTAGGATGAACATTGTCCCCAATGTTCAATTAAAGAATGTAAAAGTGAAATAGGTAAAAGAATGAAAGCAAATACTCCCCTGATTCGTTCGGTGTGGATAGTGTGGTAACAAGGTTAGATCTTCCTACAAGAAAATGAACATTCAAAGCTTCCCTTCCAGAAAAATAAATCATCTTCTTGTCATACATAACCTGTTAAACCTGAGAAAACAAACAAGGCAACCTCGCGTAAAATCGACGGCAATCTATATATACTAACAAGTCCTAGAAAGCAAATTAAGATATAATGCTTGTGGAATGAATGTTTGCAGATTTCCTGGAGTTTATAAAACTAAAGAATTAACAAAAACTTTAGGATTCCGTTAGAAAAACAAAACTCGCAAAATTTTCAGAATTTTACACATGACGCCGTTAGGAATTAATTCCTGACGCCATCAGAAGTGACCTGCAGAAATCTTTATGTTAAGTTTCTGAAAAATTTCTGGAAAAACTTATCTCCTACTTCCTGGAAAATCCTGCAAAACATCATTATTACTTGATACAAGCATTTGACTCTAACAATTACTAATATACATGCTCATTTAATATTGTGGAGAATCATGATCATCAATTTTATTCTTAAAAACAAATTTAGGGTTCCCCTTACACTTATCTTTTGCAAAATACCTTTATATGAAGTTAAGACGAAGTTAAACAACGAAATAAAGCATTTTCACAATTTTAGGTTTGAAACATGATCTACCAACAATAAAAATAAAGCATGCATACGGAAGCAAATAACAATCAAACAATTAAAAATCACACAAATAAAAACTAAAAAATTAAACAACCATAAAATTAAAATCCAACAGCATAATAACGAAGATAAATAAAAAGTATCCAAGGCCAACAGAGGCCACATCCTAAATTATTACAAGACAAATTGTTTCAAATCATACAACCATGAATAAATTGTCTAAAGATCACAAATATCATGACAAATCACTGGGGAGGGGGACCATAGTGGTTATCATAGCCAGGAGGGAGGTGCCCGGTGTACCCGTAGGGAGGGTAGTCCATCTCGCGTCCAGGGAATGGGTCGATCTGCAACTGAGGCTCAATGTGATCACGGGTAGAAAGATGCTGCATCTGGCGGATGGTGTGATCATACATCTAGTCAAACCTCTGGTCAGTGGTGGTTCGCCATGCGTCCACCTGACCCATCCATGCCCCTTGATGCGCTTGCCAATCTCCCCGACCCATGTGTCGGTAATAGTCAGCAGACCCAACCTCATAGTCCCCATAATGCGGCTACTGAGGTACACCCTCGTCATCATCCTCATCATCCTCAACACCCGCCGGTCCTCCCACAACATACCAAGTAAAGGACCCATCCCCCAGCTCCATCACAATACTCATCTGCTTGAGGGACTTAGCCCTCACCACCCTACATGCCCCACAGTCGCTCAAGTACCCCATAATCTCTGGAACAAGGATCCCATAGGAACGAGCCAGGCGGGTCACAAACATCCCTCCATACACCTTGTCGGTATCCCTCTCCCCTATACTAGTCTTCAAATAACTCGCTACCCAGAATGGGATGTTACAGTATACATCCACTGAAAACATGGTGTATAGGTAGAAAAGGTCTGAAGCAGTAACAGGGTGAGTAGTGCCATGGCGCCCCGACAAACTGTAGGTGATGCATCTGTGGGCTAACCTGATCATAGGGTCCCTAATGGAAGCCACCCCAATGGTTGAGGTATAGACCCCATTCCCGATACTCGGCCAGAACATGGAACACCTCAACTCACTCCTCATTGTCTCCCCATTCATCAACATTTGCATAAAACCACCCTGAACAACCTCCTCCTCAATATACAAGCCTAATCTCCACCCAAACTCAGTAATCGAGCACGATCTAAGCTCTCCCCCCAGCCTAAAATAAATGGTGGTACCTCCCATATATGTCCTAGCCTCAGCCAAATCAAAGTGAAAAGTAGCAAAGAACTCCCTGACCAACTCACTATAAACTGTTTCCCTTATCCTAAACAACCTTTCCCATTGAGGACCCGTAAATGCATCAGTATGGATCCTCCCAAGGAAATCACCCTCAAGGCCCTGGGACCTCAAGAAGTCCCAATCAATCACTGCCCCTACATCGATATGGTGATGGAGTAGTTCCGCATATTTGGTTGTAGAAGCGTCATTATCAAACTCGCTCCAACTATGAACCAAGTCACCATAGCTCACACGTTGGGACCTCGATGAACTCCCTCGGTGTTGTCTGGTGCGTTTGCTCATTTTCCTAGAAAAAGATGGAATGGAACAGAAATGGTTAGAATGAGAGTTTTTATGAAGTTATGCTGTCAGACACATCTGACACCGTCAGGCAATAAAACCTGACGCTGTCAGACCTAGCCGAAGTTTAGCCATGCAATTACGAGGGAAAAATCAATTTTTCAAACTCTAAATCCATGACCTAAACACCCCTTTTTGCAGAAAACATGGGTGGGGGATCAAAAAATCCGTGGTATGAAAGATTTTTCTGCACTTGACTCATGATTCATATCAACCACAACTACCTAATGCATAACTCATGATTACAAAACACCTAAGAAGGAGCATTACGAGTTCTAAGAATTGATCAATGTTAGGGTTTCGGATGATGGGGGTTTTCAAAATTGGTAGGTCCTAGGGATAATTGAACAAATAAGGATGAAGAAAAATCACTTACCACGTGTAAATTGGTCACGGAAGATGTCGGAATTGACCTTGAAGATCCGAAGGTGGAGTAGCACTTGGGTATAGTTTATGGGGTATGGTTGAAAGTGATGGAAATGGGGTTATTATTGCTGAGAAAGCGAGGTGACGGCGTCAAGAGTAAAAATCTGACGCCGTCAGATGCCCGTTTTATGAGTACTTAGTGGCAATTTCAAATTCAGTCCCTGCACTATTGTAGATAGCTAATCAAAAGTAAAAACTATGAGTAGCCATTCCGTTAGTGAAGTCCACCAGGGTCAAACATTTTGTTACTGTCACGAAGTGAGGTGTGGTTATTAATAGGGCTGGGCAGAGTTCCATTTACGTCGTGATCTTCATATTGGTAAACGGTGGGTACGGGGAGGAGTTGTTCCATAGAGGTTTCCAAAGCTGCGGTGTTTTTGAGGTGCAACCTCTTCACACCAAGTTTAAAACCAAAGGAACGTTTCTTATGCAAATTGGGGAGCGTGGTTTGCAAACTTCCAACGAAGATGTTATGAAATTGCAAGTTCTTTTCTTCCTGAGGACGCTCATAAAAGTAAAGGGTAATTGAAGGTGAAGAGCTTGGAAAGGGTTTTTCATTATCCTCTTCGTCACACACCAAAGGGGTTGGGAATTCAAAGATTTTTTCGATTTTTCTCGGTGTGGATTTTTCCCTAATCTTATCCTTAATTCTTGATATGAATTCGTCCGCTAAGTCCATAAAAGCATTACGAGTGCTTTCCATGCGAGCTTCTAAGTGCCGAGTCTGTTTCTCCTGATTATTCATGAAGGTTATCATTATCCCTTCGAACTCCTCTTGTCATGAACGTTCAGAAAAATTGTATTTGCTAATTGCACTCACATGTCTATCAGGACTCATTGTGGGTTTAAAAGCGGGTAGTTCAACCCTCATCAATTCATTGACCTGCCTCTCGATATTTTCTAATAATCATTCTTGGGTAGCGTTCACGTAATCAAGACTTCCTTCTCTTGAAAACATCGGGTACTCCCATCCTTCTTCTTTGTATTATGCTAACCCCTCAAGAACTTCCCAGCATTTATCAATGCTAAGTCTGTTGAGTCTACCATTGGCTGCGTGATCTATGGCCCTTCTCGTTTGATAATTAACTTTATCGTAAAAGATTTGAATTTAGAGCCATGGTTCTATGCCATGATGAGGGACTTTTTGGAGTAAGTCTTTGTATTGAGTCCATGCTTCATAGAAGGTTTCATCTTGACGTTGTTGGAACATCAAGATATCATTTCTAAGCTTGGTAGTTCTCCTCAGAGGGAAAAATTGAGCAAGGAAACGAGCGGTGAGATCATCCCATGAGGTGATGGATCCCGCGGGTAAACGTTCAAGCCATTGACTAGCTTGATCACATAGAGAGAATTGAAATAGGCGCAATTGGGTCGACTCTCTAGTTGTAACATCAAGGTCTATAGAATCTACGATTTTAAGGAAATCTTTGAGATGTTGATTAGGATCTTCGGAACGAAGTCCATGGAATGCACATCCGCTTTGCACCAACCGGATGGTGTCGGATCGCAAGGGGGACACATTGGCTCCTTGAGTGAGCTCAATAGTGTTTCGATAGCCTTGGTGGCTAGGAAGGAAATACTCTCCTAGGGTTCGGGGCCTAAGAGGTTGGTTTGCTAGTGGTGGGTTTTGTGGGTGGTTTTGTTGTGGTGGGTTGATGGGTTCAAAGATGTTACCACCTTCCATAATGTCGGATGGTAAAGGTTACGAACAAAGACACGAAGAAATAAGATAGACTAAAGAAAACCTAAAAAATAAAAATAAAATCTTGCTAGAAAGGAATCTAGCAAGTAGACCTAATAAAGAGAAATCCTAACCTAGATAATAACTATTCCCTGGGCTGCGGCGCCAAAAACTTGATACGTGGGAATCGCACCAGGTTTTACCTCTCGATCGATCTCGAGAAGCTTACAACCCCCACCAGGCAGTGTACCTGATCGTTGTAGTATAGTATAGTGACAAGTACCGGGGTATTGATCGTTCAACTCAGGAATAGTACATCGAATACAATCATCCGTAACAACTATAAACAAACAATCAACCCATAATTAACATCTAGGTTTCATAACATCTAAGCAAACACACAAAAGATCTAGCCAAGCATGTTAAATTGAAGACAAGCGTAAGATATATTCAAGCAACACATAGACATATTGATTGAATTGAAAGAGTACTTATTTCAATTGAACATGAAAAGTTCAAAGGGTTAAAACCCTTGAAAAAGCTGTAAAAATTTGGACCTAGGGTTTCTCCCTTAAAGTTGCACACTAATGAATGAAATTTAGAAAACTATATACAGATTTTATAGGGTGACGGCGACAAGAAGAAAAGTCTGACGCCGTCAACTCGCCGCCCATAATGAAATCGGATTGCCTAGATCCAGTTTTGACGCCATCATGTGTAATTCTGTTCTGGGCCGTCACTAACATTTGGACCATGATGGCCTATGGTGACGTTGTCATCTCCTTAGTACAAAACTTTCTGGATCGTCACGTGGATCATCCACTTCCACCTCTTATATTGCTCTTGACGCCGTCACTAAGAAACTTCTGACGCCGTCAGGTACTGTTCCCAGCAAGGAAAATTAAGACTTTGCCGTTTTCTTCACTTTTATGCTCCAAAAACGTCCAAAATGATTCCTTTTCCAGATTTCACTCCAAAAGTACCTAAAATGACAAAACGAACGATTTAGGGCAATATTTGATCAAATAAATTCGAATTCGGGCTAAAATGACCCCCTAAAAATGGTTCATTTTTCGCCTCATCATACAGTGACCACTCTTCTTGAGAATCAACTTACAGCAGAGCAAATACTTCAACGTGAAGCAGACGAACTTGCAATGGAGTATATTCTTCTGGGCATACCTAATCCGATTTTTCGAAGCATTGATGCTCCGAAATCAGCTAAGGATATGTGGGAACATGTGCATCTCTCGATGGAAGGTACTAAACTTAACAAAGAAGACATGGAATCTAAACTTTACCTCTCATATGAAATGTTCATGATTGATCCAAGGGAATCACTGGAGTCTTACTACCATCGATTCACGAACGTCATCAATGACTTGGACAGACACAATATCATCTTACCAAAGATTGCTATCAACACAAAGTTTCTCAGTTGTCTAGGTCCTGATTGGCATAAATATGTCACGTTCGTTCATCAATTCAAAAACCTTCATAATGCGACATATGAGTTATTGTATGATTATCTGAAGCACCATCAATCTGAAGTTGATAAAGATTGAGCTCTCCATGGAATGTATTCACCTCCTACACCTCATAATTCATTAGCACTCTTGGCTCAATCTCACTTTGCTCCACATCCACTGTCTAACCATGAATTTGTCTAACAACAACAACATTTTTCCTACCCTCAACAAACCACCTCAAACCAAATCATTCCATATGACTCAACACAACAATCAACTGACAACCAACTTGTCCCATATGATAACACTGATACCATGTGTTATACCAACACAAATAATTAAGAGGATGACGCATTCAACTCGTTGAATCAAGGATTTGCACTCATTGCCCGTGCTTTTAGCATATTTTCAAACAAATCCAACAATTGTCTCCAAACTTCATCTAACACAAGGAATCAAGTTGTTGTACAAGATGGATATGTTGAAATACAGAATAGTATTATGGAAGAATGGGATGAGGAGGTTATATGATAATCGAACTCTTACATAGATAGTCAGTTTCTTTAATAACTTCTTTTCGTAGAAGGTTCTTTGACTAATGTAACCTTATAATATAACATGAATTAACGTAGAAGATTTAAAATATATTTAAAGGTAAAAATTAAGGTGTTACGTTACATATACCATAGTAAATGTATGTTATGGTATACTCATAATCTCAAAAAGTCTAAGGATAATTGATGTGGCATAGTGGATGCTCATGACCACAAGTACCAAAATAGTGAAGATGTATATCAATTAGAAAGAGTATGGTTGTCCGTTCCACCCCAGTAAAAGCGGAAACACGAGTTGCAACGAAATGTAACCATCGCATAAGATAGTAGAACAACACCATATATTGATTTAAGAAATAATTGACAATGTTACATAAAGAATTTATTACAATCTAAATAATGAAAACAATAATCTTAATCTTGTCAAATTATAAGTCTTTAGAAAACGTCTAAGCTAGGTCAACTCGGTCTTTGAAATGAGAATACTATGTAACTTAAAAATGCAAACGCCTTCAATAAATCACTATCGATAACCTGAAAATGATACTCTAAAATGTCAACATAAAGTTGGTGGGTTCGTAGGTTTAAAGTAAATAAAACCAGATTTACTGTGCATGATATATAAATAGGACAAGTATGTAAATAATATAATCAAGCGTGGGCAAACAGTTATATTGTAATCAAACACTTAGCCAGTCAGGTTGCCACCCATTTGGCTAGTAAGGTTGCCACCCATATAAACCACCACACTCTTCATCTACAAATCTTCATCTCCGAAATATAATCTTCTTCCATGTATGCCTACCAGCTGGAGCTATAACATGATTATTGTTCTACACAAAAGCCCCACACAGAATGTTCTACACAACAAAACCACTAGTGCACCTAACGCAATTATATGCACACAACATTGTCTAAAAGTAATAGAGTAAACATTTAAACATGGCATTAAAACTGGAAATAAAATTTGAGTACCATTTTCCCCTAAGAAAATATATAAGTAAAATGAGGCCACGAAAACTCACCTTAAAGCGGTTGAGATATTGAAACAAGTCTAAGCAACTAATCTTAGGAGCCCAACGCACACTCGATAATAGTGATCAACCTACTGCTCCTTCAACCAATCTACAAATGATTTCAAACTAATTAATATTAACACTTAATTATTTATGACCTCATTTTGTGATCTAACTTATATATTATTGTTACATACCATTCTTTTATTTAATTTATTATTATCCTTTTATATTATTGAGATTCCAACTTCCCATTTAACGATTTCATTATATATATATATATATATATATATATATATATATATATATATATATATATATATATATATATATATATATACACATATATATATAACAGGAGGCGTATGACTAGATAACGCAACATCATCAGCAATATGTCCATGTCATCACCAGAAAGGCCATGTCATCACCATTATGTCCACTTAGGCAATAATTTTTTTTTATATTTCGGATTTAATTTTTTCATGCCAAAAAATCACTAGAAGGATTCGAACTCAAGACCATTTGTATCTTATGTGGTATCTTAACCACTAAACCACCACATGTTTTTGATGAAATTCTATAAACAAATTTTTATAAGGGTTAAGAAACGATTATTCCTTTAATTTAATTGGAGATAATACGATTATTCTTTTAATTGGAGATAATAAAATCAAAACCGGTAATTATTGAGATTTTAGAATGTGATAAGTATGGAAAATATTCATTGTGATCTTAGACCTAATCAGATCAACTATGAAGGTTTTTTTAACCTAATTCTACAATATATATACGGCTTATTGTATACTCTCATGATTCATTGTCAAACACACATTATACACGGTTTATATATCAATATGCAGCCACAAAGACAGTCTGCCACGCTTAATAGGTCAAGCTTGAAGAAGATGACTGAAATTTGGGCAAGTAAGAAGAAAAATCAGAACAGTGTAGTTGATTCTGCATGTGATTTTTTGATTTGTTAGATTATTAATGTATGTTCATGTATACGAATCCTAGCTTAATGATAAGATTTTGCATGATTTTCATCAACAGGTGAGGATGGAAACAACAACATTATAACGGATCCAGCAGGTAACATGCATGGTTATAAACATTCAGATATAACTTTTGTTTACTCTTATCGCGATTTATATATGTTGTTGTATGTTGGTTAATAGAATGCATATGAATTATTCATTTGTTAGGTCATATTTTCTAATGTGTATGATCTGTGTATGTTCATGTATGATTATTAATTAGATTCGTATGTTCATGTATGATTATTAATGTATGTCTATGAATATGAATCCTTAATGATAAGACTGTGCATGATTTTCATCAATAGATGAGGATGGAAACAACAACATTATAACGGATCCAGCAGGTAACATGCATGGTTTTAAACATTTATATATAACTTTTGTTGACTATTGTCACAATCTATATATGCTGTTGTATGTTGGTTAATAGAATGCATATGAATCATTCATTAGTTAGGTCATATTTTTTAATGTGTATGATCTATGTATGTTCATGTATGATTATTAATTAGATTCATATGTTCATGTATGATTATTAATGTATATCTATGAATATGAATCCTGAATGATAAGACTATCCATGATTTTCATCAACATATGATATGGAAACAACAACATTATAACGGACCCGGCAGGTAATATGCATGGTTTTAAACATTCATATATAACTTTTGCTTACTATTTTTGTGATTTATATATGTTGTTGTATGTTGGTTAATAGAATGCATATGAATCATTCATTAGTTAGGTCATATTTTTTAATGTTTATTATATTTGTATGTTCATATATGATTATTAATTAGATACATATGTTCATGTATGATTATTAATGTATGTCTATGGATATGAATCCTTAATGATAAGATTGTGCATGATTTTCATCAACAGATGAGGATGGAAACAACAACATTATAACGGATCCAACAGGTAACATGCATGGTTTTAAACATTCATATATAACTTTTGTTTACTATTGTCACGATTTATATATGTAGTTGTATGTTGGTTAATAGAATGCATATGAATCATTCATTAGTTAGGTCATATTTTTTAATGTGTATTATCTGTGTATGTTCATGTACGATTATTAATTAGATTCATATGTATCAATCAATTTATGTATGATGTTTAACTAAGGCTGCATGTTTTTACTAATTTACAGCAACGATTGAACAAATGATTGTAGAGGAGACCAGCAACATCGTCAAGGATTCATCAGGTACTTTGTTTATTATAAATTAATAATACATTGTTATAACATTCGTTACTGCCGTAATATTGGTAATTTAACCACGTACCTTTATGATTGTGTAGCACATGAATATCCACAAATTTTATCTACAATTATCAATAAATGTATGTTTGAAACTTATGCACTATGTCGAAACTCGGACCACCATGTTTCTTATGTTCTTACATGATTAACATGTAGTATGTTGATTAACTTTTTACATATACATTATACATTTTTTTACTGATTAATGGAATATTAATTAGTTTATTATCGATTAAACATTCTGTTTTTATCGAATAATTGTATAGTGTTATGAAAATTGTACATGTATGTTTGTGAATACCCATTATATCAAACCAACTGTATAATGAAAGAAACTGTTTAATGATGTCTTCTCGATTATTGCATTTGCAGAAGGGATGTTGATTCCAAATACTTATGATTATGTAACATCAACAATTGATGTAACCTACACACATTTGCTTGAAAACTTATGGAATCATGAATTAGGGGCACCAAGTGAAGAAATGGTTGACAAGATTAACAAAAGCAGGATGCGTTTAATTCAAAAATAGGAGACTATATATGAATCATCATATTATGTTTCTCTGGATGGCTCAAACACAAATTTGGATGGTTTAATATACATTACAAATTTCCTTAACGATGTAAGTGTTGGAATTATGATATCATGACGTTCATATAAAACAAACCAAACACATCAAGTGAGCATAGCGGAAGCAATTATAACAAGATCATATAACATGTAATTAATTAATCAATAATAAATAGTAAACATACCTTTGTGATTCTAGCCCGAACAAGAATCAAATTGCAATCTTCAAATCAAAAAACCCTAATTAGAGTTTATGTGGATTATAAGAAGTACCCTTTACCTCTTTTGTAATTCAATCCAAGATATAACCAATAGTGTGGTTATATCACGTTCTTGTACACACGTACTATTAACGAATTAAAGTAAATGCTAGTTTTAAATATTACACAAAACAATTTTATTTTAAGAAAAACAAAAGTAATTGACTAAACAAAATAGATCACCAAAACCTTTTTGTGCTACTGTTGTTGTTCGACACATAAAACAAAAGAAAAGAAAACCCATATTGTTTTCCCATGCACATGCAATATAAACATACATGTACATATGTTACTGTGATGATGCCGATACATATATTGAAAGAAAAGAAAGGGATTTATTTAATATGTGTACAAGAGATACAAAAAATAAATCCTTGACTTTGCTTTTATAGGATACAAAACTTAGGGAACAAGTTAGGGCATGGGTTGGGCTTCCCCACCTTTGGCCTGTCGAACATAGCAACCCACAAGGGTTCTAGATCTTTTTTGTTCTCTATTTTTTATCCATAGTCATTATCTTTGTACATTAGTCAATTTTCATTAATTACTAACGTTCATTATTTGTTTTGTGTAATTAATAATTAAATATAACTTTTATATTAAATTATTAAACTTTAATTCTCATACGTAAAGTGTGCAATCCCGTGATCTCGAGTTCGATCCTAACATACGACTACTAAAATAATGTCCATAAACTAACAGCTCCCACTTGGACATATTTTAATAGTGTAATCACATCGGTTAGCGTCTAGCAACACTTCGATGCCTCTAGTACGATCTCGAGTAAGGCTCCTGGAAAAACCTTTTAATGATTTCTCATTATTATTATCCTTTTGTTTCTAATACCACGTTTATAAGAATATGGATCAAAGTCATTCCTTAATTAACCATTCTGTTTCTCGTTGTTTGTGATTGAGCAAGATTACCAAATCTTCTGAACATATTCAGGGGAGATCTTGGGTGTGGCCACACATACATCTTACCAACCCTACGAGGGGCACAGCAGTATTAAACTCCAAAAATGAATTTGAAGGAACAAATTCTATCTTGAATACAAGCAAAACCCACAAACTTTGTAACATTTCCGAAAACAACCCTTATGACTACCAGTTACGTATAGCGCTAAGTTGTTCCACAAAAATGTACTACATTCATGACACTTATCTTGCATCTCAAGTCTGAGGATAACTTCTCATGATTTACTTAATAACAAAATCCATAAAGTAACATCATGTAGTTGGGATAAGTCCTATATTCGGTATCGTTGAATATCATCTGAAATGGCATGACTACGCATCAATATACTTTAAGTATATTATACCAACCTTCAGATTTGTCTTGATTTAATAATATTCCCATATTATTAACTGACAATGGACAATTTAAAATAACATTTATTCATGGATTAAACATACAAATATAGGATACAATTTATTATAAATTAAACATACCATGTATTTAAATTTATTATAATAATTGTTTAACATCCTTTATCCAAATACTAAATAGATCAATGCATGATAACTTGTTGATGAATTATGTCTCAAGTAATGACATTCCTACTTGTTGACAAAACATAAATCATCCAACTTTGATCTATCGGAATTTTAAGAATACTTATTTCAAGAATTCAACTAGTGAAGTTCTTGTATGTACATACTCAACTATTTTCACAATGCCATATAATATTTCATAAAATGTGTGACATCCTTAACCACCAATTTATGATAATTAAACTTCCAAATATTTTAAAGTTTAAAGTATTCTTATTCTCTTAATGTATAATGCAACTATGCTTTTAGTAAGCATAACTAGTAATAGCCAAGGATGAAATCCTTACCATAACTAGTATTGAATGTCATCTCAATTTTATTAGCATCATTGTATGCAACAACAATATGCTATTAAAACTTCCCGTAAACCATAATATCTATTGTGTAATGTTTGATGCCCTTCAAACTTTCAAGTTTGTTTGCTATGACAATTTTCACAACAATTGAAAAATTGTTCATCTATAGAATTTGGAAGCTATTCCAGATTTAGGATGTGATTCAATTCTATAATCAAACATATTCTTTTAGAATATTACACAAGTTATCTAATAACTTTTAATTAGATATTAATATTGTCAAATCATCTTGTAATCAAGTATGATACAACAAACATGATATATATGAAAAAACTATGAGTCATACTTAGATTTTATTCATGTCATACACATTTATTTAGACTTTCTAAATAATATATCATGTTATATTAGATTTATTTACCGCACATGTTTCAACAATAAACATTCATTCCAAGGTTGTATGTCTTATTTCCTAAATCTTTAAAGTTTTATTCCAAACTTAACTTTTAACTTATATGGAATGTTACCTTTTATATGTTCTACAACATATATGATTTAAGAAATTAAACATAATACTCCCACTAGCTTTTAGGAATACTTAGAAATTATCTTATTTCAATTATAAATTAAAACATGAATTTAATAATTAAACATAAGAGTAATCTTCTAGATGCATGCATTTATCCATCCATGGGTTATTGCACTTTGTACACTTTCAAAGATTTATTTGAATTCATAAACTTCTTTTGATTACTTATCGTCCTCGCTCAAGTAATCACTCATGAAAGAGTTTTGATATTCTATTATCAATTTCATATAAATGAAACTAACTATGACAATCATAATCTTTATATATTTAATGTGTTTATAATAGAATATTCAATCACAGTTAATTGCTTAAGTGTGATTAATAATCTTGTCATAAGACATGCATTAAATGCGTGCACAATATTGTCCATATGATTTCTATACAAAGATTTAAACCACAAGGTTACCTTATCTTTGAAGAAACTCATCTTCATTTTCTAGTCTAACTATTAAGATAAACCAAGTTTCTAAAATTGATTATCTTTATGGACAGCATCTTAATCATTCATATCATTTATACTTTACCCAATTTCATATTTAGTAATGTATCATAATGATTATCAGGTTTACCATAATCCTGTAAATCATATCCCTCAGCATATTAATCAAATATCTGAGATATCTTTTCTATTTATGAATGATAATTCCATCATCTTGAGATTTAACATTTAAATGTCAAACTTTATTATCATCTTGATATTTACCATTAAAATGTCAAACTTCATCATGATATTTACTAGTGTATTTTAGAAGATTATGTATCTTGTAATTTTATCTTTTAAAGATCAAAACTCCCACTTGCTTTTTGTAATTTAAAGACTATCTTTAAATACTTAGCAAATAAAGAAACAATACAATATTCTCTTTTGGGACATTACAAATACATATTGACAGTTCCTAACTTTACTTTGTTAATAATCTCTTCATAAGCAGTTAAACAAATTTGGAACTTCAATTTAAGACTTAGTGTGATTCATCACATTCCATCATATGATAATGTCTTATTAATCTTCTATGTTGGAGTTTTATTAAATATGTCCAAGTCATACTCAACATTCTAACCTTGAAATCTTTTTGAAGAAAAGAAGTTATAGTTATCTTTAATCAAACAATATAACAAGAGTTTGATTTTCCTAACTGAACATACCATAAACATTTGGTATTTCATTAGTATTAATATTGTAAGACAATCTAACAATATTAAAGATAACCATATTCCTTTTGACTTGTCTATTTACCAACTAATTCATTTTAATGGTATAATAATATTCAAGCCAATTACATGCTTTATATCACAAGTACTTTTTACAAAGTCACTTCATGTCCATGTCTTTACAAGAAAACATAAACTGTTATAATTCCACTATACGTTATAAGTCATTTAACAATTTAATAACTTCATGTTTATGTCTTAATTAAAAAAACACAACAAGATAACGTCTTACTTTATTATAAGTCTTGTAACAATTAAAAGACTTTATGTTTATATATTTACATTGAAACATAAACTTTTTAACTAAAGTAATTATGAACACCATCTTTTGTTTTCAATAGTAATTTCAAGTTAATATATTACTTCACAATAATGTAAACAACATTATTTATTCATTTATTTATGTCATTCCAAGAACACATAAATATTCAGATTGAAGCAGCATTAGATTACTTTATTAATTTATGTCATTCCAGGAATTCATAAATATATAAATTAAAGTAGTCTTGATATCATATTGACACATGTTCTAATAGGTATCTAATTTAGAAACTGCAAATTCTCATAGTTCAATTACATCAGTTGATCTGCTAGTAATGAAATATGAAATTCACCTTGTTGTTGCAATCTAGCTAAGCTCTCACATAACATAAATTGTAACACCAAGTGTTTCTTGAATTAGATTAGTATAATTCATATTAGAACATTATTCTCTTACCTTGAAGTCAAGAGAATCCATTAAATCATATCTTTATGAGTTGTTTCTTGCACACATTAAAGATAACATTTCTCCCACTTGTGCATGGAACAACCTCATATAGTTGATAAACAACACGCCATGCATTTGTTTATGTGATCAATGTGATTGTGTCATAGATTTTAGCATAACAAGTAGATGTAGAACAACAATGTCTAGTAAGGAAACGTACAAGGCTATCCTTTAAAGTATGAGTGTCTACACTTGGAAAGTAATCATCTTTAGCTACCAAGATATCAAAGCTTGTAACTCCCACTGAATTAAAGATCATTACAATAATTCCTTATTCATTAATAAGTACACAATACTCCCACAAAATTTGACAACATTGTAAATGTTTCATATCCTGTGAAAACAAATATTGTGCTTTTAACTTTCCTACACCTTTAAATGTCCATACGTAACAATTACTTATGCACTAAAGAGTGTATTCTACTACGTGAATGATGGACTATCCACCAAATGCTATTAACTTGAAAATTTGGGCATGCAATTTCTTCCTTAACAGGTCTACCATCTTTCAATGTATGTAGTACCTTTAAAATAGTCAAAACAACTAGTTTGTCTTTAAACATTTTGCAGTAATTAGTCTAGCTTCTAATTATAATAACTCATAAAATGTCATACATAATTTTCTATTAACCAAATATCATATTTGTTACTAAGAATTTGATCACCGAATGAGGATGATAAAATCCCTATGAAAAATGTATGCAATTTTCTTAACCATTAAAAATTTGCTATGAGTTATATTAGAATTTAGACATATCTAATATTCCTATTATCCTTTCTCATTCATGAAAAGGAATAGGATTGTGTCTCACTCTTCTTTCATAGAAAGGAGACTTCATTTGTCTTTTAAGTAAATTATTCTTAATCAAACATTTGTTTGAAAACAGAACGAGATCAATTTACCAAAGCCCAAAGTGCGTTTACGGTTTGAACGTTGCATTAATACATTAAAACGAATTTCAAAATTCAATTTCAGTATTTTCGATAATTAGATCTTTAAGAAAATAAAATACCCATTGGTAAATATACATATAAACCATAGTATTTTCTTAAAGCTAGGATCCTAATTGACATAGTACCATTACATCAGTTGATCTGCTAGTAATGATAGTATTCAACAAGGTGATTGTCGAACAATAATTGCCAATATCATATTGCAATTCCTAGATTTATGGGATTTACAATCACAAAACTTTTGTATTGTAAGCATGTTTGATCCCCATCTTAATGCCTTGAATCCAAGATCTCACTTCCTACTCAATTTAAGTCGTCTAACTTAAAAACTGCAAACTCATAAATCCATCACATCAGTTGATCTGCTAGCAATGAACTTATGAAATTTACCTCTCCATTGCAATCTCGCCAAGTTCTCACATGACGTAAATTACAACTTCAAGTGTTCTTAATTAGATGGCATTCGACTTAATTTTATAAGGGTATTAAATTTTGATGTGATCAAAATAATGTATGAAGAAGCATGCATACAACTTCATAACATTGGTTTTACAAAACATTTTTATTACCAATTTGCTAAGAGTAAAATAACAAAGTTTTGATTGAGGTATCGGGTTCACCAATTAAAGAATTACCAACAATTATCGTCCACTATATCGTAC
The DNA here is from genome assembly GCA_030686995.1 of Artemisia argyi. NCBI lineage: Eukaryota > Viridiplantae > Streptophyta > Magnoliopsida > Asterales > Asteraceae > Artemisia > Artemisia argyi. The sequence continues at coordinate 205,011,504 of CM060700.1, forward strand.
TTTTGCATAAGCCTGAAAGCTTAGTGTTTCGGATAATCATTGTGGAATTGTGGTTAATTCACCCTTAAGATGACAGTGTACATGTAATGGTTGTTCGGTAAGTCTAATTTACACATAAACGAGTGTTAAGACAGAATGTTGTCTCTCTAAGGCCACAATTTAATGCGAAGCCATCCTTATACCCATCTTATAGTGTGTAAACTTCGGTCGGGCCTAGTTAACCATTACGTACAAAAACATCAATCAACAAATTCTTTGAAATTTAAACTCTTAAAAACCAAAACAATTTCGCCATTATTTAGTCCGTATTATTTTTCTATTCAAAATTACCCTTTTCGTTTATAAACATGTCCAACACAATTAATAAACAAAACAAGTAATGTACAATAAAAAATAAAACAACTAAATAAACAAATATACATAATCATAACAATTAACTATGTATAAAACATGTAGCCACATGCAAATCTTATTCAATAGTCCTATTAATAATCAAATCTAGGTGTACAACGTATTAATTCAATTAAGGCTTTCTTTTTCTAGGAAAAAGAGCCACATACATCGATAAATCGATTGCGTAAGCCAAAATTAAATAAATACCACATAGCACATAATTGATTACTTAATATTGGAGTCTTCCCCAATTCGACATCTATTAATAAATTTACATGTTTCGATATAACTTAACCATTAATTCATATAAACAATTTAAACCATTTAAATTATTACACAATATAAAAATCCATGCAAATATGCATTTTTTCATGGATTTAGCTTAACAATTAACATATTGCACCAAGATCGTTTACTAAAACGCATAACAATTACATGACATCCTAGGGTTTCTAATCATATTAAAAAATCAAAAACCAAAACCCTAAAAACCCTTAAGGTCAATCGACCCAAAAAAAATTTAGGGTTAGGAATCTAACAAATAAACCCTAAAAACATGTAACTAAACGAATCAAGATCCAATTTTTATGCGTTTCGATAATTAATTACACATTATAACGGCTCTAGATGCCACTGTTGGAATTATGATATCATGACGTTCATATAAAACAAACCAAACACATCAAGTGAGCATAGCGGAAGCAATTATAACAAGATCATATAACATGTAATTAATTAATCAATAATAAATAGTAAACATACCTTTGTGATTCTAGCCCGAACAAGAATCAAATTGCAATCTTCAAATCAAAAAACCCTAATTAGAGTTTATGTGGATTATAAGAATTACCCCTTACCTCTTTTGTAATTCAATCCAAGATATAACCAATAGTGTGGTTATATCACGTTCTTGTACACACGTACTATTAACGAATTAAAGTAAATGCTAGTTTTAAATATTACACAAAACAATTTTATTTTAAGAAAAACAAAAGTAATTGACTAAACAAAATAGATCACCAAAACCTTTTTGTGCTACTGTTGTTGTTCGACACATAAAACAAAAGAAAAGAAAACCCATATTGTTTTCCCATGCACATGCAATATAAACATACATGTACATATGTTACTGTGATGATGTCGATACATATATTGAAAGAAAAGAAAGGGATTTATTTAATATGTGTACAAGAGATACAAAAAATAAATCCTTGACTTTGCTTTTATAGGATACAAAACTTAGGGAACAAGTTAGGGCATGGGTTGGGCTTCCCCACCTTTGGCCTGTTGAACATAGCAACCCACAAGGGTTCTAGATCTTTTTTGTTCTCTATTTTTTATCCATAGTCATTATCTTTGTACATTAGTCAATTTTCATTAATTACTAACGTTCATTATTTGTTTTGTGTAATTAATAATTAAATATAACTTTTATATTAAATTATTAAACTTTAATTCTCATACGTAAAGTGTGCAATCCCGTGATCTCGAGTTCGATCCTAACATACGACTACTAAAATAATGTCCATAAACTAACAGTAAGGATGTACAGTCTTTCGCAACATGCAATAAAGTTAAAGATTGGTACTCATGTAAGGTTAACTCAAAGCATTAATCAAAAAGCAGGTATATGCAATGGTACAAGGCTTCAAGTGCTAAGGTTGGGAGTCAATGTTATCGAAACGAATATCATATCTGATGGAAATGTTGGTATGATTTGTTGTATTCCACGCATGCTAATAACCTATCCAAGAACAAAAAATTCATTCAAATTCAATAGAAGGCAGTTTCCTATTCAAGTATGTTTTTTGTAATTGATACAATGCACTTGGTTTCAACTTTATTTCATAAACACTAAATGGTTAAATCAAAATTGTACTCAGATAATTCCAAATGTGTGTTGACGTATCCAAAATTTAGATGTTGTATTTGTTTAGGGTTCTGAGTGTTTTCTTTCTAAGCATGCTTTGTTGGTAGGATCTGTGCTATTCCCATATGGTTATTACCCCTTCATAAACAAAAATGCAATTCAAGTTAAACAAAAGATAGTTTCCTATTCAAGTGTGTTTGGTATGACAAAATTGTCACATTGTGGTTTGTATTTACCAATTCCAATTATCTCACACGGACGATTATTGCAATTGTATAAATATAAGAGATATGTTACTCAGTATTTTAAAATATATAGTTATCTTTGTTGAGATTTGTTTTATGGTTTCCATGATTATTCCAATCATAATCTCTTTTATAAATAATAATTATGATATCAAATATAATAGATATGTTATACAAATGTGTGAAGAATTAATGTTAGTGTTTTCATGAAAAGTTAATCATACGTAAACATATACAAATCTTACACATTAAAAAATATAACCTAACTAGTGGATGATTCATATGAATTCTATTAACCAACATACAACAATATATCTAAATTGTGACAATAGTAAACCAAAGTTATATACGAATGTTTAAAACCATGCATATAATAAACTTGAGTCACAACATCTTTGGCATCACGAAACCACACCTAGCTCCAAATTAACTCCCATTGCCATTCATTACTATATGGTTTGTCCTAATTAGATCTTCTGGGTGGAATACCATCTTGATTGTCATCGGATAGTTGACATCATCATGGAATAACATAGAGGGAACATGATTCAACAACTATGATCTTTATTAACCAACAAAAATCATGCATAACCCTAATTCACAAAGCTAAAATATTCACGAATCATGTTAATATAAGTTTTTAAAAATTTTAAAAATACAATAAGTGTAATAATATCCCCAACAATATAATACGTAAAAGAACAAAAAATATGAAACAACCAAAGATGGAAGGTGGAGTGCGTGATCGAAACAGTAAAGAGCCAGATACTAAGGTGGGTAAAAGAAAATTGTGAATTTAAAATTCTTAAATTAAAACTATATTTTCATGAAACAAAAAGCTTTGCTAGATTATGAGTAACTAATATAAGCTTATTAAAGTGTCCTAGACCAGCTCAAGGCTTATGAAAAGGGTTGATGACATGCAAACATAGTTTCGACTCATTTTAGGGTTTAGAAATGAATTCGACAAAAAGAAAATGACAGAGGCTCATTCAACGGTTCCTAGGTGATCTAATACTCGTATATACCATGCTAGATCAGTACTAAAGCTAATAGGATCAAATATTAAGCTTACTTGGTCGAGCTAGGGTTTAACGAGGGTTATGAACCTTTATTATTCAAAATGTATTTTGGTTGTTATCAAATACTGAATAATTTATTACACTTACCACTATGGATAAAAACTGTTTTAATTTTTTTAATGATTTGAAGATATATAAATTTGGTTATATGCTATTATATAGTAGTGGATATATATGGTATACCGAATTTTGTTACAATTAAAAAAAATATTCATTATAGATTATACATCTTTTCACCATCGATAAAAACTAATCGATCTCAAAGGGAATTAGACATCTCCAACTATTTTATAATTTCGTGTAACGAAAAAATTTCTCAATGGGTCGGGAGTTTTTTTAACAATCAAAATCGTCAAACAAACGGCCACGAAGTGTTTCTCCAACAAAAAAACACTCATCAGAACTAAAAAGAAGGTATTTTCTACCGATAATATATATTGATCAGCTTAGGCGAATAATAAAAGTGATGGAAAAAGAAATCGTAAGCAACGAAAAACAAATATTGGAATGTAAAGAGGCAATTGATCAGCGGAGGAGAAAAGTATTAGAGTATCAAGAGAGGATAACCAATGTTAAGAAACAAATTGATGGTCATGATTGTCTGTAGTTTCTTTCATATGCAGTAGAATTTCTTAATTTATTCTTTTTACGATTAACGTTGGTAGATTTCTGATTACATCCATAGAATTATCTATTATGTTTGAAACTATTATCGATTTATTGCTTTGCATACAATGTATGTGTTAAATGGTCACATGGTTTTATTTTTTTAGTTGCTTGATATGTAAAATATCATGATATAATTTTAAAAAGAAAATGAAGTTTAATATTTGTATTTATAAAATATTTACAAAATTTCTTTACAAAAAAATATATTCGTATTTAATGCATATGCATAAACAGATTAATAGGAGCTATGAATTTGGAAGCAAATAAACTTTCAAATTAAATCCAAATGTCTGTAATTTACAAATCTTTTAAAAAAATTAATAATATATCTTCACAAGAAATAAACATGATGAGGCGAAAAATAAACCACTTTTAGGGGGTCATTTAAGCCCGGAATTGAATTTATTTGATCAAATATTGCCCTAAATCGTTCCTTTTGTGATTTTAGGTACTTTGGGAGTGAAATCTGGAAAAGGAAGCAATTCGGACGTTTTTGGAGCATAAAAGTGAAGAAAACGCCAAAGACTTAATTTTCCATGCTGAGAACAGTACCTAACGGCGTCAAGAGCATTTTGGTGACGGCGTCAAGAGTAAAAGTGGTGACGGCCCAGAGAGAATGTGAAGGCGTCACCCAAGGCCGTCACGTGTTAACTTGTCAAAACTTGCGCGCGGAGTAGCTGATATTGTTTTGGTCATAACATTTGCATACGAACTCGGATTTAGGTGATTAAAAAGCCCACGCGAAGAGGACGAAGAGATCTACAATTTGGTGAAAAAAATGGTGGTGACGGCGTCAAGAGTAATAGGCTAACGCCGTCAAGCCTTGCCGACAGAAAACATGCCTATAAATATAACATCATAACTTCACTTTTTGTAAGCCCTAAACCCTAAGGTCGATTCTTGGGTTTAGGTGGGTGTTTTTCCAGCAACTTAGAGGGTTTCAATCACTCCATAAACATCATGTATTGGTTTGATGATTCTATTTTAATTATGTTTTCCATTATCATTGTTGTTTTCTCTTCTTTGATGATGATTTGCTAATTCACGTTGCGTCTACTTATGATTATGTGAAACTTGTATATAATTGATTAGATCTCATTGATTTCTTGTTGATGTTGTGTCTATCTCCATCAATTAAGGCGTGACAACTTCAATAGATCTAGTTGGTTTAGTTTATAATTCTTGTTTCCTATTGATTCTTGTTTTGATTGAATGATTTATATGTTAGGCTTAAGAAAACTGGCAGATCTCCAAATGGTAACATGCTTGAACGTCTTAAGAAACATGAACCAATTGCACTAGGTCTTTATTGGTTGTATTTAATGCATGAGCCACTGTTTATAATCCCTATGGTTGTGCTGGGCATGGTATAGGAGGAGATAAGAGCTCATAGAATTGGGGAGTTAAGTGCGATACCCCATGAATGGTATTAAGGAATACAACCCGTCAATTAAAACAAGGTTACAATTCAATAGGTAGGATTGGATAGCTAGCAAGGAGTAACATATCATGGGTAGACATGCTTCACTTATCTTGTAGAACCTTAGTTTATTTTCTTGTTTATTAGTTTAATTAGTAGCTTTTGGGTTAGTTGATTAGCAACTAATTCCGCCCACTCTCCCAATACCCGAGATTTTTATTTGCTTTTCATAAAATATAAAAACATAAAAAGAATCATCATTCACCTTTAGACCTAGTTAGATTAATTTCAATCCTAACGACACTATTCCTAGCTGAACGATCAATCCCCCGGTACTTGTCACTATACTATACTACAACGATCAGGTACACTGCCTGGTGGGGGTTGTAAGCTTCTCAGGATCCCTTGAGAGGTAAAGCCTGGTGTGATTCCCACGCATCAAGTTTTTGGCGCCGCAGCCCGGGGAATAGTTATTGTTTAGGTTGAATTTGATTTTTATTAGGTCTACTCATTAGATTCCTATCAAGTGAGATTTTTTCTTTTTACTTTGTAGCTTTCTCGTAGTCTATCTTTTCTTTGTGATTTTGTTTGTAATTTGCTTCAAATGGACACTTCACTTAGACTTCTAAGATTGCAATATATGGTTGAGTGGCTAGAACACCAAGAAGTGCAAAATACCTCATTTAGAGACACCTATGAATCATATGAGCCTTCACCTAGGATAGATTCTTATGAACAACCTCCATGTTTAGGATCTCGTTTTAGTGAGGCCAATAGGAAATGCGACCTAGTTTGCCAAGGAATTATGGAGAGAGCCATTGCAACAAATCATAAGTTTGATGAAGCACTAGGTTTGCTATTATCATTACCTAAGAAAACAATTGAGGAGGATTTAGCCGAGCATGATCACATTGATCAAAAAGACCTAGGTTTTATAATCGATGATGATGAATCTCAAGAAACAGATGATGAATCTTTTGGGCAATTTGTATATAGCAGTCAGAATATTGAGGATGATCCTTATGATTCGGACATAGAAGTTGAGATGCCTAGAGAAGCACGTGAGATACTTGGGAGAATGTTAGGGCTAGATCCTGACACATGGAATAATGAGGTGAACAACATAAGCCCACAAAATACTCAACCATCATTTGAGGCACACGCACCGCCCGTGACTTACCCGGAAGAAGTAGAAGAAACTTTAGGAATTCCAATGGAGGTAGAACCCTTGGACCAGGCACCACTTGAGGATATAGGTTTGAACACTTGTAGTGATAACCTTACTCCTAGTTCTAGGGAATTTCCTAGTGTTGATGAACCGGAACCTCAATCTTTATACACCTTTCCATCCGTAGATATACATCTAGGAGACAAAAGAGGAACCGACCCACCCATCAACCAATATTATCCGGGTAGTTTTAGGATGAAGGAAGCCATTCACTCACCCCCTTCACCTCATGTGGCATATTTCTACCCTAAGGGTGTGTATCGCTACTTCCACCCGCACTTAATCCTAAGTGTAGGGAAGACCTCCCCTATTTCCGTTAAATAAGGGTAGAGTCAGGCTCGTGACTCGAACAAAAACAAGCGCTTCTTGGGAGGCAACCCATGTTTTGTGTGTTTTTATTTGTTTGTTTGTTTGTTTGATTTTATTTGTTTCCGTATGCATGTTTTATTTTTATTGTTTGTGGCTCATGTTTCAAAGTAAATTGTGAAAATGCTTTATTTTGTTTTTAACTTCGTCTTAATTGCATATAAAGGTATTTTGCAAAAGATAAGTGTAAGGGAGATCCAAATTTGTTTATAAGAACGAAATTGAGCATGAACCACAACAATATTAAATGGACATGTGTATTAGTACTTGTTAGAGTCAAATGCTTGTATCGAGTTGTAATGATGTTTTGCAGGATTTTCCAGGAAGTAGGACGAAGTTTTTCCAGAAATTTTCCAGAAACTTAACATAAGAATTTCTGCAGGTCACTTCTGACGCGTCACGAGTTTACTCTTGACGGCGTCATGTGTAAAATTCTGGAAATTTTGCTAGTTTTGTTTATACCGGAGTCTTAAAGTTTTTGTTGATTCTTTAGTTTTATAAACTCCAGGAAATCTGCAAACATTCATTCCACAAGCATTATATCTTTAATTGTTTTGTTTCTATTCCTAAGTCTGGAATTACATCTAGTTGTGAGTTATCTTTGTTCGGGTTGATGCTTTGGGTTTTTGTCTATTTTCTCAGGATTTACAGGTTATGTTTGACAAGAAGATGATTTATATTTTGGAAGGGAAGCTTTGATTGTTCATTTTCTTGGAGGAAGATTTAACCTGGCCACCTTATTATCCATACCGAGCGAATCAGGGGAGTATTTGATTTCATTCTTTTTACTTTTTAACTTTTACATTCTTTACTTGAACATTGGGGACAATGTTCATCTTAAGTGTAAGGGGAGGGTAAAAAGATGATACCATACATATGCACTTTCGCTTGAGTTTGTTTTGTTTAATGGTAGATGTGTAATAAAACTATGAGAAATACTTGTTAGTGCAATTTTAACGCCAAATTTAAAATTTTTTACAACATTTAGGAGTGAAACTTTAGCCATAGCAAGCGTATCATGGATAGGAGATTGTATGACTAGCACATAACCGTACTTTCAGAAAAAATTTTGCACCCAAATATGTGAAGTTCGCCTTTAGATTTGATAGGAAAAGCATTTACTATTAGTGCTTATGAGTGTACCGGTAGCATTTAGATTCTAGAACTTGCGTTAGTGATGCATCCCGAGACCGCTAGTGAGACTACATTCGTGTAGTAGGATTTACTACATGATAAGAGGCATTAGGATCACCCTTGTGTTAAACCCGTATCATAATTACTTGACCATTTAAGTCATATTACTTGGCTAGCTAAGTCAACTAATTTTTCCCACACCTTAGCGTTGTACTCATTTTTAGTACACGAAACCCCTAGTACACCCCTCCGAGCCTATCTTCGTTTCTAACTTTAAGCATTTTACTTAGAGGAAGAATTTGTTACACCCCACTTAAATGTACAACCAAATCGCCTTAGCCTTCCGTGTATGCGCTCATTTTTAGTGCATTATTATTATTTGTTAAACCCTAAGTTAACTATCTAATTGATTACATGGTTTCTAAGTCGAGTCATATCCTTGTACATATTGTTTTGGGATGATTGGGACTCATAGGTAAGTACTTATTTATGGAGTAATGGGGAAGAACATCATTTATTACCCCCATATGTGCGTTAATCTTAAAAGTGCTCCAAGTGTTTTGATTTTCTTAATTCGAGTCATTAGATTAGTTTAATGTAAAGTATGTAAAGATTCAAGTGTAAGGGAAATGTTCATTCCCTATGATGTATTATTTTGGATGGTAGGGTAAGAGTGTATGCAAAAAAATCTAAAAAAAAAAAAAAAAAAAAAAAAAAAAAAAAAAAAAAAATCGAAAAAATCAAGAAAAAGAAAAAAAATAGAAAAAGGAAAAAAGAGAAAAAACATACGGACTACCATCCCTTTTTATTCTATGTTCATTTTATGTTTTTGTTATTTTTCATTTATTAGCTTAAGTCGAGTCTAGTCTTGGCTTAGCAACGCCATATTGTACATGTAATTAACTAAGATTGTTAACTCGCCACCAGTAAAACTTCCTTTGTCCAACAAAACCATGTATTTCATATCCCTACACCTAACGTTACAACCCTTTAAAAGACCTCTTTGATAGTTTATCCTAGGTGCTTACGCCATGTGGTGGAGGTTTGATCCTTTCCCAAGCCTATGGTAATCTATTTTGCTATGACAGGTAGTGAGAGATATCTTCCATTTCCATATTGTAATTTATACTTTATTACACCCGAGAGATGTGAGTATCTAAACACTATTTGTGAGGTGCTAGTGTATGACCTCCGTGCTTGTCTATTGGTCTTTAGTGGAAAGATTATTTGTTGTAATTACTTTTATACTAGTGTTAAATGACCCCTAACTTGTCTTTTGAGTAGAATAAAAGCGCATTTGCTTGAGGACAAGCAAATCTCAAGTGTAAGGGTATATGATGGGGCGAAAAATGAACCACTTTTAGGGGGTCATTTAAGCCCGGAATTGAATTTATTTGATCAAATATTGCCCTAAATCGTTCCTTTTGTGATTTTAGGTACTTTGGGAGTGAAATCTGGAAAAGGAAGCAATTCGGACGTTTTTGGAGCATAAAAGTGAAGAAAACGCCAAAGACTTAATTTTCCATGCTGAGAACAGTACCTGACGGCGTCAAGAGCATTTTGGTGACGGCGTCAAGAGTAAAAGTGGTGACGGCCCAGTGAGAATGTGAAGGCGTCACCCAAGGCCGTCACGTGTTAACTTGTCAAAACTTGCGCGCGGAGTAGCTGATATTGTTTTGGTCATAACTTTTGCATACGAACTCGGATTTAGGTGATTCAAGAGCCCACGTGAAGAGGACGAAGAGATCTACAATTTGGTGAAAAAAATGGTGGTGACGGCATCAAGAGTAACGGGCTGACGCCATCAAGCCTTGCCGACAGAAAACATGCCTATAAATATAACATCATAACTTCACTTTTTGTAAGCCCTAAACCCTAAGGTCGATTCCTGGGTTTAGGTGGGTGTTTTTCCAGCAACTTAGAGGGTTTCAATCACTCCATAAACATCATGTATTGGTTTGATGATTCTATCTTAATTATGTTTTCCATTATCATTGTTGTTTGCTCTTCTTTGATGATGATTTGCTAATTCACGTTGCGTCTACTTATGATTATGTGAAACTTGTATATAATTGATTAGATCTCATTGATTTCTTGTTGATGTTGTGTCTATCTCCATCAATTAAGGCGTGACAACTTCAATAGATCTAGTTGGTTTAGTTTATAATTCTTGTTTCCTATTGATTCTTGTTTTGATTGAATGATTTATATGTTAGGCTTAAGAAAACTGGCAGATCTCCAAATGGTAACATGCTTGAACGTCTTAAGAAACATGAACCAATTGCACTAGGTCTTTATTGGTTGTATTTAATGCATGAGCCACTGTTTATAATCCCTATGGTTGTGCTGGGCATGGTATAGGAGGAGATAAGAGCTCATAGAATTGGGGAGTTAAGTGCGATACCCCATGAATGGTATTAAGGAATACAACCCGTCAATTAAAACAAGGTTACAATTCAATAGGTAGGATTGGATAGCTAGCAAGGAGTAACATATCATGGGTAGACATGCTTCACTTATCTTGTAGAACCTTAGTTTATTTTCTTGTTTATTAGTTTAATTAGTAGCTTTTGGGTTAGTTGATTAGCAACTAATTCCGCCCACTCTCCCAATACCCGAGATTTTTATTTGCTTTTCATAAAATATAAAAACATAAAAAGAATCATCCTTCACCTTTAGACCTAGTTAGATTAATTTCAATCCTAACGACACTATTCCTAGCTGAACGATCAATCCCCCGGTACTTGTCACTATACTATACTACAACGATCAGGTACACTGCCTGGTGGGGGTTGTAAGCTTCTCAGGATCCCTTGAGAGGTAAAGCCTGGTGCGATTCCCACGTATCAAAACACGTAAGAGGATATATATATATGAAAGAGTTTATAAGATATAAACAGATATCTCCTAATTATCTAAAATCGTGGGAATTAATTCTAATAAAACAAACAGATGCATGCAAATGACTTTTTGGGAAACATTGCAACTTTTAATACCCTGCAAACATAAACCCCTATAAATACAAACCATTCATAAACGAATTCTATCATAGTCTCATTATACATTCTAGATTACTCTCAAAATTTTATGGCATCATCATCTTCAACATCTGCTTCGAAAGCAACAAAACGATCAAGGGACACTTCTCCTCCCCCCATGCCTGAAAAATATAAAATTTTTGATATACTACAAGATTTTTGGGAAAAATGTCATGATGGAAAATATGGAACTGAGAAACTCTTGCTTGAGTCTTACAACAAGCGTAGGAAGTTGCTGGAAGAGATGAACAAGAGAGACCAACAAGTCAAACTAGAATATCATCAATGAATTGAAGACCAAACCAAAAAAATTGAAAAAATAACAAAAAATATCGTTGATGTCTATGAAAGCATTGAGAAAAGTTTATATACTTCTTAATGTTTTGTATATCTATTATTATATTTAACAATATGTTATGTTATTGATGTGAATCTGTATGAACAATTAAATTTATCTTTATTTGTTTAAGTATATGTTAATGTATGTGCATTTATTCACAATATGCTTCTTATAAACATTTTTGTTCAATAAAGTTGATAATTGATGAGGCGAAAAGTGTACCGCTTTTAAGAGGTTATTTAAGCCCGAATTCATGATTATTTGATCAATTAATGCTCTAAATCGTTCCTTTTGTCATTTTAGGTACTTTTGATGAGAAATCTGGAAAAGGAAGCATTTTGGACGATTTTGGAGCATAAAAGTGAAGAAAATGGCAAAGTCTCAAAATCCTTGTAGGGAGCAGTACCTGAAGATGTCAAGACTTCATACATGACGGCATCAAGCTTGGCAAAAGAGGTGGAAGTGGAAAATATAACGTGACGGCCCAGAACATTTTCAGTGTTATTGACCTGACGGCGTCACTAAGGCCGTCAGGGTAATGTTACAAGTGATGGCCTAGAGCTTATTTCTACATGAAGGCGTCAAGACTGGATCTAGGCAATACGACTCTTAACTTGGCGGCGAGTTGACGGCGTCAGACCCTACAACGTGACGCCGTCAGGATGTATTCTCTATATATATTTTTCCAATTTTTCATTGTAAAAGTGTGGAACATTAGGAGGAACTTTAACACAAACCCTAGGTGGAATTTTCATCACATTGTAGGGGTTTCAAACCCTTCTTTCATCCATGTTTCAATAAAGATAAGTCTTCCAATAATCATTCAATATGTCTATGTGTTGTTTGATTCTATCTTATGCTTGTCTTTCTTTTAACATGCTAGGCTAGGTTTTTATTGTGTTTGCTTAGATGTAGTGAAACCTAGATGTTGATTGTTGGTTCATTGTTTGTTTATAATTGTTGTGGATGATTGTATTTGATGTTAGGCTTAAGAAAACTGGCAGACTTACATTGGTAACTTGCTTGAACGTCTTAAGAAACATGATTGGAGGTGTACTATGATTTTTGGTTGTATTTAATGCATAAGTGAATTCTAATGATCCCATGTTAGGAGCTTTTAGTCGGCTCGACATAGGAGTGAAGTAGGATCTTATAGACTTAGGGAATATTGTACACGGCCCTACGACTAGTATTAAGGAATATAACCCGTCATCCATGCAATTGTAACAAGCTAATCAACCGGTAAAATATATCTATGGAGTAATGAAATCTAAGTAAACACATTTTCTCTCATTATTGTTTCCACCACATTAGTTTAATTTCATTTCTTTTTATTTTATTTTGATTGCATCTTAGTTATTTGGGTTAGTTGACTAGCAACTAATTCCGCCCACTCCTTCAAAACCCGAGATTTTACTTGATTTTTATAAAATATAAAAATACAAAAAGAATCATCCCTCACCTCTAGACCTAGTTTAGTAAGCTTTCTAATCCTAGTGACACTATTCCTGAGTTGAACGATCAATCCCCCGGTACTTGTCACTATACTATACTACAACGATCAGGTACACTGCCTGGCGGGGATTGCAAGCTTCTCAAGATCCCTTGAGAGGTAAAACCTGTTGCGAGGGCGCAATCCCGCGTATCAAGTTTTTGGTGCCGCAGCCCGGGGAGTAGTTATTGTCTAGGTTAGAATTTTTTTTTATTAGGTCTACTTGCTAGATTCCTTTCTAGTAAGATTTTTATTTTTATTTTTTTAGGTTTCTTTAGTCTATCTTATTTCTTCGTTTCTTTGTTCGTAACCTTTGCCATCCGACATCATGGAAGGTGGTAATATCTTTGAACCCATCAACCCACCACAACAAAACAACCCACAAAACCCACCACTTGCAAACCAACCTCCTAGACCTCGAACTTTAGGAGAGTATTCCCGTCCTAGCAACCAAGGCTATCGAAACACCATTGAGCTCACTCAAGGAGCCAATGTGTCTCCCTTGCGATCCGACACCATCCGGTTGGTGCAAAGCGGATGTGCATTCCATGGACTTCGTTCCGAAGATCCTAATCAACATCTTAAGGATTTCCTAAAAATCGTAGATTCCATAGACCTTGATGTTGCAACTAAAGAGACGACCCGATTACGTCTATTCCAATTCTCTCTACTTGACCAAGCTAGTCAATGGCTTGAACGTTTACCCGTGGGATCCATCACCTCTTAGGATGATCTCACCACTCGTTTCCTTGCTCAATTTTTCCCACCGTGGAGAACTACTAAGCTTGGAAATGATATCTTGATGTTCCAACAACGTCAAGGTGAAACTCTCTATGAAGCATGGACTCGTTTCAAGGACTTACTCCAAAAAGTCCCTCATCATGGCATAGATCTTTGGCTCAAAGTCCAAATCTTCTATGACCATATTGATCTCTCCACAAGGCGAACCATTGACCAATCGGCTGGTGGCAAGCTACGTGATCTAAGTACGGAAGAATCATGGGAACTCATAAAAGATCTTGCTCTCTATGACAACGAAAGTTGGAATGATCCCCGTGATTTGAACAAAATGGTCAAGGAAATATCTTTGCCTTCGAACAATTCTAGCACTCCCGACCGTAGGATCATGGAACTTGAGGACCGAGTCAAGTTTCTCATGAAATCCTACAAAGCTCCTAAGCCTTCAAGCCAAGTGAACAAAATCACTTCTTCATGCGAATTATGTAGTGGTCCCCATGACACTCGTGATTGCGTGGAACTCCCCGGACAAGCTTTTGTGGATTACGCATCCTCGCGTACTGACGAAGCGGGAGACAAGTGGTACACTTTCAAACCTGAGCCAAACCCTTACGGTGATTCCTACAATCCTTCTTGGAAAAATCACCCGAACCTTAGGTGGAAACAAAACCAAAACATGCCCCAAAACAATTTTTCCAATCCACCTAATCGTTACCAACCAAACGGTCCATCCTCTAACCGTACTTTCAACAACAATTCTTCCAATAACTATGGTAGTACAATAATCTTGAATGATTGATGTCCAAGTTTATGGCATCTCAAGAAGCTCGCATAGCTAAGTTTGAAGCCGATTTCAAACAAAAGCTAAGTGAGATGACCAATAAAATTGACACATTGTTGAAATTTCTCAATGACTGAGAAATAGGAGCACTCCCAAGCGACACGGTCAAGAACCCGAAACTAAACGTTAATGCCATATCATCGGTTTCGTCACCTACTTCTTTTCTACAATACTATTCGGTCAAAGCAATGAACACGTGTTTCAAGCAAACCCAAATTCTTCAAAAGGACCAATCGAATAAAACATCCGATATTAAACCGGTCAAAAGCATAATTGAAACACCTCCTACACAAAACCTTGACGATGAATTCAAGGAACTTCGCCTTGAATGTCCAATTATTGAAGTTTTAGCAAGAGCCCCCTACTACAACGCCCTTTTAGAAAAATATGAGGAGAAACTTAAGTTGGGTAAGAATGGGACCACCTTCATTCGGAATAAGTTGCCTACGAAATTAGATGATCCGGGCATATTTGTTTTTCCTTGTAGGATCGGGAACTCCAAAACTTTCGACACACTAGCTGATCTTGGGTCAAGCCTTAATTTACTTCCTTTGTCCCTTTACACCACTCTTAAGCTCGGAAAATTAGATGACACGGAGGTAATTATAGGTCTTGTGGATGGCAGTGTAGCATATCCGGTAGGGGTAGTGAAGGACGTACTAGTGCATATAGGGAAATTAACTATACTAGCCGATTTCCACGTCCTTGATATGGTTAGTGATACTACATGCCCTTTGTTAATAGGAAGAGGATTCTTAGCTACCGTAAGTGCGATGATCGATTGTAAGGAATCTAGGATAGCGGTAGGAGAAGGAGACACTTGGTCGGTCTATGATGTTAAGAAGCATGCTTATGATATTAATGAGGAACCGACACCTCATTGGGTAGATTTGAATAGGAGACCATCTAGATACGGACCGTAGGTTAATGGAGACTATATAGGACCTCAACGCCCATTTTATTTAGAAGAGGAGTTTATAAATAAAATGCATTCGGTAGAGCAACTCATAACTAGGGATGAAGAACTAAACCCTTTTGAGGATCCCTTGGTCTTTAGGAAAATGACTGAATTCCTAGGAGTGATGCCTATCAACTTAGGAATGAACAAGTGGAAAAGGGAAGGGGATAAGTGTAAATGGAATTGGGACAAGCCACCTAAGGAGGGTGATGGATCATGGCATATGAAGATGATTCTATATGATCCGGATGGAGAAAAGTTTGAGAAGTCATACCGTACCAAGAAAACCGATAGGAAATTGAAACCTAAGTTTGATCCCAAAGATGTCCTCGACGAGGAGCTCACACGTATAGGATAGCCTGTGACCTTGAGTCTAGCTACAAGACTCGTTAATAAAGAAAAGCGCTTCTTGGGAAGCAACCCATGTTTTGTGTGTTTTTATTTGTTTGATTTTTATTTATTTGATTTTATTTGTTTCCATATGCGTGTCTTGTTTTTATTGTAGGTAAATCATGTTTCAAAGGTATTTTGCAAAAGCTAAGTGTAAGGGAAATCAAAATTTGTTTATAAGAATGAAATTGAGCATGATTCACTACAATATTAAATGAGCATGTATATTAGTATTTGTTAGAGTCATATGCTTGTATCGAGTCATAATGATGTTTTGTAGGATTTTCCAGGAAATAAGGCACAAGTTTTTCCAGAAATTTTCCGGAAACTTAACATAAGATTTTTCCAGGAACATTCTGACGGCGTCAGGTACTAAAAATTCTGAAAAATTTTGCGAGTTTTGTTTAAACCGGAGTCTTAAAGTTTTTGTTGATTCTTTAGTTTTATAAACTCCAGGAAATCTGCAAACATTCATTCCACAAGCATTATATCACTTTAATTCATAGAAAGCAACATTAAGATATATATGCTATTTTTTTCTAGGATTTTTTAATATATATAGATTGCCGCCGATTTTAAGCGTGGTTTGCCTTGATTGTTTTCTCAGGTTTAACAGGTTATATATGACAAGAAGATGATTTATATTTCTGGAGGGAAGCTTTCAAAGTTCATTTTCTTGGAGGAAGATCTAACCTTGTTGACACACTATCCACACCGAACGAATCAGGGGAGTATTTGTTTTCATTCTTTTACCTGTTTTACTTTTACATCCTTTAATTGAACAATGGGGACAATGTTCATCCTATGTGTAAGGGGAGGGTAAATGATGATACCTTATAGGATACAATTACGCTTGAGTTTGTTTGTTTGATAGTAGGTGTGTAATAAAACGAAGAGAAATACTTGATAGGGCAATTTTAGCGCCAAATTTAAAATTTTTTTACAACATTTAAGAGTGAAACTTTAGCCTTAACAAGCGTCTCATGGATAGGATTTGTATGACTAACATAAAACCGTACCACTTAAAAAAAATTTCCACCCAAATATGTGAGGTTCGCCTTTAGATTTGATAGGAAAAGCATTCATTATTAGTGCTTATGAGTGTACCGGTAGTTTTTAGATTCTAGAACTTGCGTTAGTGATACATCCCGAGACCGCTAGTGAGACTTCATTCGTATAGTAGGATTTACTACATGATAAGAGGCATTAGGATCACCCTTGTGTTTAAACCGTATCATAGTTTCTTGACCATTTAACTCATATTACTTGACTAGCGAAGTCAATTAATTTTCCCACACCTTAGTGTTGTACTCATTTTTAGTACACGAAACCCCTAGTACACCCCTCCGAGCTTATCTTTTCGTTTCTAACTTTAGGCATCTTACTTAAAGGAAGAATTCGTTTACAATCCACACCAAATGTGCAACCAAATCGCCTTAGCCTTCCGTGTATACACTCATCTTTAGTGCATTATTGTTACATGTTTAAGCCCTTAGTTAATTATCTAATTGATTACATGGTTGCTAAGTCAAGTCAAATCTTGTACATATTGTTTTGGGATGATTGAGACTCATAGGTAAAGTACTAGTGTTATGGAGTAATGGGGAAGAACATCATATATTACCCCCATATGTGCGTTGATTTTAAAAAGTACTCCAAGTGTTTTGATTATCTTAATTCGAGTCATTAGAGTAGTTTATTGTAAAGTCTGTAAAAGTTCAAGTGTAAGGGGAATGCAAATTCCATAGGATGTATTATTTTGGATGGTAGGGCAAGAGTGTAATCAAATATATATATATATATATATATATATATATATATATATATATATATATATATATATATATATATATATATATATATATATATATATATATATATATATATATATATATATAGAAAAAGAAAGAGAAAAACATACGGACTACCATCCCGTTTCATTCTATGTTTGTTTTAAGTTCTTGTTATTTTTGATTTATTAGCTTAAGTCGAGTCGTGTCTTGGCTTAGCAACGCCATATTGTACATGTAATTAACCAAGATGATTAACTCGCCACCAGTAAATATTGCCTTTATCCAACAAAACCGTGTTTTCCATATCCCTGCACCTAATGTTATAACCCTTTAAAATACCTCTTTGATAGTTTATCCTAGGTGCTTACGCCAAGTGGTGGAGGTTTGATCCTTTCCCAAGCCTATGGTAATCTATTTGCTATAACAAGTTGATGAGGCGAAAAATGAGCCATTTTTAGGGGGTCATTTAAGCCCGGATTTGAATTTATTTGATCATATATTGCCATAAATCGCTCCTTTTATGATTTTAGGTACTTTTGGAGTGAATTCTGGAAAAGGAAGCATTTTGGACATTTTTGGAGCATAATAGTGAAGAAAATGGCAAAGTCTTAATTTTCCTTGCTGGGAACAGTACCTGACGGCGTCAAGTGTCTCCATGTGATGGTGTCAAGAGCAAACAAGAGGTGGAAGTGGTGACGATCCAGAGAAATCGTGACGGCGTCAAGCTTGGGCGGCGAGTTGACGGCGTCAGATATTCCTTCTTGACGCCGTCACCCTGTAAAATCTGTATATAGTTTTGCAATTTTCATTCATTATAGATAACTTAAGAGGGGATAACTTTGGAAAAACCCTAGCACGAATTTTACTGTTCTTTCAAGGGTTTTTACCCTTTGAAACCTTTCATGTTCCATTGAGATAAGTATCCTTTCAATTCATTAAATATGTCTATGTGTTGTTTGAATATATCTTACGCTTGTCTTGAATTTAACATGCTAGGCTAGATCTCTTGTGTTTTTGCTTAGATGTAGTGAAACCTAGATGTTGATTATGGGTTGATTGTTTGTTTATAGTTGTTACGGATGAATGATTTCGATGTTAGGCTTAAGAAAACTGACAGACTTCCATAGGTAACATGCTTGAACGTCTTAAGAAACATGAACCAATGCATACTAGGTAATTATGGTTATACTTACTGCATGAGCGAATACTAATGATCCCATGTTAGGAGCTTCTTGCAGACTCAACATAGGAGTGAAGTAGGAGCTTATAGAGTTGGGGAAGTATGTACGCCACCCCACGAATGGTATTAAGGAATATAACCCGTCATCCACGCAATTGTAACAAACTATCAACTTGTAAAAGATATCTAGGGAGTAATAAAACCTAAGTAAACACAATTCTCCCCATTATTGTTCACACCACTAGTTTAATTAGCTTTATTTTCTTTTCTGTTATTTTATTTTGATTGCATCTTAGTTATTAGGTTAGTTGATTAGCAACTAATTCTGCCCACTCTTCCAAAAACCGAGATTTTTAATTGCTTTTATAAAAAATATAAAAAATACAAAAAGAACCATCCCTCACCTCTACATCTAGTTTTTAGTCTTTCTAATCCTAGCGACACTATTCCTGAGTTGAACGATCAATCCCCCGGTACTTGTCACTATACTATACTACAACGATCAGGTACACTACCTGGTGGGGGTTGTAAGCTTCTCGAGATCCGTCGAGAGGTAAAGCCTGGTGTGATTCCCACGTATCAAGTTTTTGGCGCCGCAGCCCGGGGAATAGTTATTGTCTAGGTTAGGATTTCTTTTTATTAGGTCTACTTGCTAGATTCCTTTCTAGTAAGATTTTATTTTTATTTTTAGGTTTTCTTTAGTCTATCTTATTTCTTCGTGTCTTTGTTCGTAACCTTTACCATCCGACATCATGGAAGGTGGTAACATCTTTGAATCCATCAACCTACCACTACAAAACCAACCGCAAAACCAACCTCTTAGGCCCCGAACCCTAGGAGAGTATTCCCATCCTAGCCACCAAGGCTATCAAAACACTATTGAGCTCACTCAAGGAGCCAACGTGTCCCCCTTGCGATCCGACACCATCCGGTTGGTGCAAAGCGGATGTCCATTCCATGGACTTCGTTCCAAAGATCCTAATCAACATCTCAAGGATTTCCTTAAAATCATTGATTCTATAGACCTTGATGTTACAACTAGAGAGTCGACCCGATTACGCCTATTCCAATTCTCTCTACGTGATCAGGCTAGTCAATGGCTTGAACATTTACCCGCGGGATCCATCACCTCATGGGATGATCTCACCACTCGTTTCCTTGCTTAATTTTTCCCACCGGGGAGAACTACCAAGCTTAGAAATGATATCTTGATGTTCCAACAACGTCAAGGTGAAACTCTATATGAAGCATGGACTCGTTTCAAGGACTTGCTCCAAAAAGTCCCTCATCATGGCATAGATCTTTGGCTCCAAGTCCAAATCTTCTATAACCATATCGATCTCTCCACAAGGCGAACCATTGACCAATCGGCCAGTGGTAAGCTACGTGATCTAAGTGTGGAAGAATCATGGGAACTCATAGAAGATCTTGCTCTATATGACAACGAAAGTTGGAATGATCCCCGTGATTTGAACAAAACGGTCAAGGCAATATCTTTGCCTTTGAACAATTCTAGAACTCCCGACCATAGGATCATGGAACTTGAGGACCAAGTCAAGTTTCTCATGAAATCTTACAAAGCTCCTAAGCCTTAAAGCCAAGTGAACCAAATCACTTCTTCATGCGAATTATGTAGTGGTCCCCATGACACTCGTGATTGCATGCAACTCCCCGGAACAGCTTTTGCGGACTACGCATCCTCGCGTACCGACGAAGTGAGAGACAAGTGGTACACTTTCAAACCCGAGCCAAATCCTTACGGTGATTCCTACAACTCTTCTTGGAAAAATCACCCGAACCTTAGGTGGAAACAAAACCCGAACAATTCTTCTAATCCGCGTAATCGTTACCAACCAAACGGTCTACCCTCCAACCGTACATTCAACAACAATCCTTCTAATAACTATGGTAGTACCAATAATCTTGAAGGGTTGATGTCCAAGTTTATGGCATCTCAAGAAGATCGCATAGCTAAGTTTGAAACTGAATTCAATCAACAACAAACAGAGATGACCAGTAAGATTAACAACTTGTTGAAAGCCCTCAACAACCAAGCACTAACTATACCTAGAAAGGACACTAGGGACGCCAATAGCGGAATCCAAATTAAGGACCCTCGTCATCCAAACACGTCCATTTTGTCAATGTTGTCGCTATTAAGCCAAAAGATAAAGATATAGAAGAGAGTGACAAGGATGAAGTTGGAGTAGAAACTAAGACTAGGGATGAAATTAAGGAAGTTGAGGATGATAAGGGAGAAAAGTTAAAGGAAGTAGAAAACGTAGAAGAATACTTTGATAAATTGCCCACCAAGGAAGAACGGGAATATCACAAGGATTTATTCGATGATCCCGAGGCACCATATATCCTTGGTTCACCCCTTATTAAAGTAGGTGACCCCTCTAACATCAACATACCATGCAACATTGGGCATATGCATGTGTGGAAAGCTTATATCGATCCTAGGTCTCCTATAAACATCATGACTAGGACTTATTATAATTGGGTAATGAAGAAGCAACTTGGTTATAGGATGATGCCCAACACGAATTTGATAAGCAACTTTGTAGGAAGAGTGAAAGGATTGCATGTAATTGTAGGAAACTTCACTTATGTGACCGACTTTGTGATAGTGGAGGACACTCGCCCGGTGATAGATGATTGCCTAAGTCAAGTATTGTTCGGAAAACCGTTTGTTGGGGTCTCTAAGATGAGTTATGATCCGACTCTAGGGATAGTTAGATTCAAGGAAGAGAATGATGAGATTGCTTACCAAATGCCCTATAATATTGAACAATACCGCCTATTATCAAACATAGAAAAGGAACACAAACAAGTGGTTTACTATAGGAATGATGAGGATAGACGTAGAGGAGTAGAATATGTTATGAATAAAATACTTGCTTTCTACAAAGAATGCTTGCAAGTAGGTCCGAAATACAAAACTAATATTGGAGATGACCTAGACAATGAGACCAACGATGAGGTCACGTAATCACCCATGACCTTGAGTCTAGCTACAAGACTCGTAAAATAAAGAAAAGCGCTTCTTAGGAGGCAACCCATGTTTTGTGTGATTTTATTTTTGTTTGATTGTTATTTGTTTCCGTATGCATGCTTTATTTTTATTGTTGTTAGATCATGTTTCAAAACTCAAATTGTGAAAATACTTTATTTTGTCGTTTAAATTCATCCTAACTTCATACAAAGGTATTTCACAAAAGATAAGTGTAAGGGGAAACTCCAAATATGTTTTTAAGAACCGAAATTGATCATGATTCTCCACAATATTAAATGGACATGTATATTAGTATTTGTTAGAGTCAAATGCTTGTATCGAGTCATAATGATGTTTTGCAGGATTTTCCAAGAAGTAGGACATAAGTTTTTCCAGAAATTTTCCGGAAACTTAACGTAAAGATTTCTGCAGGTCACTTCTGACGGCGTCATGAGTTAACTCCTGACGGCGTCATGTGTAAAATTATGGAAATTTTGCTAGTTTTGTTATTCTAACGGAGTCATGAAGTTTTTGTTTAATCTTTAGTTTTATAAACTCCAGGAAATCTGCAAACATTCATTCCACAAGCATTATATCTTAATTTTTTTTCTAGGACTTGTTAGTATATATAGATTGCCACCAATTTTATGCGAGGTTGCCTTGTTTGTTTTCTCAGGTTTAACAGGTTATGTATGACAAGAAGATGATTTATATTTCTGGAAGGGAAGCTTTGATTGTTCATTTTCTTGGAGGAAGATCTAACCTTGTTACCGTACTATCTACACCGAACGAATCAGGGGAGTATTTGATTTCATTCTTTTGCCTATTTCACTTTTACATTCTTTAATTGAATATTGGGGACAATGTTCATCCTAAGTGTTAGGGGAGTGTAAATGATGATACCTTATAGGATACTATTGCACTTGAGTTTGTTTGTTTGATGGTAGGTGTGTAATAAAACTATGAGAAATACTTGTTAGTGTAATTTTAGCGCCAAATTTAAAATTTTTTACAACATTTAGGAGTGAAACTTTAGCCTTAGCAAGCGTCTCATGGATAGGAGTTGTATGACTAGCACAAAACCGTACCATTCAGAAAAATTTTCCACCCAAATATGTGAGGTTCTCCTTTAGATTTGATAGGAAAAGCATTTACTATTAGTGCTTATGAGTGTACCGGTAGCATTTAGATTCTAGAACTTGCGTTAGTTATGTATCCCGAGACCGCTAGTGACACTACATTCGTGTAGTAGGATTTACTACATGATAAGAGGCATTAGGATCACCCTTGTGTTAAACCCGTATCATAATTACTTGACCATTTAAGTCATATTACTTGGCTAGTTAAGTCAACTAATTTTTCCCATATCCTTAGCGTTGTACTCAGTTTTAGTACACGAAACCCCTAGTACACCCCTCCGAGCCTATCTTTTCGTTTCTAACTTTAAGCATCTTACTTAAAGGAAGAATTTGTTACTACCCACTTAAATGTACACCCAAATCGCCTTAGCCTTCCATGTATGCACTCATCTTTAGTGCATTATTGTTAGTTGTTTAAACCCTTAGTTAATCATCTAATTGATTACATGGTTGCTAAGTTGAGTCATATCCTTGTACATATTGTTTTGGGACTATTAGGACTCATGGGTAAAGTACTTATGTTATGGAGTAATGGGGAAGAACATCATTTATTACCCCCATATGTGCGTTAATCTTAAAAGTATTCCAAATGTTTTGATTATCTTGATTTGAGTCATTAGATTAGTTTATTGTAAAGTATGTAAAAATTCAAGTGTAAGGGGAATGTTCATTCCCTATGATGTATTATTTTGGATGGTAGGGTAAAAGTGTATGCCAAAAAAAAAAAAAAAAAAAAAAAAAAAAAAAAAAAAAAATCAAGAAAAAAAGTAAAAAAGATAAAAAAAAAGATAAAAAAAAAAAAAGATAAAAAACATACGGTCTACCATCCCGTTTCATTCTATGTTTGTTTTATGTTTTTGTTATTTTTGATTTATTAGCTTAAGTCGAGTCTAGTCTTGGCTTAGCAACGCCATATTGTACATGTAATTAACCAATATGATTAACTCGCCACCAGTAAAGATTGCCTATATCCAACAAAACCGTGTATTCCATATCCCTACACCTAACGTTATAACCCTTTGAAGGACCTCTTTGATAGTTTATCCTAGGTGCTTACGCCATGTGGTGGAGGTTTGATCCTTTCCCAAGCCTTTGGTAATCTATCTTGCTATGACAGGTAGTGGGAGATGTTTCCCATTTCCATATCGTGATATATACTTTATTACACCCGAGAGATGTGAGTATCTAAACACTATTTGTGAGGTGCTGGTGTATGACCTCCGTTCTTGTCTTTGGTCTTTAGTGGAACGATTATTTGTTGTAATTACTTTTATATTAGTGTTAAATGACCCCTAACTTGTATTTTGATTAGAATAAAAGCGCATTTGCTTGAGGACAAGCAAATCTCAAGTGTAAGGGTATATGATGAGGCGAAAAACGAGCCATTTTTCGGGGGTCATTTAAGCCCGGATTTGAATTTATTTGATCAAATATTGCCATAAATCGTTCCTTTTGTGATTTTAGGTACTTTTGGAGTGAATTCTGGAAAAGGAAGCATTTTGGACGTTTTTGGAGAATAATAGTGAAGAAAACGGCAAAGTCTTAATTTTCCTTGATAGGAACAGTACCTGACGGCGTCAAGTGTCTCCATGTGACGGCGTCAAGAGCAAACAAGAGGTGGAAGTGGTGACGATCCAGAGAAATCGTAACGGCGTCAAGCTTGGCCGTCATGGTTCATGATATGGTGACGGCCTACAACTAAATTACACATGACGGCATCAAACTTGGATCTAGGCAATCCGATCTCATTATGGGCGGCGAGTTGGCGGCGTCAGATATTCCTTCTTGATGCCGTCACCCTGTAAAATCTATATATAGTTTTGCAATTTTCATTCATTATAGATAACTTAAGAGGGGATAACTTTGGAAAAACCCTAGCACGAATTTTACTGTTCTTTCAAGGGTTTTTACCCTTTGAAACCTTTCATGTTCCATTGAGATAAGTCTCCTTTCAATTCATTAAATATGTCTATGTGTTGTTTGAATATATCTTACGCTTGTCTTGAATTTAACATGCCAGGCTAGATCTCTTGTGTTTTTGCTTAGATGTAGTGAAACCTAGATGTTGATTATGGGTTGATTGTTTGTTTATAGTTGTTACGGATGAATGATTTCGATGTTATGCTTAAGAAAACTGGCAGACTTCCATAGGTAACATGCTTGAACATCTTAAGAAACATGAACCAATGCATACTAGGTTATTATGGTTGTATTTACTGCATGAGCGAATTCTAATGATCCCATGTTAGGAGCTACTTGCAGGCTCAACATAGGAGTGAAGTAGGAGCTTATAGAGTTGGGGAAGTACGTACGCCACCCCACGAATAGTATTAAGGAATATAACCCATCATCCACGCAATTGTAACAAACTATCAACCTGTAAAAGATATCTAGGGAGTAATGAAACCTAAGTAAACACAATTCTCCTCATTATTGTTCACACCACTAGTTTAACTAGCTTTATTTTCATTTCTGTTATTTTATTTTGATTGCATCTTAGTTATTGGGTTAGTTGATTAGCAACTAATTCTGCCCACTCTTCCAAAAACCGAGATTTTTAATTGCTTTTATAAAAAATAAAAAAATACAAAAAGAATCATCCCTCACCTCTAAATCAAGTTTTTAGTCTTTCTAATCCTAGCAACACTATTCCTGAGTTGAACGATCAATCCCCCGGTACTTGTCACTATACTATACTACAACGATCAGGTACACTTCCTGGTGGGGGTTGTAAGCTTCTCGAGATCCCTCGAGAGGTAAAGCCTGGTGCGATTCCCACGTACCAAGTTTTTGGCGCCGCAGCCCGAGGAATAGTTATTGTCTAGGTTAGGATTTCTTTTTATTAGGTCTACTTGCTAGATTCCTTTCTAGTAAGATTTTATTTTTATTTTTAGGTTTTCTTTAGTCTATCTTATTTCTTCGTGTCTTTGTTCGTAACCTTTACCATCCGACATCATGGAAGGTGGTAACATCTTTGAACCCATCAACCCACCACAACAAAACCACCCACAAAACCAACCTCTTAGGCCCCGAACCCTAGGAGAGTATTGCCGTCCTAGCCACCAAGGCTATCAAAACATTATTGAGCTCACTCAAGGAGCCAATATGTCCCCCTTGCGATCCGACACCATCCGGTTGGTGCAAAGCGGATGTGCATTCCATGGATTTCGTTCCGAAGATCCTAATCAACATCTCAAGGATTTCCTTAAAATCGTAGATTCTATAGCCCTTGATGTTACAACTAGAGAGTCGACCCGATTACGCCTATTCCAATTCTCTCTACGTGATCAGGCTAGTCAATGGCTTGAACGTTTACCCGCGGGATCCATCACCTCATGGGATGATCTCACCACTCGTTTCCTTGCTCAATTTTTCCCACCGGGGAGAACTACCAAGCTTAGAAATGATATCTTGATGTTCCAACAAGGTCAAGGTGAAACTCTATATGAAGCATCGACTCGTTTCAAGGACTTACTCCAAAAAGTCCCTCATCATGGCATAGATCTTTGGCTCCAAGTCCAAATCTTCTATAACCATATCGATCTCTCCACAAGGCGAACCATTGACCAATCGGCCGGTGGTAAGCTACGTAATCTAAGTGCGGAAGAATCATGGGAACTCATAGAAGATCTTGCTCTCTATGACAACGAAAGTTGGAATGATCCCCGTGATTTGAAGAAAATGGTCAAGGCAATATCTTTGCCTTCGAACAATTCTAGAACTCCCGACCATAGGATCATGGAACTTGAGGACAAGTCAAGTTTCTCATGAAATCTTACGAAGCTCCTAAGCCTTCAAGCCAAGTGAACAAAATCACTTCTTCATGTGAATTATGTAGTGGTCCCCATGACACTCGTGATTGCGTGCAACTCCCTGGAACAGCTTTTGCGGACTACACATCCTCGCGTACCGACGAAGCGGGAGACAAGTGGTACACTTTCAAACCCGAGCCAAATCCTTACGGTGATTCCTACAACCCTTCTTGGAAAAATCACCCGAACCTTAGGTGGAAACAAAACCCAAACAATTCTTCTAATCCGCCTAATCGTTACCAACCAAACGATCTACCCTCCAACCGTACTTTCAACAACAATCCTTCTAATAACTATGGTAGTACCAATAATCTTGAAGGGTTGATGTCCAAGTTTATGGCATCTCAAGAAGCTCGCATAGCTAAGTGTGAAACCGAATTCAATCAACAACAAACAGAGATGACCAGTAAGATTGACAACTTGTTGAAAGCCCTCAACAACCAGGCGCTAACTACACCTAGAAAGGACACTAGGGACGCCAATAGAAGAATCCAAATTAAGGACCCTCGTCATCCAAACACGTCCAGTTTGTCAATGTTGTCACTATTAAGCCAAAAGATAAAGATATAGAAGAGAGTGACAAGGATGAAGTTGGAGTAGAAACTAAGACTAGGGATGAAATTAAGGAAGGTGAGGATGATAAGGGAGAAAAGTTAGAGGAAGTAGAAAACGTAGAAGAATACTTTGATAAATTGCCCACCAAGGAAGAACGGGAATATCACAAGGATTTATTCGACAATCCTGAGACACCATATATCCTTGGTTCACCCCTTATTAAAGTAGGTGATCCCTCTAACATCAACATACCATGCAACATTGGGCATATGCATGTGTGGAAAGCTTATATCGATCCTAGGTCTCCTATAAACATCATGACTAGGACTTATTATAATTGGGTAATGAAGAAGCAACTTGGTTATAGGATGATGCCCAACACGAATTTGATAAGCAACTTTGTAGGAAGAGTGAAAGGATTGCATGTAATTGTAGGAAACTTCACTTATGTGACCGACTTTGTGATAGTGGAGGATACTCGCCCGGTGATAGATGATTGCCTAAGTCAAGTAGTGTTCGAAAAACCGTTTGTTGAGGTCTCTAATATGAGTTATGATCCGACTCTAGGGATAGTTAGATTCAAGGAAGAGAATGATGAGATTGCTTACCAAATGCCTTATAATATTGAACAATACCGCCTATTATCAAACATAGAAAAGGAACAAAACAAGCGGTTTACTATAGGAATGATGAGGATAGACGTAGAGGAGTAGAATATGTTATGAATAAAATACTTGGTTTCTACAAAGAATGCTTGCAACTAGGTCCGGAATACAAAACTAATATTGGAGATGACCTAGACAATGAGACCAACGATGATGTCACGTAATCACCCATGACCTTGAGTCTAACTACAAGACTCGTAAAATAAAGAAAAGCGCTTCTTGGGAGGCAACCCATGTTTTGTGTGATTTTATTTTTGTTTGATTGTTATTTGTTTCCGTATGCATGCTTTATTTTTATTGTTGGTAGATCATGTTTCAAAACTCAAATTGTGAAAATACTTTATTTTGTCGTTTAAATTCATCCTAACTTCATACAAAGGTATTTCACAAAAGATAAGTGTAAGGGGAAAACCCAAGTATGTTTTTAAGAACCGAAATTGATCATGATTCTCCACAATATTTAATGGACATGTATATTAGTATTTGTTAGAGTCAAATGCTTGTATCGAGTCATAATGATGTTTTGCAGGATTTTCCAGGAAGTAGGACATAAGTTTTTCTAGAAATTTTCCGGAAACTTAACATAAAGATAAGTCACTTCTGACGGCGTCATGTGTAAAATTCTGGAAATTTTGCTAGTTTTGTTTTTCTAACGGAGTCATGAAGTTTTTGTTAATTCTTTAGTTTTATAAACTCCAGGAAATCTGCAAACATTCATTCCACAAGCATTATATCTTAATTTTTTTTCTAGGACTTGTTAGTATATATAGATTGCCGCCAATTTACGTGAGGTTGCCTTGTTTGTTTTCTCAGGTTTAACAGGTTATGTATGACAAGAAGATGATTTATATTTCTGGAAGGGAAGCTTTGATTGTTCATTTTCTTGGAGGAAGATCTAACCTTGTTACTGCACTATCCACACCTAACGAATCAGGGGAGTATTTGATTTCATTCTTTTGCCTATTTCACTTTTACATTCTTTAATTGAATATTGGGGACAATGTTCATCCTAAGTGTAAGGGGAGGGTAAATGATGATACCTTATAGGATACTATTGCACTTGAGTTTGTTTGTTTAATGGTAGGTGTGTAATAAAACTATGAGAAATACTTGTTAGTGTAATTTTAGCGCCAAATTTAAAAATTTTTACACCATTTAGGATTGAAACTTTAGCCTTAGCAAGCGTCTCATGGATAGGAGTTGTAGGACTAGCACAAAACCGTACCATTCAGAAAAATTTTCCACCCAAATATGTGAGGTTCGCCTTTAGATTTGATAGGAAAAGCATTTACTATTAGTGCTTATGAGTGTACCAGTAGCATTTAGATTCTAGAACTTGCGTTAGTGATGCATCCCGAGACCGCTAGTGAGACTACATTCGTGTAGTAGGATTTACTACATGATAAGAGGCATTAGGATCACCCTTGTGTTAAACCCGTATCATAATTACTTGACCATTTAAGTCATATTACTTGGCTAGTTAAGTCAACTAATTTTTCCCACACCCTTAGCGTTGTACTCATTTTTAGTACACGAAACCCCTAGTATACCCCTCCGAGCCTATCTTTTCATTTCTAACTTTAAGCATCTTACTTAAAGGAAGAATTTGTTACAACCCACTTAAATGTACACCCAAATCGCCTTAGCCTTCCGTTTATGCACACATCTTTAGTGCATTATTGTTATTTGTTTAAACCCTTAGTTAATTATCTAATTGATTACATGGTTGCTAAGTCGAGTCATATCCTTGTACATATTGTTTTGTGACTATTAGGACTCATGGGTAAAGTACTTATGTTATGGAGTAATGGGGAAGAACATCATTTATTACCCCCATATGTGCGTTAATCTTAAAAGTATTCCAAGTGTTTTGATTATCTTGATTCAAGTCATTAGATTAGTTTATTGTAAAGTATGTAAAAATTCAAGTGTAAGGGGAATGTTCATTCCCTATGATGTATTATTTTGGATGGTAGGGTAAAAAGTGTATGCAACAAAAAAAAAGAAAAAAAAAGAAAAAAGAAAAAAAATCGAAAAAACCAAGAAAAAAAGAAAAAAAATGGAAAAAAAAAAAGAAAAGAAAAGAGAAAAAACATACGGACTACCATCCCGTTTCATTCTATGTTTGTTTTATGTTTTTGTTATTTTTGATTTATTAGCTTAAGTCGAGTCTAGTCTTGGCTTAGCAACGCCATATTGTACATGTAATTAACCAAGATGATTAACTTGCCACCAGTAAAGATTGCCTATATCCAACAAAACCGTGTATTCCATATCCCTACACCTAACGTTATAACCCTTTGAAAGACCTCTTTGATAGTTTATCCTAGGTGCTTACGCCGTGTGGTGGAGGTTTGATCCTTTCCCAAGCCTATGGTAATCTATTTTGCTATGACAGGTAGTGTGAGATGTTTCCCATTTCCATATTGTGATATATACTTTATTACACCCGAGAGATGTGAGTATCTAAACACTATTTGTGAGGTCCTAGTGTATGACCTCCGTGCTTGTCTTTGGTCTTTAGTGGAACGATTATTTGTTGTAATTACTTTTATATTAGTGTTAAATGACCCCTAACTTGTATTTTGATTAGAATAAAAGCGCATTTGCTTGAGGACAAGCAAATCTCAAGTGTAAGGGTATATGATGAGGCGAAAAATGAGCCGTTTTTAGGGGGTCATTTAAGCCCGGATTTGAATTTATTTGATCAAATATTGCCCTAAATCGTTCCTTTTGTAATTTTAGGTACTTTTGGAGTTAATTCTGGAAAAGGAAGCATTTTGGACGTTTTTGGAGCATAAAAGTGATTAAAACGGCAAAGTCTTAATTTTCCTTGCTGGGAACAGTACCTGACGGCGTCAAGTATCTCCATGTGACGGCGTCAAGAACAAACAAGAGGTGGAAGTGCTGACGATCCACAGAAATCGTGACGGCGTCAAGCTTGGCCATCATGGTTCATGATATGGTGACGGCCTACAACTAAATTACACATGAAGGCGTCAAACTTGGATCTAGGCAATCCGATCTCATTATAGGCGGCGAGTTGACGGCGTCAGATATTCCTTCTTGACGCCGTCACCCTGTAAAATCTATATATAGTTTTGCAATTTTCATTCATTATAGAAAACTTAAGAGGGGATAACTTTGGAAAAACCCTAGCACGAATTTTACTGTTCTTTCAAGGGTTTTTACCCTTTGAAACCTTTCATGTTCAATTGAGATAAGTATCCTTTCAATTCATTCAATATGTCTATGTGTTATTTGAATATATCTTACATTTGTCTTGAATTTAACATGCTAGGCTAGATCTCTTGTGTGTTTGCTTAGATGTAGTGAAACCTAGATGTTGATTATGGGTTGATTGTTTGTTTATAGTTGTTACGGATGAATGATTTCGATGTTAGGCTTAAGAAAACTGACAGACTTCCATAGGTAACATGCTTGAACGTCTTAAGAAACATGAACCAATGCGTACTAGGTTATTATGGTTGTATTTACTGCATGAGCGAATTCTAATGATCCCATGTTAGGAGCTTCTTGCATGATCGACATAGGAGTGAAGTAGGAGCTTATAGAGTTGGGGAAGTACGTACGCCACCCCACCAATGGTATTAAGGAATATAACCCGTAATCCACGCAATTGTAACAAACTATCAACCTGTAAAAGATATCTAGGGAGTAATGAAACCTAAGTAAACACAATTGATGCGTGGGAATTGCACCAGGCTTTACCTCTCGAGGGATCTCGAGAAGCTTACAACCCCCACCAGGCAGTGTACCTGATCGTTGTAGTATAGTATAGTGACAAATACCGGGGGATTGATCGTTCAACTCAGGAATAGTGTCGCTAGGATTAGAAAACCTAAAAAACTAGGTCTAGGGGTGAGGGATGATTCTTTTTGTATTTTAATAAAAGCAAGTAAAATCTCGGGTTTTGGAAGAGTGGGCGGAATTAGTTGCTAGTCAACTAACCCAATAACTAAGATGTAATCAAAATAAAATAATAAAAATGAAAATAAACTAAATTAAGATAGTGGTGTGAGCAATATGTGGGAAAATGGCGTTTACTTAGATTTCACTACTCCCTAGATATCTTTTACAGGTTAATTACTTGATACAGTTGCGTGGATGACGGATTGTATTCCTTAATACCATTCATGGGGTGGCGTACTTACTTCCCCAATCCTATAAGCTCCTACTTCACTCCTATGTCGAGCCGGCTAAGAAGCTCCAAACATGGGATCACTAGAATTCGCTCATGCATTAAATACAATCATAAAAACCTAGTACATATCGGTTCATGTTTCTTAAGACGTTCAAGCAAGTTAGACAATGGAGATCTGCCAGTTTTCTTAAGCCTAACATTGAAATCATTCATCCATTACAACTATAAACAAGCAATCAACATATAATCAACATCTAGGTTTCATTATATCTAAGCAAACACACAAAAGATGTAACACCCCCAAAATACCTCTGCGGAAGACTGTGTCACTGGGGTGCTACTTCATAATACAAAGTATAAGTTATAGAAAACGACCTCTAAATGAGACGTTTTGAAAAGTTACCATTCGATTAATGAATTCAAAGTTACAAACATGAGATTCCAAAGTATTATACATAAATGTATACAAAATGTTTTGAATGGTAAATGATAAAAGCGTAAGTCTTCAGAATATGCAGCTTGACTTTAAGTTCCACGCACTAGCTATCGCCTTACTAACCTGATATAAACATGCTAAAGTGTCAACACAATGGTTAGTGAGTTCATAGAGTTTGTCTTAAAACAGTTGAAAAGTCTTTAAAGAATATTCGCACAGCAAAGGCATCGTGAATCCACTCAGTTGCAAGTCCCGCCCATAACAACACTTGCAACCTGTGTGTTCACAACCCACTGCTAACATATAGTATGATTTCGATGTATGTGTATACGATATATGCACGCTTAATGTAAAGTATCACTACCTACTGAACCTCATGACAAGAATAAGCACAAATGCTTCAAAGCTAGATTATATTCACCCAAGGCCAGGAATATATGGCAATGGTGGGGGCGTCAGCCCGATAGTACTATCAATACCTCTCCATCGGCTCCATCCAGGAGTTAAACAGTGGTTAAAGAATATAGCGTATAGAATAGTTTTACACATTAAGGCACATATCGTAATAAAACTACACACCATGTTTAAGAGTATAATAGTATAGCATAGCATATGAGTAAAATTGTCTTTAGTAAAAGAGAAAGCAAGTATTTTAAGCATGTATCTCCCCAAAAGAGTTTAAAACAAGTATGAAAAGAGTAGGGGCTATGACTCACCTTAAGCTTATGTAGTGAGAAATGAAAGTGGTAGTCGAATCGCGAAAGTCACTAAGAGCAGCCTATAATAGAATGTTGCGACTTAGGTTTGGAGTAATGTCTAAGAATACGAAGAATTGCCTATATATGTCTTGCATAATGTTCAAGATGTAGTACTTAGTTTATAGTGTAAGTCTTTGAATATAAATGGTTTATGAAACATGTATAGGTTGTATATCTCTTACTACCGTTCGGGCCGACATAATTCAGAAGTCATGGAGTAAACGTTCGAAGAGCCAGGACACTTTAATTCGTAAATCCACAACTCATCTCGACGGCTTACTTAATGAACTCCTCACATGAGGCTCCCTACTATTGTAGTATTTGATAAAATATATATAAGTTTTGATCCGAAAAGTTACATGTACAATATTTGAATAAACTTAGGAAAGTTTACTTTTACATGAAGATTGTTATTAGAATGAGTTTCTTAAATCTTGTATGACAATTACTTGTAAGATTTCATGGTTCTTTAGATGGAGTAGATCCAAATTGTATGTTTAAGTTATCGCTAACTCTTTAGTTCATGTTTTCGCCTAGGTAAGTTTATATGGTCTTTAGTCATGGCTTTGCCGTGACCTTGGTCATTGTTACCATGGTCTTGAGACTCAATCTTGGCTTTAGCCATGGTTGTGGTCTTGGCTTTAGGTCATTAGACCTCTTGGTCTTAGTAAACCATAACTATTATATAGTAACTTTGGTATATATAAAATAGCTGTTAAGAAACTGAAGAAAATCTCATTCGTTATTGGTTTTCTGGATACGTGCACCTGAGTTATTGAAGAAAACGTGATTCCGGACAACTTTCTTGTTTTAACTTTTTCATGAAACGGACCAGAAAAGCCTCTTTTTGCGTGTTTAAGGTTCTGTCACAGAAACATTTGGCAGTTTTGCCGTAAAGTTTTGGTAATTTCAAATGGTCATAACTTTTGACTCGGGTACTCGTTTTGGGTGATTCAAATTGCTATGTTTTCCTTGTTAAGTCCTTTTTAACAGTAGGTGAGTGTCCAATATCATAGTTGTACTATTTTGGTCGTGGTTCTCCAAGAAAGTTACTAGTTTACTTGTTTAAATAACATAAGTTAACATATATATATCAATACTTGTTTTACCCATTTTTTTATACATCATGGACATAATAACAAGACAATATATAGTATGAATGATATGTAAGTAGCATGAATATGATATTTAACAAGTAGTATGTTAGGGTTTGCTTACAACTTTGGGCTTTCTAAGAAAGGAAGTAACTAGTAAGGATAGGACTTTGATTGAGCAAGCTTCTCTTTTTGCAATCTTTGATAAACCGAGGTTATTTGAAGATTATAACGACGCCTTCTTGAAAGTACGAAGCTATTTGAAGATTATAACTACGTCTTTTTGGAGACTTTAAAGTTATAACAACTTTTCTTAGAAAATTTCCAAGATTGAAGATCAAACACTAGTTTTCTTTCAAAAACTAGTTAACTTTCTTACAAAATATAAGAAAAGTGCCTTAGGTTTTAGGACTTGAAGGTTATAAGAAGGTGTGGTGCAAGTTTTATATGTATTTCTAGTTGGCTATTTATAGGATGAGAAAAATAGTTAACCATATATTGGGTTAGAATTTAACCATGGTTAAGTTTACACTTGTAAACATCCTAGAGATCAATGGTTAAGATTAAGCCATCTTTCATGGAGACTAGCCAAAAATGCCACCTAGGGCAATAGTAAGGAGGTTAAGAGTTCTAGTTTTCTATCTTGTCTTACGGAGTGAGTTTTGGTCCCGGTAATCGCTAACGGTAAGTCGTTAAGTCATGTAACTTAAAATCGGGTATTCTAAAAATATGAAACTTATAAAAATGTTAGAACTTATTAATATAACCTATCTTAGCATATTTAATGAGTGATAAGTTCTATCGGGTTGCTTAAATACTGCTAAAACTGGAAACACGGGTCTAAAACGCGTAATTCGCGTAAAACGCAGAACTGGAAAACGTAAAATTCCAAAACTTTTGGAATTGTCGTAAAATGAGAGAAAATCATATTTCTATTGTTTATATTATTTTATGGACATATCGGGATGCTGGAATGACGTTTAAACCTAAAAGTAAATCTCGGACACGGTTTCGTGATTTTTGCAGAAATGATCCGACGAGTGTCGAACTCTCGGATTATCATTAAAATAGTTTAACTTACGAGAATATGAAATAAAAATTTCAGGAGTGAATAGTGAATAGTGAAAGTGAATAGTAATTGTGAATAGTAAAAATGAATAGTAATCCAAAAATGCGAGTTGTTACAAAAGATCTAGCCTAGCATGTTGTAATCAAGAAAAGCATAAGATATATTCAAACAACACATAGACATATTGAATGAATTGAAAGAGGACTTATCTTAATTTAACATGAAAGGTTTCAAGCGGTGAAAACCCTTGAAAATACTGTTACAAACGACCTATGGTTTATTAGGTTCGACCCTAGTATTCTCCACACAAGTTCCTCTTTAATGAATGAAAAATAGAAAAGTATATATAGATTTTGTGAGGTGACGGCGTCAAGAGTAAATTTCTGACGCCGTCATCTCGCCGCCAATAAAGTTCTCGGACTGCCAAGATCTGGAGCTGACGACGTCACGTGTAATCCATCTTCAGGCCGTCACCAAAATTACTCTTGACACCCTTCATCTGACGCCTTTATGTTTAATCTAGGTCGTCATGGATTTTGCTCCTGACGTCGTCACATTTTCCTTCTTGACGCCGTCAGGTACTGTTCACAGCATGGAAAATTAAGTCTTTGCCGTTTTCTTCACTTTTATGCTCCAAAAACGTCCAAAATGCTTCCTTTTCCAGAATTCACTCCCAAAATACCTAAAATCACAAAAGGAACGACTTAGGGCAATATTTCATCAAATAAATTCAATTCCGGGCTTAAATGACCCCCTAAAAATGGTTCATTTTTCGCCTCATCATATACCCTTACACTTGAGATTTGCTTGTCCTCAAGCAAATGCGCTTTTATTCTAGTCAAAATACAAGTTAGGGGTCATTTAACACTAATATAAAAGTAATTACAACAAATAATCGCTCCACTAAAGACCAAAGACAAGCACGGAGGTCATACACTAGCACCTCACAAATAGTGTTTAGATACTCACATCTCTCGGGTGTAATAAAGTATATATCACAATATGGAAATGGAAAACATCTCTCACTACCTGTCATAGCAAAATAGATTACCATAGGCTTGGAAAAGGATCAAACCTACACCACATGGCGTAAGCACCTAGGATAAACTATCAAAGAGGTCTTTTTAAAGGGTTGTAAAGTTAGGTGTAGGGATATGGAATACACGGTTTTGTTGGATATAGGCAATCTTTACTGGTGGCGAGTTAATAATCTTGGTTAATTACATGTACAATATGGCGTTGCTAAGCCAAGACTAGACTCGACTTAAGCTAATAAATGAAAATAACAAAAACATAAAATAAACATAGAATGAAACGGGATGGTAGTCCGTATGTTTTTTCTCTTTTACTTTTTCTATTTTTTTTTCCTTTTCTTGATTTTTCGATTTTTTTTTTTTTTTTTTTTTTTTTTTTTTTTTTGCATACACTCTTACCCTACCATCCAAATAATACATCATAGGGAACGAAAATTCCCCTTACACTTGAATTTTTACATACTTTACAATAAACTGATCTATTGACTCGAATTAAGATAATCAAAACACTTGGAGTACTTTTAAGATTAACGCACATATGGGGGTAATACATGATGTTCTTCCCCATTACTTTATAACAATAGTACTTTACCCATGAGTCCCACTCATCCCAAAACAATATGTACAAGGATATGACTCGACTTAGCAACCATGTAATCAATTAGATAATTAACTAAGGGTTTAAACAAATAACAATAATGCACTAAAGATGAGTGCATACACGGAAAGCTATGGCGATTTAGGTGTACATTTAAGTGGGGTGTAACAAATTCTTCCTTTAAGTAAGATGTTTAAAGTTAGAAACGAAAAGATAGGCTCGGAGGGGTGTACTAGGGGTTTCGTATGCTAAAAATGAGTACAACGCTAATGGTGTAGGAAAAATTAATTGACTTAACTAGCCAAGTAATATGACTTAAGTGGTCAAGTAATTATGATACGGGTTTAACACAAGGGTGATCCTAATGCCTCTTATCATGTAGTAAATCCTACTACACGAATGTAGTCTCACTAGCGGTCTCGGGATGCTTCACTAACGCAAGTTCTAGAATCTAAATGCTACCGGTACACTCATAAGCACTAATAGTAAATGCTTTTCCTATCAAATCTAAAGGCGAACCTCACATATTTGGGTGGAAAATTTTTCTGAATAGTACGGTTTTGTGCTAATCATACAACTCCTATCCATGAGACGATTGCTATGGCTAAAGTTTCACTCCTAAATGTTGTAAAAAAATTTAAATTTGGCGCTAAAATTGCACTAACAAGTATTTCTCATAGTTTTATTACACATCTACCATCAAACAAACAAACTCAAGCGAAAGTGTATCTGTAAGGTATCATCATTTTACCCTCCCCTTACACTTAGGATGAACATTGTCCCCAATGTTTAAGTAAAGAATGTAAAAGTGAAATAAGTAAAACGAATGAAATCAAATACTCCCCTGATTCGCTCGGTATGGATAATAAAGTAATAAGGTTAGATCTTCCTCCAAGAAAATGAACAATCAAAGCTTCCCTTCTAGAATATAAATCGTCTTCTTGTCAAACATAGCCTGTTAAACCTGAGAAAACAAACAAGGCAACCTCGCATAAAATCGGCGGCAATCTATATATGCTAACAAATCCTAGAAAGCAAAGTAAGATATAATGCTTGTGGAATGATGTTTGCAGATTTCCTGGAGATTATAAAACTAAAGGATTAACAAAAACTTTAAGACTCCGTTAGAAAAACAAAACTGGTAAAATTTCCAGAATTTTAAACGTGACGCCGTCAGGAATTTCTTCCGAATAATTTCTTATGTTAAGTTTCCAGAAAATTTCCGAGTAACTTCTGGAAAAACTTTGTCTTACTTCCTGGAAAATCCTGCAAAACATCATTATGACTCGATACAAGCATTTGACTCTAACAAATACGAATATACATTGATGAGTGCTCAAATACTCATCATTTTTATCGTATCTGAACTGCAAAAACATCCAAAAACACCCAAATACGCATCAAAATACTGAAAATATACTAGGATTGTGTTTTATATGTTTCTGATGCAAAATGTTTAAAAACAAATGAAAAACGAACAAAGTTTGCATAATTGGCAGTTTCAGTCCCTCAAGTTTCAAAAATTGACAAAACTAGTCCCTGAAAGTTTAAAATGAAAGAAAAGTCAACCCAAGGCATTTAAAAGTCAAAAATTATCAAAAACGATCCTTGGGTAAAAACTTTGAGAAAATTACACAAATGGTCCCTGCAGTTTGAAAAATGACAAAATTGGTCCTCGGGGTTTCAAATTTTGAAAAATTGAAATTGTGATCTTTGGGTTATTATACTATGGCAGGAATGATCTTAGGAATACTTTGGAGAACTTGTCAAATCAAACCCTTGAATTTCCAAGATTGCACAAAATGGTCCTTGTGAATTATTTCTACAAAAACCAAACCGGACCTAATAATATATACTACTCCCTCCAATCCAAATATAAACCCAAAAGCCCACCCCATGCAAATCTGGCCCAATCCTCACCTTAGCCCACCTTCCCTTTTAATAAATAAAACAACCTGTCAAACCACCCCCCCCCAACCTTTGACCTCCACCCCCAAACACACACCCGTGACCTGCCTAGTTGCCCTGCTACTTCCATCATCACCCTCCCACTCAAAACCCTCCTCCATCATCACAGCTATCCAAAACAAACATATCAGTCCAAACAACCCTCCCTAGCACAAGTTATCAGAAGCAAAAAGACAAATTCCAAAATGGGCGCCAAAACGAAGTAAAGGCCAGGATCAAGTGTCAGCAATTCAAGGGCTAGGATTAAGCTGGGAAAAGTCCAAGGAAGCCCCAAGAAACCCTAATTTTCAATATAAAAGGGTGTATTGTTGCAGTTGGAGGTGTGAAGTTTTTAGCTGAAAGTAGTTATGTCAAATTTCATGTAATCTTTATTTTTAGTGTAATCCTTAATTCAGGTGTATTTTTAAGCTAAGTTCCAGTGTAACTTTCAAGAAAATTAATAAGAATTCCAAGTTTTCGGTTTAAAATTCTAGTTTGCCTAATTTTTAGTAAATCTTCCATTTAACTTAAAAGTTGTTAGTAATTGTTTTTTGTTAATCCTATGGACTCAAATTAGTTTAACAATAAGCTTTTATAAGCTTTCAGTGTATAGAAAACAAGTTTAGTCAAAAAGCAAAAAAAATCACAAAAGTAAGTAAAAATCAAAAATAAATAAAAAAAGAAGACAAAGCAAGGAGCAGTGTTGATAAGGGATGGCCCTGGGTTAGAATTTCATGGGGAATACTAGGATTTGGAGTTTGATCCTTGGCTCCTCTCAATTTAGCAGGAAGGCTTATGTAAGAAATTTTTTTAATTTTCCCTACTTCACTTTTTCTTGTTCATAGTCTGTTAGTATAAGCTTATTTGTGATTATTTGTGTTGATTAAGTTAGATTATAGCTCATTAGGTTGTAATTGATCACTCAACTTTGTTTTACTCCATTGCTTAGTGTTAACTGTCAATTAGAGCAAATTAGCATAAGTTGCATAACTTGGTATTTTTAAACTTTAGTCTGTGTTTCTCAGCTTATATAAACCTTGCAACTAATAAATAATGGTTTAGAAATAGTTTCCTTAATCTGTGTTACCATTTGTCTCAAAAACCTCAAAACAGTTAAGTAAAAGGGGTGTTTGGATTTGGGTGTGTACTAAGCATTTGAGCTTCTCAGTGGTTGAAACTTATTGAGACCTCACTCTTAGTATCCAACTAGATCAGTTTAAGCATCAAAGTGGCAAGTCCAAAGTAGAAAGTCAAAAAGATTTGTTAAGGATCTTTGTGCAGTCAACTGTTGGAGATTTGAGAACACATAATCCTTAAATCAGTTTAAATTTAGGTAAGTTTGCTTAATTTAGACTCAAGTTAGCTTAAAACAACTTTGTCAGTCACCTAATTCATTTAGAATCTCACCAAAGTCAAAGATTTCAAATTTCACTAAAAAGTCAAAAATGCTAAAGTGTACAGAATTCCATTTTTTATGAGATTTTTGTAGAATTTTGTGGGTTGATTCAGGTTTTGAAATTTCTTGTGGTTAAAGTCCACCACCTAAGCTACAAGGATTTATGCTCAGCTTAATTTCTAGATTTTTTTAGAAGCTTATGCAGCTAGCTTTTTGAGGCTGCAGGGGGAGTTATCTCCCCTGCACCAGTTCTGTTCACCATTCCTTTTGGGCTTGTAAATTGCTACTCAGTAGACCCCACACCCATTATTTTAGCTTATTGAGTAGCTTAGTAGCCCTAGGTCTTAGATTTAAGCTTAGTTTGAACCTTGGCTTATCATTACACAGCTTATTGGTAGCTTAATTGTGGCCTGTTACCATGTACCAAACCTGACCACTCAGGTTGTGAACCCATCTTCCAAGGCCTACACAGGGCTTATTAATAAGCAGCAAGCAGTGCTTATTGGCCTATCTTGTACCTTGCCAGGTCAGCTTTGAGGGTCAGGTTCCATTTTGGCCTCCCTTTCACCTCTGTGGACCCCACAGAGGTCCAAAAGGCATCACTTTGGCCTGTTTCTGTTTTCAGAAAGTAAGACTAGCTTAAACCTGCTTATTGGCTTATTCACTTGTAATTTCTGGTTCATTATAGCTTATTTGTGTTACCCTAAGTACCTTTGCTCATTTTGTTACTATTTGATTCAGTGCATAGCTTATTGTGTTGCTTATTGTTCCTGCACATTCCATTTTCATCTCATAAGCTCACGGTTTGGCTTATGAGTGTGCACACAGCTTATTTCCAAGCTTCATAAAAAGTTCCTTTACAAAAGTTTCCCAATTTCAGTAGTTTAAGAGTTTTGTAAAAGAAAATTTGGAAAAAGACAAAAATTAAGAAAGTGATAGCTTCTATTTAAGCCATTTGGCTTATTTTTCTGCTTATTTATAAGCACTTCTCATTTTTAAATTTTTCTTAGGCTTCTTATTAGTTAAAATAATTTTAGGAATTTTTTCAGATTTTTCCTTGTTCATTTGGTATTTTTTATAATTTATTTTAGTTTAAATTAATTAAATAATTAGTTTTAATTAATAATTAAAAAGTAGAAAAAATAGGTTTTCTGTTTTAAAATTAGTTTTGTAATATTTTAGATTTTTCTAAATTTAATTTTCATTTTTTAGTTAATTTTCATAATTAATTAATAATTAGTGTAATTTAGTAATTAAAAAGTAATTAATTAATAGTAATTAATTAAATAGTGTAAAAATTATTTTTCTTTTTCTAAAAATTTTCTTATAACATTAGGATTATAAAAATATAATTTTCACGTTCGTAGGACTTTATTTGCTCATGTTTCACTTTTTATTTTGCGCGTTTGCGTTTATTTTGAATTCAAACGCGCGTTTTTAAGTTAACTTACGTTTCTAGGTTATCTGTTCATCAGTAACTGTTCCAATAGTGTTTCTAAGTTATTTTCAATCATAATCTCGTAGTCTAATCACTCAAATCAAATTTCTGATCCTCCTGTTAAATCACCCGATCACTTTAAACGTTTTTTAACACAATTGCTTACCTCGCTGGGACATAACGACCCGGGAATACACTGTACTCCTTGGTTAGTTGGTTTTAGACGTTTGACTAGGTTGACCATCATCTGGTAAACTTAGTTGACCATTTAGGATCAATCAAAATTTGGCGCCGCTGCCGGGGAGGTAGCTGCGTGTTTAAAACGTTTCTTAGAGATTAGTGGTTTTTCATTCATCACTGTATAAACTCACCACCTTTTTGTAAATCTTAATCATAAAACAAAAACGTCATTAACACTTTTCCTAAATTGTTAACAACACCAAAAAAATCAAAAACAAACAAAACATATCGTTACGTTTTCTATATCGTGTTTCTTTTAAGGTGATTCTTAAAGAAATACGATTTTGGTAAACGAAACGTTACCAAAAATATTGTCCAAAAGTTTTTAACCCATACACAAAAACCCAAAAACATTCATCTCTTTCTTGTGAATAATAAACTACATAAAAACAAACTGTCGCAAACCAAGGCAGAGCACTTACCAACTGGGGGTGTGAACATAATAAGTTCCCAAACAAAAGATAAAAACTTGCCTTTGTATCCTTGTGAGTGGTGTACCTTTCTTAAAGAAGCCATTCATTTGTGATTATTGGTTTAAGTTCACTGTTGATTTGCCTCGATCTTGTTTTGTTGAAATTTTATGTTAGTGCATGCGCACTCGTTCACAATCGAAACGAAATCGTCAACTGAAAAACGTAACTGAGTTACGTCCTATTGTTGAGGATCCAGTTCCGAGAATGGACGGTAATCAAGAACCACCCATCATAGATGATGCAGCTCCTGATCTCTGAACGATGGAGGAGTTGTGTCAACCCACAATGCTCGGAAGAGGCGGCCCCATTGCCCCTCTTAACATTGTTGCCACTGATTTTGGACTTAAGCACCACATGATACAACAAGTCCAGAATTCGTACCAATTTCATGGCTTACCTGGTGACGATGCAAACAAGCATCTTGATAAATTTCTTACCGTCACCCAAAGCATGAAGCAGAATGGTGTCTCCGATGATGCCCTTCGTCTATCTCTTTTCCCCTATTCTCTAACCCATCATGCCACTGCATGGTTTGATCGACTTCCTAAGAACTCGATTCACACTTTCAAAGAAATGGTGACTAAATTTTTAGCCAAATACTTTCCATCATCCATGGTTTCTAAGTTACGAAATGACATTAGTAACTTTCGTCAGCATCCCGAAGAGTCTCTATTTGAG
Organism: Artemisia argyi; assembly: GCA_030686995.1. NCBI lineage: Eukaryota > Viridiplantae > Streptophyta > Magnoliopsida > Asterales > Asteraceae > Artemisia > Artemisia argyi. The sequence continues at coordinate 205,055,176 of CM060700.1, forward strand.
GCATGGGAACGCTATAAGCTCTCAGTTGATCGGTGTCCTAACCATAACATGTTACTCGTTACCCAAATAGATACTTTCTATAATGGGTTGACATTGAGACACCGTGATATTCTCAATGTTGCTGCTGGTGGGACCTTTATGAAAAGGCGCCCCGAAGAGTGCTATGATCTCATTGAAAACATGACTGCCTACCATAATTTTTGGGATTCCTCAGCTGAGAGGGAAGAGTCATGTAAGTCTGTCACTCCAGCATCTTCTGAAATAGCGATCCTCACTAAAAGGATGGATGATTTCGCTACGGCTATGTTGAGGATAAACCAAAGTATCCAAAATCAACAAGTCCAAAATCAACAAGCCAAAGCCGTTAATCAAAGTTGTGAAACTTGTGGAGGTCCACTTGCTTATTCCGAGTGTCCAGCCACTAGTGGTTACACTCATGAGGACGTATATGCTGCTCAAGGTTCCTATAATTTGGGAGGTAATAACTACCAACCGCAGGGGACCGCAATCTTCTTAGCTATCGTTCTAACAATTTCCTTGGACCTCCCGAATTCAATCAAAACCCTAATGTCCCAAACCATAACCAGAACCAAAATCAGAATCGAACGAACCAAGGTTACCAAAACCAAGGAAATGTCAATCAAACCCAAAACCAAGGTTTCCATCATAACCAAAATCAAGGTTTCCAAAATCAAGGAAACTACAATCGAAACCAAGGTCAAAACAACTATCAGGGAAACAATTCTCATGGACATGGCAACCAACATCAGGGAAATTTTCAAAACCACGGTTCTCATCAAAATAACCGGGCTCAAAATTTTCCCAATCAGAATCAAGCCATCACTCTAACTACTCAGCATTACCCTAACCAAGCTCCTCCTAACCATACTCAAGCAATTGTTCCAACTGGCCCATCACATGATGAGTTGTTGAGACAATTCATGAAATCTCAGGAGGAAATGAATAGGGTAATGATGACTCAGATCGCAGACCTTAAGAAGTCTTTAAATGATCGACCCTCAGGCTCAGGTATTACTTTACCTAGCAACACGATCGCTAATCCGAGGGGCGATGTTAAAGCGATCACAACGAGAAGTGGTGTTTCCTATGATGGACCCAAAGCTCCTACTACCTCTTCTTCTCCTCCCAAGGTAGTAGAAAGTGAGCCTGAGGTGACAAAGGACAAGGTGCAATTTACTAGTCCACGAAGTACCGCACACGTCCACCCTCAGGTTGTACCAGAAACTGCAACAAAACCAGGAGTTGTCTTTGAACCACCAACAACTCCTAAAGAGAACCCTAAATCCAAACCTTCACTACCATATCCATCTCGGTTACAAGACCAGAAGCTCCGTGAAAAAGCAAATCAGCAAATGGAAAAGTTTTTTCAAATTTTCCGAGATATTCATTTTGATATCAGTTTCGCAGATGCTCTCCTTTCGATGCCTAAATTCGCATCGACAATCAAAAATCTGCTGAACAATAAAGAGAAGCTATTCGAAATGGCACGAACTCCACTCAATGAAAACTGCTCTGCAGTTCTTTTGAAACAGCTTCCTGAGAAGCTAGGAGATCCGGGAAAATTTCTCATTCCATGTGTTTTCCCAGGAATGGTTGAGTGCTTCGCCTTGGCCGATCTAGGTGCAAGCATCAACTTGATGCCTTATTCAATATCGAAAAAGCTCTCTCTTCCGGAACTCACCACCACATGCATGACTCTCGAGCTTGCAGACCGCTCAACATCTCGTCCCCTCGGCATTGCCGAGGATGTATTTGTAAAAGTGGGAAACTTCCACTTTCTGGCAGATTTTGTGATTGTTGACTTCGATGCTGACCCGCGAGTTCCTCTCATTCTTGGGAGAGGATTTTTAAGGACGGGTCGTGCATTAATCGATGTGCACGAAGAGGAAATAACTCTTCATGTTAGTAATGAAGCAGTAACGTTTAACCTCGATCAAACTTCGAGGTACTCCTCTAATTATGACGCCAAATCGGTTAACCGAATTGATGTCATTGATGTTGCGTCTGAGGAGTACTCTCAAGAACTTCTTGGTTACTTACCGAGTGGCAGTCCCACTCCATCTACTAAGCCTATCATATCCGACCCTTCCCCTTCTCTCACTCCTTTTGAGGGAAGTGACTTCCTTTTGGAAGAGGTCAAGGCTTTTCTCGCCCAAGATAGTTCAATTTCGGGTAAATTTGATGAGGACTATCTTGATCCTGAGGGGGATATTCTTTTGCTAGAAAAATTGTTAAACGAAGATCCATCTCCCCCTCTTTCTCCAAAAGTACTTCATAAAGAGGAAGTCAAAAATGTTGAAATAACTGATGACTTTCCTGTGGTTGAGCTTAAGGACTTGCCGCCTCATCTTGAATACGCATTTCCGGAGGTTGATGATAAATTACCCGTCATAATTGCTAAAAATTGAAGTGTTGAGGAAAAGGCTGCTCTCATAAAGGTTTTGAAGTCGCATAAACAAGCAATTGCTTGGAGACTCTCCGACATCAAGGGCATCGACCCTGAATTTTGTACTCACAAGATTTTAATGGATGATGACTTCAAACCAGCAGTCCAACACCAAAGAAGGGTGAATCCAAAAATTCATGAGGTCATTAAACAAGAAGTTTTAAAACTTCTTGATGCCGGATTGATTTACCCTATCTCGGACAGTCCTTGGGTTAGCCTACTACATTGTGTTCCAAAAAAGGGTGTTGTCACAAACGAGGAGAATGAGTTGATTCCCACTCGATTGGTTATGGGTTGGCGTGTCTGCATTGACTATCGCAAGTTAAATGACGCCACCTGCAAAGATCATTTTCCTCTGCCCTTTATGGATCAGATGCTCGAGAGATTAGCGGGGAATGAGTACTATTGCTTCCTCGATGGTTTCTCGGGTTACTTTCAGATTCCCATTGATCAACAAGATCAGGAAAAGACCACTTTCACGTGCCCCTATGGAACTTTTGCTTATAAATGTATGCCATTTGGTTTATGTAATGCTCCGGGCACGTTTCAAAGATGTATGATGTCCATATTTTTCGACATGATCGGGAAAACTATGGAGGTTTTCATGGACGATTTTTTGGTCATTGGGGATTCGTTTCAATCATGTCTCTCCCATTTAGACAACATGCTCAAACGTTGTGAAGACACAAAGTTATGTCTAAATTGGGAGAAGAGTCACTTTATGGTCAAAGAGGGCATTGTCCTCGGCCATAAAATTTCAAACAATGGGATTGAGGTTGACAAAGCCAAAATCGATGTCATTACAAAATTACCTCATCCCACTACCGTCAAAGGTATTAGGAGCTTTTTGGGTCATGCCGGTTTTTACCGTAGGTTTATTCAAGATTTTTCTAAGATCGCCCGGCCTATGACCCATCTCCTAAAAAAGGATGCTCCTTTTATCTTCTCACCTGAGTGCGTGGAAGCTTTTGAAACTCTAAAGAAAAAGCTTACTGAGGCACCTATTCTTGTTGCCCCCGATTGGGACTTGCCCTTTGAACTTATATGTGATGCTAGCGATTATGCTATAGGGGCAGTCTTGGGGCAACGCAGGTCTAAACACTTTCAGCCTATACACTTTGTAAGCAAAATGATGACTGAGGCTCAAAGTCATTACACCACCACTGAAAAAGAATTATTAGCTGTGGTGTATGCCTTTGAGAAATTCCGGTCATATTTGATCTTGAACAAAAGCATAGCGTATACGGATCACTCGGCTTTGAAGTACCTTTTTGCAAAACAAGATGCAAAGCCGAGACTACTTCGTTGGGTTCTCCTCCTACAAGAATTTGATATCATAATTCGTGATAAAAAAGGAGCTGAGAACCTAGCTGCTGATCATCTCTCCCGTTTGGAAAACCCCCATCAAGATGTCTCCGAAAAAAGGGAAATTAATGAAACCTTCCCTCTCGAGACACTCAATGCGGTTGCCTTTCGTGGAGATTCTGTTACCCCATGGTTTGCCGATTTTGCAAACTACCTTGCGGGTAACTTTATTGTGAAAGGGATGTCGTCCCAACAAAAGAACAAGTTCTTTAAAGATGTGAAACATTATTTCTGGGACGACCCCTACCTTTTCAAAGTATGTGCGGATCAAGTCATCCGGCGGTGTGTATATGGTCAAGAAACTACTGAAATTCTTAAGGCTTGCCATGCTGGTCCCACGGGGGGCCACCACAATCCAAATTACACCGCCAAAAAGGTGTTTGATTCCGGTTTCTTTTGGCCCACGATTTATAAGGATGCCCAAGAATTAGTCAAATCCTGTGACGCTTGTCAACGTCACGGGAATATTTCACAAAAGAATGAAATGCCACAAAATGCAATCCAAGTTTGTGAATTATTTGACGTATGGGGCATTGACTTTATGGGGCCATTTCCGTCATCTCATGGAAATAAGTACATACTCGTGGCTATTGACTATTTGTCAAAATGGGTTGAAGCGAAAGCTTTACCCACTAATGATGCCCGAGTTGTTGTAAAGTTTTTGAAAGCTCTTTTTTCTCGATTTGGAACTCCATGTGCTATAATTAGTGATCGTGGTACACATTTTTGCAATGACAAATTTGATAAAGTCATGCAAAAGTATGGTGTAACTCACCGTCTTTCTACTGCGTACCACCCTCAAACAAGTGGACAAGTAGAAGTTTCCAATCGAGGCATTAAGAGAATATTGGAAAGAACAGTTGGTGAAAATCGTACATCTTGGTCGGATAAATTAGATGATGCACTTTGGGCTTTCCGTACGGCTTACAAAACACCCATTGGGTGTACACCTTACAAACTTGTGTACGGGAAAGCATGTCATCTTCCGATCGAGCTTGAGCATAAAGCCTATTGGGCTCTCAAGCATGCCAATTTTGACCTCAAAACTGCGGGTGATCATCGAAAAGTTCAATTGAATGAATTAAATGAACTTCGTGATCAAGCTTACGAGAACTCTTTGATCTACAAGGAAAAGACAAAGAAGATACACGACTCAAAAATCAAAAACCGCGTTTTCAACGTTGGTGATCGAGTCCTTCCTTTCAACTCTAGACTCAAGATCTTCTCAGGAAAGCTAAAAACCAGATGGACTGGTCCATTCACTATCGTTAAGGTTTATCCCTATGGCACCGTCGAATTATCTCAAAATGACGGTCCTAATTTCAAAGTGAATGGACATCGTTTGAAACACTACTTTGGAGAGGACATACCATCCATGGTTGTCCCGGATCTCCAAACTTTCCCCAAGGACAATTAAATTCGGGGATCGAGTCAAGCTAGCGACTCGATAAACAAAAACAGTAGCAACAACATGGGTTTTCACTCGTGTCTCTGATTTCTTTCTACTTTCTACCACCCTAGTGTGGGGGAATGGCCAACCCCCCGCTATTTGAAATGTATATATCTTTCAAAAAAAAAATGTGTGATTATATGTACAGATAAATAAAGTGAAAAATACAAAACAATATTTCCACAGTTAGCTTTTAATATTATCTTTTTACGTTCAAAGAGTCGGCATAATCGTCGGGACTTTGAATATTGTGTTCAATTCTAAGTGTGGGGGGGGGGGGGAATTCTAGCGAATTTTATCGCAAAATACTTTCAAGTACCCCCATTTTGGCCTAAAATTTTCAAAAATTTTTCACTTTATTTCAAAATTTTTGTGGTAATCAATTCGCCGTGTCTAAACGACAAAAAGGATTGGCTAATCCAGGAGCAAACGGCTCTTGGTAAAGATATCTCAAACCCGTTGATGGCTTGCAATTTGCCCAAAATTGTATGGTAAATCAACTCGCCATATCCCATAAAGCGAATGAGTTGGCTAGCCCGCAAGATTATGGCTTGTGGTAAAGGCAGTGGAAAAACCATAATTGGTAATCAGCTCACCAAGATGTTGACTATTCCATCAAGAGCTGGCTAGTCCAGAAGCAAACGGCTTTTGGTAAAGACTAATCAAATCCGTTGACAGCTGGTGGTTTGCTCAAAATCACACGGTTATCAGGTGTGCCACAGTTCTTACACCTGGCTACTCCATAAGTGATGGCTTTTGGTAAAAAGTTTTTCAAATCCATCAAGTTTTCCAAAAAGATTGCTAGGGACTAGCAATAGTTTAGTGTGGGGGATTGATGAGTGCTCAAATACTCATCATTTTTATCATATCTGAACTGCCAAAACATCCAAAAACACCCAAATACGCATCAAAATACTGAAAATATCCCAGGATTGTGTTTTGTATGTTTCTGATGCAAAATGTTTAAAAGCAAATGAAAAACGAACAAAGTTTGCACAATTGGCAGTTTCAGTCCCTCAAGTTTCAAAAATTGACAAAACTAGTCCCTGAAAGTTTAAAATGAAAGAAAAGTCAACCCAAGGCATTTAAAAGTCAAAAATTATCAAAAATGATCCTTGGGTAAAAACTTTGAGAAAATTACACAAATGGTCCCTGCAGTTTGAAAAATGACAAAATTGGTCCTCGGGGTTTCAAAATTTGAAAAATTGAAATTGTAATCTTTGGGTTATTATACTATGGCAGGAATGATCTTAGGAATACTTTGGAGAACTTGTCAAATCAAACCCTTGAATTTCCAAGATTGCACAAAATGGTCCTTGTGAATTATTTCTACAAAAACCAAACCGGACCTAATAATATATACTACTCCCTCCAATCCAAATATAAACCCAAAAGCCCACCCCATGCAAATCTGGCCCAATCCCCACCTTAGCCCACCTTTCCTTTTAATAAATAAAACAACCGGTCAAACCACCCCCCCCCCCAACCTTTGACCTCCACCCCCAAACACACACCCGTGACCTGCCTAGTTGCCTTGCTACTTCCATCATCACCCTCCCACTCAAAACCCTCCTCCATCATCACAGCTATCCAAAACAAACATATCAGTCCAAACAACCCTCCCTAGCACAAGTTATCAGAAGCAAAAAGACAAATTCCAAAATGGGCGCCAAAACGAAGTAAAGGCCAGGATCAAGTGTCAGAAATTCCAAGGGCTAGGATTAAGCTGGGAAAAGTCCAAGGAAGCCCCAAGAAACCCTAATTTTCAAATATAAAAGGGTGTATTGTTGCAGTTGGAGGTGTGAAGTTTTTAGCTGAAACTAGTTATGTCAAATTTCATGTAATCTTTATTTTTAGTGTAATCCTTAATTCAAGTGTATTTTTAAGCTTAGTTCCAGTGTAACTTTCAAGAAAATTAATAAGAATTCCAAGTTTTCAGTTTAAAATTCTAGTTTGCCTTATTTTTAGTAAATCTTCCATTTAACTTAAAAGTTGTTAGTAATTGTTTTTTGTTAATCCTATGGACTCAAATTAGTTTAACAATAAGCTTTTATAAGCTTTCAGTGTATAGAAAACAAGTTTAGTCAAAAAGCAAAAAAAAATCACAAAAGTAAGTAAAAATCAAAAATAAATAATAAAAGAAGACAAAGCAAGGAGCAGGGTTGATAAGGGATTGATGCGTGCGAATCGCAACAGGCTTTACCTCTCGAGGGATCTCGAGAAGCTTACAACCCCCACCAGGCAGTGTACCTGATCGTTGTAGTATAGTATAGTGACAAGTACCGGGGGATTGATCGTTCAGCTTAGGAATAGTGTCGCTAGGATTAGAAAGCATAAATACTAGTTCTAAAGGTGAGGGATGATTATTTTTGTATTTTTATATTTTTTTTTAAAAGCAAATAAAAATCTCGGGTTTTGGAAGAGTGGGCGGAATTAGTTGCTATTCAACTAACCCAATACTAAGATGCAATCAAAATAAAATACTAAAAAGAAAATAAACTAATTTATACTAAAGTTGTGAGCAGTAATTGGAGAAAATGTGTTTACTTAGATTTCACTACTCCCTAGATATCTTTTACACGTTAATTACTTGTTATAATTGCATGGATGACGGATTGTATTCCTTAATACCATTCATGGGGTGGCACACATAACTCCCCAATTCTATGAGCTCTTATCTCCTCCTACACCATGCCCAGCACAACTATAGGGATTGTAAACAGTGGCTCATGCATTAAATACAACCAATAAAGACCTAGTGCGCGTTGGTTCATGTTTCTTAAGACGTTCAAGCATGTTACCACTTGGAGATCTGCCAGTTTTCTTAAGCCTAACATATAAATCATTCATCCAAGACAAGAATAAACAAGTAATCAACACATAATCAACATCTAGGTTTCATTAGATCTAAGCAAACACAAAAGAGATCTAGCCTAGCATGATAGAATTAAGACAAGAACATGATATAGACAACCAACACATAGACATATTGATTGAATTAGAAGAACACTTATCTTGATTAATCATTCAAGGTATCAAGGGGTTGGAACCCTTGAAAAACCTGTAAAGTTACACCAAAATCGTACTTAGGGTTTCTCCCAAAACTTCTCTCTTTAAATGTGAAAAATTAGAAAACTATATATAGAAAAATAGGTTTGACGGCGTCAAGAATAAACTTGTGACGCCGTCACCTCACCGCCAAAACAATCCTCGGACTGCCTAGATCTACTTCTGACGCCGTCAAGACTTATATACTTCCAGGCCGTCATGACTCTTTTACTCTTGACGCCCTTCCCACGTGACGCCGTCAAATCTGTTCTGGGTAGTCATGGAAATTCATGAAATTTGCTCTTGACGCCGTCAAGGTGTTGTTCTTGACGCCGTCACCTATTGTTCCCAGCATGGAAAATTAAGACTTTGGCGTTTTCTTCACTTTTGTGCTCCAAAAACGTCTGAATTGCTTCCTTTTCCAGATTTCTCTCCCAAAGTACCTAAAATCACAAAAGGAACGATTTAGGGAAATATTTGATCAAATAAATTCGAATTCGGGCTTAAATGACCCCCTAAAAACGGATCATTTTTCGCCTCATCATATACCCTTACACTTGAGATTTGCTTGTCCTCAAGCAAATGCGCTTTTATTCTACTCAAAAGACAAGTTAGGCGTCATTTAACACTAATATAAAAGTAATTACAACAAATAATCGTTCCACTAAAGACCAATAGACAAGCACGGAGGTCATACACAAGCACCTCACAAATAGTGTTTAGATACTCACATCTCTCGGGTGTAAAAAAGTGTAAATTACAATATGGAAATGGAAGATATCTCTCACTACCTGTCATAGCAAAATAGATTACCATAGGCTTGGGAAAGGATCAAACCTCCACCACATGACGTAAGCACCTAGGATAAACTATCAAAGAGGTCTTTTAAAGGGTTGTAACGTTAGGTGTAGGGATATGAAATACACGGTTTTGTTGGATAAAGGAAGTTTTACTGGTGGCGAGTTAACAATCTTGGTTAATTACATGTACAATATGACGTTGCTAAGCCAAGACTAGACTCGACTTAAGCTAATAAATGAAAAATAACAAAAACATAAAATGAACATAGAATAAAAAGGGATGGTAGTCCGTATGTTTTTTCTCTCTTTTTTATATATATATATATATATATTTTTTTTTCTTTTTTTTTTCTTTTTCTTGATTTTTTCGATTTTTTTTTTTTTTTTTTTTCATACACTCTTACCCTACCATCCAAAATAATACATCATAGGGAATGAACATCTCCCTTACACTTGAATCTTTACATACTTTACATTAAACTAATCTAATGACTCGAATTAAGAAAATCAAAACACTTGGAGCACTTTTAAGATTAACGTACATATGGGGGTAATAATATTATGTTCTTCCCCATTACTCCATAAAATATGTACTTTACCCATGAGTCCCAATCGTCCCAAAACAATATGTACAAGGATATGACTCGACTTAGCAACCATGTAATCAATTAGAAAGTTAACTTAGGGTTTAACAAATAACAATAATGCACTAAAAATGAGCGCATACACGGAAGGCTAAAAATAACAATAATGCACTAAAAATAACTTAGGGTTGTACATTTAAGTGGGGTGTAACAAATTCTTCCTTTAAGTAAAATGCTTAAAGTTAGAAATGAAAAGATAGGCTCGGAGGGGTGTACTAGGGGTTTCGTGTACTAAAAATGAGTACAACGCTAAGGGTGTGGGAAAAATTAGTTGACTTAACTAGCCAAGTAATATGACTTAAATGGTCAAATAATTATGATACGGGTTTAACACAAGGGTGATCCTAATGCCTCTTATCATGTAGTAAATCCTACCACACGAATGTAGTCTCACTAGCGGTCTCAGGATGCATCACTAACGCAAGTTCTAGAATCTAAATACTACCAGTACACTCATAAGCACTAATAGTAAATGCTTTTCCTATCAAATCTAAAGGCGAACCTCACATATTTGGGTGGAAAATTTTTCTGAATATACGGTTATGTGCTAGTCATACAATCTCCTATCCATGAGACGCTTGCTATGGCTAAAGTTTCACTCCTAAATGTTGTAAAAAAATTTAAATTTGGCGCTAAAATTGCACTAACAAGTATTTCTCATAGTTTTATTACACATCTACCATCAAACAAAAACAAACTCAAGCGAAAGTGCATATGTAAGGTATCATCTTTTTACCCTCCCCTTACACTTAAGATGAACATTGTCCCCAATGTTCAAGTAAAGAATGTAAAAGTGAAATAAGTAAAAAGAATGAAATCAAATACTCCCCTTATTCGCTCGGCATGGATAATAGGATGGCCAGGTTAAATCTTCCTTCAAGAAAATGAACAATCAAAGCTTCCCTTCCAGAATATAAATCATCTCCTTGTCATACATAACCTGTAAAACCTGACAAAATAGACAAGACAACCTCACGTAAAATCGGCGGCATCCTATATAAGTTTCTAAATCCTAGAAAACAAGATAAGATATAATGCTTGTGGAATGAAGTTTGCAGATCTCCAGGAGATTATAAAACTTAATAATTTACAAAAACCATAAGACTCCGTTAGAAAAACAAAACCGGTAAAATTTCCAGATTTTAACTCCTGACGCCGTCAAGAGTAAACCCCTGACACCGTCAGAATGGACCTGCAGAAATTCTTATGTTAAGTTTCCGGAAAATTTCTGGAAAAACTTGGTCCTACTTCCTGGAAAATCCTGCAAAACTTCATTATGACTCAATACAAGCATTTGACTCTAACAAATATGAATATACATGTTCATTTAATATTGTGGAGAATCATGATCGGTTTGTTTCTTAAAAACATATTTGGGGTTTCCCCTTACACTTATCTTTTGCAAAAATACTTCTAGGTGGAGTTAAGACTAGGCCAAAACAACAAAGTAAAGTATTTCCACTTTTTAGTTTAGAAACATGATCTACCAACAATAAAAATAAAGCATGCATACGGAAGCAAATAACAATCAATCAAATAAAATCACACAAAACATGGGTTGCCTCCCAAGAAGCGCTTTTCTTTATTTATGAGTCTTGTAGCTAGACTCAAGGTCATGGGTTACTACGTGATCTCATCATCAAACGTCACATCCTCCTCACTAATCATTTCATTGTTATTTTCTTGGTAGTGTTTTACACGTTGTATGTTAACCGTGAATTCCCTACCTTCTTCATCTATTAACACTACCGCTCCAAATTTAGAAGAATTCTTTACCGTGAACGGTCCATACCATCTAGACTTAAGTTTTCCCGGAAATAATCTCAACCGAGAATTGTATAATAGGACCTTGTCCCCCTCTGAAAATTCCTTGGGTTTCTTAATTCTCTGGTCATGCCATCTTTTAGCTCTTTCTTTATATGTGATGGAGGATTCGTAGGCTTCTAGTCTAAGCTCATCAAGCTCGTGTAATTGCAAAAACCTATTATTTCCAGCAGTTGTGTAATCTAAGTTGCATGTTTTAAGCGCCCAATAAGCCTTGTGTTCTAATTCTACCGGTAAGTGACATGCCTTACCATGCACCATGCGGAATGGGGTCGTTCCAATAGGTGTTTTGTAGGCAGTTCGGAATGCCCATAAGGCTTCGTCGAGTTTAAATGACCAATCCTTTCTGTTTTGACTAACCGTTTTTTCAAGTATTCTTTTAATAGCTCTATTGGTGTTTTCGACTTGGCCATTGGTCTGTGGATGATAGGCGGTGGAGAATCGATGGGGTACTCCATACCTCTTCATGATCTTTTCCATTTGTGCATTGCAAAAATGTGTTCCCCTATCACTGATGAGAGCTTTCGGAATCCCGAATCTTGCGAAAAGCTTTTTCAGGAAATGAATGACTACTCTTGCATCATTGGTCCTAAGGGCTTGTGCCTCAACCCATTTTGAAACATAGTCAATGGCGACTAAGATGTACTCGTTCCCCCCTGAGGATGGAAAGGGTCCCATGAAGTCAATCCCCCAAACATCGAATACCTCACAAACTTGTATAAAGTTCTGAGGTGCCTCATCCCTATGTGATATATTTCCGGCTCGTTGACATGCATCGCACGCCTGCACCATTTCTTTTACATCACGGAAAATTGTGGGCCAATAGAATCCCGCATCGAGAATCTTTCGGGCGGTAACGTTTATCCCATGATGCCCGCCAGAGGGACCAGAGTGACATTCCCTCATAATCTTTACTGCCTCATTTTCCGAAACACAACGCCTTATAATGTGGTCAGGACACCTTTGGAATAAAAAGGGTTCATCCCAGAAGTAGTACTTTAACTGGGAAAAGAACCTCTTCCTTTCGTACTTAGTCAGGTGTTCAGGAACGAGTCTACTTGCGAGGTAATTAGCAAAATCGGCGTACCACGGCTCCGAGTCACTCACTAACATGAGTTATTCGTCAGGAAATGAATCCCTAATCTCACTTCTATCGTGCTCATCCAAGGGGTTCTCGAGACGAGATAGATGATCTGCGGCCAGATTTTCTGCTCCCCTCTTATCACGAATCTCAACATCGAATTCTTGTAGCAACAAGATCCACCGAATTAGTCGTGGCTTAGCATCCTGCTTCGTGAAGAGATATCTAAGAGCCGAGTGATCAGTGAAGACGACTGTTTTTGAAAGGACAAGATATTGTCGGAATTTGTCGAATGCAAATACTACGGCCAATAGTTCTTTCTCGGTGGTGGAGTAGTTCTCTTGAGCGGGATTCATGGTTTTGCTAGCATAGTAAATAGGTTGGAAAAGCTTGTCGCGTCGTTGACCTAATACAGCCCCGACAGCGAAGTCGCTAGCGTCACACATGATTTCGAATGGTAACTCCCAGTTGGGTGTGATCATGATTGGAGCTTGAGTGAGTTCCCTTTTTAAGAGATCGAATGCATCCTTGCATTCTTGGGAAAAATCGAACGGAGCATCCTTCACAAGTAATTGAGTCATTGGCCGAGCGATTTTGGAGAAATCTTTGATGAATCTCCGATAAAACCCGGCATGCCCCAAGAAGCTGTGTATTGCTTTGACAGTCGTAGGGTATGGTAACTTAGATATAGCTTCAACTTTAGCTTGGTCTACCTCTATTCCATTTCCTGAGATCTTATGTCCTAACACAATCCCTTCCTTCACCATGAAATGACATTTTTCCCAGTTTAGCACCAAGTTAGTTTCCTCGCACCGTTTAAGCATCTTTTCTAGATTAGCAAGACAGCGGTCGAAGGAGTTCCCGAAGACTGAAAAGTCATCCATGAACACTTCCATGCTGTCTTCCATGAGTTCGTGAAAGATTGCGGTCATGCATCGCTGGAAAGTGGCGGGGGCATTACATAGCCCAAAAGGCATCCTTTTGTAGGCGAATGTTCCATAAGGGCAGGTAAACGTGGTCTTTTCTTGGTCCTCAGGTGCTATGGGAATCTGAAAATATCCAGAGAATCCATCCAAGAAGCAATAGTACTCGTGTCCAGATAATCTTTCCAACATCTGATCAATGAATGGTAAGGGAAAGTGGTCTTTCCTCGTGGCATCATTGAGCTTTCGATAGTCGATGCATACCCGCCATCCAGTGACAGTTCTCTGGGGCACCATCTCACCCTTGTCATTCTTTACTACAGTCATTCCACCTTTTTTAGGTACAACCTGTACAGGACTGACCCATGGGCTATCCGAGATCGGGTAAATCAATCATGCATCTAAAAGTTTTATGACTTCTTTCTTCACTACTTCCTTAATGTTAGGGTTCACGCGCCTCTGGGGTTGCACGGTAGGTTTATAGTCTTCTTCCATGAGAATCTTATGTGTGCAAAAAGTTGAGTTAATCCCCTTAATGTCGGCTACACTCCATGCAAGCACCCCCTTGTATTTTTTTTAGGACCTCTAAGAGTTTAACTTTTTGTTCATGTTCCAAGGAGGAGTTTATGATTACCGGGAGTTGACTCTCTCCCTGAAGAAAGGCATACTCCAAATGGTTAGGGAGCTCTTTAAGATCTACGTCAGGGGGCTCGATAATAGAAGGTTTGAGCTTGTTTTCGGGCTTTCGGAGCTCGAGCTGCTCCGTTGCCTCCTGTCTAGGGTAGAAGGAGACTGCATTAACATCCTCCATCTTTTCTACCTCCAGTAAAGGCAGAAAGCTTTCGTCACGTAGCCAGCCTTCATCGATCCGTTCATCGACACAACTATCAATGACATCTGTGAGTTCATCTACTTCCCCGATAAAATAGAGCCGGTTGGCTGCTTCGAGGGAGAGGTCTATAGAATCCTTAATGTCGAAGGTCGTGCTATTGTCTCCCACTCGTAATGTTAATTTGCCATCGTAGACATCGATGACAGCACGAGCGGTAGCAAGAAATGGTCTACCTAAGATGATGGGTACCAAGTCATCCTCCTCCATATCCAGGATTACGAAGTCAACCGGGAATTTGAATTTCCCAACTTTGACTAGCACATTCTCGCATATCCCTACGGGGTATTTAACCGATCTATCAGCTAGTTGGATGTTCATACGGGTAGGCTTCAATCCAGAGTATCCTAGTCTACGGAACATAGAGTGGGGTATGAGATTTATACTTGCTCCTAAATCAGCAAGAGCATTCTTGATTGATAGAGGTCCTATGGAGCAAGGCAGGGTGAAGCTGCCCGGATCGTCTACCTTCTTTGGTAGCCCTCGATGGGTCACCACTGAGCATTCTTCCCCCAGGGTCACAAGACCCTCGAGTTTCTTCCTGTTAGCGAGTAGCTTTTTGAAGTATGTGCTATACTTTGGCATGTGATAGCAAGCATCAAGAAGAGGTATGGTGACAACTGAGTCTTTTAGGTATGACAAGAACCTCTTGTTATCATTCTCAGTTTTCTGGTTCCTTAATCGGGACGGGAATGGGATTCTCACAGGTTGGTTAGGCAGGGCCGATGGGGAAGGGGTCGTCACGGGTGGTTGGTCTAGGGTGCCAACGCCGACATCCTCCTCCTCCTCCCCAGGTTTGTCCGGATCGAGGGTGATGGGGGACGAGTCTGGGTAAGGAGGGTCCTTGGTTGTCGTTCCAGCTCGTGTGGTTATTGCAAGCATGGGGTCTTTTTTTCTTACTAATGGCGTCTGAAGATTATCTAGGGCTGAGTTAAGCTTGTTGAAAAATTCTCCAATACCTTCCTGATGCTCGTCGAAAAGCTCATTAAGGCCTTTCATTTGCAAGTCTTTTTCTTGAGTGAAGTGACCAAGGTCATCTTCGAAATTGCTCCTGATCTTGAATTTAGGGCCTTCCTCCCCTTCTCCTTTCTTTACCAAATTTCCCCAAAGGGTGTAATCGTCATTTTGGTAAAAAGGCAAAAGGGAGGGATCAGCATAAATGTCCCCTCCTGATAAGCATGCATGTTCCGTAGTGGTTGCTCCTTCACATTCTTCCACCTCATGCGGGCCCCCACAGTAATCGCAGATCAAGTAAGGATTTGACAGCTGTTTAGGTAATTGCGATCCAGATAGGAATTCCACTCTCTTGTGAATTTTTCTCAACCGATCCGAGGTGATTTCAGAAATGCTAACAGTCGACTCAGTTTCATCCCAAGTGTCATCCTGGTCCTGAGCATATTCTTCAATCCTATCCCATCCTTCCTCGGCACTAAGATTGGCCAATCTTCCTTTTCTAGATTGGTTAATTCCGTTTCAGTCTTTAGAGGAGATATTATCGTAGAAGATTTGGACCAAGAGCCAAAGCTCAATGCCATGATGGGGAACTTGTCTTATTAAATCTTTGAATCTATTCCACGATTTATGGAAGGGTTCATCCTTCCCCTTCCGGAAACGGAGGATCCTATCTCTAAATGCTGAGGTTTTTCCAGGTGGAAAGAACTTCTCATAGAACTTGGATATGAGTTGCTCCCATGTGAAAATAGATTCGGAAGGGAGTTTGTCATACCATTCTTGGGCTTTTTCATATAAGGTGAAAGGAAAGAATCGCAATCGGGATGTGTTTCTATTAGCCCCATCCGTATGGATGGTGTCCACTATTTTCAGGAAGTCCTTGATGTGTTGGATTGGATTTTCCTCGTCTAGTCCGCGAAACTTACACACACTTTTGACAAGCCAAACATCGTTTGCATGCAAGACCTCGTTGGTGTGTTCGTTTGGGTAGACAATGGCGTTTGAGAAGCCATGAGAGGTTGGGGAGGAGTAGTCTTTAAGACGCTTAGGAATGGGGGTTGCGGGAGTACTAGTGTTGTCGTTGGGTTGGGAGCTAGGGGTTGAGACATCGTTTTCTGAATTTTCTTCAGAGAGAGGTGCATCAAAATCGATGGCAACGCTGGATGGTTCAGAAGTTGAGCGATATTGTCTCAATCTATGCAGTTCTCTTTCGGGTTCCGCATAAGGCAAGACAAGGTTTCGAGTGGAACTACGACTCCTAGTGATCCTAAGGTTAAGGGATTCGTCATTTGCCATGATGGCAAGTGGTGAAGAGTTACGAACAAAGGCACGAAGAAATAAGATAGACTAAAGAAAACCTAAAAATAAAATCTTACTAGAAAGGAATCTAGCAAGTAGACCTAATAAAAAGAAATTCTAACCTAGACAATAACTATTCCCCGGGCTGCGGCGCCAAAAACTTGATGGCGCCGCACTCTTTTGCGAAACTTGATAAATAAATGTAAAGATAGACACTCCCCGGCAACGGCGCCAAAAACTTGATGCGTGGGAATCGCAACAGGCTTTACCTCTCGAGGGATCTCGAGAAGCTTACAACCCCCACCAGGCAGTGTACCTGATCGTTGTAGTATAGTATAGTGACAAGTACCGGGGGATTGATCGTTCAGCTTAGGAATAGTGTCGCTAGGATTAGAAAGCCTAAATACTAGTTCTAAAGGTGAGGGATGATTATTTTTGTATTTTTATATTTTTTTTAAAAGCAAATAAAAATATCGGGTTTTGGAAGAGTGGGCGGAATTAGTTGCTATTCAACTAACCCAATACTAAGATGCAATTAAAATAAAATACTAAAAAGAAAATAAACTAATTTATACTAAAGTTGTGAGCAGTAATTGGAGAAAATGTGTTTACTTAGATTTCACTACTCCCTAGATATCTTTTACACGTTAATTACTTGTTATAATTGCATGGATGACGGATTGTATTCCTTAATATCATTCATGGGGTGGCACACATAACTCCCCAATTCTATGAGCTCTTATCTCCTCCTACACCATGCCCAGCACAACTATAGGGATTGTAAACAGTGGCTCATGAATTAAATACAACCAATAAAGACCTAGTGCGCGTTGGTTCATGTTTCTTAAGACGTTCAAGCATGTTACCACTTGGAGATCTGCCAGTTTTCTTAAGCCTAACATATAAATCATTCATCCAAGACAAGAATAAACAAGTAATCAACACATAATCAACATCTAGGTTTCATTAGATCTAAGCAAACACAAAAGAGATCTAGCCTAGAATGATAGAATTAAGACAAGAACATGATATAGACAACCAACACATAGACATATTGATTGAATTAGAAGAACACTTATCTTGATTAATCATGCAAGGTATCAAGGGGTTGGAACCCTTGAAAAACCTGTAAAGTTACACCAAAATCGTACTTAGGGTTTCTCCCAAAACTTCTCTCTTTAAATGTGAAAAATTAGAAAACTATATATAGAAAAATAGGTTTGACGGCGTCAAGAATAAACTTTTGACGCCGTCACCTCGCCGCCAAAACAATCCTCGGACTGCCTAGATCTACTTCTGACGCCGTCAAGACTTATATACTTCCAGGCCGTCATGACTCTTTTACTCTTGACGCCCTTCCCACGTGACGCCGTCAAATCTGTTCTGGGTAGTCATGGAAATTCATGAAATTTGCTCTTGACGCCGTCAAGGTGTTGCTCTTGACGCCGTCACCTACTGTTCCCAGCATGGAAAATTAAGACTTTGGCGTTTTCTTCACTTTTATGCTCCAAAAACGTCCGAATTGCTTCCTTTTCCAGATTTCTCTCCCAAAGTACCTAAAATCACAAAAAGAACGATTTAGGGCAATATTTGATCAAATAAATTCGAATTCGGGCTTAAATGACCCCCTAAAAATGGATCATTTTTCGCCTCATCAGGGATGGCCCTGGGTTAGAATTCCATGGGGAATACTAGGATTTGGAGTTTGATCCTTGGCTCTTCTCAATTTAGCAGGAAGGCTTATGTAAGAAATTTTTTTAATTTTCCCTACTTCACTTTTTCTTGTTCATAGTCTGTTAGTATAAGCTTATTTGTGATTATTTGTGTTGATTAAGTCAGATTATAGCTCACTAGGTTGTAATTGATCACTCAACTTTGTTTTACTCCATTGCTTAGTGTTAACTGTCAATTAGAGCAAATTAGCATAAGTAGCATAACTTGGTATTTTTTAACTTTAGTCTGTGTTTCTCAGCTTATATAAACCTTGCAACTAATAAATAATGGTTTAGAAATAGTTTCCTTAATCTGTGTTACCATTTGTCTCAAAAACCTCAAAACAGTTAAGTAAAAGGGGTGTTTGGATTTGGGTGTGTACTGAGCATTTGAGCTTCTCAGTGGTTGAAACTTATTGAGACCTCACTCTTAGTATCCAACTAGATCAGTTTAAGCATCAAAGTGGCAAGTCCAAAGTAGAAAGTCAAAAAGATTTGTTTAGGATCTTTGTGCAGTCAACTGTTGGAGATTTGAGAACACATAATCCTTAAATCAGTTTAAATTTAGGTAAGTTTGCTTAATTTAGACTCAAGTTAGCTTAAAACAACTTTATCAGTCACCTAATTCATTTAGAATCTCACCAAAGTCAAAGATTTCAAATTTCACTAAAAAGTCAAAAATGCTCAAGTGTGCAGAATTCCATTTTTTGTGAGATTTTTGTAGAATTTTGTGTGTTGATTCAGGTTTTGAAATTTCCTGTGGTTAAAGTCCACCACCTAAGCTACAAGGATTTATGCTCAGCTTAATTTCTAGATTTTTTTAGAAGCTTGTGCAGCTAGCTTTTTGAGGCTGCAGGGGGAGTTATCTCCCCTGCACCAGTTCTGTTCACCATTCTTTTTGGGCTTGTAAATTGCTACTCAGTGGACCCCACACCCATTATTTTAGCTTATTGAGTAGCTTAGCAGCCCTAGGTCTCAGATTTAAGCTTATTTTGAACCTTGGCTTATCATTACACAGCTTATTGGTAGCTTAATTGTGGCCTGTTACCATGTACCAAACCTGACCACTCAGGTTGTGAACCCATCTTCCAAGGCCCACACGGGGCTTATTAATAAGCAGTAAGCAGTGCTTATTGGCCTATCTTGTACCTTGCCAGGTCAGCTTTGAGGATCAGGTTCCATTTTGGCCTCCCTTTCACCTCTGTGGACCCCACAAAGGTCCAAAAGGCATCACTTTGGCCTGTTTCTGTTTTCAGAAAGTAAGACTAGCTTAAACCTGCTTATTGGCTTATTCACTTGTAATTTCTGGTTCATTATAGCTTATTTGTGTTACCCTAAGTACCTTTGCTCATTTTGTTACTATTTGATTCAGTGCATAGCTTATTGTGTTGCTTATTGTTCCTGCACATTCCATTTTCATCTCATAAGCTCACTGTTTGGCTTATGAGTGTGCACACAGCTTATTTCCAAGCTTCATAAAAAGTTCCTTTACAAAAGTTTCCCAATTTCAGTAGTTTAAGAGTTTTGTAAAAGAAAATTTGGAAAAAGACAAAAATTAAGAGAGTGATAGCTTCTATTTAAGCCATTTGGCTTATTTTTCTGCTTATTTATAAGCACTTCTCATTTTTAAATTTTTCTTAGGCTTCTTATTAGTTAAAATAATTTTAGGAATTTTTCCAGATTTTTCCTTGTTCATTTGGTATTTTTTTATAATTTATTTTAGTTTAAATTAATTAAATAATTAGTTTTAATTAATAATTAAAAAGTAGAAAAAATATGTTTTCTGTTTTAAAATTAGTTTTGTAATATTTTAGATTTTTCTAAATTTAATTTTCATTTTTCTAGTTAATTTTCATAATTAATTAATAATTAGTGTAATTTAGTAATTAAAAAGTAATTAATAAATAGTAATTAATTAATAGTAATTAATTAAATAGTGTAAAAATTATTTTTCTTTTTCTAAAAATTTTCTTATAACATTAAGATTGTAAAAATATAATTTTCACGTTCGTAGGACTTTATTTGCTCACGTTTCACTTTTTAGTTTGCGCGTTTGCGTTTATTTTGAATTCAAACGCGCGTTTTTAAGTTAACTTACGTTTCTAGGTTATCTGTTCATCAGTAACTGTTCCAATAGTGTTTCTAAGTTATTTTCAATCATAATCTTGTAGTATAATCACTCAAATCAAATTTCTGATCCTCCTGTTAAATCACCCGATCACTTTAAACGGTTTTGAACACAATTGCTTACCTCGCTGGGACATAACGACCCGGGAATACACTGTACTCCTTGGTTAGTTGGTTTTAGACATTTGACTAGGTTGACCATCATCTGGTAAACTTAGTTGACCGTTTAGGATCAATCATACATGTTCATTTAATATTGTGGAAAATCATGATCGAGTTTGTTTCTTAAAAACATATTTGGGGTTTCCCCTTACACTTATCTTTTGCGAAATACCTTTGGATGAAGTTAAGACTAGGCCAAACAACAAAATAAAGTATTTTCACCATTTTAGTTTTGAAACATGATCTACCAACAATAAAAATAAAACATGCATACGGAAGCAAATAACAATCAAACAAATAAAAATCACACAAAACATGGGTTGCCTCCCAAGAAGCGCTTTTCTTATTTACGAGTCTTGTAGCTAGACTCAAGGTCATGGGTTACAACGTGACTTCATCTCTTGAGATGATTTACCCCATATAGTTGCGATCATTACTATCGTGGTAGTGGTGCCTCAATCTGTTGATACTTGCAAACACCTCTCCTCCTCCTATACTACTCAAGTTAGCCATCCCATCTTGGCTTATGCCCTCAATTGTGAATGGCCCATACCACCAGGGACTTGGTTTATCGGGAGGTATCGTTATCTCCAAGTGTCTTAACAGTACTAGGTCCCCTTTTTTGAATGGTATATGGTTCCTTGTTGGTTGACTATGTTCGAATTCGTCATGAACTTCATTGCTTTTGCTTCTTTCATGTTTAGCCTCTTTGTAGCTTTTGATTCTTGCCTCCCATTCAAGTATTTTCTCCTGAACATGAATAGGCGGTGTGTCGATATCGTTTTTGAGCCTCCTCCTCATCAAACTTTCTTGCGTACACCGCGGGGTCATGGGAAAGCTAATATTTATTTTTCCTGATTTAAGCTCTATTTTCCTATTTTCATATCTAATGACAGTAAGGAATGGTGCCCCAAGGATTATTGGCATGCATCCGCCTCCTTTGTCATCGATGATCATGAAGTCAACGGGATACATGAATCCTGCGACATTGACCAACACATCTTCAGCGATTCCCAGGGGGTAAACGTATGAGTGTCCAGCGAAGGATAGCCTAACACGAGTGGTGGCTGGCATTTTTGACGTTAGTTGGGTGTAGATAGTTAGGGGCATAAGATTTACTTTCGATCCTTGGTCGGCGAAAGTGTTTAGATATTTCAAATTCCCGATGCTGGCTGGTATCTCAAAGTTCCCACATGCCATCTGCTTAGTAGCCACTTTTTGTACCAATAGTTTCTCGAATATCGGTCCCCCAGGTAACGTGTCATACTCATCTTTTCCCTCTTCCTCCTTCTCTGAACCCTGTTTGGAGGATTGGTTACGCCCGTCACCCTTTATCCAATTAGTTATAGTGTTTTCGTTTATATCATGTTTCAGGTAGTAACTTAAGGATTGGGATTTTGGCGGTTCTTCTGTGGTTTGTTCACTAGGGGTTTCTACTTTCTCATTATCCGTGTGGACAATTGTGATGGAATTAACAAACCGGGTAGTGGGGATGACGCTTCCTTTCCTCAGTAACATCCTTTCAGGGGTTTTTTTGTTGGCATACTCCTCCATTAGGCTCATCATCTCATTCATTTTCTCTTGCATCTCCTCTTTTTGTCTATAAATTGCTTCTTCAAATCTAGCAAGCCACTCAGAATGGGTCGCCATATATTCCCTCATTCTGGCTTCAAATTCTGGGCTAAGTTTCTCAGGAGGAGAATAAGGTGTGGCATAGTTTTGAAAAGTCTCAACATTCTCTCTAGAGGGTGACTCTGATATAACGGTGTTGAAGTTATTTTCGAGACAGAATTGACAGTAGCCCGTCTAGGACTTAAGGGTCTCTTTTGCCTTTCCTCAAAATAGTCAACTTTTGCCTCAAGTTTGCAAAGGAGTTCATCGAAGATTTGATTAGTCCCTCCAGGTGTCGAGATTGCATTGATGGCCGCTTTTACAGTGTGTTTAAATTCCCATAACTCTTGATTATTGGCGGCAAGCTCTTCAATAATCGCCCAAGACTCCTCGGCGTTCTTGTCACGCAATCTACCTCCTGCGGCTCTATCGATAGTACGTTTAGTGTGATAGTCGACATGGTTATAGAAGATCTGAACTAATAACCAAAGATTTATACCATGATGAGGGACTTTGTGGAGGAGATACTTGAAACGAGCCCACGCTTCATAGAAAGTTTCACCCTGGTGTTGTTCAAACATCAAGATGTCATTTCTAAGCGTCGCAGTTTTCCCTGGTGGGAAGAATTGGGCAAGGAAACGAGTTGATAGATCATCCCATGAGGTGATGGATCCCGCGGGGAAACGTTCAAGCCATTGACTAGCTTGATCACATAGAGAGAATTGGAATAGGCGTAATCGGGTTGACTCTCTAGTTGTAACATCAAGGTCTATAGAATCTACGATTTTAAGGAAGTCCTTGAGATGTTGATTTGGATCCTCGGAACAAAGTCCATGGAATGCACATCTGCTTTGCACCAACCGGATGGTGTCGGATCGCAAGGGAGACACATTGGCTCCGGTGAGCTCAATAGTGTTTCGATAGCCTTGGTGGCTAGGTCGGGAATATTCTCCTAGGGTTCGGGGCCTAAGAGGTTGGTTAGCAAGTGGTGGGTTTTGTGGGTGGTCTTATTGTGGTGGGTTGATGGGTTCAAAGATGTTACCACCTTCCATGATGTCGGATGGTAAAGAGTTACGAACAAAGGCACGAAGAAATAAGATAGACTAAAGAAGACCTAAAAATAAAAATAAAAATCTTACTAGAAAGGAATCTAGCAACTAGACCTAATAAAAAGAAATTCTAACCTAGACAATAACTATTCCCCAGGCTGCGGCGCCAAAAACTTGATGCGTGGGAATTGCACCAGGCTTTAGCTCTCGAGGGATCTCGAGAAGCTTACAACCCCCACCAGGCAGTGTACCTGATTGTTGTAGTATAGTATAGTGACAAGTACCGGGGGATTGATCGTTCAACTCAGGAATAGTGTCGCTAGGATTAGAAAACCTAAAAAACTAGGTCTACGGGTGAGGGATGATTCTTTTTGTATTTTTTTATATTTTTATAAAAGCAAGTAAAATCTCGGGTTTTGGAAGAGTGGGCGGAATTAGTTGCTAGTCAACTAACCCAATAACTAAGATGCAATCAAAATAAAATAATAAAAATGAAAATAAACTAAATTAAGATAGTGGTGTGAGCAATATGTGGGAAAATGGGGTTTACTTAGATTTCACTACTCCCTAGATATCTTTTACAGGTTAATTACTTGTTACAGTTGCGTGGATGACGGATTGTATTCCTTAATACCATTCATGGGGTGGCGTACTTACTTCCCCAATCCTATAAGCTCCTACTTCACACCTATGTCGAGCCGGCTAAGAAGCTCCTAACATGGGATCACTAGAATTCGCTCATGCATTAAATACAATCATAAAAACCTAGTACACATCGGTTCATGTTTCTTAAGACGTTCAAGCAAGTTACACAATGGAGATCTGCCAGTTTTCTTAAGCCTAACATTGAAATCATTCATCCATTACCACTATAAACAAGCAATAAACATATAATCAACATCTAGGTTTCATTATATCTAAGCAAACACACAAAAGATCTAGCCTAGCATGTTGTAATCAAGACAAGCATAAGATATATTCAAACAACACATAGACATATTGAATGAATTGAAAGAGGACTTATCTTAATTGAACATTAAAGGTTTCAATGGGTGAAAGCCCTTGAAAATACTGTTACAAACGACCTAGGTTTTATTAGGTTCGACCCTAGTATTCTCCACACAAGTTCCTCTTTAATGAATGAAAAATAGAAAAGTATATATATATTTTGTGAGGTGACGGCGTCAAGAGTAAATTTCTGACGCCGTCATCTCGCCGCCAATAAAGTTCTCGGACTGCCTAGATCTGGAGCTGACGCCGTCACGTGTAATCCATCTTCAGGCCGTCACCAAAATTACTCTTGACGCCCTTCATCTAACGCCTTCAGGTTTTCTCTGGGTCGTCATGGATTTTGCTCCTGACGCCGTCACATTTTCCTTCTTGACGCCGTCAGGTACTGTTCGCAGCATGGAAAATTAAGTCTTTGCCGTTTTCTTCACTTTTATGCTCCAAAAACGTCCAAAATGCTTCCTTTTCTAGAATTCACTCCCAAAGTACCTAAAATCACAAAAGGAACGATTTAGGGCAATATTTGATCAAATAAATTCAATTCCGGGCTTAAATGACCCCCTAAAAACGGTTCATTTTTCGCCTCATCAACAATTCTCCCCATTATTGTTCACACCACTAGTTTAATTAGCTTTATTTTCATTTCTGTTATTTTATTTTGATTGCATCTTAGTTATTGGGTTAGTTGATTAGCAACTAATTCCGCCCACTCTTCCAAAAACCGAGATTTTTAATTGCTTTTATAAAAAATATAAGAAATACAAAAAGAATCATCCCTCACCTCTAGATCTAGTTTTTAGGCTTTCTAATCCTAGCGACACTATTCCTGAGTTGAACGATCAATCCCCCGGTACTTGTCACTATACTATACTACAACGATCAGATACACTGCCTGGTGGGGGTTGTAAGCTTCTCGAGATCCCTCAAGAGGTAAAACCTGGTGCGATTCCCACGTATCACAAGTAGTGAGAGATGTTTTCCATTTCCATATTGTGATATATATACTTTATTACACCCGAGAGATGTGAGTATCTAAACACTATTTGTGAGGTGCTAGTGTATAACCTCCGTTCTTGTTTTTGGTTTTTAGTGGAACGATTATTTGTTGTAATTACTTTTATATTAGTGTTAAATGACCCCTAACTTGTATTTTGATTAGAATAAAAGCGCATTTGCTTGAGGACAAGAAAATCTCAAATGTAAGGGTATTTGATGAAGCGAAAAGTGTACCGCTTTTAAGGGGTCATTTAAGCCCGAATTCGTGATTATTTGATCAATTACTGCCCTAAATCGTTCCTTTTGTCATTTTAAGTACTTTTGAGGAGAAATCTGGAAAAGGAAGCATTTTGGACGATTTTGGAGCATAAAAGTGAAGAAAATGGCAAAGTCTCAAAATCCTTGCTGGGAACAGTACCTGACGATGTCAAGACTTCATACATGACGGCGTCAAGCTTGGCAAAATAGGTGGAAGTGAAAAATATAACGTGACGGCCCAGAACATTTTCAGTGTTATTGACCTGACGCCATCACCAAGGCCGTCAGGGTCATGTTACAAGTGACGGCCCAGAGCTTATTTCTACATGAAGGCGTCAAGACTGGTTCTAGGCAATACGACTCTTAACTTGGTGGCGAGTTGACGGCGTCAGACCCTACAACATGACGCCGTTAGGATGTATTCTCAATATATATATTTTCCAATTTTTCATTGTAAAAGTGTGGAACATTAGAAGGAACTTTACGACAAACCCTAGGTCGAATTTTCATCACATTGTAAGGGTTTCAAACCCTTCTTTCATCCATGTTTCAATAAAGATAAGTCTTCCAATAATCATTCAATATGTCTATGTGTTGTTTGATTCTATCTTATGCTTGTCTTTCTTTTAACATGCTAGGCTAGGTTTTTATTGTGTTTGCTTAGATGTAGTGAAACCTAGATGTTGATTATTGGTTGATTGTTTGTTTATAATTGTTGTGGATGATTGTATTCGATGTTAGGCTTAAGAAAACTGGCAGACTTCCATTGGTAACTTGCTTGAACGTCTTAAGAAACATGATCGGAGGTGTACTACGATTTTTGGTTGTATTTAATTCATAAGTGAATTCTAATGATCCCATGTTAGGAGCTTTTAGTCGGCTCGACATAGGAGTGAAGTAGGATCTTATAGAGTTAGGGAATATTGTACACGGCCCTACGACTGGAATTAAGGAATATAACCCGTCATCCATGCAATTGTAACAAGCTAATCAACCGGTAAAAGATATCTAGGGAGTAATGAAATCTAATTAAACACATTTTCTCTCATTATTGTTTCCACCACATTAGTTTAATTTCATTTCTTTTTATTTTATTTTGGTTGCATCTTAGTTATTTGGGTTAGTTGACTAGCAACTAATTCCGCCCACTCTTTCAAAACCCGAGATTTTACTTGCTTTTCATAAAATATAAAAATACAAAAAGAATCATCCCTCACCTCTAGACCTAGTTTAGTAGGCTTTCTAGTCCTAGCTACACTATTCCTGAGTTGAACGATCAATCCCCCGGTACTTGTCACTATACTATACTACAACGATCAGGTACACTGCCTGGCGGGGATTGCAAGCTTCTCAAGATCCCTTGAGAGGTAAAACTTGTTGCGAGGGCGCAATCCCGCGTATCAATAATTAAATATAACAATGGCTTGAAAGATTTGCAGAATAGTCAAATTAATCAAGTACTCAAATAACATTCTTTACTAAGCACCCACAAAGATAATGAAAAAAAGAAAATAAAAAATTTTAACCAAATTTTTTTAAAGCTAACATATCTTATAATTTTTTTAAAAAAAATCACCATAAAAAAATAAACCAAAAAATGTGTATACCAAAAAAGAGGAGGTCAATGTTTTAAAACATCGTAATCCTCATATAACTTTAACAGATATTTATCAATATTGAATATATGTCAATATTTTTTATAAAGATACATAAATCCTAAATTAAAATACAATTAATTTCACAACTTTATCATATATATTCATCAAGATTAAAAGACATATTTAAATTACTCTCATTATCAATTTATAACGATAATTTGCATCATTATATGTACATAGTTTTAAAAAACATACATATTTCGAAAAGTAAAATACTGACTAATTTTAGACCCTATGTATTCCACTTTTTGTGGTTAGCTACATCTCAAGGTTACTTCATTCCAACTTCACATACACATTATCAAAACTTATGTTGATTTTACTTGATATGTTATTAATATTAAGTTTTTTAAATATCAAAATTTTGTATTATGTTTGGATTTTATTACGAAATCTATATTTTATGTTTCTATCTTAACAATCTTAGAAATATAATACATAAAAAAAGTGTAAAAAAAATAATTGCTAAATACATATATTTAAAATATACTATGTAACATGTGTATAATTAAAAAGAAGAGAAAAGTTTAGATAAGTTACAAATTTGATATATGATATATTTATTCCTTTAATAAATTGTAAACGATGTGTTTTAGATATATATATATATATATATATTTTCTCAGTTTACATTAATATTAATCATAAACTAATATTAATCATTATAGATTATACATTTTTTCACCATCTATAAATACTAATCGATCTCAAAAGGAATTAGACATCTACAACTCTTTTATAATTTTGTGTAACGAAAAATTTTCTCAATAGGTCGGGAGTTTTTTTCACCATCAGAATCGTCAAACAAATGCCCACAAAGTGTTTCTCCAACAAAAAAACCCTCATCAGAACCAAAAAGAAGTATTTTCTACCTATAATATATTCTGATCAGCTTAGGCGAATAATAAAAGTGATGGAAAAAGAAATCGTAAGCAACGAACAACAAATATTGGAATGTAAAGAGGCAATTGATCAGCGCAGGAGAAAAGTATTAGAGTATGAAGAGAGGATATATAACCGATGTTAAGAAACAAATTGATGGTCATGATTTTCTGTAGTTTCTTTCATACGCAGTAGAATTCCTTATTATTTTATTTTTTACGTTTAATGTTGGTAGATTTCTGATTACATCCATAAGATTATCTGTTATGTTTGAAACTATTATCGATTTATTGCTTTGCATAAAATATATGTGTTAAATGGTCATATGGTTTTATTTTTTTAGTTGTTTTATATGTAAAATATCATGATATAATTTTAAAAAGAAAATGAAGTTTAATATTTGTATTTAGAAAAAAATTATGCATAAACAGCTTAATAGGAGCTATGAATTTGGAAGCAAATCAACTTTCAAATTAAATCCAAATGTTTGTAATTTACGAATTTTTTAAAAAAATTAAAAGTTTATATAATCTTATTAAAAGGAAAACTTTATAAAAGGATTACAAGTGCAATGAATAATGAGAAAAGTTCCCTAGGGCAAATGGTTATGTGTGTGTGGGGTGTGTTGGGTGGCCCGAGATCAAACCCTAGCAATTGCAATTTTTAGCATTTTTTTTCTCTTTATGCAAAACTACTCAAACACTAATAGAAAACAACTTTTATTTAAAAATTTTAGCTTTTATGATCAAATAATCTCTGAATAAGCTACTAAAAACAAACAGTGGACTAATGAAATAATACCAAAACTAAAATGCACACTGTAATTAACAAGCTAAGTTCAAAAGATATTATAAGTAATGTATAATTATAATTTCCAACATTATCTGTACATATATTTTTTTTAAAAGGCAAAAAAAAATCTATAAACTAAATTATTTATATTGAAAAGTTTAAAAACATAAGGAACACAATATTTATCTTTTAATTTAAATCTTTTTCTATATATCCAATGATTTGCATCGATTTGAATTTAAAATAAAAATTTATAGGATCATATTTAAACAATATCGTGTAATATGTACACCTATTTTAAAAAAGCATCACATCTTCTAATTTTTTAAATAACGTATGCTCTAAGCCATAAATTACAAAGAAAATTAATGTTTCAATAAAATATATCTTTTTTTATTTAAAAAATACATGTATCCAAAAAAAAAATAACCCTCATATAATATAAACATATATTTTCCAAAATTAAATATATGTAACTATTGTTAATAAAAATACATGTATCCTAAATTAAAATAAAAATTAATATTATAAATTAATCTAATATTTATCAATACTAACTGATATTTTCAAAATAGTTTTTTTTTTTTAATTTATGACACTTATTTCCCACGTTATCAACACATATTTTTTTAAAAGATATGTAATTCCTTATTTAAATAACTAATTAATTTTAGACTCATTGTATTCCAAATTTTGTGATTAAATTCAATTCAAGGTATTTGGCGGGGGATCCCTTAGAAAGGGAGTTAATTTTAAAAAATCTAAAAAGTGTTCTTACGGCGACACGTGTCCCCCCTACTTTTTCATCCAAGGGCATTTTCGTAATCTTAACCCCGCCTCTTTTTTATCCCTTCTTTCTAGTATTTTCTTTCTTTTTTCTCTCTTTCTATTTTGATATTTAGGTTTCTCTGATAATCTTGATTTCTTTCTTATTTTTATCTTAAGTTTTTTTTTCACAATGATTTCCATTCGATTCATTCTTGATTTCAATTTCACATCCTTATTGTTCTTTCACTTCTTCACTTTTTGCAAAATTTGGTTTTTTTTTTTTTTTTTTTTTTTTTTGCTTATCGTATCATTTTTTGTTCATCAAATCGTGTTCATTGCTCAAATCAATTATCAATTTAGGATTTTTTTTTTTTAATCGTTTAATCAGTTAATCGGATATAAATTTGGTGCTTTTAACTGTTCAATCAGTTAACTGGATCAAATTTAGGGTTCTTAACCTTACAATCGAGTAATTGGATCAAATTTTGGGGGTTTTAGCTGTGAAATCTTGTTTTAATGGCGATTGATGATCTTCAGGTGTTTAATCAAGGTATTTTTGCTATTTTTAATTTTATTTTTTTAATCAAGGTTCCAACTGATAAAATTCTTTTTCATACTTTTTGACTTCATAATAATTGGGTAAACATAGAGGATCTGTTGTTGAAATGTGATAGGCATAATGATGCACACCAACTGCTTGACGAAATGCTTCAAACGGATTTTGAGGTTTTAGTTAATGAAATGACGTTAAATAGAATTCCCAAAGATGTATAGTGTTGTTCTTCATCATCATTTTTTTTTTTTTTTGGGGGGGGGGGGGGGGGAGGTTAGCTATGAAATCTGGATTTTTAGGTTTTAGCTTATGTTTTTTTTGTTCATCAGTTATTGACTTTTTAGTTATTATGTTATCATAAGTTCAGCAGTTTGTTTATTTTAGCTATTATGTTATCATAGGTTCATTAGTTAGTTTATTTGTGTTATCATATATTATAGGTTCATAAGTTAGTTTATGCTTTTTAATTTGATGTATATTAGTTGTTTTTTGTTCATCAGTTATTGTCGTGTGTTATGTTTTTGGTTCATCAGTTATCCCTGTATTATGTGTTTTTAGCTATTATGTTAACATAGGTTCATCAGTTTTATGTTATCACGGGTTAGGAGTTATCATAGGTTCATCAAATATAGCCATGTGTTATCATAGGTTCATCAGATATCATAGTTCATCCATTATTGTCCTGTGTTACCTTAGGCTCATCAGTTTTCATAGTTTCATCAGTTTTCATAGGTTCATCAGTTATGATAGGTTCATTAGTTGTTCAACGTATTTTTTGATCATCCAATTGTTAATGTTTTGTTTTTTGGTCCAAAATAGGTTAGTACTAACGGTTCGCGAAAAAGGATTAAGAGCAGTGTTGAACGTTCACTTAATCCAAGTGGGAAGCGTAGGAAGAAGAACTGTAGATTCTGCAAATCTAGTATGAACGATCATAATTAGGCGAAGTGCAATGCCATCAGAGCTCAAATTGCTGCTAAAAAGGCTAATGATAAGGCTGTTGTGAAGGAGATTGAGCAGAAGGCAAGATTGGCTACTAAGAAGGCGAAGTTGGCTGAGAAGACTGCTTGTGTAGTTACTTAGTTGTCTGTTAGATAAATAAATGTGAAGTTTGGTTAATAAGAATGTTTTTTTTTTTTAATCATCAAAGTAACTTTGATTTTTTTGTTAGACAAATAAATGTGAAGTTTGTTTGATAAGATTTTTTTTTTTTTTTTTTTTTTTTAATATTCGAAGTTATTTTGAAATTGAGATAATAGTATTCTATTATGATCAAATTTATTGTTAGGTTCATCAGTTTACTTATAAAATTGAGATAAAAGTTCTTTTTTCAGGTTCATCAATTTTATTTAAGAGATGTTCATCAAATTGATCAAAGTGTTCTTTTCAGGTTCATCAAATTTTTACTTATAAAAGTTATTTTTTTTATAATGATCAATTTTTTCAGATTCATCAAATTCATCAAAGTTTTTTTTCAGGTTCATCAAATTTTACTTATAAAAGTTATTTTTTTATATATAATGATCAATTTTTTCAGGTTCATCAAATTGATCAAAGTTCTTTTCAGGTTCATCAAATTTTACTTATAAAAAGTTCTTTTTTTTAAAAGATGTTCATCAAATTTTTCAGGTTCATCAAACTTTACTTATAAAAGTTAATCAAATTGATCAAAGTTCTTTTTTAGGTTCATCAAATTTTACTTATTAAAGTTCATCAAATTTTACTTATAAAAGTTCATCAAATTGAACAAATTTTTTGAGGTTCATCAATTTTTTCAGGTTCATCAATTTCATCAATTTTTTCAGGTTCATTAATTTGTTAAACTAAAATAACTTGTCCATACCAACCAACCAAAATCATTTATTATGAACTTAAAAAACTAATATTTATACTAAAACATTCACCAATTACATTAGATTGTTACTACTGCAAACTATTTAACCATACCAAGCAAGTAAATATTCTAAACATTCATCAATTAGACCAGGTTACTACTGTAAACTATTTAACCATAACAAACTATTATATCAGATTGTTTTCACTTCTTTCGAAGAAGAGCACTAGCTTCCTGATCGAAATAATCGCTGGCACGTTCTGCAATATTCTTTTTTGACGTGTTCTAGATCATTCTCTTTTCATTCAGAGTTAAACGTTGATGAACCTGAAGGTTTGTCAGCTTTTGATGAACCACCAGTTCTCTTATTAGTAAATGCATCCTTTACAAAGTCATCATCACTTGGTGAATATGCTTTTAAAGTCATCGGTTTCTTTGCTTTTTTAGCTTCTTTACCTATAATTATGAAAAAAAAATGATTCTCAATGACCAAAAATAAAACAGATGAAGCAATCCAAAAATGATGTACCAACAATAACTGATGAACCTACTTTAAATAGAAAATAACTAGAATCGGCAAAACAATAACTGATGAACCTATTTTGAATAGAAAATAACTAGAATCGGCAATAATCGGCAAAACAATAACTGATGAACCTACTTTATATAGAAAATAACTAGAATCGGCAAAACAATAACTGATGAACCCATTTTGAATAGAAAATCGACAATAATCGGCAAAACAATAAATGATGGATCAACCAATAACTGATTAAACAAACATTAATCAGCAGTAACTGAACAATAAATCAAGGTTTTATACCTTTTAAAGCCAGTCGGTCTTGGAATCGTTTTGATCTCCTTTCTCCCAAGGTTGGAGTGTCATTTGAGACTTCCTTACTGCTTGCATATTCAAAAAATAAATAAATAAAATAAAATAAAAATTAAAAAAATAAAATCATATTATAAAAAAATAAAGTAAAAAAATAAACTGATAAAAAGAACCCTAATTCTTATGCATTTTATTTTCTAAAAAAATAAACTGATACAAAAAATCTAATTTTTATGCATTTTATTTTCTCAAAAATCCAAATTAAAAATTAAAACATAAATTAACCCTAAAAATTAAATTAAAACATAAATTAACCCTAAAAATTAAATTAAACTAAAATTACCAGTTTGAGTCATCTTTTCTGAGTGGATAATGTGTTTTAATCGATGACAGATGATCGAATATAGGAACCCTAAAAATTTCCCCAAATTTTGATCAGTTTAGATAGAGAAAGTAATGCTTTAGAGAGTGGGAAGATAGATTGAAATGAAATAGGAGATGGGGGGAAGTGAGAAGACGGTTTGGGGGGATAAATGACGGTTTGGGGGGATAAATGACGGTTTTATCCTTTTTTATTGGAAGGAGCGTATTTTTTTGCATGTTTTAATTTGGACCGTGAGATTGGATATAAAGGGGATCGGACGATTGGAAAGTCTTTTTAGACTTTTTAATTTGTCTCCCCTTTGTAGGGGATCGCAACTCCAAGGTATTTTCATTCCAAATTCCCATACTCATTATCACATATTATTTTTTTCCCTGCATGCATATCTCTATTCTCAATAATATCCAAACGGCTGCAAACAACAACAATCCTCAGGTCCAAGAAATCGAAGGTGATGTAACACAAACTAAGATTTCTAAAATGTAACCTAAAAAAATATGTGTTTGCTATTTTGATTTATATCATGCATGCAGGTGTTGAACAAGTTAATCCTAATGATTCTCAAGAGAAATCAATATCTGCGATTTATGATTGTATGGTTGCACAAAGAGCAGCCACCAAAAAAAGAAAATGGGAAGAGAAGCAGGAACAACAAGTGAAGAAAAAGGCTAAAAAAACAAAATAAGCTATTGAAAGAGATCAAAGAGCTGACTTTAGGAAGTTCGAGAGAAACAAAAACAAAATTGATGTTGTTGTTAATGAATATGACAATGAAAATGAAGATGATCTAGAGGTCTATTCATATAATAACATGCACTTGGCTTTCTCAAGAGAAGACATATAAATCTATTTTCAATTTTAGTTTATATGTATTTGGTATTAATTATTTAATTTCAAAAAATTTGTACTATGTTTAACTTTCTTATGAAATTTAAGATTTATGTTTATCTGTTAAAAATATTATAAATTTAAAACATAAAAACAATAAACAAAAAATAATTAATACATACATAGACTAAAAATATACCATGTAACAATTGTATACTTATGTTAACAAAGGGAAATGTTGCTGAAAAAATCAGTAAGAAAAATTTGTATTAAATAAAATTAAAATAAACATATAAATAGTTTAACTGTAATTATTTTAATAAGTCTTCTAGAATCAGGAACGTGAGAAATTGTGTAATAAACTTATGTGAAATAAACTTAAGAAATGCATTCAGTCACCATAATACTTTTCCATAGCTTGTGTGTTTTTATTTTTTGTCCTTTTTTTTAAGCATAAAGCTAGAAAATGACAGAAGTCAAAATAAAATATCATGTGAACGGGTAAAAAGGTCTTAGTCTAGAAATTGTGCATAATTGACAAGTGTGATGGTGATGTGGTGAGAAATTTTTGAGTAGTTGAACTGGAGGAGTAACCGAGTAAATTTCTTACCATGGTTTCTGATTTTTTGGACTAATCAACAAGGTTTGAATCTATCGTCACACATACTCAAACTGGATTCCAATTTCAAGAGGTTGTGTGATCACTCCAAGCTTGTATGCACCTAGTGTTGGAATTTTAATAACATGACAAGCATATATTAAACATATAATTATCAAAGCACGCAACGGAAGTCTTAGAAACAAATACTTGTAATTAGTTAACCGAAACATAAAGAAACGCCTACCTTTTAGCCATTCCAAGCAAACAAGTAATCAATAATCAATCAACCCTAAAAGTTAGGGTTTGTATAATTCGACTTACACAAAAGTCGATTATGGGAAATCACAAACACAAGTGGTGTTTGTCCTATGTTCTTGTACACACGTATTACTAACGATTCAATGCGAATGCTAGGTTCTATGGATCACAATAACAACCAAAACACTTTTGTTGATCACAAGCAAATCGAAACCCTTATGGTGAGGGGTGTACGATCGGTTATGATCAAGGAGGGAGAGAGAGAGGGGAGAGGTTAGGGTTATGAATGTGAACCAAGATTAACCAAGAATGAATACAAGCCTTTGTATTTATACTTGGTTAACTTAGAGTCCAAGTTTGAGAAGGATTTGGTATCCTAAACCCCAAACCGATCGGCCTTCAATATAAGGAATGGTTCCGGATCCTTCCTGCCTTCTATTTTCATCTCTAGTCCCTTAACTTAATATTTAATGGCCGTTAGTCAATTACCGTTAAATAGTAACGTTCGTTAGTTGTTATTGTGAATTTAATATTTAAATATAACATTTTATATTAATTAGAGTGAAGACCAAAATACATCCCTGTGGTTTTTCTCGTGTCTCGCTTTACATCCTTAAGGTTTTTTTTGGCACAAGATCATCCCTCCGTTAGTAAAGTTGACACAAAACCATCCCCCTTTTAGTAATATAAGCCAATGAGAACTAACGATGCAAATTATTTTCAGTTATCTCGTAACAAGAGTTAAAATATTTGCATATTTAGTCCTCATTGACTATTCTTACGTTTTTATCCTTTTTCATCCGTTTTTTTTACGTTTTCGTCCATTTTTCGTACATTTTCGTCTATATTTCTTAAGTTTTTGTCTGTTTTCTTAGGTTTTTATCCGTTTTCGCCATTTTTTACATCTCCGCCCGCTTTTGTCTTTTTTCTTACGTTTTTGTCTATTTTTCTTACGTTTTTGACCGTTTTATCTGTTTTTCTTACGTTTTCGTCCATTTTTATCCGCTTTCGTCCGTTTGTACACGTTTTCATCCGTTTTTCTCACGTTTTCATACATTTTTATCCGTTTTCATACACTTTTATTCATTTTCATCCATTATTCTATAATTTCGCTTGTTTTTCTTATGTTTTTATCCGTTTTCATCCATTTTAATACATATAATATGTATGAAAACGGATAAAAATATATGAAAATAGATAAAAACGTATGTAAACTATAACAATTCATATTTTCAGGTTACTATTCTTCCTCATATTTTTACTATTCACTTCTACTATTCATTTCAGTGTATATATATATACTAAAAGAAAACTTGACATTTGATAAAAAAATGTTTCTTTATTGATTTTAAATCACTATTTTGACCCTTTTTTTGTCCGAATCATCAAAAGCGTAAAACACAAAAGTTGTCCGGAATGATGTTTTACATCAAGTCTCACGAGATTTTAACATGAAAATGTAAACAATGGCTATTTACTACCAAAACTTAAGCGATTTTCAACCAAATTCATAACTTACAAACTTGTAAACTCTTGTAAATTTTATAACTTGTGTAGATCATCAAACTTATCTAAAACGGATAAAAACGTATGAAAACGGATTAAAATGTATGAAAATGTGAAAAAAAAAAAACTGACGAAAACATGTAAAAACGGACGAAATAGATAAAAACGTGAGAAAACAGACGAAAACGTTTAAAAACGAATAAAAACGTATAAAAAAAGTGCAAAAAATGGACAAAAACGTGTAAAAACAGACAAAAACGGATAAAATCGTGAGAAAACAGACGAAACATAAATCGGTTAGGAGGTATGATGGGTGATAATTGAGGACTAACAATGCAAATATTTTTACTTGCGTTAGGAGATAACGGAGAATAATTTGCATCGTTAGTCCTCATTGACTGATTTGACTAACGGAAGGATGGTTTTGTGCAAAAAAAAAGCACGAGGATGTAAAGCGAGATAAGAGACAAACCACATTGATGTATTTTAGACTTTACTTTATTAATTGTTTGAACATCGATTCTCATACGTAAATTATGCAATCCCATATACTTGTGTTCAAATCCGGTCATACGTATATTAATTATATCTATAAATCTTTCACCTAGCAAAATTTAAACTTTGAGATCTCCCCAATTTTAGTGAGGGTAGTAATACAACTTTTTCACTAAGCCATACCTTCGTAGTCACGGAAGAGTAAATTTTACCAACCATAAACATCGTATATAGTTGTTACAGTATTACCTACCCCTCGCTAGACTTCCAATCATCATTTTGTGGCTGTATTAAGAATTCTATATATACACATGCGCATGCATGATGCCACTCACTTCCCTCTTATATCTTGAAGTTAGTTGTGTTGCGAAGCAAACATTCGCTAGCACTTTTACAGTCTTAGGTATACAAATACATATATTAAGATTTAAGAGATTGGTTCGAGAGGTTGTGGGAGAATGGATATGAAGATGGAAGGCATGGGGATCAATGGAGATGATACAAAAGAAGTCAAAGAACTCAACTACAGAGGAGTCAAAGCCATGCCTTTTGTTGTTGGTATGGTATAACACACAACTGCGTCTTGTTAATGTTAAACCTGTATGTAGTCTTGATACATAGCGTGCGCACACACACACAAACAAGTTTTTAGAGGTTTACTTGATTGTGTGTTCTGTAATAAGTACCAGTAAAATCAAGTTTAAGGTTGTGTAGCTTAATGGTAAGTTTCTTTACCATGAAAACCCAGGAATAGTTAACGAGCACTGCTATTTGATATATATCATACGCATTTCCAGAAGGCCACTCTCGACATGAGCCATATTCAGTTAAATTTGAGTTATATTAAGTTACTGTGGCCTTAGACCTAATTTCCTATTACGCTCTTTCTTGTTTCCAGTGGGCAATACAATATTTTTAGTGGTAGTATACTAGTATTTGACAATTTGTTGCTTCAAAAATAGAAATAAGCCATAAGTTTTCCCCATGCGCAATTAGTGATTACTGTATTTTTTGGGTTTTAGGTAACTAAAACAAAATTAGGACATGCTAGATTATATTGTATAGATGGGTAGAAAGTTTAAAAAATATCTTAACAGATCCTAACTCAGATTTTCTTAAGTATTATTAAGTGAATCCAATAATACATAGACATAAATTTCAGTTATTTGTTTATGATTTTCCGTAATCTTATTTTAGAACAAGTCATTACCAACTAAACGCAATATTTCACGTTTTGTTTGTTTATTGTAATTTCAAATGTGTAGGAAATGAGGCATTTGAGAAGATAGGAACGACTGGGACGTTGACAAATCTATTGGTATACCTAACTACAGTATTCAATATGAAGTCCATTACGGCTACTAATCTCCTCAACATATTCAGCGGTACTTGTAATTTCGGTTCCCTTGGAGGAGCTTTTCTGTCCGACACTTATTTTGGCCGATACAAAGTCTTAGGAACGGCTTCCTGTTCTTCTTTCCTGGTAAAAATCATCTTCTATAACTTTATGGAAAAAAAAATAACGTTACTTAACGAGGCTAATAAACAAATACGGGGTACTACTATGTTTCTATAAGCAAATCAAAATCAACAATGTGATGGAAAAAAAATAAAATAAAAAATATAAATAAATAAAGAAACAAACAAATAACCAAAACAAAACAATATATGTCCGCTTCTTATTGTTCAAAACAGATTAATTTTCTTGAAGTTAAAATTACAATTTTCGAACTTTATAAACTATTACTTTTGATTCAGGGGATGCTTGTGCTAACGTTGACGGCAGCAATCACAACCCTTCATCCCCCTCACTGTATAGATAGTCCTTGTGTGGGACCAACAGCATGGCAAATGGTTTTCTTGCTCAGCGGTTTTGGGTTTTTAATCATTGGAGCTAGCGGAATCCGACCATGTAACTTAGCTTTTGGCATTGACCAATTCAACCCAAACACAGAATCTGGACAAAGAGGAATTGCTAGTTTTTTCAACTGGTATTACTTCACATACACTTTCGCTGTGATGGTATCATTGTCCATCATTGTCTACGTGCAAGCAGATGTCAACTGGGCTCTTGGATTGGCCATCCCAACATTCCTTATGTTCTTGTCTTGTGTCGTGTTTTTTATTGGCACAAGAATTTATGTCATAGTACTGCCAGATGGTAGCCCTTTGACAAGCATTTTTCAAGTCCTCATAGCCACTTTTAAGAAAAGGGATCTGGCAGTTCCAGAGGAACCAACATTGTCCCTTTTCAATCATGTTTCCCCGAAATCTATCAACTCAAAGCTTCCACACAGCAAACAACTTAGGTACTTTAACTTAAAACCCAAAATCTGATACCACCATAAACAAAAATTATGTAATGAAACTATTATTTTATGACATGCATGTTACAATCTTATGACAGGTTTCTAAACAAAGCAGCTATCATAACCCCTAATGACAAAATCAATCCCGATGGCTCATCGGGATCCAAATGGACACTTTGTAGTATACAACAAATCGAAGAAGTGAAATCAGTAATCAAGACTATTCCAATCTGGGTAGCTTCCATAATATACAATGTTTCAATTAACCAAATGCAAACCTATACTGTCCTTCAAGCCCTACAATCCGACCGTCGGCTCAAACCAAGCTCATTGAAGGTTCCCGCTGCTTCATACGCCATCTTCCAAATGCTGGCCTTGACCGTATGGATCCCAATCTACGATCGAGTACTAGTACCATGTCTTAGGAAAATAACACACAAAAGACAAGGAATCTCACTTCTTCAAAGAATTGGAGTCGGGGTAGGAATTGCCATTTTCACAATGCTTGTTTCAGCTATAGTCGAAACAAAAAGAAGAGATTTGGCACATTCAGAGCCAACATTAGGGGTTCAAAAGGGAAAAGGTACGATTTCATCTATGTCCGGCTATTGGCTAATACTTCAATTGACGATAGCCGGGTTCTCAGAAGGGTTTGCTATTATTGGGTTTGTTGAGTTTTTTTATAAGCAGTTTCCGGAAAATATGAAGAGTTTTGCTGGTTCTTTTGTGTTTTGTGGGTACGCGATGTCAAATTATTTAAGCAGTTTCATGATAACGGTCGTTCATAGAACGACTGGTGGAAGTGGGTCAAAAAATTGGTTAGCCGAAGACTTGAACGAGGCGAAGTTAGATTACTTCTATTATTTATGCGTGGGGTTGGAGGTATTGAACTTTATATACTATTTGATGGTGGCAAAATGGTATAAATACAAAGGAGCCGGAGATGAACCTTATGTGCCATTAGAAGATATGCCTGCTAAAAAACATACTATTGTTTAGATACACAATGAATTTACTACGACACCGGTCATACTAGTTAGCATCAAATACCTCAACTGTGGGAACATATCAAGGGGTTTACTAGATAAGATCGCAAGTATTTTGTGTATGAAATATTATGTGAGTTAGTATAATGTTTAGTAACAATGAAGTTCATTTCCTGAACATCATAAGGTCATTATAAAACAATAGTCTCTAAATCCATTTGCTGATAGATTGCACATTAACAAATGCTGTTAAATGTTACGTATAAACATTAATAAGTAAATGTCTAGTATCGAACCCGAGACCTCGGGATTGCACACATATCAAACAAGAATAAAAGTATATTAATTATATATATGTTATATGTATCGTGTATATATAATTAAATAAACACTTGAGGGACTTAATGGTCGTTAGTGATTAACCGTAAGTACTAACTATCGTTAAATGTAAAGTTAAAGGACTAGGTTTGTAAAATATAGCAAGAAGGATCCGGAAGGACCCTTGTGGGTTCCTTGGCCGGTCGACCCAAGGGGAGGGGATACCCAAACCCATTCAAACTTGGAGAACAAGATTACTTAGCTGTATATACAAACACAAGGGTTATTCATTCACATCTTTAGTGCACACACACTAACCCTAAAGTTTTCCTTCTTCTTTTCTTGGTTCTTAGCCGATCGACCCAACAACCCTAAGGGTTCCTTGGATCGATTTTTTGTTAAAGAAAATCAAGTGTTTTTGTTACTCGCACAACCTTTTATTCGATAATAGTTTGTGTGTACAAGAACGAGGTAATAACTCACTATAGTTATTATCAAGAGATCGATAAACAAAACGGTAAGGGATTTATTATTGATCTAATTACATAAAGTTTAAGACTTGCTTATTTGATTCTTGTTCGGGCTAGAATCACCACGGTACGTTCTTATTATGTTTTGGTTAATATTTATGTATTATACTTGATCCTAGCTTCCGCATATACGTGTACTTTGGTTGTCATATTCTAAAAGTGGCATCACGAGCCATGTATAACATGTAATTGATTACTAAAACATAATAAAAATCGGATCTTTAATTGTTTTAGATACATGTTTGATCTAGGGTTTTTCTTTTTAAATTTTTTTTTTTTTTTTGAAAAATTCGAAACCCTAACCCTAATTTATGGGGGGTCGATTTCCATGAAACCCTAATTAGGGTTTGTGGTTTTTTGATTAACTTGTAATCACTAGAAACCCTAGGTCATTAACCGGTTATTTGAACGTATCTGGTAACCTATGTGGTAATTGTTATGCTTTAATCCGTGACGAAACATGCATGTTAGTCATGGATCTATTATTGTTTATTAATTGTCACATGTTTAGATAGATCTAAAATTGGGGAAGACCTCAATATATATATTAAAATCAATTTATGTGCTATGTGGTATGTGATTGACTTTGGCCTACACAATTGACTTGTCAATGCATGTGGCTCACCTCCTTCAAGAGGTGAAGGCCCTAGTTGATTATATGCATATAAAAACCTAGAATTGATTTTGTTATGATCTTTTCTAATCAAGATTGCATGTGGCTAATTGTTTCACCTTTAAATAATTGTTATGGTTATTAGTTGTTTTAATTTGTCTTTGATTACTTGTTTTATTGTTTTTAATTGTTAGACATGATTGTAAGCAATAAAAGGGTAATTTTTCATAAAGAAAATAATATGGACTAATAATGGTGAAACTTTAAGTGATAAAGATTGAATCTTGCAGTGTCTTATGTGCCAACAACGGTTCGCTTCGCACGGTAATTCGCTCCAAGGCGAGACTAGCAAGATTCATACTTTATTACATGTTTTGAGATTGAATCCATAAACTTTTGCTTGATTGATGTTTTGTACAACATTGTTTTTAAAAGTAACTCATTTAAGACAAATTCATAGTCGTGGTAAGAAGGCTTAGAAAGAGCCTTAGAGTCTGCCTTGGTTATCACACTTACGAATACGTCTTAAATGATTTTCTTTTAAAATCATTCTTGTACAAAGTCATCTTAAGGTATTTTACCTCAAGTAAAACTTTGTGTATTAATCTTAAGAATTGGTTATAAAAAAGGTTTTGAAAATTTATCCTATAAAGATGAGTGCATGCATCTTTGTACATATTTTGATTGTCACATCAAAATTGAATACCCTAAAAATTTAAGTTACATGCCATCTATCTATAAGGAACACTTAGAATTTTAATTTAGTAAACGTGAGACCTAGGCTAAATTATTATAACAAGGTAAAATTCTGTTAATGCGTGAGACCATAGATAGTCATTTTACAGTTTCTAAGGTAGACGACTTAATTAAATTATGCGTGAGACCTAGAACTTAAGGCATGAGATGGGATGAAACATGCTAGGAATAGTTGGAAATGTTTTGATTAAAGTTGATAAATTCGAGTTTCCTATCGACTTCGTTATCCTCGAAATGCCTGAAAATTCTAGGACACCTATAATTTTAGGATGCCCCTTCTTGGCTACTACTAGGGCCATTATTGATGTTTTTAATAAAAAGCTAACTCTTACGATAGGAAAAGATGAGGTTGAATTTAATATGGAACAGTCTATGAGTAAACCTAATTCCGACGATGATGAATGTTATAACGTCGATATTTCCGATGAA
Source organism: Artemisia argyi (assembly GCA_030686995.1). Lineage (NCBI taxonomy): Eukaryota > Viridiplantae > Streptophyta > Magnoliopsida > Asterales > Asteraceae > Artemisia > Artemisia argyi. Next base: position 205,098,170 of record CM060700.1, read on the forward strand.
AGATTAACCAGTTTACCCAAGAGTTATTGAAAAATGATTTACTTGATTCTTTTCTGCTTAAAAATTTAGAAGACACTATTACTAATGAAGATCAAGTGAACGATAATTATTTTATTAATGAATTCACTGCTGATTCCGCTGTCTGTAACTCAATACGGCACATCAATCTGAAAACAGCAGTGAATGTATAAAAGAACAAGTTTATTCCGATAGTGCTAATGAGATTGATGATGTTAAACCTGTATTAATAGATCTTCCTTCTAATTTAGAATATGATTATTTAAATGGGAATGAGTGTTCACCTGTTATAATTACATCTGACTTAGCGAAAAAAGAAAAAGAATCTCTTTTGCAGGTACTATATAAATGAAGAGGAGCATTAGCATGGAAGATGGCTGGTATCAAAGGAACTAGCCCATCATTCTGTACTCATAAGATCCTTATGGAAGATGAATTCAAGCCTACTATTCAACCCCAAAGGCATTTGAATCCAAATGTCCAAGATGTTGTGAAAAATGAGATTGTTAGATTACTTGACTCTGGACTTATCTACCCAATTTCAGATAGCTCGTGGGTTAGCCCCATCCACGTTGTACCAAAGAAAGGAGGGATGACAGTAGTACTTAATGACGATAACGAGTTAATTCCATCAAAGACTGTGACCTCATGGAGAGTTTGCATCGACTATCGCAAACTCAATGATGCAACACGAAAAGATCACTTCCCTCTTCCATTTATTGATCAGATGTTAAAAAGACTATCAGGTTATGATTATTATTGTTTTCTAGATGGTTTTTTAGGTTTCTTTCAAATTCCTATCGCACCTGAAGATCAAGAAAATACAACTTTCACTTGCCCTTATGGAACCTTCGCCTATAGAAGAATGTCGTTCGTATTATGTAATGCTCCTGCAACCTTCCAACGATGTATGACGGTTATTTTCCATGACATGGAAGTCTTCATGGATGACTTCTCGGTGTTCGGTAACTCATTTAATAATTGTCTTGCTAATCTTGATAAAAATGCTTGCTAGATGTGAAGAAACTAACCTTGTTCTTAATTGGGAAAAATGTCATTTTATGGTAAGAGATGGAATTGTGATAAGACATAAAATTTCTGGAAAGGGTATAGAAGTTGACAAAGCTAAAATCAATGTAATTGCTAAACTACCTTACCCCACTAACGTTAAAGGTGTTAGGAGTTTCTTAGGGCATGCTGGATTTTATCGCATGTTCATTAAGGATTTTTCCATGATATCTAGGCCTATGACTTAATTATTGTTAAAAGAAGCAAAATTTGATTTTTCTGATGATTACAAAAAGGCATTTAATATACTAAAAGAAAAATTAACCACTGCACCTATTATAATCTCGCCAGATTGGAACCTTTTGAACTAATGTGTGATGCTAGCGATTATGCTGTAGGAGCGGTACTTGGTCAAAAGATAGAAAAGAAATTTAAACCGATTTATTACGCTAGCAAAACTCTTAACAATTCCCAAGAACACTACATCACCACTGAAAAGGAACTTCTTGCAGTTGTTTTTGCATTCGATAAATTTTGGGCATATCTTGTATTATCAAAAACTGTGGTTTACACTGACCATTCTGCTTTGAAGTATTTGTTCAATAAACAGGATGCCAAGCTAAGGCTTATTAGGTGGGTTTTGTTACTCCAAGGATTTAATATTGAAATTAAAGATAAGAAGGGAGCTGAGAATTTAGCAGCTGGCCATATGTCTAGGCTAGAAAACCCAATGATGGAGATGTTTGACGAAAGAGAAATTGCTGATGAATTCCCTGATGAACATCTTATGATGATAAAAACAAGGGTTAAGGATGATCGACCATGGTACGCTGACTATGTCAACTTTATTGTCAGGAAACAAATCCCCGAAGGGTTAACATCCGATGAAAAGAGAAGATTTCTTTCTCTGGTAAATGAATATTTTTTGGATGAGCCTTATGCCTTTAAATTATATATGCCCTGATAATATTATACGAAGATGTGTTGCTGGAGATGATGTTCCCGCAATACTTGCACACTGTCATTCGGGACCGATAGGGGGACATCACAGTGCTATTATTACTAGAAGAAAAATTCTAGAGGCAGGATTTTATTGGCCCACTATTCTTGAGGATGCAAAAGATTATATTAAAGGATGCGATGCATGTCAACGATCTGGAAATATCACATCAAGAAACGAGATGCCACAAAGCTATATCCAGGTATGTGAAGTTTTCAATATATAGGGACTAGATTTTATGGGACCGTTCCCCGAGTCTAAAGGGAATAAGTATATTCTAGTAGCCGTTGACTATGTATCAAAATGGGTCGAAGCACAAGCACTACCAACCAATGATAGTAAAGTAGTGCTGAAATTTTTATTAGGACTATTCGCTAGGTTTGGAATTCCTAAAGCCCTAATAAGTGATAGGGGTACTCACTTTTGCAATCACCATCTAGGAAAAGCCTTGCGACAATATGAAGTGTATCACAGGGTTTCTACAGCATATCATCCACAATCCAATGGATAAACGGAGGTGACCAATCGAGCCATTAAACGTATTCTTGAAAAATCAGTTGGATACAATCCAAAAGGGTGGTCGGATAAATTAAAAGATGCTTTATGGGCATATCGTACCGCTTACAAGACACCCACAGGGTGCACGCCCTTTAGACTTTTTTATGGAAAGGTGTGCCATCTGCCAGTTAAAATTGAACACGCGGCATATTGGGCTTTGAAGCAATGCAATATGGATATGGAAGCCATAGGTAAAAACCGTCTCATGCAGCTCAATGAATTGTTCGAATTAAGAGACGAAGCCTATAAGAACACGAACATATATAAAGAAAGAACTAATCGATGGCATGATTCAAGGCTACGTGGCGATAAAGAGTTTTCTATTGGCGAAAAGGTTTTACTATTCAATTCTCGACTAAAGATGTATCCAGGAAAATTAAGGTCGAGATGGAGAGGTCCGTTTGTGGTTAAGAAGGTTTATCCTTATGGAGTTGTTGATATATGTGAAAATGGTTATATATTCAAAGTAAACGAACAACGTGTGAAGAAGTACTTTGATAACTATATCGACAATGTGGATAACGAAGTTGTCGAATTTGAACCAGAAATACTGGAATAAGGAGTTGAACGTGAGTCTAACTTGAAGACTCTGGAATAAAGAGAAGTGCTCACCGGCGCATCTCCATCATAAGATGCGGCGTATCAACTGTACAGATCATATCTTTTATTTTTCTGCAATTTTTCTGCACTTTAAAACTTTCTGTCAGTTTATTTAATGCGGCGCATCCCTGGTTAAGGATGTGACGCATCTTATTTTCTGATCCGTATTAATTACAGGCTCGATACGGCGCATCTCATTCAATAGATGTGGCGTATTGACTGACCTGATGATTTTCAAAAAATAAAATTTAATTTTTTTTAGGTTTTATTTTTACTAACTACTAATGAATTATGCACTAGTTTGGCTTTCTTAAATTCAGGTGTGTTAAGTTCTATAATGGTGGTATATTTTAGTTTTTGTACTTTCTGTGGAGACGTCATTCATGGAGGTTTGAACAGCTCTTATCCACAAGAAAGATGATATTGCTCACACACGCATAATGGAGGATCATACCGAGCAAATCTCACGGGAGTTATCCTTTCTAATTCTTTTTAATTTTCTGTTTTTTAATTTCAATTACAAACAACGAGGATATTGTTTAACTTAAGTGGGGGGATGGAGAATTAGAACGTTACTTGTCCCAAATTTTTCAAAATATGCTTTAATCTATGCTTAATATGTTAAATTTAAAAAATTTCTAGCATGTTTTTGTTAAATCTAAGTTGCATAGTCGCACACATAACTTTTATTATATAAAATTGTGAGAATAGAGCGTATCCATTTCCAAATATTTACCCAAATTCCACAAAAATATGTGTTAGGATTAAGAAAAAGGTTCGGTCACCCCGTGTATTTACATACTTAGCGTAGCTCTTAGTTTTGTATTTATTACATTAGATATTATAGTAATAGGTTAGATATTAGTCACACCATGGAGGACGGACGGGTCTTTACCCACTGTACACCTGATCCACAGCCCGCATGAGGGCGTATAATGTAAGTGTATATATACCCCTTCCCACACAAGGGAAGGGTTGGTTGTTCTCATTAATACACACACCTCAAAGGTGTTTTCTCTCACTAGAACTTCCCACACTCTCTCAACTCTCTCTCTCTAACTCTAACAATGACACTCATATTCTTCCACAATCCAAGACCTCCCAATCCACATAATCAACATAATGTTTCGATCCTACAATTGGCATCAGAGCTTGGTTGCAATCTTTTGTTGATTTTTGTGGTTCTAATCTTGGTTTTGATGCTGTTTTTGTTAGCAGTTTTAGAAGCTGTTTATGTACAAATTTTTTTGAATCTGGAAATATTTTTTTTCTTTTTTTTTTTTTTTGTGTTAAACAGTTTCTAAACAATACTTGTGTATCAAAATGGTCGAAACAAACACTATCCTATATTTTTCATTCATGGTTTCAAAAACTGATTTGTTTGTATCTATGTACCCATTATCAGTTTTGTGTACAACTAATCTTTGTGATTATTTTATACCATTTTCGTGTATCTTGTGGTCAACTGTTTATGTGGTACTCTTGTCCGCTTTTTGGGTATACCTCATCTTTAGAGTTTTTTTTAAACCATCCCGTGAAGATCAGTGGTCGGAAAATGGCCGGAATACTTGTCTGAATCTGGCCGTGTTCTGGGTTGTACGTGGTTTCTTGGTTGCGGTTGATTGGATCTGGTAGTGGTTTGGTTTTTAACTGAAATGGGTAAAAGGTCAAAACCGCTAGACAGTGACCTGGGTACTGCCTTGATTGTGACTTGCGGTTTGGTGTTGCGGTTATGTGTTGCGGTTAGCTCCCATTCTGTGTCCCTTTGCATAGCAGTTAGCAAGTTTGCGGTTAGCTCTTGTTAGCGGTTACCTCGACCTGCGATTACCTCGACTTGCGGTTTGACTATGTAAACATAATACCAAGACTCGACTTCAGGTCTCCAACCATCATCAGTCAAAGTTAATTAACATACTGAAAAGAAAAATACGAGACCGATTGTTAATTCACCTCAGCCACTACCAACAACCAATCACCAACGCCTCAACTTCAATCCAAATCCAAGACTAACCTATATCCCATCCTCCTTTTGCTATAACACATCACAACGACTCAAACATAATAATAAATGATCTCAGCTTTCTTTCGTGTTTATCATGATGATTTAAGACCTTTATAGGTCTATAATACACGAAATATCTCATCATGGATCATTTTTTTTGGAAGACAAAGCTTCAAATAATATTCAAACATTTTTTTAAGATAAGAACAATTATGTGATGTTTCATTCTTTCTTCAGTTCGTTTAAATCAAAACACAACTATATTCGAACCTACCTAAGACCCAACAAAGGATCTTGAAGTCGTCATCTTTGTGATAGTGGTCTTCCTGGCTTCTCGAATCTAACTGTTACATGATGATGTGGTGCTCGGTTGTAAAGGATAATTGTGATTTTGTTTGATTTGATTGTTAATAAAGACGGATGGAGATGTGATGAATCTCAACTGAGCTTGAGATGAATCATTTACTGATGAGGAAATGAGATCTAGATGGGTTTTGGTGTGAGGTAAAGGAGATTATAAGGAGCGTAATTTTTTTTATTGGTAGCAGATGGGGGCGGATGTAAGGATGGATTAGGGTTAATATGATACAAATTAGGGTATTCACTCTTTATTGCCTTCGTTAATACCATGTAAAGGTTGGATCGGGTTAAATGAAGTTTGTGGATTGGATCCGAATTTATTTCAATGGGCTGACACATTTATTAGACTGATATGGTTTATTATTCTTATGACCATTGGACTATATTTGTTGATTTGGACGGGATTCGAAATTCATGGGCTTTGAAACAGATGGGCCAACCGAGTATTACATTTGGCTGAAATTAACTGGGCCGAAAATTTGTGTAACTTATGTGGCTTCTGTGCTTAAATTTGATAACTCAAATTTTTGGTACAGTTAATAGTTAATTGTTCGATTTGGGTGAATTTATGTGACATATTAGGAATTAGTGTCTTTATATCCCTAAGACATATTTGAATCATGTTAATGGATTGAGTTGTAGGCTGGAATCCAATGAAATTATCATGGGCCGAACTGTTACTATTCATGAGTTGTGACGGACCGTGACTGTTGGGTTTCGTAAAATTGGGTCGTGCTAATGGGTGCTTAACGGGAAAAGCTTGCTTTAAAGTTTGGTTACCTAATGTTGCAACATCAATTATTCAAATGTAATTTTATTACATTGTATAATTTGGTTGGTATGACGTTTGGCGATAAAGAGTGGTATTCTTGATATTACAAGTTTTCATGGGGATACATTTTTGACAAGAACGGAAAACCATTATCAGATTCGTTTAAACCATCAATTATAAAGGCTAGTTTTTGGGTATTTAACCACACGAGATGATCACGAAGCTTATTTGGTACCCCTTATTTGAGATTGAAGTGGGTTTCACAAAGGTGCGTACTTATTTTCTATTGAAGTCGGGGATGGTTGGATGAATGACTTTCAATAATAACTTGCTCGTGCTTAAGATTTAAGTTGAAGACTTGGTTTATCTAGTTTCTAGAAGTCGGGGTAGATGGTTGAAGACCTGGTTAACTATCACTTAAAGGAGTTACATTATAGTACTCAGTGTCACACGCAAAAGACGATGTGGATAATCTCAAGAGGTGATGAAAGTCTCATACTTTGTCGGGATAGTATTGAGTACTTAGAGATTAGCATGGTGCACAAATTCTCTATGTAACACCCCCAATTCATGGATGCAGCGGAATTCGAACTGGGTGTTACTCGACGGCACAATAGTCACAATAATAGAAAACGAACTCCAATTGAGTCGTTTTAAAAGATGTATCATTCAAAATATATAAATATCAGAGATTATAAAATGAGGTCCCAATTGGTTCCATGTTTACAATGTATAATAAATGAGTTTTGAATGATAATAAAATTTATAGCCCTCTAGAGTATCCGTGTCCTTCCGTGCCATCCTTGATCGTCATGAACCTGAAATACATGCTTGAGAGGTCAACACAAAGGTTGAGTGATATTCATAGAGTTTGTTAAATCGATTGAACACAATATGTTGGTAGTGTGAGTTATAGGCTCACACCAATGTTTGGAAAACAAAACAGGTAGGCTACGTTATTATACGCCCGGAACATGTATTATACACTAAGCTTATGACACCATAACGTTAACGTGTACCAATATCGATCGGCAGATTTATCCCGGTAGGTACTTTGCTAACATACCTAAATCTCAAATATTATTGCATTTGTTTGAACTTAGTCAATACAAATGGGATTCGTCAATCCCAATAGGCCTATTCACAATATTCGCGCTCACTTGCAAGTAACCCTCGCAAGTGATTAAATGGTTCATAATAAAGGATCTCGGTTTAGCAAGGTTGGTACTTAGTGATAATAAAACAATCAGGTAAGCATACAATTTAAAAACATTGTGTTCGGTTATAAATAGCATGTATTCCCCCCAAGGGTTTGTAAAACAATTAAGTAATCGAAAGTGGGGCTATGAACTCACCTTAAGTTGTATAGCAAGTAATGAAGGTGATGGTTGGATCGTGTAGGTTTCTACGAGCAACCTATAATAGAATGTCGCGACTTAGGATTTGAGTAATATAACGGAGTGCCTATATATATATCTTGCATCTAAGTCCATGATGTGGTATGATGTATATTGTAAGTCTTTGAAAGAAAGATTCATGAAACATGTATGTTTTGTATATCGTTTACTACCGTTCGGGCCGACATAATTCAGAAGTCATGTTAGTAAGCGTTCGAGGAGCCAGGACACTTTAACTCGTAAATCCACAACTCAACTCGACGGCTTACATAATGAACTCCTCACATGAGGCTCCCTACTATTGTAGTAGTTGATAAAGTATAAGTTTTGATCTGAAAAGTTACATGTCCGATATTTGAATAAACTTAGGAAAGTTTATTTGTACATGAAGATTGTTATTAGGGGTAGTTTCATAAGTCTTGTATGACCATTTTCTCTTGGTAATATCTCATGGTTCCTTTAAGTGAAGTAGATCCAAATTGTTTGTTCAAGTTATCGCCAATTCCTTGTTTCATGTTTTCGCCTAAGTAAGTTGGTATGGTCATTTCGTCATGGCCTAGCCATGACCTTTAGTCCTTGTTTCAAGGTCATGAGACACAACCTTGGCTCTAGCTATGGTGGTGGTCTTGTTTATAGGTCATAATAACTCTTGTTCCTTTTAAAGTATAACCATAACTTAGTGACTTATTATATGTAAATAGCTGTTAAGAAATTGTGAAATATCTTACTCAGAAAGTGTTTTCAAGGCTCGAGCCTCTTTGTCCTGAACGAAAACGTCGTTCCGGACAACTTTCGTGTTTTAACTTTTTGATGAATCGGACCAGAAGTGGGACTTTCAAAAAGTCAGAATGCGATTCAGGAAGGTTTAGGCAGTTTTGCCGGAAATCTTTGGTAACTTCAAATCGCCATAACTTTTGACTCGTATACTCGTTTTAGGTGGTTCAAATTGCTATGGTTTCCTTGTTAAGTCCTCTACTGTAATATGTAATAATCCAATATAAAATTTTTACCATTTTGATCAGGTTATACCAACAAAATCACTAGTTTACTTGTTTTATGAACTTGTCTTATCAATCAATAACAATAACTTGTTTTGGTCATTTTTATACATCATGGACATGATAACAAGACAATATATAGCACAAATAATATGTAAATAACATGAACATGATTATTTAACAAGAATCAAGTTAGGGTTTGGCTCACAACTTTTGGCTTTCAAAGATGAAAGGAAGTTAACATGTAAGGATAGGACTTTGATAGACTTGCTTCAACCCACTTCTCTTCATGCAATCTTTCTACCCTTGGTATTCTTGAAAGATGGATGATGAAGGTTTAGGTGACTTGAGTGGATTCAAACTCAAGAGAAATCACCAAATATATAAGGTTATGGAAGAGTTTTGATGAATCAAAACCAAACTAGGGTTTCTATGTTGTTTAAGCTCTTGATTCTTTTGGATAATACTTGGAGTGAATTAGCACATGGAATGGTGTTTGTGTGTGTGTTGTGGACGTTCAAGGAGAGGCAAGGAGGCTTTATATGGCCTTGAGGAGGTTAGAAGTGTTGACTTGTCAACACTTGATCACCAAGTTTAACACATGGATGCAATCTAAGAGTACTTAGCATGAGATCATGCCACAAGTGTGAATCCTCCCCCCTAGAGGCGGTTCACAACCCTTGGAGAACAAGTGTGGACTTTTGATGGTATTATCCAAGATATATGGTTAGTTTTGACTCCGGGAAATGCCAATCGTAAATGATTAAGCCTCAAAACGTAAAACCGGGTATCGTAAAAATACGAAACTTGGAAGAATGATTAAACTTGTCAAAATACTCCATAATAAAATATAAAATGAGTGGTAGGTTCCATTGGAGTGGTAAAACCCTGCTTAAACTGGAAACACGGGTCTAAAATGCGTAATACGCAAAATGTACGAATATTGCGTAAAATTGAGAAAAGTAAAATGTTACTTTTCTAATATGATATAAATGATTTAAAATGACTTATAATGTCTAGACTGGGCTCAGTCTAGTGTCGGTTGGTATTAAATGTCTTTTAGACATCAAACCGTATGCCTAAAAATCACGAAATGACTTATATCATCAAGGGATGATTTTTTTTGGTCAATGGAGGAGGGAAAAATATGTTGACTTTTTCTAATAAGTTGAAAACTTAAATCATCTTAGAAATGCGGTGCAGGTATAGGCTAAGGTTACGGCTGAGTAAAAATGCTTAAAACTGAAAATTCCAGTTTTTCACGGCCGAGGTTTATTCTGGTCATATTTTTCTCAGTCATGATTTATTCTCAAATAAATCATGAGTGTGTCAAACATTTTTCTGATGTGGGGTCACCTGACGGAGTCAAATTTCGTTGTGCGTAGAATTTCTGAATGACGTTTTACCCTAAAACGGGTAAATCCTTAATAACTTTCACGGAAATGATCTGACGAATGTCAAACATTTATTTTGTCTTGGAAATGATTTATCACTTGAGAATATGAAATAAAAATCAACTTTCGGGAGAATTTCGGGAAAAATGAATAGTAAAAGTGAATAGTGAAATTTTCCGGGAAAGGTAATTAACCTGAAATTGCGAATTGTTACAGTCTCTACCCCTTACGGGGAACTTCGTCCCGAAGTTCTATGTGTGTCATATGTTGGAGTGGTGTCAATGAAAAGGTGTGGTTACTTATGAGGACCAAAGTCTGGAATTACTAGTGATGTAGTTTGATTTGTCTCAGAATATGGTGTGTCAATAGAGATTGATAACATGGTTGAATATCAGTAGAGATCCATATAATAGTCGAATATCAAAGAAAATTGATATAGCAGTCGGTTATTAATAGAAATTGATATAGTAGTTGTACAGAAATTGGTATAGTTAAATATCAAAATGGAAATTGATATAGTTGTCAAGTATCAATAGCAATTGATATAATAGTTGAACAACAATAGCAATTTACATAGGAATCCAATAAATGGAAATTGATATAGTAGTGGAATATCAATGGAAATTGGGATAGTAGTCGCAATCATAGTCTAGTAGGTAATCGGTTGTTGTACCTAGTGTTTATGTCATGGTTTGAAGCGATGTCGGTGAAAAGATAGGATTTCTTGTGGTGAATATAATGTAGGTATCATGCCATACCCGAGCAATGTAATGTAGGTATCATGCCATACCCGAGCAATGTAATGTAGGTATCAAGCCATACCCGAGCAATGTAATGTAGGTTGACTTCATACTTATGTTATTTCGGATACAAATAAGCCCACTTGTTTATAATTCTTTATTTACATAGAGAGGCATCCCAAACAATGTAACTAAAGGAATATAAACGTATGGTTCGATGATTTATAATTTCTTTATTTAAATAAAAAGGCATCCCAATCCATTCAAATAAGGACATTATAAATCATCCTACTCAAGAATTTCCGACACAACATTCTTACTTAGCCGGTGAGTTACAAGGTAGTGTATTACGAGATGATACTGAAGTTCCAAAAGTACAAGATGAATATTCAATCTTGTAAAGCTGATAAGGGTGCTTGTGGTGTAACTAAGGATGATTTGAGCTTTAAAAGTGCATCAAGATCTGTTAATGAGCTTGTGGTTCCAACGGTTGTAAAGATAATGTTATGATATGTTGATGAACAAAAGTGTGTAGTGTATGCTTAACATTAATACTCTTAGGTATAGATGTTGAGTTTGTTTTGAAAATCTTAAGAGATTTTAAAAGTTTATGATGGAATGGTATCCTAAACAGGATGGTACTTCTACAGGATGAAGAGAATAATTGATAATTATCCCAGGATAGTAGTTCGGATTATCTCATAAATGAAAACTTTCAAGAATGAATTTAGATCATACAAATAAGGTGTTAAGATTTCGCTGAGTGGTAAGACACTATCGTGTCTCTAGATTGTTTTAATGTATTCTGGTGGTTTATCGTGTTCATGTAGGAAATCAATTCTAAACATAACCCTAGTACAACTACTCTCAGTATTTGAAAATTTTAAGTCGAATATAGTTAGTCAGACTATATTCCACTGTCCCTAGGTTAAATATAGGTGACTAGTCTATATTTAGCCAAGGTTCGATAAAATTTTCAAATACCTAAATTAGGTATACTTGTGATATGTCCGTTGGTTTTGGGAAACTGTTCACTAAACAAAGGCGATGTCAACCCTTAAGTTGCAAGTCCCGTCCATACTAGACTTGTAACGTATGTTTTCATATTCCATTGCATAGAAGGTAGTAAGGGTAGATACGTGTGGAAAGGAAGTTTTAAGTAGTTCTAAAATAGAACATACTTGGCCAGGATCACGAACTTTTAATAATGAAGGTTTCATCAGAAAACCTTAATGAATGTAGAGAAAGTTCAGCTTTTGTCGACGATGGATTAGTTTGTCCTTTAGAAATCTCATATTTCTTGTTTGGAAATCGTTAGATTGTGATGGGTTTTTGATATCATAAGAAATGATATCGATGAGGTCGTGAAATAATTCCAGAGACCATTGCACAAATCACAATGTCTCGAAAGTAGGTTAGACCCTTGTGCAATTCACAATGTCTGGGAAGTAGGTTAGGCCATTGTGTGACTCAAAACATTTGAGAAATGATTAAGACCATTGTATCATACAATGTCTTGGAAAATGAATGAGACCATTGTATCTCACAATGTCTTGGAAAATGAATGAGACCATTGTATCTCACAATGTCTTGGAAAATGAATGAGACCATTGTATCTCACAATGTCTTGGAAAATGAATGAGACCATTGTATCTCACAATGTCTTGGAAAATGAATGAGACCATTGTATCTCACAATGTCTTGGAAAATGAATGAGACCATTGTATCTCACAATGTCTTGGAAAATGAATGAGACCATTGTATCTCACAATGTCTTGGAAAATGAATGAGACCATTGTATCTCACAATGTCTTGGAAAATGAATGAGACCATTGTAATCAGTTACAATGTCTTGGACATATAATGTTGGAGTAGGAACATGATTGGGAGAGTGTGGCTGTGCCGAAATGCCTTAGAATAGGCATACACAGATATGTTTAGTTCATTGTTTAGATAAATGATTGAAAATAAACCGAGTTTATATATCAATAAACTAATATGTTCATGTAGCATAAAATGCCTAGTGTGTATATATCAATATACTAATATGTGTTCATGTAGCATAAAATGCCTAGTGTGTATATATCAATATACTTATATGTGTTCATGTAGCATAAAATGCTTAGTGTGTATATATCAATATACTTATATGTTGGTGTAGCATAAAATGCTTAGTGTGTATATATCAATATACTAATATGTTTGTGAAGCATAACATGCTTACTAAGTCCATAATCGTCTGGAGGATGGAAGACACGGAGAGCGGAAGGCTATAAAATGTTTTTGTTTGTGATTGTAGTTATAGTTTAGGTCTCACTTAGACCCGTTTCTCTATAACCATGGCTCTGGTACCAATCTGTAACACCCCCAATTCATGGATGCAGCGGAATTCGAACTGGGTGTTACTCGACGGCACAATAGTCACAATAATAGAAAACGAACTCCAATTGAGTCGTTTTAAAAGATGTATCATTCAAAATATATAAATATCAGAGATTATAAAATGAGGTCCCAATTGGTTCCATGTTTACAATGTATAATAAATGAGTTTTGAATGATAATAAAATTTATAGCCCTCTAGAGTATCCGTGTCCTTCCGTGCCATCCTTGATCGTCATGAACCTGAAATACATGCTTGAGAGGTCAACACAAAGGTTGAGTGATATTCATAGAGTTTGTTAAATCGATTGAACACAATATGTTGGTAGTGTGAGTTATAGGCTCACACCAATGTTTGGAAAACAAAACAGGTAGGCTACGTTATTATACGCCCGGAACATGTATTATACACTAAGCTTATGACACCATAACGTTAACGTGTACCAATATCGATCGGCAGATTTATCCCGGTAGGTACTTTGCTAACATACCTAAATCTCAAATATTATTGCATTTGTTTGAACTTAGTCAATACAAATGGGATTCGTCAATCCCAATAGGCCTATTCACAATATTCGCGCTCACTTGCAAGTAACCCTCGCAAGTGATTAAATGGTTCATAATAAAGGATCTCGGTTTAGCAAGGTTGGTACTTAGTGATAATAAAACAATCAGGTAAGCATACAATTTAAAAACATTGTGCTCGGTTATAAATAGCATGTATTCCCCCCAAGGGTTTGTAAAACAATTAAGTAATCGAAAGTGGGGCTATGAACTCACCTTAAGTTGTATAGCAAGTAATGAAGGTGATGGTTGGATCGTGTAGGTTTCTACGAGCAACCTATAATAGAATGTCGCGACTTAGGATTTGAGTAATATAACGGAGTGCCTATATATATATCTTGCATCTAAGTCCATGATGTGGTATGATGTATATTGTAAGTCTTTGAAAGAAAGATTCATGAAACATGTATGTTTTGTATATCGTTTACTACCGTTCGGGCCGACATAATTCAGAAGTCATGTTAGTAAGCGTTCGAGGAGCCAGGACACTTTAACTCGTAAATCCACAACTCAACTCGACGGCTTACATAATGAACTCCTCACATGAGGCTCCCTACTATTGTAGTAGTTGATAAAGTATAAGTTTTGATCTGAAAAGTTACATGTCCGATATTTGAATAAACTTAGGAAAGTTTATTTGTACATGAAGATTGTTATTAGGGGTAGTTTCATAAGTCTTGTATGACCATTTTCTCTTGGTAATATCTCATGGTTCCTTTAAGTGAAGTAGATCCAAATTGTTTGTTCAAGTTATCGCCAATTCCTTGTTTCATGTTTTCGCCTAAGTAAGTTGGTATGGTCATTTCGTCATGGCCTAGCCATGACCTTTAGTCCTTGTTTCAAGGTCATGAGACACAACCTTGGCTCTAGCTATGGTGGTGGTCTTGTTTATAGGTCATAATAACTCTTGTTCCTTTTAAAGTATAACCATAACTTAGTGACTTATTATATGTAAATAGCTGTTAAGAAATTGTGAAATATCTTACTCAGAAAGTGTTTTCAAGGCTCGAGCCTCTTTGTCCCTGAACGAAAACGTCGTTCCGGACAACTTTCGTGTTTTAACTTTTTGATGAATCGGACCAGAAGTGAGACTTTCAAAAAGTCAGAATGCGATTCAGGAAGGTTTAGGCAGTTTTGCCGGAAATCTTTGGTAACTTCAAATCGCCATAACTTTTGACTCGTATACTCGTTTTAGGTGGTTCAAATTGCTATGGTTTCCTTGTTAAGTCCTCTACTGTAATATGTAATAATCCAATATAAAATTTTTACCATTTTGATCAGGTTATACCAACAAAATCACTAGTTTACTTGTTTTATGAACTTGTCTTATCAATCAATAACAATAACTTGTTTTGGTCATTTTTATACATCATGGACATGATAACAAGACAATATATAGCACAAATAATATGTAAATAACATGAACATGATTATTTAACAAGAATCAAGTTAGGGTTTGGCTCACAACTTTTGGCTTTCAAAGATGAAAGGAAGTTAACATGTAAGGATAGGACTTTGATAGACTTGCTTCAACCCACTTCTCTTCATGCAATCTTTCTACCCTTGGTATTCTTGAAAGATGGATGATGAAGGTTTAGGTGACTTGAGTGGATTCAAACTCAAGAGAAATCACCAAATATATAAGGTTATGGAAGAGTTTTGATGAATCAAAACCAAACTAGGGTTTCTATGTTGTTTAAGCTCTTGATTCTTTTGGATAATACTTGGAGTGAATTAGCACATGGAATGGTGTTTGTGTGTGTGTTGTGGACGTTCAAGGAGAGGCAAGGAGGCTTTATATGGCCTTGAGGTGGTTAGAAGTGTTGACTTGTCAACACTTGATCACCAAGTTTAACACATGGATGCAATCTAAGAGTACTTAGCATGAGATCATGCCACAAGTGTGAATCCTCCCCCCTAGAGGCGGTTCACAACCCTTGGAGAACAAGTGTGGACTTTTGATGGTATTATCCAAGATATATGGTTAGTTTTGACTCCGGGAAATGCCAATCGTAAATGATTAAGCCTCAAAACGTAAAACCGGGTATCGTAAAAATACGAAACTTGGAAGAATGATTAAACTTGTCAAAATACTCCATAATAAAATATAAAATGAGTGGTAGGTTCCATTGGAGTGGTAAAACCCTGCTTAAACTGGAAACACGGGTCTAAAATGCGTAATACGCAAAATGTACGAATATTGCGTAAAATTGAGAAAAGTAAAATGTTACTTTTCTAATATGATATAAATGATTTAAAATGACTTATAATGTCTAGACTAGGCTCAGTCTAGTGTCGGTTGGTATTAAATGTCTTTTAGACATCAAACCGTAAGCCTAAAAATCACGAAATGACTTATATCATCAAGGGATGATTTTTTTTGGTCAATGGAGGAGGGAAAAATATGTTGACTTTTTCTAATAAGTTGAAAACTTAAATCGTCTTAGAAATGCGGTGCAGGTATAGGCTAAGGTTACGGCTGAGTAAAAACGCTTAAAACTGAAAATTCCAGTTTTTCACGGCCGAGGTTTATTCTGGTCATATTTTTCTCAGTCATGATTTATTCTCAAATAAATCATGAGTGTGTCAAACATTTTTCTGATGTGGGGTCACCTGACGGAGTCAAATTTCGTTGTGCGTAGAATTTCTGAATGACGTTTTACCCTAAAACGGGTAAATCCTTAATAACTTTCACGGAAATGATCTGACGAATGTCAAACATTTATTTTGTCATGGAAATGATTTATCACTTGAGAATATGAAATAAAAATCAACTTTCGGGAGAATTTCGGGAAAAATGAATAGTAAAAGTGAATAGTGAAATTTTTCGGGAAAGGTAATTAACCTGAAATTGCGAATTGTTACACTCTACACCATTCTTCCAACAACAGTGCAAGCTCAAGTAACAAATTTGGGGAATTCTACTTCATTTTCAAGTTGGGTATATCGGGTTTACTTCGCCAAGTGGTCACAGCAATAGCCGACAGAATACGAGGTTGGGTTGCTTGCCAAAGAGTTCACTGGTTGAGATATGATCAGCAATTCTCATGGGATAATTGATGCTTCAGAATGTCAATGATACTTCACAAGAGCTTCTCGGGTATATGGTCGTACACGTCAAATGATGCTTCTGAAAGCTCGAAACCATCATTGGGGGAGAAACGTGTACTTAGATGATATAAGGTCAATCTCTAGGGGGAAGTAGTTTATACTACTTTACTTAGCATGGTTTGTGCAGTATTCTACATATGTGAGAAGAATTGTTGCTGTTGTTGAGCTCCTGCATGTTTCCCTAAACAGATATTCACCTAAACCAAACTTGTCATAACACATGCAATTTATTATTGTCTCACGGTTTCTTCTTGATTTTGTAAAATCCCGCGAAAGAATATATTTCTCGGTTTAAATCATAGATTTGTAAAATCCCGTGATGATGGAACTATCCTTGAGAAAGATAAGTGCATTTCCGGATCTTAATTGACACTGGTGCTAAGGCATCAACTTTGAAGAAGGGATAATTTAAGTACTTCATGTATTGGATTTTGACATACTTCATGGCTGTTTGGTTATAACGAATTTTCACAGGGTTATGTGTTTTTATGGGGTTATGTGTGTTTGACAAGATTGGGATAAAACCATTATCAAAGTTCACTTAAAACATCTAAAAGGGCTAGATTTGGGCATTTAAACCACAAGATGTCACTACGGCATTAATTTATTATTATTTATTTGAGATTGAAGTGAAATTTCGCGAGTGCGTGTACTTAGTATCTGAAGATATCGGGGTTGGTTAGATGAAGATTCTTCGAGATCCTTACTCGAGCTTTTAACCTATGCAATGACGAAGACTTGGATATCTAGTTATTTTTGGTGACTCTTCCTTTCTATTACTACAAAATAACTATCACTTTAAGGAGTTACGTTGTAGTGCTCAGTGTCACAACTCACTCGTAGTTGTCGATAATCAAGGGGTGATGTACGTCTTATACTTGATGGTTGGTTGGTTGAAGAGTATAGAGTACTTAGGGATTCGAAGTTGCACGAACTCTCTACACCGCTCTTAGTCACGCATTAGTGCAAGCATAAGTCACAAGTTCGGGTTATTTTACTTCAGTCTCAAGTTCATCATATTGGGTGTTTTTCTCCATCAGTAGTCACAACAAAGAGCTGACAGAATGATAATGGGGTTGGTAATGAGTTAGCATAGAGAATTAGAAAAGAGAGAGATGACGTTTGAACACTTCAGTTCAAGCCTCGTTCTTCAACATAATGGCGTCTGCAGATAACACTTCAGGCCCTATTCCTCAAAGAAAAGAAAGGTGTACGTTTCAGTGCACCTTATCTTAGAAAGAAGAGAAATCTTCTTATTTATAACCATTCTCATCAACAAGCTTCATGCTTTTCCCATGTTCGTACAGTCATCAAGTGCATCGACATACATTGGATTATATTTTTGTGCTTCACTTATTCAATCAAAAATTGCAAACAGGCATATGCAATTTTTGAGGGGGAGAAGGGAAAGGATGAAGATACTACATGTTGATGATGGTTGTAGAATGGTCATTCGGCTCTTGTACGCAGATATTTTCTCCCTCTAAGGTTTAACACATTTCAACAAGTGGTTTTGGCGTATTACAAGCTTCATGGAACTCTTCATTTGCTAAACCATTGATGAGGAAACAAAAAGAGGGGCTGCTTCAAGAGTTTTTTAATCACCATCTTCTTTGTAGTAGTTTTTGGTGCTACACACATATTTATGCTGCATCTGATAAATTTCAACCATCACGGAATCTCAACTATGGCAAAACTGTCATTGCATGCCATTTTTGAGGGGGAGAACAAGCGTATATCCTTTTCCTTTCGACCATGGCAAAAATGTCATTAGCATGCCACTTTTGAGGGGGAGAATAAGTGTGTGTTCTTTCTATTCTTTCGTGGGAGGAGAAATGTGTATGCTGGGGTTATATATCACGAAGGGATCGAGCTTAACTTTCATGTTGGGGAGATTGGTCTCTTCCACTCCGAAATATTCCGTGGTTTGTTATTCTATTCGAGTTCTATTGTCACTTTTGGGATTCGAACTTGGCGTTATCATTTAGTACTCCAGTTGATTGACTGATTCAGATAAAGAAGAAGATGGTTGATATCAAGACCCTCAAACGTGATCATGACGTTAAAGTGTTGAATCAATAAAAGGGGATGATCAGTTTGAGGGGGAGCCGATTCTGAAACTTCACAAGTTTCGAAGAGGCTCTGTACATATGATGGCCTAATTGAGGGGGAGCAAACTCAATTAGTCATCATTTCATGACTCCTGAAATCTTCAGTTCAGGACTCATGAGGGCTTATCGACATTTTCTCACGGGCTAATATTATTATTGATAAAGGGCTTCCAGTTATAGATAAAGGGCTTCCAGTTAATGCCTCATGTACACATCATTATGATGATTCCGATTAATCGCAACCATCAGGGGAGAGGAATGTGTACACTAAGGACGCACAACAAGTTCACGTGATCGGTCTTAATCACTTATTCCGGGATTGATAACCGCAGAGATGATCAGTGGTTCAACTTGTTACTTTGGTTGTATCACTTCATGTGCACATCACGGGCTGATTAATCACAACCATCAGGGGAGAGAGAAATGTGTACATCAGGGACGCACAACAGGTTCACATGATCGAGCTTAATCAGTTATTCCGAAGTTAATATCCGCAGAGATGATCAGTGCCTCAACCTGTTACTTTGGTGTTATCGTTTCTTCTTGTATTTGGTACATGTGGGCTGATTGGGTATATGTAATATAACTGGATTGCATGTAGTGAGATAGAGATGTTGATATCCTATTCCCCAAATGGACAACATTGAAGAAGGTCGAGTCTACAGTCTGTTCTACATTCTCTGCTACGTGTTAGAAGACTAAAGACGATATGCAACTAATTATCGAAAGACTTCTTCATATTCAAGGCATTCATCAAGAAAGGTTGTCTATTTAGCGGAGAGCACTAATTAGGGGAGAGTGTAAAGTATGTGTTAAAATCCCTAATTAGATGTGCTCACATTGCTCTTCAGCATGTTGATTCTCACAGGATATATTTGAGCTTATTGTGTTCTTCTTACAAGATTTCAAGTATATGGGCGTAAGATGTGTTGCTGATTCTGAGGTATCAAAACCAGCAAGGGGGAAGGAGACATACATCAGAACGCACAACGAGTACACGTGATGAGCTTTATACTTCGTCTTTATTGAAGTCATTCCGGGAAGACAAATGTCATGACCGCAGAGGAAATCAGTGTTTTAACTCGTTCTTGTGGTGTATTATTCCAACTACGTGGGGGAAGAGATGTAAGAAACAGTTTCTGATGACAAAAGACGTACACAATTGATTGTGTGTGTACTTCAGGTTTCTGAGCTTCATATAATGAGACTGATTGCATCATTTCAACTACTTGGGGGGAAGTGGTCTCTGGATACTTTTTGGTACACATTACTTCAGCCTTTTGTAGGAAGAAAGTTGAGAAGAACTATTCAATCGTGAGATGATACGTTGCTGATCTATCAAAGCTTCACAGTGAGAAGGCTCAAGTTCAGACGACTATTCAGGAGCCTCGAAAGCTTTGGTGGAGAAGGTTTAAGAGATGTTGACTACTGACTTATACAACATGCAGACCGATATCCTCTTTTCGGTATTGAGGTCAACATCTTCTTAAACTGCATAATATCCTTTGTACATATTTTAAAACTAAAAAGAAAATAGAAAAATATAAAACCGACAAAAACCATAAAAATTTGCAAAATATAAAAACTCAAAAAATATTCTTCTCGCGACATGTCTCTCGTATAATCAATATTATGTACGTTTCTGGAAATGTCATTCAAATAATAGCATGGATTCATACATATGCTTGAGCGAGAGTTTTTCTATCTTTTAAAATAATGTTTTCTAAAACATGTCGTTTCTCAAAAAATTTCTTTCAAAATGGCTTGCTATTACTTCAGATAGCAACCCGCTCTTCAAAGTGGGGAAAGCATGTCGCCAAAAAGACGGCTGTTCCTCTCACTGGGTGATGTTCACCCGGGCACAGATTACTTTATATCCGTGTTTCATCGACTTGATGTACGTTTCAGTGCATCATTTCTTGTAAAAGAAGAGAAGTCTTCTTTACATCACGAATACTTTTCCTTCAATGATTCTTCGGAAAAGTATTTGTTCTAAAGTTGGTGGTACCATGATTTTTGAAAATCAATCAAACTTGCAATTTTATATAAAACTTGCCTCTCAATCGATGCCAAATGATTAATCTTTTGATGAAAAAGTGATAAATTGAAAATGGGTCATCGATTGAGGGGGAGAATGATTTTAAAAATTCTATATCATCAAACCATGATCTTTGTGCATTAAAAGCAGTAAATGGAATTGTTATGTGTGAGAATATGAATTTTTTTCATGAGTTTCTCGTTAAACTCTAAATCATTTATAAACTCATCATTTCTGACACATAACATGCTCCCTAAAGGATTGAGGGGGAGCAAATGTATCGTCTCAAAATCAGTCATGCTTAAATCTGACCACATTTTTCTCCAGAAATCTTTAAACGTATTTAAATCACTTGGGATCACAAATCTCAATTGGTTTGAAATTTTTGATCGGGGGAGAAAATGTGATTTAAATAGGAAATCTAATTAAAATGTGATGTTTTGGACTTAAATGTAAGCTCTCCCATATGTGCTAAACTCTTTTGTATATCAATGCACATATTGAGGGGGAGCAAATGGTTTGTGGTGACAAAAAGGAGTTAGCATCTCATGTGAATGCATCTCTGGCTTAACCAATGAATTGACGGAACGTATACTGTCATGAATCGAAAGGACTAGTCCTGGCCGGGTAATAATTTCAAGCTGGTCTAACCAGTGATGTAAGTGTGTCTCGAAGAGGACTTGTCTAAGTAGAGTGTACCGTTTCGAGAAACCTTCTATGGACTTGATCAGGCCGGGTAATAACTTCAAGCTAGTCCAACTAGTGATGTAAGCGTGTCTCGAATGCCTGCTCATGTTCACTGAAGGTGGATCAATTCAAAAGTGCAACTCTTCCCGACATGTGCAATTTTTCGAATCAAAACATATGAGCACATGTTAAGGGGGAGCATTTGAAAATGGTAAAACTCTCAACGTGTTAACAAAATGTGTTTCTTAATCATAAACACGTTGAGAAGAATTTTCAATGATTTGGTGTATGGCAACATAGGAAAGTCGTGAAGTTATAAGGTGGCTAAGGTTAGAAAAACAGTCCTATGATCCGCCAGAGCCGGAGGGATCTACCCATGGACAATACCCAATAGATAGTATTAGAAAGTCCGTAGGTATGATTATGAAAAAAGGAGAAATGTGAGAATGGAGAAAGAAGGGGTTGAAGAATTAAAAAGAAATGAAATGAGAAAGGGTGAAAAGAAATAGCCCTCCAATTATTCAACCTTAGGGCAGAAACCGGGTTCAATACATATGCTACTGGTGGTTACCAAGGTAACACCGGTATTGAAGACAAGACGTCGTGGACCCAGTGACGCACTGCACTAAACCTTCTAGCCACTCAAGTTCTCTTAAAAGGACTTGTTTCATTCTCACGGGGAACCGGTGTAAACTATCAACGTATCTATTAGAGATGGTTGATATTGAAGCAGGAGACCTCTCCCTAGTCTCTGCATAGGAAAACCAAATCTTGCACTTATAGAGTCTAGAGCCTCGAGATGCATCAAAAGATCTCAATAGGAACACGTGCTACTTCTACAACTGGTTGTTCAACATTAAGGACACCAGGTGTAATACTATGAGTCCTACATAGATCTTAGCAATCTACCAAAACATTCATGAGAGAATTTACTTATGTGATTCTTAAATGATTGAATGGAAATTCCTGCCAGGGTCAACATCAAGCAGCCCTGAAGCAGGTCACTTAGGTAATTCCTTGTGGATTACGCTTAGTGGTCGCGGTGGTTACCAATGGTCTACAGTCGTGGAGTGAACTCCAGCGACTCACCCAGTCGTTGATTTACTCAGGTAGATCGTGTAACTCCTCTCAGGGGTTGCCGATTGGGAACGGTCTTGGTAAGGATTAGAAGGAGTCTTCACATTATGTGGTTGACGATCTTTAATTCCAAACCTGTAAGTACCGGGTGATTTATTGCTAACTGTTTGCTTACAGGAATTTCTGATGATTGCTGAAAAGATGTCGATCCGTCACCTCGTGCTCACACTTAATTATCTATATCAAAGAAATCATGAGATCTCAAAGGCCTTCATCTAAAGCTTCTGCTAC